>WARS01000071.1:4432651-5632651 GCA_008933995.1 Datnioides undecimradiatus | reverse complement strand
CCATGTTTCTGCCCTTCCTTGCTCGTTTCCAGATGACGGTCTACGGAGCTTTTCTGCACACCGGCTCCTTCTGCAGAAACGCTTTCAACCTCCTTGACCTGCTGGTCGTTAGCGTGTCCCTGACATCTTTCTTCCTGCAGTGAGTAGATACCTGTCTGAGGCAAACTGCTCAAACTTCTCCCCTGACAGGAAAATCAATAGGAGTCAGTTGTGTGGCTGTAAAGTGCGCGCAGACGCAGCGACGTCTCATTAAAGTGTCGTTTTGGGAATCTTTCGTGTTGTCGTCTCTCAGCTCGAGTGCGATCTCTGTGGTCAAGATTCTCCGAGTGCTGCGAGTGCTCAGGCCTCTTCGAGCTATCAACAGAGCGAAGGGACTGAAGGTAAACAGGTCTCCTTTGTTTGACTTTCATTTATGGTTTTAGATGGGTACTTCTCTTCTTTTACTTGTCATTAAGTGTTTATATCTAAATATAGCAATTTTACTTGTACGTACCTTTTACTGAGTACTTTAAGTTAGTAACTGTGTTACTGTCTTATGTCAGTTAGTGTTTATCTGTTGTTTATATAATGTAATACGTTATAGTTTGTCGATATGTGACGCTAATACATTTCCTTTGTTGTTTGCATGTTCACAGAACGTGGTGCAGTGTGTGTTCGTGGCGATCCGAACCATCGGCAACATCCTAATTGTCACAACACTCCTTCAGTTCATGTTTGCCTGCATTGGAGTGCAGCTCTTCAAGGTACGTGTTCATGTTCAGTGCTGCCCAAACTGGGGCCAACAGTCTAAAACATGGACCACCATAAGTTTGATCTGAGCTGCCAGATGTTCCCAGCAACAAATAAACAATGAATTACAACAATTAAATAAATCACAATATAAATCACTGTTTATATAGTTTTATTTCACCAATAAAGTGGCCACGGAGTATTTAAAGGGGAAGTGTTTTTAATGGTATAACTGTCCCATTGTTTAACGTTACAGGGCAGATTCTACAGCTGCACAGATGAAGCCAAACACACCCCGGAGGAGTGCAAGTCAGTTTTCTTTTCTTTTGTTTGATCTGTATGACATGTGCAGCACTGTGTCACATGTTCCTCAATAATGTGTGCATGTGTCTAATTCCAGGGGAACGTTTGTGGTCTATAAAGACGGGGATATGAACCACCCCATGGTGAGAGAGAGGGTTTGGGAAAACAGTGATTTCAACTTCGACAACGTGCTGATGGGCATGCTGGCCTTGTTCACTGTGTCGACATTTGAAGGCTGGCCACAGTGAGTAGTGTTTGACGCAAAAAAAAAGTTATTTTTTAGTGTCAACAAGTCCCGTTCTGTTGGCAGACGATGAATTTAATGTTCATAATGTTCATGTTTCATTCATGTACGATCACCCGAAAGTAAGAATTATGTTTTCATTGCCTCAGACTGAGCCCTTTATGTCTATACAGGAAGTAACCTGCTACCACTGAGTCCACTATGTTGCACCACCATTTTTCTACAGAAGCCCAAAATGGACAAACCAAACATTAGCTCTAGAGAGGGACCTTTTGCATTTTTCACAGCTGCCGTTTGATCTCCTGCGCTCTTGCGAGGGACGGGTGGGTTGAGGGGTTCTCAGCTGGCTGCAGTCTGCAACCTCACCACTAGATGCCACTAAATCCTGCACACTGCTCCTTTAAAAACTGGCCTCATGTAGGTTAAAGTTGAACTTTTTTTCTAAATGGCGCATAGTCCCCTGAAAGAGCTGGAGACGCTGTAGGTTTTAGGAACGTGAGGTGAAGGGTGCACTTGTCCAACACGTACGCACAAACTTCAAACTTATGCTGTTGTTCGGTCATGCTGCATGACATTTATAACCGCTGATGACATTGCGTTTGCCTCGTGTGTGGGCGTGTCTTCAGACAGTCTACCTGTTGGTAATATAAAACAATATCGTCTGACTGTCGAAGCATTAAAAAAAACATAGAAAGCAGAATAACTCTCGGGTTCAGGTTGTCCTTGGTTACTATTTTCGGAGATTCAGGTCAGCTCTGGACAGGGAAATGCAGCCTGAGCAGCACTCTCCTCTTGTGATTGTGTGCATGGTATTCACTCAGGATAAAATAAAATATAAAAATCCACGTGCATCATGATGAAACAACATTAGTCAGTGCAGCTGGGTGTGATTTTAGACAACAATTAGATAATAATAGCTCTCTGTGTCACAGAGGATGAGATACATCAGGTTATTTGGGTCAATTGATCCCTGGTTTTGGTCTTTTCATGAGATCTGTTGACATTAAGAGAGATCACCATCCTAATCCTTCACAGTCACAGTCTCTAAATCAATATGTCGTCGCCGTTCGTGTGTTTGTTTTTCTGTAAAGGCTGCTTTACCGGGCCGTGGACGCCAATGCCATAAACAGAGGGCCCATCTACAACTACAGAGTGGAAATCTCCATCTTCTTCATCATCTACATCATCATCATCGCGTTTTTCATGATGAACATATTCGTCGGTTTCGTCATCATCACATTTCGAGAGCAAGGAGAGGCCGAATTCAAAAACTGTGAACTCAACAAAAATCAGGTTAGTCATCTTCCCCAAAAACGTTTAATTTATGTTTTGAACTAGGTCATTATTGGTGCGTGGTCTATTTGTTTAGTTTTTCATCATGAATAATAACTCACTCTGTTGTTTCTTACAGCGCCAGTGTGTGTACTACGCGCTGAAAGCTCAGCCCATAAAGATTTACATTCCCAAAAACCCGTCGCAGCTCAAGTTCTGGAAAATTATCAACTCCAGCCAGTTTGAATACATCATGTTCGTGCTGATTCTGGGAAACACGCTCACTCTGGCCGTTCAGGTATCGCCCCACACAATAAATCTGCCGCATAACGTCGAAACATCAGCTTGTTGTGGCGTGTTTGTGCAAAGGTTTGTGTGTTTTCCTTCTCCCTCAGCACTACGAGCAGTCTAAGCTATTCACCTCCGTCATGGACATCCTCAACATGATCTTCACCGTGGTCTTCACCATAGAGATGATTATCAAGTTGTTGGCTCTGCGGGCTCACGTGAGGTTTCCCTCATTTACATTTGAGATATAACATTCACCACAGCTGTCAAAGCAATTTTTGACTCTTCCTTTCCTTTGCAGCACTACTTCATCGATCCCTGGAACTCGTTTGATGCTTTAATTGTCGTGGGCAGCGTGCTGGACATTGCCGTATCTGAGTTTAGTGTAAGTTTGCTCACACCTGCATTTCCATTGCATTATCACTGGTTAAAACTATAATAAAATCAGCAACTTAACAACAACATAAACAGGAAGTTTAAGAAGCAATGAAACTGAATTAATATTCAATCATTGGTCCAAATAATCATTAACTGATTTCTTGACAATTGTTTTACTCTAAACATATAATATTGTTTTGTTTAATGCATTTCTAATCTCTTTCCTCTTACATCTCTGCTTGATCGATCCAGGGAGGAGGCGGTCACGGCGAGGTGAGAGTCTCTGGTTTTTGGGATTTACCATTTAAACTATTCAGAAATGTCTTGAGCACTGTATCACATACATTTATTTAAATGTTTACCTTTAGGGCGGTGGTAAAGGAGAAAGTGGAAAAGTGTCCATCACATTCTTCCGTTTGTTCCGAGTCTTGCGTTTGGTTAAACTGCTCAGCAAAGGCGAAGGCATTCGGACCCTCCTCTGGACTTTTGTCAAGTCCCTCCAGGTCAGTGCAGGGCAGAACGAGTAATATACATATATGCGACGCACATATAAACTCTTTTCTTTTCAAAATCGTGCTCTTGTCTTTGTTCTGCTCAGGCTCTGCCTTATGTCGGCCTGCTCATCGCAATGATCTTCTTCATCTACGCTGTGATTGGGATGCAGGTGAGTCGCTCCTGTAGATCGGGGCTTTATGATTGTTTCTATTTCAACACCCAATCTTGTTCAGTTAAATAATTAGGAGAAAAGTAATCTATAAAAACACAGAAAACAGGTATTTTATCAGTTGATCCTTTGGTTGCAGCTCCCACTGATTATCATCCTTATAGGCCATGTTGCATTAATGCAAATCTCATATGCACGTTACACACTCATACACACTCGATGGTCAATAATTTAGAAAACAGATATGTTTTAGATTATGTTTACTGCAATCCTTATGCACCCCTCTATTCTTTTTGCACGTGAAAACCTCAAAACCTGATTCTTACCGAGCGCACCGATCTCCTTTCAGACATTTGGAAAAGTGGCCGTTGATGACAACACACACATCAACAGGAACTGCAACTTCCAGACTTTCTTCATGGCTGTCCTGGTGCTCTTCAGGTGAGACACTGCATCGAGTGGGAGACAGAGGCTCGGCGTGTTTTTACCGTGAAGCTCAAATATTAAATGCATTTCGGCTATTTGCTGCAAGTTAATGCCCCAGCACAATATGTCATCTCTCCTCCAAAACACCCTCACTGTGCTCCTCGAAGACAAGACTTTAAAAGAATCTTGAAGGTCAAATGAAAACGCCGCCCTCTCTCCGCGCACTTGTAGGTGTGCCACCGGAGAGCAGTGGCAGGAGATTATGCTGGCAGCTCTGCCCGGCAGACGCTGTGACCCAGAATCCGACACTGAGCCTGGCGAAGAGTTCACCTGCGGTAGCAACTTGTCCTACATCTACTTCATCAGCTTCTTCATGCTCTGTGCTTACCTGGTGAGTGAAGATGAGGAGGACTGAGGATCCTCTCTGTCTGTTTGTTTTTCATAATCACTCAGCCCTCAGATCGTTTGTGGTAAAACACTTCCCCCCGCTTTGATATGTAACTTAACGCAGCCGCCTCACTCCAAATTAATTTTAGGTCTAATTCATTCAGAGCTGTGTTTTTACAGGCTCCCGGGTCAGGTGGGATCGAAGTTGGATGAAAGTAGAGAGGATAGTATTACAGCAACCGAGCAGTTGCAGTTTTACAAAGCTAACCCTGTCGTCTCCATTTCGCAGCTCTGTGGAGAGCTCAGACACCCGTGGATTTTGTTAATCCACACGGCGAAATCCTGCTTTTAAAAGGGCACAAATGTTTTGGGAGCATTTCTATCACCTTTAGTGCTATTTTAAGACATTAAATGAAGGTAACATGGAGAACCAGGTCTTATCTGAAGCATAGCAAATGAAGGTTGGAGCTCATCATCTTTTTAGCTGCTGCAGACCTGCAGTGAGAATCACAACGAATCACTGATGGTGCAAAAATCACCATCAGTGCCATTTAACAATGAATTGTAACACAGCTGCTGAGGACTTTAAATTCACTTCAAGTACAAATCAGCTAAACTAAGTTGCAGTGCTTGTGTTGGATCACGTTCTTAGTCAAAGCTCTCTTCTTGTTCCTTGAAACCAGATTTACGACCGAGTTCATGTTCGGCGTGTGTGCATCATGTGTGTCTTGAATTCCTTCTTTGGTTTCTTGTCTTGTGGACAGCTGACATCCATCAGTCTGTGTGAGGTCTTTGACCTTTAGCAGAGACCCACCGGGACCCTCCCTGCCTGCTAAAATAGACCCGAACCCCCATTATCCTGCTGGGTTTTTGCAAAATTCACAGAGCTGGGCAGGGGCTTGACATACATACATGTAATTATGAAAAAACAGGCTAATTACATGTATTTAGAGGCGCAATATTGTCAATTTCCAACAACAGTAGCTTAAAATGTTATATTTTTAGCCCTGAGGCAGTATTTTAGGTGTTTTTAAATGTTGTAATTTAACCCTGTAATGTCTGACCCATCAAAAAACTGAGATGAACCGAGATGTTTATTATACCTTTTAACAAAACCCAAACGTTTTTGACATGTCATTTTGTTTGTGCTATTTTTTGGGATTACATTGGGCGTTTTTGAGGGGAAGAATAAAAAAAAAAGTTACGTACATAGAGAATACACGTGTCAGGTCATATACAGCAGGTTTTTAAGGAAAGTGTTAGGATAAGATAGAGGTCTCAGAAACTTGCGTATCAAATATGATACAAATGGGTTTTATAGGGTTAATCAGCTATTAATAGCCAATATTTTAAGTAGTGTGTCTTCACACTTGGCAATGGTTACACAATTTGTTAGTTTGTTTGTGCGTTCATTCTTTTGTTCAGTTGCAAATGAATTAATTTGTTTGTAAGTTCATGCGTTCGTGCCTTTGTGCGTTTGTTCATTTGCCCATTCGCTCCCATTCGTTCCTTCATTCATTCATCGTTCGTTTGGGTGTTTGTTCCTTCGTTTGTTTTCTCATTTGTTCATATATTTGTTTGTGTGGTCTCAAGCAGTTGTTGTGCTTTTGTCCTACTCTCTTTCAAGATCATCAACTTGTTCATCGCCGTCATCATGGACAACTTTGAATACCTGACACGAGACTGGACGGTGCTCGGTACTCACCACCTGGACGAGTTTAAGAGGGTTTGGTCCGACTACGATCCAGAGGCCACGTAAGACCTCAAGTTTCCCTCTCACTGTTTCCACAATATTCCTATCTGTCAGTAAATGTCTGCATTGTGCTCTCCTGCCTCCCGCAGCGGTCGCATAAAGCACATCGATGTCGTCACCATGCTGCGTAGGATTCAGCCGCCCCTTGGTTTTGGAAAACTGTGTCCTCATCGCGTTGCTTGCAAGGTAAGTCAAAGTCAGAGCTGCACACTTGATGCTAAAAACATTAGCAGATAGTTTGATCTCACTCCCTCTGCCTCGTCCTCTTGTCCTCTCAGAGACTGGTCGCCATGAACGTCCCACTGCACGCAGATGGGACGGTCACCTTCAATGCTACTCTCTTCGCTCTCGTACGGACCTCACTCAAGATCAAGACCGAAGGTTTGACCTCACGTTCATGCAGACGCTCGTGCATGCTCACTGAAGGTGTTTGAGAGTAGCTCCAGTGTTGATCTGTTGCTTTTGTCGCCCCGCAGGCCCCATCGACCAGCAGAATGAGGAGCTGAAGCTGATCATTAAGAAGCTCTGGAAGCGCACCAAGCCCAAGCTCATTGATGAAGTCATTCCTCCCCCTAGAGGTAAACCAAAAATTTACATAGCAGCCAGTCATGGTGACAAACAGTGAAGGCCGAATAAACTGCAAATATTAGCTTCACCTTTTGCTACCAGTGACTTTACTGGCACTGAAAAATGGTCGATTTACCAAAACATACTGATTTCCTCAATCCAGGAAGACCTTTATGACTCTCATCACTATCGTTTTGTTCCTTCTCAGGGGATGAGGTGACTTGTGGGAAGTTTTATGCCAGCTTCTTGATTCAGGACTATTTCAAGAAGTTCCGCAAGAGAAAGGAGAGGGAGAGGAAATCCAAAAAGAAGGACAAGGCGGCTTCTCTGCAGGTGCCGTATACTTTTACTGTGCAGGGACATGTTTTACAACCCGTAAAAGCTCCAAGTTTTGGGTAGTAATCTGTGTCTAATATGTTTTTGTCCATAAATTAGTTGAATTGCTGTTAAAAGTGTTGCATACTGGACCATAACTAGCCTACCAACTAGTTGTGATGTCACAAAATCCAAAATCCAGATTCAAGATGAGCACTGACAAACTTTCCTCCATCAGGTGATTGTGAACTCATCTTTCTGGGGTCAAACTCACAGACACTGAATCACTTGCCGCAGATGCTTGTTTCAGTACAGTCAAACGGCTCAGAGGACTTGTTATTAAGGACGTTTCATATAAATGGTTTGCAAGGAACGTAATGTTTCGTGCAGGCTGACATATGAAAGGGCAGACAGAGATGAAGATACCTCTGGAAATACATGAACTTGCCAATCAATCTAACCAGTAGACCAGTTTAGAGCCCAACTGCACTACTGTGGTTCAATGATGTTTATTCATTCATTCAATGTTGATTCATGTGGTCTCAGCAAGGGCTGCGGACGCTGCAGGACCTGGCTCCAGAGATGCGTCTGGCAATGGCCTGTGACCTGGAGGAAGAGGAGGGTGTGGAGGGAGAGATGACAGGCGACGAGATATTTGACAGTGAGGCCGGGACCTCAGCGACCACCACGCCCGCCACCACGCCATTGCCGCCCATAGACATGCTGGTGGAGCAGACAACCGTGATTGTAGAACCTGAGCCCAAGGAGCCCAACGAGGGCGTGATCACAGAGCAGGTGATGGGACTGCAGGAGCACCAGAGACCGGGATCAGAGCTGGCTGGCGTCAGTGTTGTAACAGAGCAGCCAGTGAGGTCTAAGCCGCTGCCTATCAGGTGTGTTTCTCTCATTTTGTATGAAGCTGTTTTTATTGTGCGCTGTGTAAACGCGTTCATTCGCACTGTGCATTTGTTTTGTAGAAAGTCATAATGAATTGCCTGCTCTCTCCTGTTCAGGATGGACTTCATCAGCGAGATGCCTCCTCCTCCGCCCCCAGAGGTCACAGCTAAAGCAGAGGTTCCAGTTGTGGAGCCAGTTGTGGAGCCAGTTGTGGATCCAGTTGTGGAACCAGTTGTGGAGCCAGTTGTGGAACCAGTTGTGGAACCAGTTGTGGCCGCTACATCCACAGTAACTGAGCAGGTTTATAGCTATGAAGTCGATGCTGCAAGTGTAGCGTCAGTAGACAGGTAAGAAACAAGCGAGAGAGTGAATAGAAAGATTTGCCATAAATGAATAAGTAAAGGAGTATTTGGAAAGTTTTCTTGCTGAGAGTTGTGTAATTTGTGATCTTTAAATGTGCACATAGCCAGATTCTTGTTTTTACCTTTGAACACAGCTGTTTCCCGCCGCTTTTCCTGTCTTTATGCTAAGCTAAGCTAGCCCTTTCCTGGCGCCAGCTTCCATGTTTTACACGCAGACATGATGAGTGGTGTCATCTTAGCAGGAAAGCAAATGAAAATGATAAACCTCTGGTGTGGATCTTGCAGATACGTGTATCCAGAAGCCGTCTCTCCCGAACCAACTGAGACAGGCTACAATGAACAGAGCCTGGAAAGAGCCAGCAGCGTTGGGGAGATACCCTATGACAGCCACGACACCAACGGCTTCGTTAGCAACGGCTATAATGACACCAATATGAACGGAGGCAGCGTGGCTACCAGTCCCACTCCCTATTCGACAAATGGATATGACGGAAACGGATACGCTAGCTACAATGAAAACGGCAGCATCATCAGCGCCAACGGTAACGGAAGTACCTGCATTGAGAATGGCAGCACTGTTGGTGGTTACAACGGGAATGGCTACAACGGAAATGAGAACGGCGGCACACAGTTTGTCAGGAGACGGCTGCTTCCTGCGATACCGAAGGGTGAGAAATGCATATTTTATTTAATATTTTTGGTGTTTTTGGTACATGCATGTACAGTTAGCGATATACAGGCTAAGTTTATTTCCACAAGAGCCACGACATTAGAACTGCAACGGCAAATGGATTTGCAACTGCTTGATAATCAATTGTTAATGTCATTTTTAAAGTAAGAATACCAAACATTTTGATTTTCTAAGTGAAGTTTCATCACTGAAAACCTTAAAAAAATCAAAAAATCAAAAGCCATAACTGACTTTAAGAATTTCTATTATGCTGTTGTAAAATATAAACTAGGAAAACATACTGATATAACATACTGAGGGTTTCTTATGTTACAGGTAATGTTACTAGTTATCTGATGTACATAGACTAACACTGCCAAAGTATCTGTGTTACTACTTCTCCAGTAATAGTTAATAATACCTAGGCTCATTACCAACGCTGAAGACTGGATTACCAATCAGGCAGAAGCAGGTTAATTGATTTGTGTGTCATTTGATCTGTGCTCTCATGCAGAGTGTCAACTGATTGCTCCCTGTTCACGTACTCAAACAGCAACATGTCTTTGTCTTTTCATTCATACAGTTTTGCCTTAAAGCCTCCCAGTGGGCTCATACGGCTGCGCAGAAAATGCCCCCTGAACATGGTGACAGTCGTGCATCCTGTTCGGTTTCCTAACACTTCCCTGCTTGTTGTTTCAGGTCATAAACCTGCCTTTAACTTCCAGTGTCTGCGGCCACAGAGCAGCGTGGACAACCACCTGCCCATTCCAGCGAACTACCGTGGGAACACATCCCCATCCAGATCCCGTCTACAAGTAAAACTACACAGAAACGCGCACAGACTCTCAGAATGGTAGCTTATAAACAGCACTGTCTCATCTTGTTTCACTGATCTTCTCCTGTTCTTGCTCTCTTGTCTCAGACACAGCACAGCCTGGACTCCCGGCCTAGCAGCGTGTCCTCTATGTCATCCGCCTCCTGGGTAAACACG
The DNA here is from genome assembly GCA_008933995.1 of Datnioides undecimradiatus. Taxonomy (NCBI): domain Eukaryota; kingdom Metazoa; phylum Chordata; class Actinopteri; order Lobotiformes; family Datnioididae; genus Datnioides; species Datnioides undecimradiatus. Next base: position 5,622,405 of record WARS01000071.1, on the reverse strand, counting down.
GCAGCAGCTGGCACCACTCCTGTTCCAGGAATCGTCAACCCCTCTGGACGCAGGGGCAAGCTCATCTACACCCCTATGATCCTGGTGGACGAAGCCTCCGGCACCAGCCAGCCGCTGTGGAGCGACGGCTCTGCCAGCCTCCCTGCAGGAAGCCGTCCTGGCTGGTACCCCGGCCAGACGAGAACCTTCACCAGTGTGCGGATGCCACCGGTCACGCAGGGCTTCGTGGACAAAGGCAGCGCAGACAGTCTGGTTGAGTCGGTGAGTCAATAATGAGGCGGGCATTTTTTGTCAGTGAGAAACCGCCAGCATGTGCAACTTATGAGCATATACACTATTTTACATTGCTCTGAGACCTCAGGTGGTTGGGTTTGGGGAGTTTTTAAAGCTAAAACCAATATCTTCACAACTTTTAATCTGCTGATTTCCACAGCAGTCTTTTGGGATCATAATGTTTCATGTTCACCTTAAAGACCCTGCACACTCTGCGGCTCTTCTTGGTCAGCTAGGTTTTTGTGGCGTCACATAATTGCCACCGTATCTGCACCCTGCTCAATCTGACTAGACGTGCAATCAACCAGAGTCATTGAAAACACCTAAATGTATGTGTGGAAGATGCTGCCTTGATCTGATCAAATTAGCTTTTGTCCTCCATCTACGGTGAGCCAGACAGGTCAATGCACTGCAGCAAAAGAAAACAAACGCAAGAAGGCAAAAAAAAAAACCCAAGCAAATTAATTAAACATCGGCACCATTTCGACAACATTTGCACAGAAGAAAAGAAGAAGAAAGCATAACCAAAACCAGGAACGCTGCAAGTTGCATTTTCTTCAGTTAATTGGTTTTTTTGGTCTATTTGCAAGTGTGTTTTGCAGTGTGTTGAGCTCTCTGGGCCACCGTACCCACCACTTTTGTCGAAAGCACAGAAGTAGCACATGTCCTATGGCCTATGATCACAGACAACACCTGACACGTAAATAGAAACAACAAACGATTCAACATTCGGCCAGATCAGCAGTAACACGGTCATATTGATATCTAATGCTGACATTGGCTGATTCTTCTTTGTTTCGCTATGAATCCTGGTCCATTTGCTGCTGCTGTACTCTTTATATTATGACAGAAGAATAAAGAAATAAAGTTGCAGCTCACTGGAGACCAAAGGGCATTTCAATTTGACTAAGTGACTCTCTCAGCTGATTTTATGTGCATTCAGTATAATGATAATCAGATAGATGTTATGTGTTACGTTGCGTGCTGGACACAGAGAATGAGTAGTTTAAGATATAATCCCTCTCTCACGTCACTGCATCTCTTTTTTTCTTGCCCATGTCAGATCTTGATCTCCGAGGGTCTCGGCGCCTTTGCGAGGGACCCCAAGTTCGTGAGCTTTGCTAAGCGGGAGATTGCCGAAGCCTGTCACATGAGCCTGGACGAGATGGAGAGCGCCGCCGCTGACCTCATAGCTCGCGGGGCCAGTCAGTCCATTTCACGCTTTGAGGACGAACTGGCTGATGAAATGAACTGCGTGATTTCTTATTGAGATCAGCAAAAACTTAAAATAACCGCGTGACAAAAGCGTGGTGTGGAGTTTTTGTATGAAGAGCAAACTCTTTAATGTGGTGCGTGTTTATACCTGCTGTGGAGAAACAGGAAGAACTGCTCAGGACGTCTGCAAGAGTGACGTGATACCTCCAGTGGCACCGCTTATGTCTATTTTGTTGTCCTAAAGCTAAAAGTTGTTTTGAGTAAGGTACGCTTTTATTTATGAATGCCAAAACACACAGAGACACACACACGCGCACACTGACTTTAAGAGCACATATCAGCATGTGGTATGACTCTACAGGGTGTGAACACTACGTCCTGCTGTATATGACAGAAAACTGTGGCTCTTTGCATTATTATGACAATTACTGACTATTTTTTTCATTGTATTCTCATTTTGTACTGTACTGGAATCGCTTACACTTTATACACTCATGATCAGTTGAAATCACCGTAAATATGCGGTAATATTATATAAATAATTCTATGAACTATATATATATATATATATATTCAGCTGTTAGCTCAGTAAAATATTCATACCTTGTTACACAAATATTGAAATCCTGTTGAGAGCATTGAGTTCGCTATTTTAGAGAAACAATACACTGAATATTGAATATCCTCTAATATTAAACATTCTGTGACTATCAATAAAGAATTGTGTTTTCTCAAATGTATGTTGTTGTTTTTTTTCTCGTTTTACTTGTGCAGTGCTAACATATCACTCCAGACAGCGTGGTTCAGCTGAAAGGTGCTGGCAGGGCTGGAGGGGGTGCTATAATGGGTGCTGAAAACCACAGCAAAGTACAAAGGAGTGAATTATATAATCAGTCGTTAATGGAGCGGCAGATGGACAACATCTGGGTTTCATTTCCCCTTTTGCTGTAAAAGATTAATGCTAAACAGTAACCCCTGATTGTCTTTAGTTCAGTGATAAATTAAACACCCGTATATTCACCCTTTGTTGTGTGGATCTAGTGCCAAAACATGAACTTCCGCCTGTGCGTTATGTGCGGGATAAGGCTTGCCTACCAAGAAGGCGAATATATTCATCTGAAAATACAACCGTGCTTGCTGCTAATGACCAGCAGCGGTTCACGTACCGTCACCGACCTTTTTACTTCCCCTCTACATCACTCCTTCTGTCTACTAAAGCGTGAACGGTCTCCATGCGCATCTCTGCGTTATAACCCCCCCCCCCCGGGCGCCTCTCAGCTCCCTCAGAATAAAGCAGCGCCGCGATTGGACAGACGGCTCGCCCCGTCTTTACTCCACGTCCAATGGTTTGTTTGACGTCACGACGCTTCACACGTCCTCGCCCGGCTCGTGACGCAGCCCGGCTCTTCCTCCTGGGCGTCTTCCTCCTCTGGGCTGTTCCAGATGAGACGCCTCCCTCCCTCCGCCCCTCTGATCCTCTTATCAGCGAGTAAGCGGCCAAGATGGATGTTGTAAACCAGGTAAGGCTTCGGGGGGGAAAAATCATCTATTTCATTAATGTTTTCTTGGGTCGCTTATGTGCGTACAATTTGGCTCATTTTCATCTATCGCACGCTCAAATAAAGATATGTATATTTTTCTCATGGATCCGCCGACCTTAAAGGTGGCAATGCATTGATTTCGATGCACTGGGAGTCGCAACTGCAAATTATGCATGTATCGCGAAAAATAATTGCAGCGGCGTGAAGGCACGACGATGTAATTGGACGATTTTCCACCACTGATGCTGCAGTCGATGTGATGGAGCGGCCCGCCGACAGTCCAGAAATGTGTAGGATGCACAGGGATTGCTGCAGCAATGACATTTAGCAAGGGAAGGAGCGGATGTAGCCTATTATCTCCAGGGATTCGGCTAATTGATTTAGACCGCTCTCGTCTCAATTAGCCCGCTGTTGCTAAGATAACAAACAGGAATGTGATTAATTTCCAAGGCCCTCGGTGTTTTCCGATAGCCGCAGTAGGCCCGACCCAGAGGGGGACGGTCTCCTGCATCTCTATGGCCACGAACAGCTCATCCCTCAGATTGCTGTGTGGTTTGTGACAAAGCCAAGCGAAGGCTCCCCCTGACAAACGGGCGGACATCGGGCTGCCAGATTGCTCTCAAACATCATTATTTCACTCAGTGCATGCGTCATCTGTTTAATATGGATGGTGAGCATCCATAGCGCTGGCTATCTGGAAAAAACAACGAGCCCCACAGACTGAGCGAGGGAGAGGGAGAGGGGTGGGAAAAAAAAAAAGAAAAACACCACTGCTGCTTATTCCAGTGCGGCCATTTATTGATGCACACAGGGACACACCGCCTTCTTTGCGGTGTCGCATTCACCTGCGCGCAAATGCAACCTCCTTTTGCGTCGTCAATTAGACGGATTGCGCGAGGTTTCCTTATGACATTGTTAAAAAAAAAAAAAAAAAAAAGACCGATGTGAAGTGTGCACCAGAGAAAACAGACAGTTAATCAGCTTTGTGTAATTGTAATGCCCAGCAGGAGCTCTCTCTCTCTCTCTCTCTCTCTCTCTCTCTCTCTTTCTATCTTTCTCGCGCGCGCGCACACACACACACATACACACACACACATACGCACACAGCGTTTGAAGTCAATATCAAAATGACTGTAGTGTAGTTGTAGCTACAGTCCTCTCATAGGCCCAGAAAGGTGCCGGTTGTGACAGTTGAGTCACTTGATCCACTGACAGGTATTTGCTTTATAACAAACACCGGCAGGTGCCAGCAGTAGACCAGGCCTGTGGGCTACCAGGCCGAGGGGTAATTAGGTTTATGTTTTTAATCAGCAGCATCATATCATCATGATCATAATGCCTGGTCTGCTGAGATGAGAGAGGCGGGTTTCATGCAGCCAGAGCAAGAGATGGTGTGAAAATGTTAAAAAAAAACAAAACTCTTATTTTTGTTTTTTTGTTTTTTGCAGTTGGTGGCCCAAGGGCAGTTCACAGTAGTCAAACAACCTCTGGGATTTATAAAAGCTCTACAATGGGTAAGTCCTCTATTTTACATATTCAGTGGTGTCTGCAACAAATAGGACCGACGTATATTTACTTTTGCTCAGGAAACGATAAAACACTCGCGTTGTTGACAGTAAATAATGTTGGCATGTCTCTTACTGGCAGATTTGTGACCTTCCATCACACAGAGGTCAAAAAGCTGCATGGGGCTTAATAATAGATGACTCCACACACTTAGAAAAAAAAAAAAAAAAAAAGGATCACGGCTGAACACTGCATCTTTTTTTTTCCAGTCTCCAGAAACATTACAATAACTCCACCTAAGGTCAAACAGCTACTTCATTAAATGTGTTTTAATAACGAGGAGTCTCTGGCATCCTGGTGCCGGTGGTGATACTGCCCCAGCAGGCCTGAGCAGGAGACACCAGCAGGATGTGTTACGTCATTACTGTAGTAACACGGCGTCAGTCCGCTGAGGAATATAATGACATTTTGTCAAATCCTTCTCAGAGGACGCGACCTCTGCGTACTTGTGCTGTTTATTATCTCTCTCTTTCATGTGCTCGGTCTCCCAAACCAGATGATAAAGCCAAAAAGGTATTCATGTGTTAGTTTATCCATGGAGAGCACAGCATAGATTTACTGAGTTATTTAATTTCTGCGTTGTTTGTTTATTTTTTGGGCAGGAATATCACAAACTGGGCCTATTTAACTGAATGTCCCCTGTCTATTTCTACTGATTTTATCCAATATGGCACGTATGAACATTGTCACGTGATCAGCACCCACAACAGTTTCCTGGACGGAGCTTCTCCACTTTGAGACTTTACTGCTTTTCCTTGTCTTATTTGATCATTAGCTGATTATTTTTAAGGTGTTTGTGACATAAAACAACCAATATGATGACATCAGTGGTGGCCATTTTCAGCAACCTCTGACACCGCGTTTCCAGAAAGGTTAAACAAGAAAATAATAAGCATATTAGCGCATATTGTGGAAAAAAAAACATTATTTGCACCCTAGTTCAGTTCATTATGATCATCCATTTGCAAGTATAGATGTTCTAGAAGATGAGGCATTAAGGCTATTGTCCTGCAGTCACTATATCCTCATGTAATGTTTATCCGTCCACACTGTTTGTCCTCTATCGGGACTAGCAGCATGGTCACACCAAAGAGGCTGCAGGGTTAACAATGGCGCCTCTCTACAGCTGGGGCACCACGGTGGTGGGAATCGCGGTACTAATTACCCTCACAGGCCCTGCAGCTGAGCGAAGGCCTCTTAAAACTGTGTCTTATGTTTATGATGAGCCCTGATGCGAGGTTGTGACCTGGTGCGGGCTCGTTTTGCTGTGGGTCCTGCTTACGGCTGCTCGTTAACATTATGTGTAGTGGCCTCTCAATTGTAAGAATCTGATGTTTATTTCTTTCTCATATATGATAATAAACTGAATATCTATAGGTGTTTGATGAATGCGCCAACAAAATAAGCTATCTGAGGAGGTCACCTTGGGCTTTTTTCACCACCTTCCAGACATTTTAAAGACAAAATTTTCAAAATCAATCAACAATTAAGAAAAAAATATTACAGATTTAACACGTCAGTCATTTTAGACGATTTGTTCTCTATAGTAAATAAAAGCATGCCTTGCAAGTTCATTTTGGGAAGGTACATGAGAAGGAAACTGAGGAGTGGGGTGTGTGTGTTTGGGGGGGGGGGGGTCGTCCTTCCTGCACATGTGTCCCATAATTCTTAGCTATACCCCTGATCCTCAGTATGACAACACACTTAACACAGCCCAGATGAAAATGTGCGTGCCAAAGCAGCTCTGACAGAGCCCCATACTGTAATGGGCGCTGCAGATATTCCAGAGAGCAGCCAGAGGAATGAATGTACTGCATGACTCTGTAGTCCTTCCCTGGAGCTGTGTGAGTGTGCCAGCACCTCATCGCTGCCTCCATGGGTCACAGCAAGCACAACCACCAATCAGGAGCCCCGCTCGGGAGGCCAGGGCCCATGAATCATCTGTCAGAGGGGCTGCGTGCCATAGCGTCAGACTAGAGGAGGAGCTGCTGGAGCTGCTGCTTTTTCTGGATTAATATGGGCATGCACAAGCAGGAACACAATGTTTTTTAGGAGTGTGAAGGGAGAGGAGCCACCCCCTCCCTACCACTACCATCCCTTCAGCAATGAAAAAGATGGTTTAGTAGAATCTAACCGTATATCCCTGCTGTGGCCAGTTTGTGCAAATCTTATGCACATGTGACGATGAAGATCACTTCAGAGAGCCTCCGAGCATCATTCTGTGCTACGCGTGCGAGATTTAAACAGCGTTCTGCATGTGTGACTCATGATGTAGCTTCAGCCCACCTCCCCACCTCACCCCACCCTCTCTCTCTCTCTCCCTCTCTCTCTCTGTCTCTGGGGAATAGTGCTGACAAAGCCTAGATTTGATGGATGTTTTAAGACATTGAGTTCCCAAATAAAGCTGATATGGAGCTCAGCCACAGAGACAACGCAAACAGCCTCCTGCTCTACAGGATGGCACCGCGAAGTGGAATTTCATTTGCATTCACATTTTCACTTTCTGACTCATTCAGAGCAAACATTAAAAAAAAAAAAAAAAAAAAAAAAAATCCAGGCTGTTTGCGAGAACATGAAGTATAAGAGCTTTATTCACTCTCGTGTGGTCCCCAGTGTGTAATAAAAGCTGTTGATTTTGTTGCAGCTCAGGGGTTTTTGCTGTTCAGACGCTGGTGACTCTCTGTGGTTATTACTCCAGGGCCTGTGGTGACGGCTCACACGGCTAGTGTTTACTTCTGCACTTTTGTGCCCTCAGCCGTCAGAGATCATGTCGTATTTTTGGTGTACAGCCGTCACATTTATAAGGGTTGAATGCCATGACAGAATACTGACCAGAGAGATGAAATGCTCATATATGTTTATTAGAAAACGCTAGCTTATATATCTGTATTGGCGTATATGTTGATGAATAATAAGAAATTGCAGAACAGAAATACTAGATGTAAAATCTAACAATGTTTCTGCAATATAGGTATCATTAATGGATTTTTCTACTTCGCAGTTATCAGTTTCAGTATCAGTATCTACAAATGGTAGTTTTATTGATGCATGGATCAGTTTTTACAGACAGAGACAGACAGTGTGAGAGGAGCGGTAGCAGACAAATCGCTTGTGTCTGAGCGCGTAACTTCACAGCACAGAAGAGCTGACAAGCATCCAGCATACCAGGAGGGGTAGAAACCAGCCTCTGCCTCCTCACTGTGTGATGCTGCCAATAGTGTTACCATGGCACCTAACGCTCTGTGTGCCACCATTTCTTTTCTCAGTCTGGCTGGCCCTCACGTCCTCCTCCATCACTCCTCCTGCCTCTCATCTATCACCATAAAAGTACCACTCTAAATGGTGGGCCAGCGCCTCCCGTTTAGATTCAGCGTCCTGGTTGACTTGACCCATTATTCTGGTCCAGACTAAAATATCTTGAGAACTGTTGGATGGACATGCACAAAGCTGTATTCATAGTTCCCAGAGGATGAATCCTATTGACTACCCCCCTACTTTTCTTGTTGCCACATGAAGTTAACATCTGAAATCTAGTGCCTCTAATGCATCAGGTCAATGTAATTGTCCCAAGCTTTTTTTTAAATTAACAAATACCTGCAAAACTTATAATAATAACCTCAATGTTCGGTGCTAATCATCAAACGGTAGCATGCTAACATGCTAAACTAATGGTAAATTATTCCTCCTTAACATCAGCATGTTAGCATTATGACAATGTTGCTAGCTAACGGTAGCATTTAGTATAACGTCACAGAACGGACTTAACTGTACATCTGATGACGTTTTAAACATATTTCATTTACATCAAGCTATGTATCACGTATTTTGTTTAATGATAAGCTACTTTTCCACATGAAAGTAACTACATTCAAAAATGTAGGCACATTTGATCCATTGACATTTATCTGCAGGTAAATATGACGCTCCCCTAATTGATTTCTCACGTCTGGGTGATCCATATCCTTTGACTCGTTCATAACAACACATCACTTCAGGGGAATTCAGTTGAAGCAGCAGCGTGCTGTTGAGATGATCTTATAAATAGAGACTACAGCCCCTCATTGTTGTTTCCAGTTCCTCCAAAATGTCTCTGAAGAAGGAGAAGAAGAAAGCGAGGTCCAAAGTGCAGCCAGGGCACAAATGTTATTGTTCTCCATATTGATCTCTCGTGAAGTCTCAACCACCAGCCGTCTCAGAGGGATAATGAAAGAATGATATGGACACTGGGAGCTCTAAAACCTTTGAGCAGTTTTACAAAAATACAAACAGCTACAGTTGCGCCATATGGCAGTAAACAGGATCAGATGGATGATATATATATTTCAGGATAAACTATACCACGGTGCTCTCTGTGTGAAGGATTGTGCCGACGCTGCGGTTGTGATCCACCGCACATGGTGTATGTATTGATTAATCGTACAGCTGCTGCAGCATTACATCCTATTGCTCTGCTTTGGGTTTAAAGGGGAGGCACAACGTAAAACACAGCTCACATTTTACTGACCTTCTCTTATAAACTTATAGGTTTCATTTCATCTGGAAGCGTATTCCTCCAGAGGTAGACACAACAGAGTAACACCGAACTTAGTCAGCATCTGCAGTGCATTGATGGGTGCACATGCAAAAATATATATAAATATAAATATTAATTTTGCATCTTTTTCCTTAATTTTTGCAAACGATTTCAGTTGCTTCAGATTTGCATGCGCAAAACTGTAATAAAGCTCCAATATTACATAATAGGATTTGCGAGATCAGTGTCCACAGCTCCAAATAACATTGTGATAATAATGTAGAAATTCTTTGTGTTCTAGCTTTTCGTTTAAAAGCTCCACAGCAGATGGCAAATGACTTTTGCCTGCGCTTGAAATGCGTAATAAACTCTGCCATTTATCAGCAGTCTCCTCTCTCCCCCTCTTGCACAACAAATGCTGCCACAGTCGTCGCATCTACAGTCATTTGCATGGCTCTTAAAACCTGTGAATCTAACAACAACAGCAAAGGGAGGTGTTTGAGATGTTGAGAGAAGACACTAGAAAATAAAAATAGAGCCTGCGGAGACAGAGAAGGATGAGTAAAGTGATCACAATGGGGCTCGCTTTAGGTGGCAGGTGTGTGTAAATCCAACAAACAAGCCTGCGTCTCACATTAGCTAAAAGATTACTGTAAATAGTTTAGTGTGTTGGTGCCTGCAGTGAGTAGACAGTACTATCGGACTTAAGAAGGAAGTGACGTGCCCTTGTGTGTGTGTGTGTGTGTGTGTGTGTGTGTGTGAGGATACCAGCTCACGTGTGTGTGTGTTGTGACTGGCTTTGCAGTAGCTTGTAGTTGGAGTATTTGGTGACAGATGGTGGACCACCTCAGTCAGATTAATAGTTGGATTTTCCATCCAATCGGATCTGGCCCGCAGCGTAGGGAGGGTGTGGTAAAAATAGTCTGATTTGTCTAATCTGCTGTGTGTGTGTGTGTGTGTGTGTGTGTGAGAGAGAGAGAGAGAGAGAGAGAGAGAGAGTGTGTGAGATTATCTCCGTGCATGTCTGTTTGTGCCTGTACGTGACACGAACGAGACTGAGCTGTGTGCACCTGAAGCAACGGACCCTCGATGAATGCACAGTGACTGTTGCACCACAAAACACAAAATAAATACTATCAGAACAGCCACAGAAAAGGCACATCGACCAATTGTAATGGTAACCATGGCAACAGGTGCAGCCCTTGCTGTGTAGCCCGGCGATAACGCTGCATTGATTTGCACTCTGCATGCATCTCTCAGCAACCCGCCATGATTGGTGGATCCTCAGTCTGTCTGAGACCCTGCAGGTGGTGCAAGCAGTCTGCAGCCCTCACCCTGTGTTTACAGAGTTACATAATCTGAACTAAATTGTCGAATGCAGCGTGGAGGAAAATGTGTTTTGATATAACCACTTTGTGCATTCTGTGTTTTGTCTGTGAGATGTCACGCGGAAGAAGGTGTGGTCCTTGGTGCAGCAGCCTGGACCCCCTCTCTCTTTCTTTCCAGCTCTTCCTGTCGTCATAATGAAGCCGAAATGCTCCAGCAAATAAATAAATAAATTCACCATGTGTTTTCTCTTTTCCCTCCTCTTCCTCCTGCAGATCTTTGCAATCTTCGCTTTCTCGACATGTGGCAGTTACTCTGGCATGTTCAAGATGAGCGTGGAGTGTAAAAACCGGTCGGAGAGTGATCTAGGCATAGAAGTAGAATTCGAATATCCGTTCAGGTGTGTATTGAGTCGTTTCTGTCACCACTGCAGAAGAAATGTGAAAAGAAAACAACTGTAGACTCTTACAAGGGAAGATCAAATTCTGATCTTTCTAAGAAATGACTGCTTCCAATGCCCTACAAACGAAGGAGCCTGGAAGACAGTGGTATTTGTTAGAAATTATGGTATCTGGTAGGAGTCTCCTGCCTCTATGCTAAGCTAGGCTAACATGAGCTTGTGTATTTTCATATTTAATTAACAGACAACAAGGTGATATTGTTCATGTTCAAGAAGCTTGAGCTACTCCTTTGAAATGTTGTCCTCAAGTATTTACGACAAACAGCGATAATCATTTCACGCAAACTCAAATAATTAATTAAATCAGCAGAAAAAAGAAGTAAAATAATGAGATAAACAGTGATATCACACAGTTTCACACCGGGGAACTGTGTCAGCATTTGCCCTTTTTGATTGTCTCGTTTTTTCCTGCACTGTTTCATATCCGTCCCTCTTTCTTTGCGTTGCTGTCCTCAGGCTCCATCAGGTTTACTTTGATGCTCCCACTTGTAAGGGAGGGAACCCCGAACGTCTATTCCTGGTCGGGGACTACTCCTCCTCAGCTGAGTTCTTTGTCACCATCGCTGTCTTTTCCTTCCTCTACTCTATGGCAGCCCTCTCCGTATACTGTTTCATATTGGAGAAGTACCGTGAAAACAACAAGGGAGCCCAGATCGTGAGTTCATCTATGCCTCACACCTTCTCGGCATACAAGTCCTACAGCTGGTGTTACAATCAGTATCTTATTGTTTTTGGCAGTAAAGGTGAACATGTCGTCTTCTTGATCCCCAGGACTTTGTTGTGACGGCGGTATTTGCCTTCATGTGGCTGGTTTCCTCATGTGCTTGGGCTAAAGGCCTGTCAGATGTGAAAACAGCCACTGATCCAGAGAGAGTCATCACTTTCATCTCAGCCTGCAATGAACCAGAGAACCGCTGCCGTGAGGTCCACGACCCCAAAGTTTCTGGCCTCAACACCTCTGTGGTGGGTCCCTGATTCTTTACACTTAATAAAACAAAACAATATCAAGAGTTCAGCATGTAAATCTCTAAACACCTCTCTGCTCCACAGGCTTTTGGCTTCATCAACCTGATCCTGTGGATAGGAAACCTCTGGTTTGTCTTCAAGGAGACTGGCTGGATGGCCGCCTTCGCCGGAACATATGTCCCATCACAGGAAAAGCAGCCCGCCCCCGATTCCTTTGGCCAGGCAGGCTACGGTCAGCAGGACCCCTACGCCGGCTCCCAGGGAGGATATCAGCCAGAGTACGGCCAGCAGGGAGGCTACAATGAGGATGGAGGTTACAGCCAGGGCTATGAGCAGCAGCCCACCTCCTACTCTAATCAAATGTGAGCCTGTCCAGCCAAACCACAGCTGAAGGATGGTAAGTGTAAACGTGCATAGCACACATGGACTGGCTGGAATAGGTGTATCTAGATAATCATTCAGATCATTTATGTTTTGATTTAATGATCTAAGATAATCTGTAGTTTTAATAGATTGTGCTCTAGTGGTATTGATGACTCTTGGACATCAACCTGACATTGATATCAATACTTTAGTTGAATGGGTGGTGTTTACTTGCTATTTATCGGGCAGCTGATCAGATCGTGTGGGCAGAGTTCAGCCCCTACGCAGATGACACACACATTTTCACAAAAACTGATATGGGCACCTTTTGCCAATCTTTTTCAGTCTCTTGTGAGACTCTTATGAGTGCATTAACGTTCAACATTAACTTGAAATATACAAGTTTTCTGATCAACAGTGGACATAATATCACAATCTCAGCAGCTCGTCTTCACGCTGCACTTAAAACGCACATTAAAAATGACACCCTTGGCACCAGTATTCGTTTAGCTGTTCAGATCGCTCACAAGGAGTTTTTCAGGTTAAATGCTTTATGAAACATTACATTTGTAACATATTCATTGAACCGTTGATATTTAATGTTGTATAGAAAAACATAGAATTTGAAACCAATTTTTCATGGGCTCTAAATTTCATTTTACGTTAATACCTTGTGCAGTATATACAATATAACACGGACTCACACTATGAAACAGCATATTGCATATATGCTGCTGTGCCAGTGTTGTTTACTGGCATGATTGTGGCTATGTAGCATCGACTGAACATCATCAAAGTGGAGGTGCGGCCTGCAACTTCAGAAGTGTCAATATCAGCTTTTATTAGCCCATATTTGTTGAGCCACAGCTTTGTTTACATATTCAACATGTCATCATACGTCTGATGCTTTGTTTAATATTTTCCCTCCCTCTGTCTCCTCGCCTCTCTGCCTTGTTTCCTCTCCCCAGGGTGACCTTGTGATTTTGGAGGGTGGCTCTCGACCACCACCTGCATTTCCACACTCCTCTGTTTGTCTGTTTGTGTATCTGTGAGTTGGCAGGCGGAGGGAGGGAGACACGGAGGGCAGAAACTGGTGGGGCCTGGGGAGGGAAGCGCCACTGGGGAGCAGGATGTGGGCGGCTGGAGGGGGAGGGGGGGTTGGGACAAATGGGGGAAGTGGGTCTTTGCTGTAACATGATGTTTATTCTCGTGATGTATTTAACTGTAGAAGACAACAGAGGATTGTCTGTTTGGTTATACGAGAAAAACTTGAATACAAATACCAAAACATTCGTTGACGAACATTTAAGAGAAATCTTGTAATGGAAAAGACTTACATTTATGAAAAAAAAAAAACATTGTAGTAATATTTAACTTGGGAGAATGTATTTGTCTGTGCTGTGTAAATATCAACATGCTGATATATAAGATTATATGTACACAGTTGAATAATTGTGCACTCCATATAAGTTGTTATACAACAAATGTTGAGCACAGAGTTATTCAATTGCATTTACTTTGGTTCTGTTTAGGAGCTCACATAGTTTAGCCTTTGCCCTTTCAATTCCCTTAAATTATTCACACCACAATGCTATTTTTATTTAATCATCTCAGAATCTATGAACATCTTTTTTTTTTTTTTTTTTAATTTTTCTCATTTTATTTTATTTTTTTCATTTGATCAGCATTGCTGACAGGATTTGAGAAATGGGGTAAAGGCTGCAGAAGGCTTCGTGGCAAATACTGAAAGAAGAGAATTATCGACATATATATAAAAAGTGAGCAGAGGAAGAGTAAGGTGTTCGTAATAACAGTGAATAGATGATAGCAGTGGGTGTACGGTGTGTTATTTCAACTTTATTTCTATTTTTATATATATTTTTCCATCAAATGTTGCTGGCAAGCAAGGATGAACTCTTGTAATACGCAAAATATTTGAAATCCTCACGTGTAAAATCAAAACTTGCATAAGGTTAGTTAAGAAAATTAGTGAGCATGGTAGCATCTCATATTTTGCCGTGCTGTTTCAGAAACTCCTATAGTGTGTTATTGGTCTGAAAAAAAAAACCATTGTGATCCTGGGGCAGTGAACAACAGTTTTAGCAGTGTGAGTCTGTTTATTTGTTTGGATTTATGTAATGGCATCGAACAAATATTGTCAATGAACCTCGTCCTGTTTTGATCGCCTTTTATGTGGTCCAGAAAGTTGTAAGACAGAGTCATATAGTTTTTTAAACCGGTGTTTCTATCACACTGTAATCAGTGACATACATACTCACATTAACATGAACTGTAGGTGAATGAGAATTAACTATATTACAGTTTAAAGACCTTGGTTATGCCATAGTGAACACATATTAATACGAGGCCGTCTGAACAATGTGTCTCCATATATACTTCTCCTGCATCCTCAATCCTTCTTTATATGCTCTCTCTCTCTGAAGGCAAGTGAATTTTACTGCATGCATCCTTATATCCTAAAGCATCCCTGTCCGAGAGGCCGAGGCTCAAGGCTGCAGGAAAGTTAGACTCCACAATACTGTAGCGTGTTTGATCCGTCGTAGTGGTTACTGCACAGCACACACAGCAGCTCTGCTCTATTCTACTCAAAGCACAACGTAAGTGCTGCAATAATTACTTCTTTCGAGATATACATACATCTGCCAATCCTCTGTTTGGATACACAAGATCATGTTTGCCAAATGGTAAGAGATGTGTCTTGATTGGTAGTTTTTGCTTCCACAGTCCTCATCAGGATGAATTGTCGTCCGTCTCTGGTATTTGATCCATTGCGCAGCCTTGGATACACTCACTGTTTTGTTTTTTCTTTTTTTTTTTTTTAAATCAGGGTTCTTTGATTCAGGCGGTGTAGAAGCACCTGGCTTTCTCTCTTCCTCTAGTGCCCCCCTCCACCTCTGTTTCTTTCTCTCCTTCTCCTGTAGCTCTTATAAATATGCTGAAATGAAATATACTCTGTTGTTAGTGGTGAATGATGTCTTGTGGTACTCTCTAACGCCTTTGGATAGTGCTGTGTTTATTGTGTATGATGTATTCATATTAGTATTTATGATAATGATAAGTCAGAAAAAAAAAAGCAAAACATCCAAGACTCTCCAGAATTCTGCTGTATTCTTATTATATGGGATCCATGTGAAACTAAATGAAATAAACTTGAAATTATTCTGTTGAAGGTAAAAATGTGTACTTCTGTTCATAGGAATTGATATGTCTTTTCATTTACTTGGTTCAGTCGGGTTTACCAAAGGAGTGCTTTAAAATGTCATTGATCAGTTTTATAAAAAACACAAACAGGATATGTCCTAACACCACTATTCTAAAGTTAAACTGTTTAAAACATAGCAAAGCAACACAGGCAAACATGTAACACTGGCCCGCAGCTTCTAAAATGCTGCAAGATATTTCTGTGACCCATTTTCCTAAGTTCAATAAGCATTTAAACACCACTTCAGGCAGGATGTGGGCCGGTATGCAGGTTAGTACAACCCAGTGTGTGGTTTTAGTTTGTTGAGGACTGTAAATTGCACTACCTTGTGGTTGGGGCCGGTATCAACTGTTTCCTTTCTCACTTTGCCCTGAGAGTTTATTGCACTATGTTAAAGATTTACCCATATAAATAATGCAGGGAAGACCCCAAAACAACCCAGAATTGCTCACTTGTTAATTCATTTGAATCGATTGTATTCCCTTTTGTTGTTAATGCACAATCAAATTAAAGGAGTCTAATGGCTGATACAGAGTGAGTAATGTTTCAGCAGAGACCCCAAACGATATGATAACCATATAACTTACGATGATCGTATGTTATTGTTTAATGCAATATTTTTGCCTGTGCGCACAAGCCTCTGTTACCAGTGTGCACGTCCTATCTTTCCTTTTTTTAACTGTAGTTTACGAAACAAACGTAATCGTACGTAAGTTTCGAATTAAAAACGTCACACTGCTACTTTAAATTATCGATCTCTGTGTCAGCTGTTTACCACCAGCTGTGTGCAAATACGAAGTCACAAGCAACAGGCCTGTAAATCTGCACAGTTGGAAAAAGGTATCATACGCTCATTAGGATATGAGGCGTTCATAAACTGTTGGAAATACTACCACTTAAATGAAAAAGAAAAGAATCGGAAGTAGCCATTATGTAAGATGTTCATCAGAATTTGATTATTGGCATTAACACATTATATAAATAGTACTTCAATATTAACAACCTGATAATATGTCTTGCATATTAAATCTAAATCTAAGAAGTAACTAGTAACTACAGCTTTGAAATAACTGCGACAGAGTAAGGTAAGGCACGTTTGTTTATATAAATAATACATTTATTGGTTGAAATCCAGACTGAAAAACATTAAAAAGACAGTTTTACAATAGGAAAGCATGCAGTTGCTGGAAAACAGCCCTTTCAATGATCTTTCCTAAAAAAGGGTAAATTTGATATAGGGCTGTAGTTATTTATCACTGAGGCATCCAGATTAGGGTTTTTTAGTGGTTTAATCACTGCAGTTTTTAGGGCCTTTGGAAAAAGTCCTGACTGGAGAGAACTATTGACTATCTGTAGTACATCTGATGCTATGCAGTTAAAACATCTTTTAAAGAGCTTGTAGGCAGAGTGTCCAGCCAACATGTAGTAGGCCTGATATGGAGTTATCAACTGTTAATCTTACCTTTCTAGTTTTACCTGTAAAAAACAAAGCAAAGTCATTGCATGACGTGGTGGAAAGCAGTTCAGGAGGGACTGATGCCGAGGGCTTTGTCAATCTGTCAACGACTGTAAATAATGTATGTGTATTATTTTTGTTTTTATTAATTACATAAGAGAAAAAGGACTGCCTTGCCCTTTTCAATTCTAAGTTGTAGATACGAAGTCTCTCTTTATAGATAATGAACATAGAGTTTTGTTTTTCACCATGCAAAATGCAAAATAGGGATTAAAATGATTGAAATAACGGAAAATAGAAGATTATTATAAGCTGAAATATAATAAAACGGCAATAAAAAGATGACAACTTAGCTCATGCATTTAAAAAAAATGTCATATGCGGTGCAAAAGTGCAAAATATACTTTAAGTAGCAAAAGGCAAAGTACGTGTTGTGCAGAAAAACCTTTTCCAAAAAAGTGTATATTATTTTATCAGATTATGGTTGTTGGTACGTCAGCGTGTACATCAATTTAACATTGCAGCTTGTAAGTGTGGAGCTACTTGAAATGCATTTTAATAGATTTTATATATAACTGTGTCAAAGGAAAGTCAAAATCTGGAGACCACTCATAACTCTTTAAAATATAAAAGTAGAGTCTGCTTATCATTGATAAATGTAGTGTTTGAATGTGTGAACATGAGACAGGTGTAAGAAAGTCCTCAGGCCTTAAACTTTATGTAAATCTCTCCTTGAGACCAATACAGTCTTATTAATACAATAAAAGTGCATCATTTACTCGCTTAATTCACTTTTTGGAAAAGGGAAAGTAACTTAAGCTAACTATTACAGTAGTGAGTAAGAACTTCCCCAAGCTCTCCTGGGGAAATGTAATTTCACAATACTTAACTAAAGTGCAAACATCTCAACGTTGTATGTCGGTGCCAGAGGAAAAGTAATTAACATCAACTTTCAACCACATAGTAGTAAGACTGGTTTCCGAGGTGCCTTTGAAGGCAGCACGCCAGTAGCTGTGCTCGGCGGTGCCAGAGTGCCAACAGAGGCTACCCTTGAGAAAAGTGAAAGCCAACGCCCCACTTTCAGCTCCTCGGCTCCTCCCTCCCTCCTTCCTCCACGAAGTAGTTTCAGCAGAGCTGCTGTGGTCGTGACTGAGCTACACTAGGTTATATTTCACCGGGACTTTTCAGCGGAGAAGTTGATTCATACGACTGGGAGGAGGAAAAACTTTAAGCTAGCTTTAGCGGGAGTAACGGTCAACGGCGGGTCTGTACATTAGAGAAACTCTCTTTAGCGCTCGCGACAAGTTTGTTTATTCAAACGCTGCCTTCGCGTGCTTTCCGTTAAATACACGACATTAACTCGGTATATTGAGTTATCTTAATTTACACAATGGCTGATACAACCTCGTCCAGTCCCGGTGCTAACTGCTTGGAGAAGCTGAAAAGTTACGTGAAGACTCAGAAAGGCTTTATCCTCGCGGCAGAAATAGTAAGTTCACTGACACGAGCGGCTAGCGTGTAACTAACGTGTAACTAGTTTCTGTGCAGCTCTGTTTTGAATGCAAAAACTGGTTGTTATTTGTTGTGTGTGCACTGTGCTGCAGCTAATCAATATTTCATAGATCGTAAAGTGGGTAAAAGCAGCCTACATGTATTGATTTAATCTTAGCCTTGTTTCAAATTTTGTCAACGCTAATATGTTTTTACCTCTTATAAAGCTGTTTTACCCTATGATATGAGAAGCATGTGGTCTGGGGGGGTTGAAGGATCACGAACAGGGGTTAAGGGTTTCCACCTGTCACTTGTGTGCTCCACTATCCCCTCATTTAGCACCAAAGAGCCAAATGCTGAGCGTTAATGACAGATGAAAGGTCACATGGGTGAATCGGCCCAGTGACTGTTTGTCAGGCATCTCCTTCTCTCCTCATTACCACAGGCTGCATACCTCTTGTAGGCAGAGAGGTTGTAGCCCAAATATGGCCAAGAGAAAATGCAATGTATATCACATTCCTTGTAGTAAAAAATGCTCTTTTCTACTATTTTACGTCTTTGCACATCTGGGTTTAGTTAAGTGGGATATACACACATGCATGGCTGCAAATAGAACCATAAGAACAACACTTAACATCATTAATGAGTTAGTAAGGTGTGTGGTTTTAAGTGCTCTGATTCCTGGCAGGGGACAAGACTTCCTGTCTGGGAAGACTTTTTTATTTATACTGTCCTTGACCACCGTTTGCACATGATCACCTTTTGTTTGCATGTCACAGTGGTGTGTTCACTTAACACTTGACTTGCTTCAGTTCTGCACTTTGAACAAAAGGTTTATGCACTTTGCATTGGAGTATTATCACATCTCACTTTGTAGCCCACAGGGTACATTTTATCACTACTATTTTTAACAAAGAGGGTTCTGCTCTCATAACTCAATGGGCTCATTATAAAGCAGGCTCTCTGATGTTGGTGGCCAGTAGTCCACCCACTGTTAAGTTTTTTTTTTCCCTCCTCAGGGGTAATGGAAATTCCAGCCTGTGTGTGAAGTTTGGTCCTGGGAACAAAGAATGCGTGAATTGCTTAGCACACATCTCTGCTGTGCCATTCAAGGATAGCTTTATGCTTTGCTAGTTACACTCTGTAGTTTGTTGTTTATCGCTCCCACTCACGCCATTCCTGGTAATCTCTAAAGGAAGTTCCCTCTGAGGGTGGATGTCTTAAATAGTTCACAGTATAAGGAGTGAGCAGTGGGAGTGAAACAGGAAGACAAGTGTCATTACTGCTCATAATGTGCAACCCAATGGGAAATTGGGTATTTAACCCCAGCAGCCTGTTCAAAACTTCCAGATGATAAACCAAAACTCTAAAGGAACAAATGTTCCTTTTTTTAGACTTAAATCACTGTCAGCCAGCTTTGACATTGAGGTTCCCATGTTTCACATAGCATTATTGTTTTTCTTTTATTTTGGCGCACAGAGGCATGACCATACTTGAAGCTGCAGAGCAACATACAGCTCACAGACACACACACCCATGAAGTGCAAATTTCTGTTTGTCATAGAGCACAGTTAAGCCAGTAGTGATAAGTCAGGATGAGTCATGCACTAGGCTGATCTTTCACCCTGCTTTAAATATTCTGAATGTGAAGTGGTCATATTGTGTTATGAGAGGAAATCATTATAAGGGCAGAGAGGGTGGAGGAAATGTTCGGAGGAGAGTGAAGGTTGAGTAAAATGGGTGAAAATGATGAGCAAGAAGAGCAATGAAATGACCGTAAACTTTCCGCTTTCCTTTCAACACACACGGTACACACTTAAGTGAGCCGCAGCAAGTGCTGAAAAACCACCCCAAAATATAAGCGACTTCCCTAGCAACTGTTGCTGTTTGGTGTGTCTCTGTGCCATGGACTAGCTCTTGGCTCTCGTGTTGCTGCTGACTATAATTAGCCAAGCGTTCATGACAATTTCCCTCCAGTCAGTTTAAAAGAGCAGCTTTATTATACTGATGTGAATGGATCCTAGCCGGGATTTTTAAAAGCTGACCCGTGCAAATAGATCCGCTGCTGTGAGGAAAACATAAAGGTGTCAACATCTCACAGTCTTTCTTGTTCTGAGGGACTCTTGTGTAGTGGGTGTTTCTCTGTGTGACGGCCTCCTCAGTAGCTTCTGCCCCTCAGAGCAGCCGGCTCTGGCCTGAATAGAGACTCTTTTGTGCAGGACCTTGGCCTCGGCCACCTCACTACTCTACAGAGGCAGCCTGTGCCAGTCTCAAGAACACATGAACTACTGATGCATCTGGTTGACTGGCTGGCTGCGTGTTTGCGTAACAGTTGTGGGTGAGGGGCAGGGAAGCAGTAGTGACAGATGTAGGGCCAGTGTCGAGTCAGTTACATCATGTGTGTATCATATAGACTGCAGTGATTTGACACTTACCACTGAGTTGTCGGTGCCTGAGAATAAAACACTGCAGTGTGCGAGACGAGCTTCTTTAAAATACACATCATCAGAGTCCAGTTTATTTAGTAAGCATTACAAGAATAAATCCTTTAACTTGAGACAAGAAAGCAGAACAGATAGATGTTGAAGGGCATTAGTCCAGTGGATCATATGTAACTAGAGAGGATTTTAAAAATAGAGAATATATTAAATCTGAATATATATAGAGCAAGAAGAATATCAGACACATATCCTTGTAGATGATCCCGAAGTGCATCACTTGGCAAACGGTTGTTTTTTCTGGTGTGTAATACAGAAAAAATGCTTGTATTAATATATGCTTGTCATTATAAAGATCTTTATAATAATATTTAACCAAGTTTTTGTTTAACAAAGCAACCATCAAGTGCCTTTGCGTGGCAAAAGAGAAAAGGTCTAATCAGCTGCCATGTTGGTAATCTGTGTAATTTAAACCTCTAAAATCTGTGTTGGACTCAAAGATCTGATGCTGAATTGTATTAAAACTGCCGACTTGCTTATCATGTTCTCAAATGTGAATATAATGATAATTATAAAGTAAAGAAATGTACAAACCTGCAAATGTACATCACCGTGCAAAGGAGTTGTACTGTATATCTGCATTGTAGAAAAGGTTAATGAAGTTAATGTTTTTTGGTGTCTTTAGATAAATTAAATGTTTAGGTTTGAAAGGCTAGAGGACTTGTAGCCATTTGAAATTTCCATTCCCTCACAGCTGTCATATGTTGTGTGAATGCATCTACCCACGCGGTTTGACAGTAGCAACAATAGCGGAATTGAAATGAAAAGGCTGATAGTGGTTCAAAGCCGTGGGCTGCCTAAGTTTATGATTTCTGCACATTGGCAGCATTTCAGTGGAATGGACCGAGAAGAATGCCCGCTGACTTTTTTTTCCCTCATATGGAAAAATATGATCTTGATGGAACAAACACGTGCTGTAAATCCAGGAAGGCAGCAGCACGCGATAGGCCGAGTCATTGTTTGAACTGACAACCTGCATTGTTGTCTCACCTTAACATTGTTTTTGAGTAGCAACTACTTTTTCCTTGGCACAAAATCAGTTGTTATTTTGTGGATGTTGAATTGTGGACTGACTGGAGTAAATGAAACAATGACGCCTTTGTTGAACTGATTTACTGTCTCGCCAGCCCTGGGTATTGACTAGCCACACATCTTTTTTGTCACTCAGCAGTGAGATGACGACTCCTCTGTCAGGTGAATTTCTGCTGATCTACACGCTGTTTCATCAAGTCAGTCAAATATGACCTGCCAAATCTAACAGAGGGGAGGAATTTAGGCTGCATCTGTTCATTTTCTGGCATAACCCCTGGAGTACTCTGGGAAATCATAATTGTTCTGAGATCAAACTCATTAATCTCTCTGTTTTTGCTTTTTTTCCAATCCACTCTTTTCTCACTCTGATCGCTCTTAGTTGATTAGTTTCATTATCATCATCTGCTACGCTGCATCTCTGTATGGAGGCTACTCTGCTGTGGCCATCTGCGAGATGATCTTCGCCATGATCTTCTTTGGCATCTTCATGATGGAGATGGACAAGCAGATCCAAGTGGTCAACTGGCTCTGGAGTGTGAGTAATAGCACACAAGCACGCAGGTCTTTCACACACTGACCCACACGTGCGCGGTTGCACAATGCCTAATCTTCTGCTTCCCTCTTCTTTCAGGACTTTTTCCGAGCTGCTATTGGTGCCGGCCTTTACATCATCACTTCTCTGATCTGTGTGATTGGAGGGTCTGGGGATGGCGCTCGTATCGCAGGCGGGGTCAGTTATACCGCTAAGAATTGATTACTGAAAACATGTATGTGGTTGCATATGTTTTTATTGCTTTGTTTTGACAACCATTAACCATTATCTGGGAGATGGTGACACTGTTAGTATTTAAAACTGAAACCGAAGGGGAGGGTTTAGAGGCATTTGCTGCAATGGACAGAGAGTCAAGGAAAAACCTCATGAAGCATTGAGTAATATTGTCATCTCAAATCATGTCTCATGCTTCCTGTTCCTGTTAAAGAGAAGTTCAGACCACAAGATTTCTGCTGTAATTTGCCTGTCTCAAAGACACTGATGAGATCTCAGGCAGAAATCAAGTTAACACAGAATGCACGAGTCTTTTGGTTGAAGCAGCTCTTGATTTGAATTTTGTGACATCCAGAAACAGGATGCCATTGCAGTTGGAGCAGCTTGGAGATGAGTCTGAGACGAGTGACGTTGGTTTAGAGTTTACGTGAAACACGGGTCAGTGAATGCACATGCGCAGTGACAAATTGATCCGCTGCTAAGTGTATTAGTAACACAACAGGAGTTAATGAAGCTTCATGAGGAACGCACACAAAATATACACAAGCCACTGTCACCAGTCGAGAAATGTAACGACGGCATTCAAGGTTGAAGTGAGGATGCTGTTGGTACAGCTGAATTTAACTGCATGTATTTGTGGTTTGTGTGGTGTCCTCCCTCTATTTGTCTGGTGTCAGCAAGACAGTGGCTGGTAAATTTCACATCTTTTTCCCGCCATAGGCTTCCTTGTGGCTTGCGTAAACCCAATCTGAGCTGTTAGATTTTTATTTTTTTTTTTTTGCACTAAAATGTAACCCATGGTGACTTATCACATGTGTCTGTTAAATATCGCTCTCATCTCTCAGTTTTGGGTTTCCCCTTGTGGAATCATCCCGCCTGATATCACTTATGTAGGTCGTGCACCCTTAAGTCAACGTGACAACAGTATAGTACTGAAACTGTCTCCAGGCACACAACAGTTCAGAGGTTGGAAAGTCATGCAGTCTGCACTTGGTCTTATCTAAGGGACATAAAATAGTAGATTATAGTACTTTCTATAATCAAATGCAGCTTTAAGGTGTTTATGTTACCAGTGAATTTTAATTTTGTCATGATTCTGACCCTGAGTTGATGTTTCTTAGGTATTTGGCATAATTGCTGGTCTGCTGTTTGCCTATGACACCTACACCATCTTCCTGCAAATCAAGAGCAGCAGGCAGCACACGGCGGCTTCCACCGGTGAGAGCATCAAGAATCTTCGTTTTGGATACACTCAAAACATGTTATATACGACAAGAATCTGCCTTGTTTTGCATATTTGACACTTTTTTTTCCCTCTTCACAGATGACAGAGTTTAAACACTCCAAGACACAAGTGCTTCTGTCAAGATCGCAGCAGGAGAACAAAGAAGAAGTTGGTGGAATAGTGGATCAGAGCGGACGATGGACAGTTAAATGAACAGGTCACAGTTTAATCAATGCCACTGTATGGTGCGAACAGAAGAGAGATTTCATGCTTGAGAGGACGGTGATGTAGACAGTGACCGGTACTATACATTCGTGCCTGCATGTCTGCTACATGAGAAATTCCCCTCACATACCTTTACTCCAACCTCAATGTACCACTGATTTTAAAAAGGGAAACCTGTAAATAATAGGCAGTGGTTTGTGTCATCAAGCAGCTTGTCTAATATATGTCTACTGTTAATAGACTGCTGTAGTATTAACTGTATCATTTTGGATTTTAGAGGTAAATGAATTGGGTACTTTCTAGTAATTGTTTAACATGTTAATTATGCTTAAGTATCAGTGGGTTTTCTTCAGCTGACCAAACATGTCCTCCTCTGTTATTTAATCATTGCTCTTTAGAGTGCTGCCTGTGTGTTACAGTGGCTTTTAAAATCTCATTCAAATTAACCTTCACCTTAATCAGTTTTTATTTTCTGAATCCTAAACATTTGAAGTGGCCTTACTGTCAGTTGGCCGTAAAAAGTTTTGGTTGTTTATGAACTTGTCAGGGCTTAGTCGGCATCGTTAGAAGCTCTAGATGTCCATTAACCAATTGTTTGCATGACATTGTCATCCTACACTTTCACCAATCCACTTTGATTGTTTCTCAGGTTGTATTTTTTTCCTTTTTACATCTGTAATTCATTTTTAAAGTGCAGAACCTGTTTCTGTTGAAGTTTTATTCAGACATATAGCATAGTCCAGCACTGGGTTGCACCAGCTATGTGTACGTCCTTTCCTCAGTTACATTATAAAGTTGTTTGTTTGTAACTAAATGAGCAACTAAAATTGATTGCAGCACGATTACTTAGTCCGTAACTTAACGTGACTAGGTTGAGTCACGAAGGCAAGTGGCCAGTCACCTATCAAAGATTAGAGTTCTGTCGTCATGGTTACCCTGGCGTGGTCTTTATTATGATAAGCTAGATCTAAGCTAAATTAAGCCTTTACTGAATTACTTCACTGCAAAATGTTAGTCAAAGAAAAAAGAGTTTGTGCAGCAGAAAAACTGCAGTTTTACCGTGATTGTGTATAAATTTGTGACATTTTATGATAAGCACCTGCACGAAGGGCATGTGTAGGCCTACTGAGTGGTTACTTATAGTAACATTGTAACTTTCGTTTTAGTAGTGCATAAATTATAACTTAGAATGTAATGATTTACATTATAACTAAGTTTAAATATACACAAAGCTGGTGCAACAGGCTGTTGTGGGGGTTTTTTCATGTTTTTTGAGTACATGTTTTGTTTTGATGAAGACATGATGAAGAAAATTCTAGTTCTAATTAAAAAAAATCACAGGTTTAATTATATCATGTGAATAGCACACATAGAAGACATTGTCTAATGGTTTCTTCTACCCGTTGGTGGTTATTTGTCCAAGTGCCTTATTTTTTTCTAACATGCTTTACAAGAGTCTGCAGTTTGTAATTTCACAATTCAAGGCAGCCTTGCTTTGGGAAATAAAAGCCATTGTTACTACAAAAAAATCTGTCTTTGTAGCTTACATTTTCTGACATGATCGTGATGTTTAAAAACAAATTTGCTTAACTTATTTGATTGGATGTGTTGCTTGATATGTTTGAGCCCTAACCTGTCTTCTATCAAAGTGCCACTAGATGGAAGCAGACTGCTACATATATCTGAAACGCATTGCTAAATTAAAGGGCCCCTGTCCCATTAACCTGGATTAGAATTTAGTGAGAGGTGAAAATGTAGAAATATCTGCATGGGTATGATGATGTTTGCTCCAGTCCCTCGTGAGGCTGCTGATGTCCAGATACTATCAGGAACTACTATGTTTTTGTACAGTCTGCCAGGATTTTGACTGACCTGGTGCAGCATGCATCTGTAGTCTCTAATCTCATCTGAAAATGTTCTATTGCAAAGAGTTATGCATGCCATCCCCTTCTTTTCATTTCATTTTGAGATTACATTGCATTTATGAAAATCCTTTCCTACTTTCTCCTGCTTTCCTCCCTGGTGCTGCTGCCTTTCAACTTCAATAACCATTGCAGTATGTTATCCATGTCATTTTGAAAGACCGGCAGAGGAATGATAATCCTTTGTTTGGAGGTCATACTGAGTGCTACCAAACTAATTCCCCATGTTGCGACTGCTGCTGTAGCAGCCCAAGTTTAATAATAACTTCATCCCCAAACACATCTGTGTTCATATATCCCTGTCAAAATATTTATTGGGAGTATTTATTCAGAAGTTAGTGCAATATTTAAACCAGGCCGTGCAGATGGATAAATAAAGACTAAATATGGTATGAATCTGAAAGGTTTAGGAGTAGCAAGGGGTTTACGAATGTTCATTTGTCATAATCCTTGTAGTCTTGGTGAAATAGAGGCCAAACTTTGGGACAGACACCGGCCCCCCGTGTCCAGGCCCATGGACGGGACAGGTAAAGTTAGTCAGTTAGGAGCTGTCACGATGACGGATTGGCGCGGACACCTTCAAGATAAAAGCAGGGATGCTATCAATTTGATTTTTAACAGTTTGTAAACGTGCTTTTTTTTTACCATAACAGTAATTTTATATATATATATTATATGTTGTCAAATAAAATGTAGCGCACAATTTGTTTTATGTTTTTCAGTGGTCAAGGAACATGAAACAGGCGTTGACAGGTGTTTTACTTTGAAATCTGAACCGGAAGTCTTATTTTTCAGTTGGACTAGCTTGTCAGCTCTAAGCGGTTAGCTCAGGCGGAAGGAGGAGTCTGTGGCGGTCCTAAGGCGGGGGGGCATCATGTAGTTTTAACACAGACTGTATGACTTAAAACACTTAGACCTCGTTGGTTTTCCTCTGCGTTTGCTCACTTGGAAAACTCATTATTGTTTTCTTTTAACATTCAACCGACATGTTTTTGCGCGGATCCAAAAAGCGACGGTCGAACCGCTCGGTAAGTGTCTGCCTTTAAAAAAACCCCATTTATTTCTTTAAGGCTTTCGCAACTTTTATCACTAACCTGTTATATAATTCTGTTTTTTTTTTTTACATAAAACACACTTTGGCGGTTGTTTGTACGGAACTGGAGCGTGTCTCTGCTTCTCTGTAATAGTAGACTTGAAATGAACTTGTCCAACACAACACAGCAAACAGCCCAAGCGGAACTTTCTCCCACCTTCACCTGGGTTTCGTGTCGGGAAATATACATTTACATACACTTAATAACATATCTCCCTCCTCTCCTACACTTACAATATCTAATCGTGTGTTAGTGTATCATACTTTGCACCACAAAGTCCTACATTCTTTGTTTCTTAAGTCATTTCGGGCGCCCCAGGTATCGTCAGGAGGAGTCACACTACGTCATAGTTTTTCACCTGAGCAGGTTGGGATGTGGTAGCTGTAACTTGAACGTGTTTATTGCCCTTTGTCAGGTGTTTTTCGCTTGAACAACAACAACTGGTGCTCTGTCAAAGTGTGCTCTTGTTGGATTCTGGCTCAGAAGCGCAGCTCATGTGTGGTCAGGTTACTGAACAAGTGAGGCTTGTTTTCGGACCAGACTTTAACAGCTGCGTGGCCGTGAAACATCTGGCTCTGCGGCCCATTTGGAATATATCCAGACAGTGACTGTGAATCCAGCCACCATCAATCCACGTTCACGTTCAGACTGGTCACGTTCAAGCTGGACAAGCAATCCAGGCAATCAGAGCTTTTTTTCTGCTATTTGAAAAAAACTTTTATGTTTGTGTCTAAAATTATTAATAGGTGTTATAGATCTTACAGTTTACATGTTACATTGCTGTTATGTAAGTGCGTCCACGATATTTAAACACCCGGGACACCTGTTCCCACCTTACAGAAACAATAACTACACTCAAGTATTAATGTATATCATCAATATTTTATGCTCTACACCCCATTACATCAGCACAAGAAAAGTGCATGTTGCATCATGTTGCAACGCAGATATTTATATATATCTGCAACATGTAAAACACTTGCATAGGATGCATGCAATTGTAGACTATTAGAGTTGGGATTAGATTGGTTTATGGCCCTTGTGATCATATGATGAGATTAGTTACCGTGTCTCCCGTCTTCCTCTGCACCTCAATTAGAAATAACATTTTGTATATTCATTTGATTGTTTTGGCTCTTAGACTCTCTTATCTTGGGGACTGCATTATAAATCTCTAAGTCTGATTAAATATTATTCTAGAGTTCCAGTAATTACACCTAGATTAAACGTAATTTGGTCAAATCATAGCCATTAATAGCTCTACGTAGGCAGACAACTATTTCTTCAAAAGCATTTGATTTAGGCTGCTTTGTAAACTAAATTGTAACACAGTAATATAACACAGACCTTCCCTTTACAGTACCTCAGATTAAATACTTGGATGTCTGTCATGCAACCTTTTACGCATGATGATAGACAGCCACCAGCCTAACTAGATTCAAATATTTATCATCTGGTTGTTTAAATGATGTGCAGGTGGAGAGAATACTAAAACACAGTGTGGCTTAAGACATTGGAAACGGTGAATTTGATGGAAAAGATGGATGTTCTGTAACTGATTTTACAGCAGACATGTTACACTCAGAAAAGTGCTGGCGTCATTAATACATTTCATAATGATTAAAGTCCTTTTAGGTTTTGGGGTTCTTGCATGGTGCGTGCAAAGAACAGAGCCATTGTTAATGCTATTAGCATCATCTTTACTAAAACAGGTCTCGGTGTTTCAATAGAGCTCTTCAGTTACACAAAGTCCTCACTCAAAACAGCACCGTCAGAGACAAAATCTCTGATCCTCAGAAGCTTGTGTTTTGGTAAACCCATCTAGTTGTCGTTTGAGCTGACCTCAGGGGTAGGAAGCGCCGATGCATAAACCGTAAGAGCAACAAGAAGTGTTGTGCTACAGAAAGGAGGAGGGGGGGGGGGTTAAACATGCTTCAAGCTGCCTGTTTGATCCTGTCCAGTGAGGAAAGGTGCATCCACTCAGCATGCCGAAGCAGCAAAAGCCCCCGACCCCCGACCCCCTCTGTTAATGTTTAACCCCTCGAACACCACAACTCCGAGGTGAGGAGCCAAACCAGAATGACAATCACTGTCTCATTCATTTGTCTTACGTAGGTTAATGAACCTATTAGGTTTCCTCCAACAACAGTTATTTAGCATGCACATAATGTCATAATTTCGGTTTATTAATTATATCCATTCTCTTGTATTATTGCAAGCGATCGCTGGCTGATCCAGTGCAGTTGCCTTCTGATGTCAGATAACAAAGCTGGCAGGCTTTCAGTTTGTCCATTACCTGGTTACACGGTTACTTGGTAGCAAGAAAGAGCTCAGGCAAACCAAGGCAGCGCCATGTGATTAAACCTTATACCCACTTAGTGAAAACAAAGGAGCTGATATGAAAAGTCCGACACCGGTCTTAGTGTGAGCATGTGAGCTGATGTGAACTTGTGAATGTATTATTTACTTTACCCACACTCAGTTTGGAAGAAACTTCCTACCACCACTCCCATCACATCCTTTACTCGCGGCACAATAGGCAAAAACCTTATTGTTGGACCACGAACTTGACCCATTATCTTTTGAGGGACACTGAAAGGAAACACGCATGAAACTTCCAAGTCTCTGCATAGCCTTCACATATGGACCCTCGCTTATGATAAGGAAACATTCAAGGATATGTAAAGCGAACTAGCAGCGGCTAATGTTCAAGGTTGTCCTTTGTGTTTTCATCAAAGCAGCGTCATTAAGGAGTAAATTAAAGGTTCCTGTCTTTTCAAATTAATGTTTTTAACAAACAACAGCTTTTTTTCATCTCAGAATATAGTTTTATTTTGTGATCACATGCAGTGTTAATTAGAACCAAGCTGACAGTTTTCTGTATTCATTTTGATGCTTTAATAACTACATAAATAACTGGATAAGCGTGATCTTGTCCAGCTTAGCTGTGATGTTCTCTTGTTGTCTGTTAGCTCACAAAGAGACTTAATAATTCAAACAAGGCTTTTCTTAGGATTTGTAATCCGTCGTTACTCATTACGTCATGATTGTACCCATGCTTAACTCTTAATTACTATTTGTCCTTAAGTCAGTGAGCATCCATGCTATAATGTCACTGCTTCATTAGTTCTGGTGTGTTCTGGTATGGGCAGGCCTTCATCATCCTCATGAACCTCCCAGAACATCTCAGACTTTGGGTAGTCAGATCGCATCGGACAAATAATATTAAGTCTTAGACGAACTTTTCAGCGGATGAACCTCAGTAGCCAGAGATGGAGCATTACAAACTCACATCTGATCAAAGGGTTGTCTCTTGATCATCAGAAGTCATAAGTAATATTTTAGTAAGACCTTCCTTCGGCAAAACTTCATTTATGTTTTTCCAAATATAATGCCTTACTTAATACAATGCTAATTATAGGAACGACGTCGCCATCTAATTTAAGCAGTTCATTACTGTGACAATGGCTCTTTCCACCTATAATTTATGCACTTTCTGTTTTGGCCGACCATCTCCTTCAACATCAGCTGCCTCAGTATCTCTCACCAAATCTGTTATAGCAAGAAGGAGAATGAAGCCAGAACATCTGGATCTGTTTACTGTTCATAAATGATGTGCTTAGTGCTAATCCCGCTTCACAAATGTTGGATACTGACAGTTTAACTGTGCTAATAACGTCAGTCAAACAGCGTGTGAGACTGAGACTGGATGTTTAAAGTGTCACTTCATTCCTTCGCTCTCATGAATGGAAAGTCAGCAACACTCTGGCTTCAGTTTCCAGAGGTGTTTTTTTATCCTGCAGATGTTTACATTCAATTTGTGAATTATTAATAAACGTAATATTTAAGAGTGTGTGCCTCCCTCAGCCCCGTCACCGTGCCAGCGCAGCTCAGGAACTCCATTCCATGGAAATAACATCTGAAAGGTCCAGTCACCCAGAAATCATCTGTACGCCTCATTTAGCCCGTCTTGTCGCTCTTCATACCTGCCGCTGTTAACGACAATCAGAGGGACTCAAAGTGGCAGTTAACAAGGATGGAGCAAGACGCACAGCACACAGTGAGGCATATAAATTATAGTTCGCTGTCATGTAGGAATATTCTGGACTAACTAGTTTATGTTCCTACAGAACTGGATGCAGTCATCAGCGCAGAATACCAACAGCCTAATATCTCTACCCTAAAACCATGTCGAAAACTACTCAAAAATGTCTGCTGAAGAAACAACAACAACAAAAAACAATGCTTGCGTGTTCAGAAGTACGAGATAGTGACTGTTAACCGCTTCCAGCCCGTGTAGCTGTGGTTTCTCAGTGCATTACTGAGGCACTTACAGCCCATACAATAACCCTTACAAACCTCAGATATCAGTGAGATAAGCTGAACAAACTCGGCGTTAATCAAAGCAATGCGCTGCCGCACTACAACCCTCTCATAACGAACTCTCCATGGGAAAACAGGCTTGACATGAATACTGATGGTTTGGTGGTTAGAGCCTCTGTGGAACATAATGAGGTGTGTGTGGTTGGGAAAAGAAAGATCAAAACACAGCTGAGCAGGTATGCACAGGTACCTTGTATCGCATATCTGCATTTTATTGCTTTGCTCGTTAAACTTATCCGTGCACACACAAGTACAATGCTTCGTTTATGTGCAACTTGTTTGTGTTTCGCTTAGACAGAAGAGCATATGAGGCACATGCTTTGTGCTTCCCTGAGTGCCACAGAATCGCTCCAGAGCCAGTAATACGGACACATTTTCTCTGTCAACGGTCAGGGCTTATCACAGGAGATAGGAGAGGTGCCCTCAAATGAAGGCGTCAGACTAAAAGAAAGTGGAGACAAAGTGACTGCATGGAGGGGGAAAGGGCGCAGCTCTCATCCTGTGTCTGCTTCCTTCCTCTCATCTCTAAAAAGAGGCCTATGTCTGCAGTCTATAGCCTGCACACACACACGCACGCACACACACACACACACACACACACACTAGGCTGCAGGAATTGAATCCGGAGTGAGATATGAGTTGGTCGCTTTAATCCTAAGCAGTTCAGTCGCTGCTGGCGAAGTCGGATGCACTGGTCAGCACTTTTGGCAAAAGACATTTTTTGAGATTTCACTCTCCGTCACACTGAACTGCGCTCATGAAACGCATTGGATACTGTATCACTAACACCCACTGTGAGATTCAGAGTACCTCCCTCTTCTGTGCATAAACTAGTCAATGTAAGCTGCAGTGTTTGGCATCAAACCAGAATCAGAAGAGCTAACTGTACGCTCAGCTGTAGGGAAATTAAGTAAGAAATCGTAGTTAAGGATTAACTGTTTGAGAAACAACTGCAATTCACAATGTCATTGTATTTTTCTGTTCACTTTATGCCACTCTCCAATACGAGAAGCCTCAACCAGCCGATGGAAATGCACCTAATTCACATTCTATTTGTTGCAACATGTCTAACATTAGCCAGGTTTCCGCGCGTCTGCTCACAAAAGAGTTTGCAAGGTAATGTTCGTTTCCATCCAACATCGTCATGCTAACGCTGGAAGTTTTGTATCTGGAGATAAACAATGGGTTCAACTCATTTTCCACTCAGCTGGCATTAAACTGTTGGAGACAAGGGCGTGGAAAACAATAGAAAACCGGAAACTGGATACTGAAAGTAGGACTTCTCTGTCCCAGCAGTCTTGTTACAGGTGAATGAAAACAATTATAACAGTTATGAAAACTGATCATGGTTGGTGATCAGGTGATTATGTAATAGTTGTGACCGCACATGCTGTGGTTTTCTATTCTGTCAGCCGCAAGCTCCGTCAAATACAACTTATCTATAGGGATGTTACACGTGGCTCTTACTTTGCTTTGCAGCCGTACTAATGGTTTATATCTCTGCCAGTTCAAGCGCATGGGATTTTCATAAATTGACGTCATTTATAAATACATTAGAAATCTATAAACAGCCCGCACTCCACCCCAAACGCTGCTGATTTAAAGGCTGAAGCGACTGACACTAAGTGCATTCTGTGCTCGTGGCTTAAGCGGAAACAGTACCCGCTCACTCAGTATGATGTTGATGTTTCTGCGGCCGTGTCTCGCAAACGCCGTATGTGTGCTAAGTCCATTGTTTTAACCTAGGTGCCTTGTGCCAAAAGGTGTGCGCTGTGCTCCGTGGGAAAAGATGTGAGCTGAAGTCGGTTTGTGTTGTGTTTTCAGCAGGAGGAAGAGGACCCAGACAGAGGGCAGCCGTGTATGCGCTGTGGGGACCAGTGCCCCGGCTTCCGTGTCCACGGCTGGAGGTATGAACTGTAGAGGCTCTTAAATGTTGCCAGCGCTGCCTGCAACCTTAGCAGGAAATGTTTGTCTCATGCTTTGGTGGTGTTTAACTTTATCCTGCTGCTTTTCTGAATCTTGAGCAACTGATGATAACCAGCGGCTGAACAGAGATGTCTAACATCAGCTTTTTTAAGGCTTTAATCAAAAGACGTGACACCTTAAACCTGTGTTGTCTGAGTTTCTTTTACACAGCGGCTATTAAGTTACCAACATTTCTGATGACATGACGCCTGTTTCACTGAGGCTGAGGGCCTGATACAGCGTGCAGCTATAGGAAAATGAAAACATACCTGTTGTTGTTTTACTCTCTTGACATGTTTTATGCTTTGTTTTATTGGAACCGATAGCTCAGGAGTCAGACCGTGTCCCTGCGTCGTGTTTGTGTGTTTGCACATGTCTTTGGAAGGAACAGCAACATCACTACCAGTGTAAAATCAGCTTAACTGTAGTCTGTGTACACAATGAGTGCAGATATACATT
Organism: Datnioides undecimradiatus; assembly: GCA_008933995.1. Taxonomy (NCBI): domain Eukaryota; kingdom Metazoa; phylum Chordata; class Actinopteri; order Lobotiformes; family Datnioididae; genus Datnioides; species Datnioides undecimradiatus. Next base: position 5,588,443 of record WARS01000071.1, on the reverse strand, counting down.
AAAAGACAACAAACATGACCCAGTCAGAGCAGCGCATCATATTCACAGAGCCCATCAGCCCTTCCTGACCCTGAGGTCTTAAAGAATTGGGACTATAGGCTCAGTGCCATTAAGCCCTGACATCTGCAACAGGAGCAGCTGCATTTAGTTTGAGTTGACTTAATGTTCATGTGAAAACAGAAGCACTGCAGAGCAGCAGGATTACTGATGGTCGCCCTGCAACATGCGCTGTATGTCTGAGCTCCACCAATATAAAACCTGCTCCTATGTCATTGTAGCGTTTAACATTGCGCTGAAAACAGGGCCGTATGGGGGTTGTCCAAACTGTATTTTTGTTTTTAAGTCTTTAAGTAAGTTTTTAAGTAAGTCCTGCTTTTTAAACTCAGGCACGAGCTACTTGAACCGTCAGCCTGCATACTGCTTCCACCTTTTTGTTCAGGGGTTGTCAGGGGCCTTACCGAACATCACTTTACTTTATTCTTTTAAGCAGGTTCTTGCGTGCTTTTATCCGAGCCCCCTTTTTCTTTTCTCTCCCTCCTTCAGTCCTTTAGTGAATATCCAGCTGGTTGGGTCTCTTGGTTAGTCTATTCCTGTCAATCTCGCTAATAAGATTAAGCCTCACTGCTGTGATAGTAACCCTCTCGACCACTTCATACCTCCCTCTGTCTCCCCCACCATCTCCAACTCCTCCATTTCACTACCGCTTTCCCTTTTTCAAATGTTACATTTGTTTTGCATTAAGTTAAATATATAAATAATGATTATGTATTACTAAATCTTTACACAAATGTAGAAGAAGCACAATTGTTTGAAGGAAGCTGTAGTATCGAGACTGTGCATTTCATGTTCGCTTCATTCAGTCCATTCTGGTGTTTTTAGTGGTTCCAGACTCTGCGACTGCACGGTACAATCACAAGGCTTGACACAAAGCTTCATGAATGAAAAAAGAAAAGTGCAAAAATGTATTTCTGGTTATGAAGGCTGCGTTCACAACCCCCAGATGGGCACGGCATGACTGTGGCTCTGCGATGGGGTGAATAAAACAAAAGGCACAGGAATGCGTACTTCATGTAACCAAAAGACTGTAATTGTATCTTTTAGCTTTCTCAGCTCTGTTCCCTCTATTCAGGTCAAGACAAAAGCTTAGAAGTTAGGATGTAATCTAAAACACGTGTGCTGCTCTCTACCTCCGGCCACACTGTGGTGTAAGCCCAGCCCCTGTACGCATCGATCTGTTTACAGTATGTTTAATCTGTGTAGCATTAACATAAAACTCGGGTTTGTAGCTGATTCTCAATCACACATTTGGCTGGAGGACAGATCTGAAACAGGAGAGGTTACAAAAGGAAATGTCTTGTTTAGACGTTTCAGGTCTCTCAGCTGATCCAGGAGAATGAGGAACATGAAAGTGATTCAGTGATTGAGATTTATGGGGGTCAATTTTTAAAGCCCCAGAGTCTGTCGCTAATTGCATCTCCCTTAATAACCAATTTAGAGTCACACCTTCCCTGATGGAGAAGATCATCCAAGTGACCGGGGGCTTAGCTGCTGATGCTCACTGAGAGGGAAGTGATCCATCTTCATCCTGAACTCTCTCAGACAGAGCTTAAACTGCGGTGGGGGGCAGATGGTGCTTCCGCTGCCCAGCAGCGAGCGAATTGAGTTACTTTTGACCCACAGGTCCCCACCACGCTTCAAAAGTGTTCAAAGTCGCCATCGCTATTAGTCTGGGTGGCCATGCGGCAATTACTCAGTCACTAATTAGTGGCAGAGAGTTATAGGACGAGGCCCATCTGGTTCTTAAAATCAGATCTAAGGAGGGCTTCACTACACCCCTGTGCAGCGTGTCTCACTTATAGATTATCACACCAGTGGCACACATTCAAAGCAGAGGATTATCTTATGGCTGTTACACTGGATGTGCCTGACCAGCTTATACATACAGTGAACTTAAATATAACAGTGGTTTAGACTGTCTGTTTGGAAGTCAGCTTTCTAAAACTGCGATGTTTTATTGATTTATTAGTCTGTTGAATATTTTCACGATTCATCATTTTGTGAAAGTGAATAATCTCCACCACAGTTTCCCAGAGCAGAAGGTGACCTGCTCAGACGACTTGTTTTATGTGACTGTCAAGAAGTGAAAAGCTGAAAGTCTTGATGGTGTAGGGGCCAGCACCAGCCAACGTTTCTGCAAAAAGTCTGAAACTGTGTTGACTTGTGACTTGTTCGGCTGCTGACTCAGACGCTGGAGTTATTGAATTGTTACTTAAAACAGTTTCGGAGCATAAATCAACATGAAAAAAAATAGAAATGCTGCTTAAAGAAAGACAAGTGCATGATACTGGGTCTTCTCCAGCAGGCATGTCTTTACTCATATTCATCCTCAGTGACTGACCAAAGTCAGATGAGCTGGGATGAATCCAAAGATGTGTCGTGACTTCACTAAGACCGAACGTCACGCTGCCTTCTTGATACTTCACCAAAGAAACTTTGTTGTCATGCATGCCCATCTTGATCGAATAATATGACAAATACTGCACAGCGCAGCATTGCTCACAGGCTCCGAATCTGCTCCTCTTATTTCCATGATTAATCACTGCATCAAAGCAACGATCGTCCATCTGTTATGAATCAGCTGCAGCAGTCTGGTCTGGAGGAGGAAAGACACAGTGAGTTTGATCTTCATGATTGTCACTTGGGCTCATATCTTCAAAGGTAGCGCGAGTAAATAGTTGGTCTTAATTGAAACGTGTGACAGAACAGCCCGCCGCATGTGTACTTTAGCTTATCTGTTAAAGTAAATCTAAAAGTCACATGAGCATGTGTGTGTGTACCTTGAGAACCGTGTGCGTGTCCTGCTGTGTGTGGTAGGTTGCGTTCAAGCCTTTTGTTTGAGCCCACTGACAGCACGTATGGGTGGGAGTCGGGGGGGGTGGGGGGGTGGCGGGGACATTGAAAAGAGCCGAGCGGACGGAGAAATCACCACATGGAGAGGAGCCGCTATAGAATATTGTGCTCTCAGTGACGGGCAGGCTGACAGCCGGGCAGAGGTCCGGCTCGTATTGGACGCAGAGCTTCAGAGTTTCAGTGGAACGCGAGTCTGGATGGGACAGCGTCAACAAGCCAACCTGGACTAATTTGTCATGATTACAGCAGGTACTGAAGAAACCAAACTTTACTGTCTGACAGGATTAGAGGGACCTGAAAGTCAAACAGTCATTAAGTTGGGTGATGTGGGCACACTGGAGGTTTTTTATTATGTGTGTGTCTAGAAAATGATTCTTCTTGGGTTTCATATCCTGGCTTTGTGTTGTTTTGTATACACATCTGTGGGGACTGTAGGTGCAGAGCATGACGTCAGGTGCAGTTACTGTTGTTACTCCACTGTGTACAGTGCGCTTCCTACAGCGTGTCCTAACACGAGAACTGTACAACATCTTAACAGAGATGTCATTTTAAATGAAGAGGGAAAACAAATGTAAAATTTAAAGTGAATAACTAATATGTTCCCCTCGGCAGCCATAGCAAAGAACGCTTTCCAAACGATTATTTAAACTCCGTAGTGTTAACATTTACTTTTATTTCACTTTTCCATCTAAATCTGTTTTCCTGTTTTGACAGATAAACCCTAATGCTAGATACGTTTTTATCTCGTTATTATGTAGTTACCATTATCATTTCGTTTATTATCTAAGAGTGGATTATCTACGAACACAAAAAGATAAATCGTTACGGCACCAGCTGCACCGGCAGTCTCAGCGACAGCGTTTTGATCCAGTTTTGATCCACATTTAGAGGCAGATTGTTGATTTCTGTCCAAAGCAGCATCTGCTCTGTCTCCTTAGGACCAGAGTATAGTGCAGTGACAGTTTGCTTGTTTTTAATTTTCCAGTTTGAATATACACAAATATAGTATTCCTTAATTGATTACATTTGACTGTGCACTTTTATTTAGAGTTAGGCACTCAAGCTAAGAAGTTTGGGGAGCTAAAGAAGCAAAAGTAGCAAATGCTCCTTGAATGTAACGTAAATATGGTTGCACATACCTGTCAGTTAACTATTTGATTAATCATTTCAGCTTTAAGTTAAAGCTTTAGGTTCTATAAACCCGATTATTCCAGTTTCAAAATGGAAAAGAAAGTTGACTGCTCGTAGTCGTATCTGTAAATTCCCACCAGGGCGCTCAAAAGTATATTTGATTGGATTTTCATCATTTCATCATTTAAATCTTTCCTTTTTTTTTTTTTTTTTGACTCAGCAGCAGCACCAAGTGTGGTACACAGCCAGAGGGGACGCAGCCTAGTTGTATTACATCAGAGGCTTGTGACTCAAATAATTGAACAGGACAGGGCTCGGCGCAGCAGGGGTTTGGTAAATTACAGTGTTGAACTACACCGCCTTTAAGTTTACTGAAGTCATGATTAGACAACCACTCACTAAGCAAAAGAGAAATAAAACAGGTCACAGCACACTATACTTGCAGCTGTGCTGATTGGTTCGTTTCGTCTGTTGCATATGAACTAAGTGGTTAAACTGTGTCTAATGGCGAGGCGTCTGCAGAGCAGCCTACACAGAGAACAACATGATTTGAGACTCTCCTGCAAAACTTTAAACCTCAAATTGGCACTCCGTCGTCTCCCAATCACCGCAGGTCGCATGTGAGGGCTGGCACCCGCGGGTGATTATATCCCTGTTCCGAATGCTTTCATCATGTGGAGGCTGGTGCTCGTGGTGGTGGGGCACCGGTGGGGTGAGACCGAATGAGACATGGTGCATCTGCCATCTGTCCCCATCGCGCCAGGTCTCCGGCTGTGTCCTCCTACCCACTTACATAGGCATGTGCGTCCCAGTCCCCTCCTCCCCCTTTTTGCTAACACAGACACACACACACACACACACACACACAAATGCAGCTGGGTTCAGATTCGTGCCAGCATGGCTTTGCCTAAGCTGACTTGCTGTGTTTACTATCTTTTATATTGGTTCTACCTGCTTTGGCCACCATGGCCCCATAAAATGCCAGCTGCATGTTACAAACATATGCTGGCCTGAGAAAAGCTACTGGGATCCCAGAGGAGCATCGTCTGTTTTGTCAACTCCTTGACAATTAACATGTGTTGGGTAAAGAGAGCGGTGCATTTCCACTGTGACACACAGCGAATTACTAATATTTCAAAGAGGGAAGGTGCTTTATAAAATCATTGATTGGATAAGAGGTTCTCCTTCAGCATACAAGCAGTTGGTGTGTGTTCGTGCGCTGGCTTTTTGGGCTGTGTGTGGGGGTTGGGTGCCGGAATAAAGCAGCTTTGTGCCTTTGCAAACTTGAGCCACAAGTGCCAGCTGGCAGTCTGTTATGCAATCAAAACAGAGATGCACACATGCAACGCGCGCTGCATATGGCCACACCGTCGCATCCGCGCACGTACGTGACACCCACACCTCGCTCTCACCCCGGGGCGCTTCAGTCCGACTCCACCGGTCCCACGCGCAGACGGGGCACACCCACCGCCAGATTGAATGTGGCGAGGAGTCTGAGGACAAGACGGGGTGTAATACGAGGCGGAGGGAGATTATTGCTCCCATCTTCACCTCCCTCTCCTAGCTGCCCCGGGATTGACTGCCAGGCTTATGTCAGTGACCTCATTTCCTGCTGGTTTTGTAGTAACTTGTTTAGGATGTGCAGGTCCTGATGCAGATCCGGTGAGATGCCGGTATAATGTCTATTAACTGGATTACACCACACTACACACAGGCTCCGGACTATCTTCTGTGAGGTTTTGAGTTTGGTTTAAATGATCTGGGGATTGTGTCTTTGCGTCCCGGTTTGACGACTGTTGTATTAGTAACTTTCTGGCTGCGAGGAGCCTCATTGACTCAACCTCAAGAATGTGTGTGGGCTGGTTTGTGACTTAATGTCTCCAACGCAAAGTGTGTTCATAATTAATATTGTTACAAACTGTGGGAGCGCCCACAGCATGAATGTGGTGTAGAAGGAGCTACTACCTTAAGAGAGGTTTGTTTTAAGAGCTGGCCCTACTTTTAATATGTTATATTAATATTTCTGTTTGGTCAGGAAAGAGGCACTGAAGTCAGGATTAAATTAGTGCACCTTAGTACCTGAAGCACCAGGAGAACCCACCTGTGATGTTTCTCAAAGTGTTTGACATTTGAGCTGCTTAAGCTTGTGCTGTAAATCAATAAAAAAAGGTCCCCAGGGATGAAGCGCAGAGCTGCCCTTGTCTTCGCAGGAAGATCTGCGTGCACTGCAAGTGTGTTCGAGAGGAGCATGCCGTGCGCTCGGTGCCGGGCCAGCTGGAAAAGATGATGACGAAGCTGGTGTCAGACTTCCAGAGGCACTCCATCTCCGACGACGACTCGGGCTGCGCCTCCGAGGAGTACGCATGGGTCCCGCCTGGGCTCAAGCCCGAACAGGTAACAGCCAGGGCGCAGGGCCGACGCGGAGTCGAGACAAAATTTAATGCTACACGGGCCTGAAGCGCGTTTCCACCTGGACGTGTTCATGCATACTCGAGCAAATTTATCACCATGGGAAAAAAAAAAACCACTCAGCGCTTTTGATTTACGACTGCAGCAGAGTAAATTGCTCTGTAATTGAATAGATTGCTCCCTGTATTCTGTCATTTAGGCCTTTATGTGAACACACTTGTCCTTCTCCCTCAGGTGTACCAGTATTTTAGCTGCCTGCCAGAGGACAGGGTGCCTTACGTGAACAGTCCAGGGGAGAGATACCGAATCAAACAGCTGCTGCACCAGCTCCCAGCCCACGACAGTGAGGTAACAACGCTGTGACGCTGGGCCGTCTGGTCTTTGGCTTCACCCCTGCTGTGTTTGTAATAGTTTGGTCACGTGCCAAATACACACAATCCTTCAGTCTGGTTTTCTAAATCACCGTAATACAGCAAAACAATACCTTATGATCATTATTGAGTCTGAGCTTTGTTTATACCTCCGCATAGAGGTCAAGTTATTGTGTGTGCACATACCCATTATTGAAATATGTCTTAAAGCCAGAAGAATATTTTATTACTTTATATTCATTTATGCATTTCTCTTAATTAAACAGGTTATTTGAAGCAGTTTGAGCAGCCGCTCACCTCAATGATTCCTCTGTTTTCTGAGTTTTTACAGTATACGAAATCATTTTCCATTGCATTAAATTAGAAACCAGGCTTTTATCGTTATGGATTCATGCCATGAGTGATTCTGTTACGTCATTTTGTTTTCTTTGTTCACGTTTCAGTGTCCGCTTGTATATAAAATTGTTAACAGGACCTCAAATTTATAAATGGCTGAACCTGGGAAGTAGATTTTGGGTTTGAACTTATTTGTACCGTTTGCACATGTAAACAATAATATCCGTTTGTTTGTTGCAGCCTAAATATTGTAACTCCCTGGACGAGGAGGAGAAGAAGGAGCTGCGTTTGTTCAGTCAGCAGAGGAAAAGAGAGAACTTGGGCAGAGGCGTCGTCCGACTCTTCCCTGTAACTATGACTGGAGCCATCTGCCAACAGGTAGAGGAGTGTTTTTATGTTTATATGTTACGAAAACAGCAGACACCCTCGTGAGACGGGCCGACATAAAGCTAAAAACAGCCAGCGAAAGCCTATTAAAATGCATCAGAGCCTCGCAGGTGAAGAGTTTCTTTTTATAAGACTGACGCATGTTCGGGTGCATGTAGGTGCAGGCGTGGCTCAGGGGCTGCAGGGGCACTCTTGATTTTAATGATTACAGGGCTCTATAAGCAAACAGCAGTGCAACCTGCAGAGTTCATCATTTGTATCTAACTTCCTTCCCTCTGCACCACCCCAACCACATTTATTTTTCCAGTGTGGCAGACAGATCTGCGGTGGAGACATAGCGGTGTTTGCCAGTCGGGCAGGACACGGCAGCTGTTGGCACCCTCAGTGTTTCCAGTGCGCCTCCTGCAGCGAGCTGCTGGTCGATCTCATCTACTTTTACCAGGACGGACAGATCTACTGCGGCCGGCACCACGCTGAGAGGCTCAAGCCTCGCTGCCAGGCCTGCGACGAGGTGACTGCCACTCCAAGACCCCCAACCTGTCCAGAAAACTGTCGCAGGAGTCAGAAAGCATTAAACTGAACTGAGAGCCATACTTCAGTGTACCTAATTCAGATTTCTTGTCTCTCTCTGTTGTGAACATCTCAGAAAAACAAAGCAGGAATTGTTGTAAGACCAGAATCATTTTGTTCAAGGTGTTTAGGTTCAGGTGTTGCTCATCGCTACAGAGTGCAAAGAGGGCTGTTGTTGCTGATTTTTCCGTTTATCTCTTCTTTTTTATTTGAATGGCTTCTCAGTGTGACTTAAGACTGACTAATGGATCCGGCACCACTGACCTACAAGAGTTCCTTAGACCCAGAGGTTGCTAAGCCTGCACCAGGCGGCTGATAGCATCTTTTTTTTTTTCAATCTTGTTAACCCAAATCCTCGGTATTCATTTTAACGACCGTGATTTGTTTACTTCTGTAACTGTGAAATCACCCCTGCCGCGCCGAGTGACCTCTCGCGTCTCTCACTGTTTTTGTTTTTTTTTGTTTGTTTGTTTCTTAATCCCAGATTATTCTAGCCGATGAATGTACGGAGGCAGAGGGAAGATACTGGCACATGAAGCACTTCTGTTGTTTCGAGTGCGAGGCGGCGCTGGGCGGCCAGCGTTACATCATGAGAGAGAGTCGGCCGTACTGCTGCTCCTGCTACGAGTCCCTGTATGCAGAGTACTGCGATACCTGCGGAGAACACATAGGTACTGAGATAAGTCTCAAGAAACTCTTTTACTGATGTGTCTATACAGCTAACAGCCGTTACCAGGCAGGGGAAATATTATTGCTATTACTTTGGTTACACTTCAAGTTAAACATTGAGTTAAGCACACAGAGTAAACAACACATTCACTGTTTAACACATTATGATGTAGGCTTATGCCCGTACACTATCCTCCACTTGGGCGCCAGTTAAAGGAATTGTTGACAAATGCATAAACACAAACACACTTACATCTGCTCACGGCTACAATGAAGTGTCTTATAAACGGTTCATTAAGTGTTTATGTGCCGTTTGTAAATGATAAATTGTGGTATTGAAGGTGAGTTGTTACCATGTCGCTTTAAAAAGTAAATAATTGATACTTGAACTTTATTTTTATCAGTATTAAATGGTAAAATAAATAAAGCCCCTTTTTCAGATGTGCAGCTCGTCACGTAAAGGTGGTGCCCCGAGTCGTTTTCACGTCGAAGCCCCTGCAGTAAATTTACTACGACAGCCTTCGTAAGAATTTCTGTAACGACATCTAAACTACACACTGTCAGATTAATGTAAAGGCCGCAGCAGCGCAGGGCTCAACATGCACAGAGACATGCATCGTGTAATGATCATTTCTTCTGATTCGCGTCAGATCACTCTATGAAAATGTTTTCTTGCCACTGTGGTTCGGAGCAAAAAGGGGGGGGGGGATTAAAAGAAGCCTGCACACAGCCACAACAATATTTGGACCAGCTGTCTCCCTCCTTGTGTTTCAGTGCTTCTTTCATGCCAGCTGCATCGAAATATCACAGCAGCACTCCTCACATGCAGCCAGTGATCCAATGAGTCTTGACATACATCTTGTCTTACGGGCAGAGGAGTATTTCAAAGGGTTCAAATGTCAGAGATAATGTTTTTCTCCCAGCAATAAAGCACTCATACTTTACATATTAAGTACTTTAAACCAACTAGTATGAAGTTTTGTGTTCTCAAAGTACACGTAGTTGGAATATCACTCAAAGCTGCAGAAACACAGATAAACATACTGTTGTCGTACTCTGCAGCTTGTGTAACCGTGAAATCGCTCCCTCGCAGGTATCGACCAGGGCCAGATGACGTACGAGGGTCAGCACTGGCACGCCGTGGAGTCCTGCTTCTGCTGCGCCCGCTGTCAGCTACCTCTGCTGGGGCGTCCCTTCCTCCCCCGTGGGGGGCTCATCTTCTGCTCCAGGCCCTGCTCGCTGGGCGAAGATCCCAACAACTCTGACTCCTGCGACTCGGCGCTGCAGAGCAGACCGCCTCAGCACAGGCGCTGTGGGACGGCAGAGAAGCACCAGCAGCCACAGTGCGGCTCCCCCCTGCAGCCACTAGAGGGCGTCAAGCCCCCTATAATTCCTGCAAACGACTGCAATCATGCTGCAGCGGAAAACAGAGGTGATCACTGGTGTGACACTCAGACGTAAAGTGGGTCACATTGGATTACTGACAGAAACTGTCTCACTCATTTATTTGCTCTGTGTCTCTCAGGCGTCCGCTGCACCGCTCCAGTTCAAAACGGAGCTCCTTCACCAGGCGGTCACCCTCATCCAAGAGGCTCCTACTCGCCTCTTCCCCACATTCATCTAGGAAATGGCTTAGGTCCGTCCTGGCCCAGCGACCTTCCGCATTACAGTTTACTTCCTGGCGACTGTGGCGTCAAACCTACAGCCGGTGGTTTTCAGTTCAAGGGAGAGCTTAATGGAAATACTGGACTGACTGGCCTTAATTCAAGAGGAACCTCCACTGCTAAAGATTGCAGGAACTGGGTGGAGAGGACAAATCAAGTTATGCAAGGTAGCAGAAATGGGTTCTTCATGTAAAACAACTTCTTTTAGTTTTATATAATCTCACCTCACTCTGTCTGAACCTGCACCTCTCACCATTTTCTCTCTGCAGTGTTTCCTCCTCAGAAGAACTCACACGTGAACCACCTCGTTTCACCCGATTCACCTCCCCTCCCGCCCGACAACCCGTCCATCCTCCCGCCTCCTCTGCCCGTTAAGTCCCGCGACATGGCGCCCCACGACTCGCCCCCACCAAACCTGCCCCAACCGGAGGACGCACGCTCTGACTCTCCGCCTCCGCTGTCTCGAAGCGGCACAGCGAGGGTCAGCTTCAGAGAACCAATCAGCAGCAGCTACTCCGTCGACGAGGACGAGGATGAGGATGAGAACGAGGAGGAGCTGCACGAGGGCGAGGAAAACCAGCAGGAGGAAGAGGAGGCGGCGGGAGGTTTCGGAAGCAGGTTACATTTACAGAAAGGCATCCCGCCGCAGATGGATCTGCTGGGTGAGTGAAGGCTTTCAAAGACTGATTATCAACTCACCGTCACGTGAAACTTGGCATTAACATTTGCCATTCTTTTACCAAACAGATGGATCCTCCTATCACCAGAGGAGTCTGCGGAAAGGGTGGAGCCGCTGCCGCGTTCCCTCTGACCCCGCTCTCCACCCAGGCACAGAGAGGCGGTCCCGACGCTCGCGGCCCGACCGGCCTCGCCTTGACGCCCTGGACTGGAGAGGCGAGAAAGACAGAGACAAGCAGGGCTCCGCCAGCGCCTCCTCGCTGACCCTCCAGCCAGGCCACTACAAACACGAAGACTCCTGCTCTACATGCTCTTCATCCTCAGACTCAGAGGAGGAGGGCTACTTCCTGGGACAGCCCATACCTCTGCCTCCACAGCTCAGAAAGCAGCAACCCGAGGAGGGCAGAGACAGAGAGGGAGAGGAGGAGAGGGAGGTGCAAAGAGACTGGGGACTGAGAGGCAGCATACGGCGGAGAAGAGCCCACAGCCTCGGTGCAAAGGACAAAGACAAAAACTGTGCTATCTCCTAACCCCCGGCCCCCAGCGAGCACCATCCAAACACAGCGTGGCTGTGCACAAGAACAACAGACAGCTCTTCACTGCTCCGGAGTTCAAGCTGCTTTATGACAGCGATGTGGCGTCAAAGCCGACACACATGTGCAGACTCTCAAAGGTGAACCGCGGCCATTAGGCCTGACAAACCACAGGGACTCGCAGTTAACCCCAGAGGAGTCACAGCCTTTAACTTTATGGTATTGACTTCTCGTTGTTGGACTTTGACACGTTGCTGTTTAGAAATTCATGCCTGAAACACTTCGGTCGTGATGGGCGTGTTGTGTATTGTTGGAAGTGTGTGTTTCAGCACAAACTGCCGTGACCCTGGAGTAAAACTGCTTTTAAACATAATTTAAATATGCAAACTTACAGTAGCACGTCTGCCCAGGAGCCGACTGCACACGGAGTGAAATAATGAATATATGTTATCGTTAACTCTACTGTAACCACCATCCTGTGCTCTCGCGTGCAGTGTCTACATGGCTGTAATGTATTACAGTTAGAAATACTAAATGGCCAAACATTGTGGGATGGAGCACTAGGACTTCAGTCGACTGTGGTCTTTTTTTAACGCTTTGAAAATCAAAGATTGTCAGAGTACACACCCAAAGGAGAATGTTGAGTGAATCTAGGGGTCACGTTTTGTTGTGTTGCATCATCCACACGAGATACCGCAGACGTTTGTATCCATTCACGTGTTTAATCAAGACGAAAACACTTTACGGTCACTTATTTTTATATACCTGGTGTCGGTCGCTGTTCTTTCCTTGTTTTATTTGGGGTGAAAGGAAGAAATTAAAATGACAGTTTCTGTTTCTCTGACCGTGTGAGACAGTTTTCTGGTGATATTAAATTTGTCTGAACTGTTTCTCTTGCTGTGTAACTGTTACGCGCTTTGAATAGACCTTTGAACGGCTCCATCCGTGTCACCATACGATCCCAGCACAGCGCTTATCGTGCAGCATGCTACATAAAACAATGGCTGGGTCATGTGACCAGAGAAGTCAGCTTATATCCTTGTAGGAGAGCGGCTGGGCCAATGAGCACGCTCGGGGGGCGGGGCTCAGGAGGAGCACACATGAGTTGTCAAACAGGTTTGTCTTGAGCTGCCAAGTGTTCTCAAACACGCTCGGCCTCGGCAGGACAGCACAGTGTGTTCGCTGGGCTAAAACCAGACACGCAGGAGAGGCTCGGGAGACGAACAGGGGCTGCTGAGGTGAGTTTTCTGTAGAAACGCCACAGACAAGTAGCCTACACCTCCATCCAGGCAGACCTGAGCTTGTCGGGGCAAGGCCAGCATGTAGGCCCGCAGCTTTCTTTCTGTTGTTTACCTGCCTCCTTTGTGTTCCTGTTTCATGTGTCTTCTGGGCTTCCTGCCTGCGCTCCATGTTTGTCATTTGCTCCCCACGGCAGAACATGCCAGCACTTGACTCAGAAACACCAAATTAGTGGCTCTATTTCTGTTTGTCTGACCCACCTCTTGACATTCCTCTTTGGTTTGTAATCACACCGGCCTGCTACCTTAATGATACACATCACAGGGCTGGCTGTCCTTGCTGCTGAAAAGGAGGTCACGGTTTGTTTTTTTTTGTAAAGATGTGTGAGACGTCGAGGCAGGTAAGGACGGAGCTACACAGAGAGAGCCTCTCCACCGGCTCCACCAGCGCGAGTTTGACCTGGCTCAGACTGGAATGGCAAATATGTCAAGAATGTGACTGGCAGATGCAGATTGGTCAGGCGGCGTATTTCAAACGCGCACACACACACACACGCACGGTTTCTGAAGTATATCCAGCAGCGCAGAGACACCGGCACATGAAGAAGGATGGGTCATCAGATGCTCGAGTCCAACCTCTTTTGTTGTGTCTTTACTTAACCTGTAGAGGTTTGTGGTTCAGGAACAAGTCCGCTGCAAACCCTGGCAACCGGCTGCTTTATTTAAAGATGAGGAGCCATTGTTCCCATAGCAGCTGTTAGTCTGTGTGCGTGCGCGTGTGCGTGTGTATAATCTGCTGTGTATCGCCTCCAGACAATAGCTTGTTGACAGCTGTCCTGATGCACCTCCCCACCACCTCTCTCTCTCTCTCTCTCTCACACACACACACACACACACACTCTCTCACACACACACACACACACACACACACACTTCTGCCACTCTTTTCACAGGCCCTCCACTGACTGAAAATGAAGTGTCACTTTTATTGTGCGTCTGTCCGTGGAGAGATGGATGGCTGCGAGTAATTGTTCAGGTCCGCCGGCGCTGGCAGCCAATGAACTTTAAAGATGGAGGAGGCTCGGGGAGGCTGATTGGCTGTAATCTTGAAGAAAAGGGGGGCAGGTTTATGGCTGTGGGGTCTTTGTGGACTTGGCTGAATCCTGTCAGTTTAATCGAAAAGTACCACAAGTGTTTCAAAAAGCTCGCTCGCTCGTCTTTTCACTGTAAACGCTTCCGTTGACTCTTCCTTTGTGTTTTTCATTGGGCTGTTTGTCGGTCACAAACTCTCCTGACTGATGTTTGTCTCTTGTCCAGATGTTGCTGAGATGCTGAAGTTACGCCTCTTTGAAAGTGGAGCAAAGCTAACCATGAGACCGCTACGCAGAGGCACCGATAAGGGATAACTTTGCAGTTTCTGCAGAAAGTGGACCAGGAGAAACAGAAAGCTGAAAACAGAGGCCGCACAAGGACAAGTATTACTAGTTGTACAAAATGCCTCTGGAGACTCTCCAACGCCCGGTGAGACAGCCGGCGAGGGCTCCTGTAGCTGCTACTCCACCACGCTTGCGACCCAAAGGACCGGTGGGGCCAGACTTCTACAGGCAGTTCCCGGCCTCAGCGGGCAGACCGAAGCAGAGCGCGGTGGAGAGGCTGGAAGCAGACAAAGCTAAATATGTCAAGAGTCAGGTGGCTCTGTCTAAACAGCAGCCGGTCAGGGCTCCTGACACTCAGGCGCCTCGGCTGAAACCCAGCGTTGCTCTGCGGCCCACCAGGAAGATGCCGACCCCAACGAAACCAAAGAGTGAGGGAGTCCAGCTCGATTTGGAGCATCTGACTAATCTGATCAGTAATGTGAGTGATGGGCTTCAATCTGCTGCTGCTATAGACTCAGCTGACAGTAAAGCTCCTGATTGTGCCACCAAGTCACACACCTCGCCCCGGCCTCGCCTCACACCTGCTGAGCCGCAGCAGAAAAAGGAGAGGCCATGTCAAACTCCCTGTCCTGACTGGTCCAGTCCGGCTAAGGTGAGATTAAAAGCCTCTGGACCTGCCAGGGTGGAGAGTCCTGCTTCTCCTGGGTCTCCAGCTGCAGGGACGGTACGCAGGGTGGACGTCATGCCTCAGGCCAGCCCCGTGAGGACGACCTGCAGGCCGCCTCAGTACATCCGGCAGCCCCTTCACCCCATGCCTTTACATTCCCAGTTTCTGCTCCGCCCGGCTGCTTCACACCTGCGCCTCTTCCACCCCAGAACAACAACAACAGGTCCCTCTCCTCTCAAACCTGTTGTCGCCCCATCGAAACCCGACAACCCCCCCTCTTCTCCAGCTGGTACCCCTGACCCTGTCCCACCTCTACCCAGCCTCCGTGCTTTCCCTCCCCCCTCCCCAGCGATCACCCGTCTGTCCTCCTCCAGCTCCAGGAAACGCCCCTCCCTGACCAGGTCTAAGTCGGACATGAGTGACCGGTGCTCCCGAGCCGGGACAGAGCTGGAGCGCTTCTTCAACCTCTGTGGTCTGGACCCCGCAGACCTGCAGGAGTGGACCGGATCTAGCTCTGACATTGTGTCCATGGCTCGTTTCCGCAGTGTGAGCGCTCCAGGCTCTGAGTGTGCAGGCTCCGGCAGAGAGCATGAAGACGAGGAGGAGGACGAAGAGGAGGACCCTGGCAACGCTGCAGGGCGCGTTCCCTATGGCGTTTCTGTTATCGAGAGAAATGCAAGAGTGATCAAATGGCTGTATGGACTCCGTCATGCCAAGGACAACGCCAGTAAGAGCACGAATCTATAGGCTGGAGTTAAATGGTCTAGAATAAGCTTTGAAATAAAAGTAAAAATTTCAATATGTCAAAACACATGAAGTGATGGAGATCCCATGATAAACCCATGATAAATGAATACAGTTTGACTGCTCATTAATTCAAATCCTGTTTGTTTTGATTGGGGGTTTTTTTGTTGTAGTTTTTTCATTTTTAGTTTTTCAAAATTAGAAACTTTGAACTTTTTTCTAATTAAAACGAAGCTGTTTTTACTCTGAGAAGTCCGTTTCTGATGCCTTTTGAATTGTGTTTTTGTTGCGCGCATGTAACGCGTGTCACAACGAGGATGTCGGGGTGTCACCCCAGGCTGCAAATGGACATGTGATTAAAGATTGAATGATGCAAGCGTCTTGTGTTGTCACTCGGTGAGTTTTACCCGACACGTCGTCTCAGAGCAGTTCAATTAAAGGTCCATATGAATGTGTGTGTGTGACGGGCGAAGCTGCTTTGAAAGCCGTCAGGGTGGGGAAGAACAAGGTCGTCAGGCTTCGTCTGATGGAGGGAAGTTTTACTGCTGCTCCACAAGAGGTCAGAGCAGTCCGTACTGAAGAATACATGTCTGTGTCTTCTATCTATCTATCTATCTATCTATCTATCCATCCAAGTTTAGGGTGTGCACAATTTTGCATTGAAGACTTTACATGTAGTGGTTACAAACATTACATTTTATGCTGATATATTTAATAGATTAATAAATCTATTATAAGCCTAAAATTAGATTATGATGCAGGGAGTTTGGGATTTTCAGTCAGAATTACATCAGGAATTATTAATTATGTAGAGAGAAATGCAGTTTACAGGATATATAAACACAATAAAATGAATCAATGAACATTTGATGAAGTTTTTCCATTGGTCCACTCTGAGACTTCCAGACTGGAATATCTATCTATCTATCTATCTGTCTATCTATCTATCTATCTATCTATCTATCTATCTATCTATCTATCTATCTGTCTGTCTATCTATCTGTCTGTCTATCTATCTGTCTATCTATCTATCTTGGTGTTTCAGCAGCTGTTGGGCGAGTTTCATTCATCCCTTCTGTGAATATGAGCAGGTGGGCAGGATAAAGAGCACCACGCTTTCAAAGACGAAGGAGTTGTTCAACCAGATTCCAGCGTCTAACCACTTGAGTTTGTGTGTTCCTGAAGAGAGCGATTGTTTCATGCATGCAGGCAGTGGAGGATTGTAAGCTAAGGTCCGCGTGCGGCTTTACTCTTTTCTAACTTCAGAGGATGGGTTGTCTGAAGGATTGCACAAATCAGATACAGACACTGAGGAATCAGTTAGTGAAACAGACCGTGGGCACAGAGTCCTGCGGCGAAAGTCAGCGGAGGGTGGGTTTCCTCTCTTTTTGCTTTTGCACTGATATTCAAACGAGTGTTGTCTTTGTAGGGAATCAGTAATTCTTCAGATGAGGAGCTACAGGTGACGCTGTTTTTCCGTGTTGTTTTGATGCATTTTCAAGAATCTTAAGTGCAGTTTTTGTGAGTGACTGTTTGATTTTGTTGATGTTAATGCTCGTTTAAAACTGGGAAACCAACATCCGTAACATGGAGTTCAAACCTTAATGGAGGCAGAACTGAAAATAGAATTAATATTTTAAGTTAAGGCAAATGAGTCGACAGAAGATAGGCAGATTCCTCTTCACTGGGAGAGACATTGAGACTATTGTCCTGCAACACCATTTCACCGTGACAGCTGTGTAAAAACTAAAGGGAAACCGACTGAACACAAGAAATCATCAGATGTTGGTAGAAAAAGCATCAAATCAGAGGAGGAAAAGCTTTAAAAACACAAAATCAGCTGAATATTTGTACCGATACTTCAGTCTTTACCATGAGCGATGGAAACATTTCTCTCCATCTTGCCGTTTACTCATCTCTCTGGTTTTCACAGGGGTCCGGGGGGATTCCTCTGACCAGGAAGATGTGTTATGCTGTGGGTGGGGTCCCATATCAGATTACTACAGTAGCTATGGGTGTTTCCCTGCAGATCTTTCTCCTGGATGTCGTGCAGGTAAAAGTTTTCCTGACTTCTGCGTCCCATGTGTTCGTTTGAACTTCAGAATAACGTATCTCAGCATTTCCCAGCTGGAGGCCTTCTACGTTTCCATGATCCTGTTTGTGAGTCGGGCCTGGGATGCTGTGACCGACCCTCTGGTTGGATATCTGGTGGGCCGCAGCAACTGGACGCCCGTCGGCAAGCTCATCCCATGGTTGGTTGGCTGGTCGAGCCACATGTTAACGCGCTTCGTCTTGAATTAATCTACCATGCACCCCCACCCCACCCCAGGCAGCTGTATTCACCAGAGCCAATGATGTTTATCTCACAGGCTGGTCCTCTCCACTCCATTTGGTGTCCTGTCCTATCTGCTGCTGTGGTTTGTGCCACCAGGCTCCGTGTCTCAGGCTGCCAGCGTCCTGTGGTTCCTCACAGCAACCTGCCTGTTTGAGACGCTCATGAGTGTAAGTTAGTGTCAGCGTAACAGACGCTTTTTATAGCTTATCGCTCCTTTTTAGTATATAGTACATTTACCACATTGCTATACTCAAGTGCAGTAGTGAGGTACTTGTGTTTTCTTTGCATATCTCCATGTTATGTGAGTTTATAATTCACTCATTTCAGAGGGAAGTAAAAATCTTTATCTGCTTTTACAGCTGCAGTTTTAAATTACTCATCAAATTGAGATTTTGCATTAAAACACATAAGATTAAAAAAAGAATTACTAAATAAAATGCAATCACAGCAATAAATTAAGTTTTTCAAGGGGTTCAGTGTCTCAGGATGCCAATCTGCTGAAGTGGGAGCAAATTGAGGGGTCGGGCAAAGCATTGTTGACAAATTGATGCAGCATTAACAGTATAACCATGTCAGGTTTGCAATATATCAAGTATTTTGGACACTTTAAGTACATTTTGCTAATAATATTCTTGCTTAAAAACCTTTAGAATGCAGAAATTGAACTTAAAGTATATTTCCACTGTTGTATTTGTACTTTTTCTTTCAACTAAAGGTTTTAAGAGCTCTTTTCTGTGTTGTCTACCCACCATCTTGTGCCTCGGTCTACTTTTGCCCTCACTACATGTTTCTACTGTCACCATGGTGACACAGTTTCCCACTGTTCTCGTGTCGCTGTCGCTGCTGCTGCCATTTTGCTCCGAGCTGCGTCACCATGACTACAGGGTTTCACGCGGCTCATGTGCTGTCAGTCGGAGTCAGGTTTGTTTCCTCTCATCCATTAACAGTGCTACAACGTCCCTTACCTCTCCCTCAACATGTTCCTGGGGGGAGATCACAGAGACAGAGACTCTGCCACAGCCTACAGTAAGAGCACCAGACCTCTCAACATGACTCAGATCATCAGACCACACCAGACTAAACGCAGACCAGGACTTCCCTCAAGCTCCCTGAACCCTCTCCTCTGTCCTTCATTGGCAGGAATGAGCGTGGAGATGCTTGCGATGCTGCTGGCTTCTGTAATTCAGGGTAAAGTCGTAGCTGTGTACAACACGGAGAAGCAAGAGGTCTGTCAGCATCTGGACCATGAAACACAACAGAGCACATCTGCACCACAAGATGCATCCCTTCAGGAAACGGTGACTCGCTGCACCTGAAATGTGATATGAAAGTGGTCTCACAGGCGGAGATGACGCTTCTTTAGCAGCGCGGCACTTCTGCTTCAGCACTGTGCTCACACGGTCCCAGGGATATCGCGTTACCCTGTAATTTACTGTTCTTTACTCAACATAGGTATTGTTGTGTGTGCATTTGAGCATGTGCGCTGTTGTCACTACACAACAACAGTACTGAGGGGGCACAGACTAGATTTACTGGAATTGGCCAATCTAACAAATCATTACACTTAATTTAGATGAAGTGCCGTTCACTTGCTAAGAGCGAGAGAGAAGAACGACGCCACTCTCATGATCATGATGAACGTGAAGCTGTAGTCAGATGACAGTTAGCTTAGCCTTGTTTGTACTGGTGAGCCGATGATTACATCCTCCAGATTTTATGATTACCAGTCATCACAGCGCTTTTAATAAGTGGCATAACTTGAATGACACGATCTACAGGCAAAGTAATTCCATTTGTATGAACATTGCTGCATAACTGAGGCAGAAAAGCCTGTTTACTTGTGTGTGTTTTTTCATATTTAGATGTTGAATTTGTGAATTTTTCCTTCCAGCGAAAGGCTTTCCTCACCTCAGCTCTGGTCATGGGTGCTTTGTTTTTCCTCTGCAGCCTTGTTCTCTTCCTGGGGGTGACGGAGCAGCAGGGTGAGTCACCCACAATTTGGTTAATGTTGAAATACTATGAGTAAAAACAACCACGTGTCATGTTCGGCTGCTCGGTGTAGATATAAAAGTTTTCACAGTTTTACAAATACTGCGTTCCCCTTTCCTCGACACGTCGTTTTTGGGTTTATTTTCAGCGCCCTTCTGCTCCGATGACAAAGTTCGACCATCCTATCTGACCTCGCTGAAGATGCTGATGTGCCACATTCCTTACCAACGCCTCGTGCTTGGCTTTGTGTTGAGTGCACTCGCATTTCAGGTGCAGCTTGAGCTCATAGTGGCTGCGTTGCATTCCTGTAAACACGATCATGAACATGATTGTGCACCTACACTTGGTTTTCCATGTTCTAATGTTGTGTTGCGGTTTTAAAAGTCATGCATGTAATTATATGTAGATGTATCTTTTTACTTTTTGTCTTGTATCTGTTGGATTTTAGATGTCCTTGGGTAACTTTGCACTCTTTTGCAGTCATGCAGCTGGGCTGGGAGCCCAGTTCCAGCACCTCCTACTGGTTTTGCTGGTAAGATGCAGCTAAAGGCATCATTACAACAGCCGACTGAGGGTTTTCAAGCAGAGCATAAATGAAGGACAAAGCAATTCTTCTTTTTCTCAAATGAAACACAGGCTTCGGCTTCAGTAGCGGTTCCTCTGTGGCAAACGGTTCTTCTGAGAATAGGAAAAAAGGCCACAGTTTTCATTGGACTCTCAGTAAGAAATCACACATCTCTGTATGAAAAAAGTTATTTTCCAATCCTTCAATCTCCTCTGTCTTACCTGTGAGGCCTGTTCATGTGTCTCTCAGCTCTTCATCCCGGCATCAAGCGTAGTGGCCTGCTTTCCCAGTAGCCTGCCAGTCTTCATGATTATGTGCATTTTGATGGGATTCAGCGTGGCGACCATATTCCTGCTGCCCTGGTGAGTCAGTTCCCAGCTAGGACACAAAGTTCCCTGTCCTTTCCGAGGCCCCTGTCAGATCTACTCTGCATCAAAACTGAACGCGGCGCACATGAATCATTCACATCGACTCCACCTGACCCCGGCCCGTGATGAATATTCTAGCGATGATCTGTTTTGTTGACTTGTCTGTTTTGTTTTGACGTGTGGTTTTCATACGCGATACGCCAGCTTGCTCTGTGTATGAAACAGGTCTATGCTCCCAGATGTGGTGGACGACTTTGCTGCGAGACATCCTTCCTGCAAAGACCTGGAGCCTCTGTTTTTCTCCTGTTATGCCTTCTGCAATAAGCTGGCCGGAGGCCTCTCTGTCGGGATCTCAACCATGACACTACAGTGAGTCAGTCTTCCGTCCACTCACTCCGTGCGTCACGTGTGTGGACATCTGTCGGCCCGTCACATTTTGTTTTCTCCCCGTCTGCAGGTTTGCGGGCTACAGAGCGGGCGCTTGTAACCATGGCGACGGAGTGGTGACGGCTCTGATTGTGCTGTTCTCACCAGTTCCCGTCGCACTTCTGCTGATAGGTTTGGTCATTTTTCGTACCTACCCAATCAATGAGAGGCAGTCATACCAGCTGCAGGAGCGACTGACCTCAGCTCAGTAAGTGGCTTTTTGGGTGAATTAATGTCTCTGAGCCACTGATGGCTCCTGACATTTCATCTTTAAAGCAACTGTAATGGAGAATTTTATAAAAGATTGTTGCCCGAATCTGCAAATCTCCTCTGCTTTGTCGAGCTTTAAAACAAGATTCAGCTTGTTTCACTTTACTGTTTTGGTTCGCTCAGACTGTTTTTGTATTGTTGCTTTCAGCTGTAGCAGGCAGCTGTGTTCAGCTCTAAAAGCCTACTCTAAACTACCTGCTCAGCAGCAAACAGCAGACAGACACATTAAGGAACTAGATGGCGAACACAATGGAGCACTTTGCAGCTTAAGGGGCACGTAGTTCCCTTTGAAGTTGGCAGAGACCAAAATAGAGATAATAGTGAGAGCTTCAGTCGTTGACGTTCAAAAAGGACAGACAGACAAAAACAAATGAGTCACAATGCTGCTTTGTAAAAGTTCCTGGAAAGTTTGTCGAGGTTAGTATGTATCAGTGTTGTGGTCATGAACCTCTTTCTGCTGCCCCTACATGGTCAAACTCAGCTGGTTATTCAATATCTATCAGCAGTGTTTCAGAGTTTTGAATTCTTTTGTTTCATTCCAGATCAGAGGGACATCATACATAGTTTGACATTACAGAAATTTGCTCATTCCCATGTCTGTATGCTAACAGCAGTTACTGCCAGGAGCCTGTTAGCTTAGCTTAGCTTACCATATAGAGAAGAAATAGAGGGAAACACTTACCCTGGCTCTCTACAACGCATTGAAAGTTGGAGAATAATAAGGGATGGCCCAATAATAAGTGATAAACTATTTTTGTTTTCATTTAGCATGCAAGAAAAGACTGTTTTCGTTCTTTCATATAGGTCTGTAGGGACATTTAACCTTAAAACACATCTTCATTATAATATATCAGCACCAAATGTATCAGATTACTGTATATGTTAGCTAAAACAAGTTTATAGTAACATAAATACATATATTAATGGTTTTTTTATATGTCATTCAGCCCAGAGGCTACATCATCCCCGTCAGACCCAGGACAGCACTCAGAACAGCCAATGGTCGGACAGCAGCCACATGTTGGCGCGACATCGGCTTCACATTACAATACAAAGACCAACCAAAACAAACCAAACGCCTCAACAGGTTGTTACAAACATGGTAAAACACAATCCGCCAAGTCATCGTCAAGTCAGAGCGCTTCTGGACAATGCAGCAGGCCTCAATCATCTGTCCAGTCATATGTGAATCATAAGTGTCATAAGCAGAGGCTCAGAGACCCACGCCAGCACTCAGGAGATAAACCAGACAGAGGTTTTCCTGTGCCTGAGACTTATTCTAGCAGGTCAAACCATAAATCCAAAGTGACGTGGGTATAATGAGACACATACAGTGTAGCATATCAGCAGGTTTTAATTACTGCAGCTTCTTATGTACATATGTTAAATATAAAGCCATGGCCAGCAGTTGGTTAGCTTAGCTTAGCTTTGTCCAAAGGTAGCAAAGTTGAAGTTCACTGATTAAAATCTTGTGTTTTGGGTTTAGTGCCAGGATGCAGATTTGTTGAACTCTGGGTATGATAAGGCAAGCTGTGCTACCTCCACTTCCTGTTTGGTCTGGCTCTCCTTGGGAGGGAAACAGGAAGTGCTTCATTAATCATCACCTGTGCCTGCTGCTCAGCTAATAAACTAGTGGATTCAGCTGGGTTGTCTCTCTCTCTGCCCATATGGTTTGTTGTTTGGTTTACCTTTTTGCATGTTTATATTTTCTTTTTTGAATGTCATGATCGCACTGATTTACGTATATTGCATTGGTTAAAATTTGTTGTGCTAAATAAATGTTTTCTTAAAACTCACGTATCGTCCTCTTCTTCTCAGGCTGTGACAGATATCAAATATGATGAGTTTCACTGACCCTATAATTACTAATAATTCTGGTTCCACAAGAGATGGAAATCAAACATAACTTTTCTGATTCATTATTTCCCAGTGAAATTCAAAGATTGTGGCCGTAATTTATAGTTTTACTGACAAACCCACAGAGAACAACCACCAGTTCATGACCTGCTCAGCACCGAACAGCAGACAGACACAGCTGGTTAACGTAGTCCCAAAGAGTGATAAAGAGCCAATCATTTCCCTCAGTGGTGGAGACCAAAACCAGAGCTGAAAGGGAGTAACCTCTGAACTAAAATCCATCAGGTGGCCTGAAACACGACTCAAAATGTTTGTTGGATAATGTTGATAATGTTTCTCCATATCTGCTGGATGTATTCACAGTTCGTTTCCACTGCCATTTGTTGTTGTTTTTATTCCAGTATAAATTATTTAATACGACTATTTTCATTTAATGGCGCTGATATAATGATATGATAAGCATTGAGTGATACGTTTATATTAGAGTTTGAATAATTTATTATTTGGCCAATATCATTGCCAGCTATTCACCTCCCAGACATATTGTTTTCATATTGATATCACATTGCTGTTGGCGTATATGATCTGATATATGCAATATGAAGACTGTATTTTTCCAGTATATAATGCAGAAACGCTTGTTGTTATATATTGGTATTTGTATAAAGAATATCTAACTTGAATGTATTTTTAATAGTTATTTAAGAAAGCAGATTTCTAAAAGAACCTTTGCATGGTCACATTGGTGCAAAATTGGCGCACAGTCCACATATGAACGGTCTGTTTTCATTTCATCTCATCAGTTCACTACACTGGCTGTCTTATTTTGTAATCTATTAATTTTTCCCCTTTAGATCTGCTAAACTAAAGTGATTTTATATTGATTTTCCTTCCCCAACACACAGGATAAACACGTGCTTGTTATTATGGTCTTTCCCCTGCGGTTATGACCCCCTGGAGCCCAACAAATCATGTTACTCTGCTGCACTTTAATAAATACCATGGAGACAATCATAATAAAATCGATTTATATGGGTTATTTATGATTTTTTTTTCGGTCACAGTGTCCCACAATTATTTCCAATAAAATTAAAAAATGATATGTATTTTAATAATCATAATCATGCCTCGATGATCAATTGGTGCATTTTTTTCCTCCACATCTGTGCCCACCCGCTCCGCAACAGGCCGCCCCTGCCGCCTGTTTCCGCTCGCATTGTCGGGTGGTCGCGAGGAAGGTTACCGAAGAGCGAAAATGGGAGTAGAGATTGAGACCATAACTCCGGGCGACGGTGGGAATAATCAGCCTTTGTTTAACACCATTGCACACAATCCTCTGTTTCATTCCGGTGGTTTATGCTTCATCATTATACTCGTTTTCTTTATTTTGTTCCTATTTTCAGGACAGACATTCCCGAAGAAGGGGCAGCGCGTCGTGGTGCACTATGTCGGTAAGTGGGGAGGCTGGACTTGTTACTGCTGCCGAATTGAGCTCAAAGATTGCGAGCAAAGCGCTCAATGTTTAGCTAAACGTGTAAGCATTAATCGTTTGAGATGTGAGTGCCTGAGATTTGCGGCAAATTGGGTTTGTTTCAGCTAAAAGCGGCTCGACGTCTGTAACCGCTCCTGCTAAGTAGCATTGCAGCTAACGCGCAAAGCCCCTGTTTAAGAATATATGCTCGTTGTGGCTAATGCTAGCTACGGTGATGCTGAGAGTTGGGTTCGCTTATTTGTATCGTTTGCTCGGCAGTTTATTATTTCGCGTGTTATCATTATTCGGAACATTTAAATGTACGGGTCTAACAGTACATTAACCTTACTGTAGCCGCTGTCAGCCACCTAACGGTAGCTAACTGGCCCCCGTGATGCTAACGAAAGCTAAGCTAGCTCCTAGCCCTCGGTTACCGTTAGGAGGCTGCCTGCAGTTTGGGTTTCTCATCATTAACCCGAGCTAAACGCTAACCAGCTCGCTTTTTTATTATTTTAATCAGGCACACTGGCAAATGGGAAAGTGTTTGACTCCTCGAGGTCCAGGGGGAAACCGTTTAAATTCAAGATCGGACACCAGGAGGTTATCCGTGGTTGGGAGGAAGGAGTAGCCCAGGTGAGGGGCTTGTTATTACCCTGAAAATGCATCTCTTAATGGCTTTACAGTGAACATTAACACACAGTTATTCATCTGTAACTATTTAAAATGTTGTGTGCGACACTCTAATTAATGGCTGCAGTAATATAAATAGATTTTAATGGCTTCCACAGATGAGTGTTGGTCAGCGGGCGAGGCTGATTTGCTCGCCAGACTTCGCCTACGGCAGCAAAGGGCACCCGGGGATCATCCCACCAAACGCCACTCTCACCTTCGACGTGGAGCTCATCAGCCTGGAGGCCTGAAACTTGTGCACTCACTTTGTTTAATTCCACTCAAATTTTCAGGGTGAGCATGTTTTTTTTTTTTTAATGACATGTACAAATCCCTGCAATTCTTTGCATGAATATATGTACATGTACATAATACATGGTAAATTATGTATTATTTACCATCTCCAGAGTCAGAATCAGGTTTATTGCCACTTATGGTTACACATACAAAGAATCAGTCTTGGCATTTGGTGCACGATAAAGAAGAGAGATAGCTAAGACAGTGAAACACAGGTACTGCATGTCAAAGATGATATTTACAATACAGGCACAATATGAGAATATTCAAACATACAAGGATGCTTAAAGTGTCTGAGTTTAAGTAAAGGGGGAGGGGAGGTCGTACAGGCTTTGCTTGGTTGTGCCAGTAAATGTGCAACATCATCGCTGTGAAAGAATGAAACGTACAGCAGTAAAAGTCCCGGCAATGTGCAATAACGTAACCCGTCAACAGACCGAGGCTTCCATTAATGTAACGCGTACCTTGTGCATTTCAGTAGCGCGGCCGCATTTAATTTCTAGCAACTAGGCTTGTAGCGTCTGAATTCGCGCCGTTGTTTGGAGATTAACTGGTATGTGCATAATAAGCTTTCAGCTCCATACCCTGTAATCCCCTTTTACCTCTCCTCCTTAATCCATGAACACTAAGAGTCTTTTCTGTTTTCTCGTCACTGCAGGTTGACTCCTATCTCGGGAACATGGAGGAAAAACGTTAACAAATGATTCCTGCTCTTGATCCCTGCATAGGACCTATGTCTATAGCTTCACTAGTTCACTCTCCTTTCCATTTAGATACAAATTGTGTTATGTCACTTGCTTTAAAACTTTATCCTTCATACTATACTTTAGAATTCATACAGTAATAAGTCATAGGCCATCCCATCACATGTATCTTGTCATATTCTGCTTTGTATTTTTATGGTGATGTTTTGTTTTTTTTTTATTATTATTTGACTTAAAATTTACAAATTGCGTCAGCCATCAGAACCAGGTTTTAGATAAGTGTCATGAATATTTAATCAGTCTCATTCCTGTGGCTCCGTGGCCTTTACACTATAAAACTTGTACTGATTGCGGGTAATGAGTTGTCTTGAATAAAAATAAGAATAAATTGTTGTTTGACACAGTGATATTTCTATTAATTACCTTTGTGATACTTGTTATTGGGTTAAATTAGGAAAAAGAAGAAGATGTGTGGATTGCATTGTAACCAGGGATCCGTGAATCAAGCACATTATCGCCATGAACAGCCTACAGGTTTCTGCAGCGTCAGTTCTTAATTTATGAAAGAAAAGTAACTATTGCTGAAACACTCACAGCTGGACATCATTTGTCTTGTTGACTGCTTGTAAGACATTTGCTGATTTTCTTTTTTTTTTTCTTTTTTTTCCAAAGAAGGCTTTTGCGGGGAAAAATAGTTGATGTTTTGTTTTAAAAAAAGGTTTCTAAATGTGCATGATAAGTTCCCCCACACTTGCAGGCACATCTTGGGGTTTGTGATTGTCTTTATTTGAAGGAGTTGTGTGTAACAAGCTGTGGATGTTGTAAAAGGTCTGTTCCTTACTCTTAAACACATTAAAAGAGTAATTTTAACACAATCTGCTATTCTCCTTCCCTTTGGGTGACTGTACTTTAATATTTAATTTAAATATTCCCTTAAAATAGGATTTATAATTCTAACTGATATCTGAATAAATGCTTCATGTTATAACAGTACACTCTAATGAAAGAAAAGTATTTTATTTTCTAAGTAGAGAGGAAACAAGGTATTTTGCAGTATTCTGTTGTTTTTTTTGTGCCCGTATAGTACAGTTAACCACAATTTCATTGCTTTTGTATGTACAGTCCAGGCTATGCAGTAAGATGAACATGGTTGAGGATGTGAAGTGGCATACTGAGCAATTTTGAACATTACAAAAAAGAAAGGAGTTGCACTGAAACCAAAGTATAGTAAAAGGATTGTGATGTTAAAAGAATAGAGGTTTAAACACTGCGGTTATGCACTGCTCCAACCACAAATACATTGTTATTTTCCACTGAAAGTTTGAATTTGCTCCTAAGATGAATCACCGATTAAACAGCTAGTGAAACCCTTACTGGAAATATCCCTGAAAGCTAGAACACTGCTCTTTTTTGCATAATAAGGCTGAAACTGGTAACCAAACATACTGGACGTCGTAAATTTATAGTTACAATTTAGCCGTTTTAATCCGCACACAAATGGGTTGCTTGTAACATGACTATATTCACAACCATGAAACATACTTAACGTCGTTATAAATTGCAATGCAGTGCCGTGAAAGCAAACCCACAGTGATGCACAGAGAAGAACTCTTCAAGTGTTAATCTTCATCTGCAGCTGTGCAAAGAGCTTTTTCTCATGTAAAACTAGAAAATATATCGCTGTATCAAAACGTCTTGACAAATTCAGTAAACAAAACTTTTCATTCGAAAGTCCTTCATTCATCACAGTCTCCTGTATCTTGCACAAACCTCTTATAGTCTGTATAGAAACATGTTAGCAGCGGACACATGACCAGACTGGGCTCATTTAACGTGTGGACCAGGGGAAGTCAGGTGCATATCAGTCTGACACCCACCACCATCTAAACTGCTGTAAAAGCTGCACGCACAACTTTAATCAATTATGATTTAAAGTAATTTGTAAATTGACGACCTACACTGCAGAATTTAGTTATTTTATTTGCAGATTATTAACTCATTTTAACTGATTATTGGCAGGAAGAAATTAGGAGTTGATGTTAAATGTACGAACGGGATCAAAGAAATAGAGTTTCTACAGTTTTAAACTCTCATGCTTTGTTTATTGGCAAAAGATCAATGATCTGCCTGTTCTGCACCTGAGTAGATTCGATGCACATGCTCAGCTCTTCGGAAGGTAAACGTCCCAACTGCTTTAAACCATATTCATACATATTTCCATGGGTGAAATCGTGTAAAAATGAGTTTCTTCCACTTTTCGCTGCTGCCTACACTCACGGTTCTGTGACTTTTCTCTCTTTTTCCAGGAGGCTGTTGCCAAAGATACTTCATGGTTCTGACTCTGTCTTTAGAGGAGCATTCAACTTCAGACAGACTTTCTTTTTCTTCTGTTCATAAAGTAAATAACCTTACCCCCAAAATGGCTTTTTAATTCAAGCAAGAGACCCCAACCAAACCAAACTGGGCGACATGCAACTTCCAATAAAGAGAAAACTTCTTAAAGTGCAGGCAGAAGCAGTAAGTATATTTGAGTAATGAAAGTATTTCATAATGTACAACTAATCTTTTGTTCTCTAAGGCAAGGCATAACCACGAAATCACAAGGGCATTATGTAAAATCTAAAAATCTTATAAGAGGAGAGACCCAACACATGGCAATGGCCAAAATGTACTGAAGCAACGTTAGCATTGCTGCGCCTGCAGAGGTTGGGAGTTGTATTCTTCATGTCAGAGGGAGCAGAAGTTCTCAGATTGGTGTTGTTCCGTTCATGCTGGCAGGCCGGCGTCCCCTGCCTGTGCCTCGCCGTCGGAGGGAGTGCAGGGCCACGGCGCAGCAGCCTCTCAGCAGGGACCCGATGTGATACACCGGCAAGACTTCCCGTGGCGCCCCTCGACACAGCCACGCCATGGTTGGGACCACTGGCATCGCTAAAGCCAAAAGGTCTACGAGGAAGTAGCGGCTCCAGTGGCAGAGCTGAGGGGAGTACCCGTCTTCATTTGTAGGTTCTGTTTCATCCAAATTGTCCTCCTCTACCTCCAGTGCTGTAGCTTCCTCTCTCACAGGAAGTGCAGCTGTGGGGTGGGGCTGGCAGGTTTGGGGATCTGCTGGCGTTGTTGCTACCTCCTCTGGTTTGTCTGGTGGTAGCGGGTCTAAACTGTATGACTGCTCAGGAGGGGACAAAGGAGGTAAGGACAATGGAAACGGATGAGGTGGCTCTGAGGGGGTGATGTCGGCCGTGGCCAAAGAAATAACACTCAGCTCCTCAGCGCAGCTTTCCTCGCACAGCCAGGTCATGGTCGGGCTGCAGGCCTGGGAGCGCACCTCAGGCTTCTTCTGCGCCGCAGGCGTGGGAGTGGGAATAGGATCAGAAGCAGGGACAGCAGCTGTCGTTAACAGGGCTTCCTCCTGAGGTAAGTGCAGGAACAAGTGATGATGCGGGAGGTAGGCGTGGCCACTGCACTTGCAGGTGCTACTGAGAGTGTGACAGGAGTGTGAGATTGGCAAAACTGCCCCCCCGCTGCACAGCCGTTCGTAGGTGGAGGAGCGCGGCACAGTTGGGGGGCCTCTGATTTGGCCCTGCGGTGGCAGCTGCTCCGAGAGGAGGGCCGCCTCCAGGAGCAGGTGGGTTTGTCCTGCTGGGCGAGACACTCTGCTTGACTCAGGAGCGTTTGAGCTGCGCTCCAGCTGCAGAGCCTCGCTGCTCAGTCGGGTGTAGGCGGTGCTGCGGCTCAAAGTGCTGGCAGGGGAACAGCCGCAGGAGCGAGACCTCCCCCCCGGCTGGGCTCCCTGCAACCCTGAGTATGGCTTGTGGTCATGGGGGTCTTGTTCACGGACACTCAGGTTGGACCTCACCGACTCAACCACCTCCTGTAGGTGCTGGATCTCCTTGCGCGCCTCTTTCAGGGCTAACTGGGCCTCCACACGATGACATTCCTCCTCTATCCAGTCTTCCTGCATCCTGTACAGTTGGGTCCTCAGCTCATCTATTTCACAGTCTCTGACGAAAAACAAGTGAATAGCAGATTTATTTCTCTTTAACAGAATGAAAAAGCTATTTGAAATAAACGTTAGTCATCGGTTACCACAAAGGTTTGCAGAACCAACACGCTGAAGGTGAAAAACACCTACCTGTGCTGTAGTCTCTCCACATTGTCCCTCAGTCTGGCTCGCAGATGTCGTATACACACCTCCTTCTGTTGCAGAGGTGTGAGGTACTGCTCCGGGGTAGGAGGCCTGATCCCATGGTTGTCGCTGCAGGCCGTGTGCTTTGCCTGACGCCTGAGTCGACACACAGGTATGAAAAAGGTCATTTACTTAAAGCACTTCTCTAAATCACGCGTGAGACATACCAAAAAAAAGAAACCTGGTTGTGACATATGCAAAACCTGCTTATATATATCTGTACTGTGGAAACAAATCAACCGTGGATGAATAAAAACATGGCCCTGGAGGCAGTGAACAAAGCTACAGTATAGAAAAGAAGCTTATAAAACTGCTGAAACTAATAAATATTCAAATATTCTATTTAATTAAAAGTGCATTGGGTTCAGCAGTGCCAGCTCTTGTAATCCAGTCTAATAACCCTTAGTGAAGCTTATATAACACCTGTGTATTTTACACTGTGTCAGGGATTTCCTGACAATAAAATGCCTTTCTAATAATAGAAGGGCACCAGTCCGTCACAGTTAAACCCACTATTTTATTTATTTTCTGATGAGCATCTTACCTAGGTGTACTAGGGTACGTCCGGGCCGTGGGGCTGCTCTCTGCTACCCTAACCCGACCAGGGTACGTGTGGGTGCTGGATGTATCACTGTGGGAATATCGCCCACTGCCGCCGCTTGTGCCCACTGAGCGCCTGGAAGAGAAAGCATTACGCATTATTAAGTCTTATTAACAAATGTGTTTGGATCAGATTGAAAGTAAAGCTGTGAGAGGGATGCAAACAGTACCTGCGCTGACCTGAGGAGGGTTTTCGACTCGGAGTGAGAGACATTGATGTGCGAGTGACCTCCGACCTCTCCACTGCTGTCTCTAGAGGGGGGCGCTAGGAGCCCTCACAGCTGGACTGTAACGTCACATAAACCCATTTAACTTAACATCTGCCAATCCTGTAATAATAATCTAGACCACAACAGAAGAAAAATGAGACCAAGTGCAAAGAAAAATGGGTTTTCGTCCAGTGTTGCATGCTGGTCGTGATGTGCTGTTTCACTGGATGTCAGTGACAATAGTCTAACTCTAATTGTAATTTAAAAAAATAGTCTAGGCCAGCGGCACACAAAGCCTCCTTTCTGTGCTGACACAAAGGGGACACAGTGAGTTCACAGTCAGTGCAGCTGCCTCTCTCTGAGCTCTGTCCTCCCTGTCTGCAGAGCTGCAGATACACATGATAAACCTTCACATTAACTGGCGTCCGAGGGAAGAGCCAAAGAAAATCTGACATTTGGTGGCCAGAATGCAGGCAAGATAGTTAGCGTGGTCATTTCCTGCCTGCAATCAATTAAGAATTTCTCATTACTTTTAATATGGTGTGTGCATTCATGGATGATGTAGGCTCGTGGTGATCTGGATCCCATTGTGGGGTCTCCTTACTACATGAGTCTAAAGGGTCTCGACGTCATCTGTCACTCAATAAAAGCAGCCGTGAGTCCGAAGCACCCACACCTCTAATTATTTGGACATTTTCAATATTTTATTAATTCAGAAAACTTTAAAATGGTATTTTCTGTAATTTGTTCCCTGATATAAAGGTCTAAATTCTGTTTTACAGCCCATAAGCAGGAATAATATAGCGGGAAAATTAAGCTGGAGCTGATTTTTATATGTATTTATTATTATTTATTCAGATATTTCCTTATCCCAATTGTGTATTACATTGGGATATAAATTATGAATAAAACTCTTTTTATGCGTTAATATCTTATGAACTGATTATTGATATAAAGTGTTGATTGAGAAACGGGTCAATGCATAAATATATTTCCCATAGTTTGGCATCAGGCACTGATATCCAGCTTTTTCCTTTAGGTTGTTGTTGTACAGGCTGTAAATTCAACTCTAAATGCTGGATTTTAAATGTAGAGAGTAAAATACACAGTTCAAACCCTTTAATTTACAGGAATACCAACTTTGGTTACCTTAACAGTGGTTTACCCTACTTATTAAAAGTAACAGCATTTAATTTTCCTCAGTATAATTTGGTTCTGTCACCATCACAACAACAGAAAATCTCATTTCTGTGTCCCAGCAAAAATAAAACACGAGGACAAAATGTTCCCCTCTTTCCTGAAAAGTCGCTGGCTTCAACGCAGCTGTGTGCAAACCTGCAGGTGAACCAGCTGATCCGGGCCCGGAATCATACCTGCTGTGGGATAAACCCGCGTGCAGACACAACGCGGCCCGACTCGTGTCTAAACCAAACAGACGCACATTCATCTCGTCCTACATTTAAATTCTAGGACAACGAGACAGGAAATCTCACCTCCCTCTCCTCTTCTGTCTGCGCAACAAGTGGCGAGCACGCTACTGGTGAGAAATACGCAATCGTCTTACGTAAGTGTGAGTATGTTTAGTGTGGAGGCGGATGAAACTGTACTTAAAGCAGCATTTGGGCGCAGAAACGAGAAAGTCGGCTTAATGTTTCGGGGCAAATATCGTCAGGAGGCGCAGGGGATGCTGCGCTTCGTCCTTGAGTGATGATGCTGGGCATTTTCCCCACATCTGTCGCCTACAATAAAGCAGCGTTAGATAAGCGGGCAGGTCTGCTGACATGATGATTAGGCGACAGCATTTAATAAAAAGTCTCATCGTGGTTTTGCCCTGCCAGCCTGACTACAGAAGCGTCCTTAAACAGGACACCCAACACCCCAGCAGGCACTTTCCATAAAAGAAGACGCAGCCCGCTCCTTTCTGATAGAAACAGCTGACAAACACATTTACACCCAGCTGTGTCCTACATACGGTTACTTAACGGGGATATTACCGGCGTGTCAGGATCTCACAACAAACGTTTCTGCTATCCACACACACATACACACATAGTCACACACAAAAGACCTATAGGAGCCTACATGAACAGTGATATATGAAGCAGTACCATCTCGGCAGGTGGAAGTTGCGCATCGTGGAAAAGCCTCTGTTCCCGCCAGACTGGATGCTCGCTGAACGGTCCCTGGTGGCAACAGGATGAAGAGATGCTGCTGATGCTGATGAGAGTCCATCCTGCAGCCATGAAGCCCGGAGATGAAATGAGGCAACTGCGTCTGCTGCATCGGTGCTTCTTAAAGTGACAGTAGGGGATAATAATGGTTCATCTGGCCGGGACTTAACTGCACATTAGTGGGTTATTGACGGCGTTTTAAAGGCTGGGATGATGATGTCTGACAGGTGAACTGTGGTTTAGAAACGCATTCAGTCCAACACTGACAGCTGGCAGGATGACGAGCATACAGCTGGACTGGTACACTGTGTACATGCAACACTTTGAGTGACGGATGAACGTGCAGAGCTCCACTCACTGAGTAATGCAGGCCTGAATAAGAGCAAAGTTTGTTCCTTTAAAACAGAAGTACAGTGAAACCGCGTTAGTTCAGGCTTTTATTTTAATACAATCCACATAAGCAATAACAGATATTTACAATTTCAGAAAAAAAACACATTAAAATGATTCAAACTTTGAATTTTTACATAATGAACTCCAAGAACGAGTGGGACAAGGACATGTCACTAATTTCCAGTTTTGTATGGCAATTCCTGCCCTTTGCTCTGTGTTATTAGCCTCTCCTCTTATGATAAGGACCTGTTATAATAGAAAGTTACTTTTGCAACCCCTGAATGTGTAAAGCCTTCACAAAGCACACATTAAAATGACTGATGCACAAATTCTGACAAGTTATGGGCTAATGAATAAAAATAATTTCATCTGAATCTATTAACACTGTATAATTCAATGCCAGTTGCTCAGTTGGTTACTAAGGATACAGGACACAGATACTCAGCGCCGTACAGAAGTCATTAATCAGTTTTTTGGATTCAAGCTGCAGTACATTAATTAATGTTATGAGTATTTAATATTTAGACTGTAAGAATGACAGGTAAATATATGTTTCGCGTGCTATACTGTACATAAATTATCCCAGTTGTGTTTGAGTTTCGTCTAGGTGCCAAAAAATGTTAAATAGAGGTCAAGTAAATCTGTATTTTAAAGCAATAATTTGCTTAAAATGAAATATTGTTTTGCTTTTTTTCTCTCAGACAAAAACACATTCACGTGGTGGACAGCAGCTCTCACACACAGTGGGTGGTTATTGAAAGCCTGTATTTAGAACAAACAGGTGTAAATGAACTGAACACATTTCAAGTCATTAAAAACACAAGAACAATAACTTATATATCATCAGAAGTTGCCAATATTAGATGACAATAAAAAATAAATAAGCTGAGAGGATCCTGCAGATCACTTAAAATAGCTCTGGTTATGAAACGTGTATCTGGTGTCAGATACTGCGCGATGTCGGAGGACTAATAAAAACAGTCTGATATTGATGCGTCCAAATGTCCCACACATGAAAAAGTGCTAAGAACAAGCGAGAGGACAACACAAATGTAGTGTGTGTGTGTGTGTGTGTGTGTGTGTGTGTGTGTGTGTGTGTGTGAGATATATAATGAAAGCTTTTTTTTTTACCGTGTAGCCCATAAAACCTGTTTGAGTAAATTAAATTTCACCCTGGGAAACATATTAACACAAACACACTATTCTTTGTGCATTAGGCCGAATGCAGTCTGCTACATTATAACACTGCTTCCTGCATTTCTAAACGCAGAACTTGGGTCCAGGTGTGGCTAAGATGTCCTCGTAGGGGGCACGCTGGTGCAGGTGAATGGCTCTTTGTTTTTTCAGGACTAGAAGACAGTAGAAAGTGGTTGCAGCCTGTGAGCGAGTGCATCCGACACAGAGCGCCTCCAGGCTGAACTTGGTGCCACTGTTGCACTGAACACACAGACACACACGCACAGAATTTAATTTCCCAGCATCATCCTTAATCCTGTCCTGCCCTTGTCATCTTTAAATCCCTGTCCATTATAGATTTTTATCTGCCATTCAATAATGAACAGAGCAGGGACATGAATCATGAATATGCAGCCTTTACAGGCATTTAATAGATATATGAAAGAATGGTTGGCTGGTGTCTGAACATTTATTTTTAGGTCCTTACTTTCAGAGAGTTCAGAAGCTTCTGTGCACGCTCGGTTATCCTCTTGTCCTCAAAGTCCTGGCTGTTCAGAGCTGACTGCAAGTGAGAAAAGGCTTTTCAGTCAGTGATTCTGGGCGCATCTCCAAAGCAGCATGGGAAATTAACACCCGCCATCTGGCAAACACTGGTAGATTGTAGCTTGTCTACTGTACCAGCCATTTGTGCAGATAATCATCAATCATTAGTTCACTTCCATTCCAAAGATAAGGCGAGTGAAACGTGAAGTCCTGCAGAGAATTAATTCCCTAAGCTGTTTCTATTTGTAACTCGGTGTGTGTGTATGTGAGAGAGAGTGTGTGTGTGTGTGTGTGTATTCAGAAGCACCTGCGTGTAGACGGAAGTTGACTGAGTCTCCTGCTCGACGAGAGATGGATGGACAAACATGGAGTCCTCTGATGGGAGTTCTGGATGAGTGAACTCTGATTTGTTTTCATCCTGACAGACGCACAGCAGATTATAAAGATAAAACAAGATCACAAATGAGATTTAAATCTCTTTTAAACATACGTACCTTCACCTTCACCGGACATGCTAATGCGCTAATGCTTACCTGAGTGTGCTTTGAGTAACTCTCGCGTTGATTTTCATTCATTTGATCAAAGACACTCAGCTCAGTGGTGTGTGTGTATTCAGGATCTACTGACGAATCCACAACACTGACATCCGTAGTTAGGCTGCTGCTGTCCTTCTGAACTATATGAGACATAATAACAAAGATGGCATGTAAAACCACCCCGGTAAAAGAAAATATATATATCAGTATGACAGGTTATAGAAATCAGAGTTCTCTTACTGCTTTAATGTGCTTTTGATGTTCGTACCTTCTTGTCGATCCTGGCGCATCACCTCAACCTCTGCACAAACACCAAAATATTTCACATGGAGAAGACTCTTTGCAAAGACCTGCAATGGCAAACTGGGATTTAATGGGTGCGGGAATAATATCACTTTAATGTTAACTACTGATAGATGTATTGCATTCTTAATAAATAACAGCATTGCTGGGATTTGTACTTTTTACCTCCTTTATCTGCAGATTTATTACAGTGGAACATGGCTGTGCTAAGAGTTTGTCTGCACCTCCACTCTCCTTCCACTGCATGAGCTGCAGGGTCGGTGGAGCCATGTCCAAGGGTGCGACCAGATCTGAAGAGTCAGAAAGCTGCTCCCTGATAAATTCATCGGTCAGCTCTTTGGTCTGGTCCACCACCAACTTGCGTTTCCGCTTCCCCTTCTTCTTCTCTGAGTTTGCTGAAAAAGAAACAGCACCAGGTCAAAAGAATTCTCGCTTTGATGCTTCAAGTATCTGTGCAGCAAGGGATGGATTTCACGTCAAATGTTGTGTTTTTGGGCAAAAAGATAACAGTGGTGGTGCAGGGCATGCTGTCGGCTCTTGCGGCCTCATCTCAGTACATGTTAGCATAATCTATTGCACATGAAAGACATCAAGGAAGACAGATTGAGAGTTGTTTGGTTCTTCCTACGAGTGACGGCCACAGGTTCAAGGGCAAAGGCCTCCGCTTCATTAGAAAGCAGCGTGGTCTCATTCAGA
Organism: Datnioides undecimradiatus; assembly: GCA_008933995.1. Taxonomy (NCBI): domain Eukaryota; kingdom Metazoa; phylum Chordata; class Actinopteri; order Lobotiformes; family Datnioididae; genus Datnioides; species Datnioides undecimradiatus. The sequence continues at coordinate 5,550,999 of WARS01000071.1, read as the reverse complement.
GTAGGAGTCTCCACCTGCACTCTGTCAACACCTGTAAAACACACGGAGTCTGAATGCAAATGTCTCATCATAAGCGAAACATAAAAATGCTATCCACTGGTGCTGATGCATCATGAAAACAAAACTGTCATATACACAAACAACCCCAGTTGAACATAACTAATGTAAAATATGTATCATCATAAATGATCACCTCGTTGATGACTGAGCGCGGAGATCTGTGGATTTTCTTTTCTTGGCTCGTCTGTGATGAAGTCGGTGGATTCAGCGTGATCACTGGAGTTAGTCAGGAAGTCTACAGGATCGTCAAAAATGAAAATAATCATCGATCAGTCTTTGATGATAAAAAGCTGCAAAAGGATCACAACTGACAGACAAGTTAGAGAAGACTGGTTCAGTATTTGAATGTTATCTGCAACAGAAAGAGGAATTTTCTTTCTACAAAGCTCTTAGTCTGATGAATGAGAGCAGAGAAAATCTTTTTCATTCACCACTGAACAGTCAGACTCAGATGGCATTTGTTCACACAGCCTATGAACACTGGTCCTTGAAGAGGCCGTGAAGGTCGGATTGAATTAGTGCTTCCTTCCCAAATGAGACAGCCTAGCCGAAAACTTAACTAGTGCACTTGTGCAAAGCCAGTTAAGTTGCTCTTCAACTGCCAACAAAGTCCAAGCACTAGAAAACTGGGGCAAGTTCCAATATACTTGACATTTCACTAAAACACATAATAGATGACTGAAAAATTAACCCAGGATAACTTTTACAAACCAACTAAGGAAAGTCTTTTTTAGACTGTTATGACAAAACTAGTCTACAAACGCTGACTTCTGAGGATCTAGACACTGAATTAAAAGATTGTATTGTGGGTTTATCTCAGTCAATTCCTTCAAGATTTCAGATGGGTCACTATTTAACTTAAGCAAGTGTCATGCAAGACACCTAGCAGGTCAAGCCCTTTGTCCTCATCTCCAAAAGTGTCTCCATGTTGAGCCAGGCTGTGCAAGCGCATATCCAGGAATCCAGTCTGCTGGCTCTGGGACTCATCTCCTGCCCATCAGAGCACATAAAAGGAGAGAAAAACTGCTAAGTCAGTATGAGAGTATGAGCTCTGCAAAAAAAAGTGCTCTTAAAGGGAGGCTGATATCTTGTTAGCGTCAACAAATCCTGTGAAATGACCAAAGTATTCTGTGGAACACAGCCGCAAACACATTGATTCCTACTGCACAAGCAAATCTTTCAAACGGGTCACAAGCACATATGTGTATATGTTTGTGTGTGTGTGTGTGTGTACATATATGTTTGTGTGTGTGTGTATGTGTGTATATATATAGTATTTTTGTTGAAAACAGTTATATAGAACATTATCATTTATTTATCTTTGGGTCTAATTATATTAGAAATATTTATTGCAAGAATAAATAAAAGCTAACAACAGCCGTTGGAATAAATCAGTCAGTACCGTAACATGAGAACAAATTGGTTCTTACCGAAATCGGCCAAGTTCAGAAAGCCACTTCCAAAATCCTCTTTAAGAGTGATTTCCTCTGATCGACTCTGGTTCAGTGAGAAGTGGTCCACGACATCTATGGTACTGGTGTCCCAGTATATAGTGAACATAATGTGAACACAGAAATAGTGCTTACAGTGAGTGATCCCAATGTTTGCGAATGGTTAGCTCTGCTTCCAGAATTCAAACCACAAAAATAATTTATTTCATGAGTAGTGTTTGTAATACAAGCATGAAACTTAATTTGTCACGATATGTGTCTTTGAGGATTTTGAAAAAATTGCTCTGTACCTTGGGTCTGGCAGCTGCACATCAAATGCACTGAAATCTTCAGTTAAAGTAATTGTTTTTAGTGTAGCCTCGAGCCCCTCCACAGGCATATCAGTCTGATCTGGTAAGTTGAGAAAGAAACACAGAGGAAATAACATAAATAGGTATCGCATTTAGAACTAAAGTATGAACAGCACCCAGTGATTAATCAAAGAGGTATTTCTCTGTAACTAATAAAAGACAAAGAAAGGGCTAACAGGTAATGATCTGTTAAATTCACATCCACTAAACGGTCATTTCAAACAGACATCCTTATAGTTCAAGTCATCAGCATCATAAAGATGCATTGTGTTCCTTTATTTTGAAATTTTATTTTGGAATTACGGATCTATTTCCGCTTCCGCCAGTTCATGTTCTTCCTGTTTTGAAAAGTTACCGCTATACGACTCACTTAACACAATGCCTCACTTCTCTCGGTGTTTTTCATTATGTTGCACTGTCAAGCCGATATTATGTCTATTTATTGTACCGCTGTAATATCGTTTCATTAATTGGCCTGATCGGAAATTAGCCTTGCTGTGACTTAAGCTAACGGTTTAGCATATTAAGCCTGCCATGTGTTACTGGGAACTGTGTATATAGCATTCTGCAACAATTGATAATGAATATAAGGAGTATGCTGATAATTTGTGCTTTTAGTTAATGCTGTCTAACAAGACACAAACACTCACAGTATTACGTAAATAAAAATATGTTGGTTCATTAATTAAGTCTGTGTCACCCTCTGGTGGTTTGTCCTCATTTGGGTAAGTGTTTTCCAGTATTGACACTTGCCAGTCTGTAAAGTACTACCTACCTAAAACGAATGCATTTCAATACACAACAGTTTTTTGTTCGGAGAGAGATGTTGATTCAAATTCATAGACGCTATTGATTTGCCAGGTGTTACAAGGCACCCGTCAGATTATCACAAATCTATAAAGGTAATTGTAATTTTGATGTCTAAGAAGTCTTTATTAAATGGGAACTTTGCTCAGAAAGTGAATGCTCACTATAACTATTCATTGAAGTCTTCTCCCCTACCCAGGGAAGCTGCTGTGACAGGTACACCTTGGAAAATGGCAACTGAGTGGATATTAATTTGAGTTTGTGAAGGAATCTGGAGGAAGCTTCTTTAATGTTAACTGCTCTAGCATAACTTTAAGAATACCTGTTGCATAAACTAAACAAAATGACCACTTCAGTTAAAATGACACTTTTTCTACCTTATACTGTGCATTTTCAAATGGCCATTTACCTTTGCTCAGAGCTAATTAATACATCAGTCAATCCATTGTCACAGTGTAGATTTGTCAAAGGCTTTGGTTCTTTTTTATAAGATAATTTACATAATGATTGACAACACTGGCTCAGAAAACATGATGTCTTACCTGGTCTGAATGCAATTTTTATTTTAACCAGGGCATCATTGCAGTCCGCAAGGAGATACTTTGCTTTTCTGGAGTAGATCCTGACCACACCAATGAGCAGATGACCAGATGTCCGCAAACCAATTTTCATCTACAAGAATCACACGTATATTTCAGACAATTTTGATAAACTTAGATGCAAGCTGTTACATTATACATCATTTTGGGGGGTGCGTTTGGACTTTTTATTTTACCTTTGGGGAAATTATGTCTTTGATGGTTGTTTCCAGATTACATTCAAATACATGGGCCTTTGTCAGTTTCCTTTCCCAGTGCGCTGCTAGCCAAATTTTGGCTAGAGACCCCCGCTTGGACGTGAAGAGTTGCGTGTAGAACAACATGTTGGAGTACCGAAGCTAGGTGTCAAAAACAAACATTACTATTTGCACCCCTCTCACGTGCTATAGAAATCAGAGTAGTGGAATCAGTCAGTTTGGTCAGTATACTGTTACTCCTTATTGAGCTTGAACTTAGCAAATTGGGCTAACCAGCTGCGTTTGCTAGCAGGTATTGTTAACTAACTTAGCTAGCTACCCCAAGACAGCAGGCTATTATTTTTTTTTCCAGTTTTTTTTCAGATATAAGTAGCTAAACATGATGGCGTCGTATCTTTTGATTATATTTTAAGTTTACGAATTGGGTAGACATATATAAATTACTAATTTAACTAATTAAACGCAGACACTATCAGAACAACCTACCTTAACTTTGAAAGTACCGCGTTTTGACGTTCGGCATGTCAGCGCGAGCGGTAACCAGGCAACGCCCGCCCCCCAAGCGGTCACTGACAACAGGTTTGGTGTCAAGGTAGGACACCAAGCAAAGCGTAAGCTAGCAGTGTGTAATAGTACGATATCCAGAGCCGTGTGTTTTAATTAAGGATGGCAGCAGTAAGGTTAGTGCGTAAATGTAAAAATGCCTCAACAAACTTGTCCTAACTAAAATATATTTTGTCTGAGTAACGTTACTCGTGATCTTCACACCAAAGAAGACAAAGGTCAGTGTGACAAATGTTTTTTTAAGCTAACCAGTACAGCAAAACTAACAGTCTATAATTTGCAAGCTCCCATAAATGCAGCTCCCAAACACGAAGTTAACATTTGTGTGTTTAAGTTATGTTCATTAACCAAAACAAAAAAAGCATTTTAAAGTTTAAAGAGTGAAGTGTTTGTCAGAGACATTAAAAGAAAGAATGGGAGTTAAAGTCTAGTAGTCTGGTCACCCTCAGGGCTCTCCTCGGTACCTTAAGGGACTCGTACACTGTTACCAGATATATCTCAAATGGGTATCACTACTCAAATCACTACTTTGGACTGAAGAATAAGACAAAGATAACGGTTTTTTTGTTAATAGATATCGAACAATAAATTAAGAACATCAAAGAGAGCCTCAAATTATCAAAATACATTTTGGCCCAGCATTTTGTATTTATTCAAATTGTCTGAATTATAAGTCTATACATAAAAACATCATTTGAGAAGTATGCTTGTTCCCCTTGTTTTTCGATTTGTATTCACTAGAGGGCGTCGCGGCATAAGCACATACTGGCTATGGCCACTAAACCACACTCACTCATGCGGAAATGCAGACCAAGCAACAGAAGAATGAAACAACAACAGAAACAAACTCAAAAGCTACCACAGTAAAAGTTAGCGTGTAGTGTATATCATTTTGCTGAGAGTGTGTCAGGCTTGTTTCTGCTCTGTGATGGTCTTTTTTTTGTACAATACTCTGATATTGACATCCTGTCCATTTTTGTCTTGGTGTCAGGTGCATCATTGTCATGTGAGCTGTAAAACAAAATAACGATCTGAGAGTTGATTGAGCTGCAGAGCTTGCTGACATTAACACATGCTGGTATATAGTTTAATTTTATTATACATTTTGTCCAAATCTAACGATTTTGTAGTGGCCAAATAAACTTAATCAAGGCTAATTGGATCAGACCATGCAAATGATCTTAAATTAATGAGATCATTATAGTTTGTTTATTTCAGTGCAGTATCATAACCACCTACATTGTGATTAATACAGGAGGGGCTGATGTCTAGATTAACCTGTCAGACATGACTGTGGACATCTCAGCCCAGAGGTAGGGTGAAAAAAACTAAACACAGAGAAGATCTCTTCATATATCTATCTGACTCGCAGACACACACACACACACACACAGATTTGAGAACAAAAATTGTCCTTAAGTCACCACCGAGGCAGCGATGTCGGGGCGAGAATTAAACATGCCAAAATAAGTTTGTGTTATGCGTTAACTGGGTGCCCGGGGTAGTGTCTCTGCACAAGAACAGCTGGTATGGCAAGTCTCGGTCTGGATTTCAAAAGGGAGATGCAGAGTCTTGGAGACAGAGTTTAAGGGAACCTAAGGAGAGTGAGAATTGTGCTTTTTGAGAGGAAAAACAGATGAGGACAAAGATGTGCAGCACAGATCTTTTCACTGTGTAAACTCTATCTTTGTAGCGACTCCTAATTGGTGCTTTCAGTTGGAGCTTTTCAATGCTTCGCTGGGTAAACTCTTACTCCGTCTCTGATGGCAAAAACAGTGCATCGGGTAGCATTTCTAATCGTGTTAGCCATAAAATTCCTGTGTGAAGCTTAAACAGTTGAAAATCAAGAATCTTGCACATAATGGTGGTACTGTTTTAGATTTAGTGTATGTCTTTTGAGAAATATCCAACGATGTTAACGTGTGTGTGCCCATGACGCAGTAATCTGCCAGTTTTTTCCTAAAATGTAATGTGCCATATCAGTTCTTTTTCTTTTAATTCCTCCTCTGGCTACTTCTCAGTGCTTGCCTATGTTGGTTGCGAGTGAAAAGCTTATCCTCCAGACTTTTTTTATTATTTTTTTTACACTGGAGGGCAAATAAATTACTTTGCATCTAAGTCGAGACTTCATGCATATTTGCTCGGGTTCCCTGCTGGCATTGGGGGTTTTCATTTTCATTTTATTTCAGTTCAATTCAGCTCTGGTAGAAGTAGATCACTTCAGCAGATACACTGTATAGATAATAGATTTATTTTATATTTCTTAGTTTTAAACCCCAGTGCCCTTTCTCATATGTACTTTTAGGTGCACATGTATATTATCTTCAAAGAGTTGGAACCCTCCCCCCTCAAGCTGTAGCTTTGCTGTCATCATGATTTTGGTGAGCATGCTCAAAAATACTCCCCTGTAAAAAGGCAGACTCAAGATGCAATAAGCATGCACTAAACTGGAAGTATTAGAGTCCATTAAATGAATAGTCTTTCAACTCCAAGAGAACCATCCCAGATAAAGTTTGTCTTATATATTAAAACGTGTCATTTTTGTTTTAGTTTCATTTTTTTTTTTTCATTTTTCTCATCTTTAGGTGACTTTTCTTTCACCGAATGATCGTTTTGTACCAACCAAAAACAGATAGCTAAGGTTGTGTGTGTGTTAGGTTAGGTTCCACCTTTTAGTGTTTGTTTTTGAGGGAAAGCAGCAGGGTTTGTCAATTTCAGTGCCTTTTTCAGTGTCTAATGCTTTAGTCTAAAAAGTGAAGAGAGATTTGTTTCTGCCTCTGGAAGTGTTGCACGCCAACACAGGAATTTTAAACAGCGACCACACCTAGGTGTCGTCAATAATGTCAGTTCACTCCTTTGTAGAAAATTAGATTGGCAGTGAATTTGAACCTGGTGTGCTCTGAAGTTAATGAATGGTGGTAATGTTTCCAAGCCACACTTGCTCACAGTTAATTGAAATGAGGGATACACATAAATGTATTTTCTTCACTTTTGTTGATTAGGAAAATAGTTAGAAATAAGAAATGCGCTTTCAAAAGTTTCTTACTTTAATGGCTATGGTGACCCTCAGTCCAATTCTTCAGTTTAATCTATTCGGATTCAATTTTTAAGATAGATTTTGAATTAAATTTGCAGCAATTCAAGCCCTAGATTTATGGGAGACGATGCAAGTTCCTGCTTCTCTAGAAAAACCGGACCACAACGAGTATTCAGTGTTTTTATCTCTTTAGTAAATAAGGCGGCACAAGAATTGGATTTGATAATGATATCAACACACATACAATATGTTTTTTTTAAATGCACACACAAGACCAGACAACACAGTACCACATTAAAAAGGAAAAGCAGAATTAAAAATACTGTAGTTAAGTGCTGTTTGTGTTCTTGTGTTTTTAGGGGAAACAAATGTCAGTCTTTTGGTGCGTGTGTGGCGGATCACACACGGTGTTTGTTCATTCTTATTCAATCTTAATTAATTAGGCAGTTTTATTGAGATTAAGATCTCTTTTCCGAGAGAGACCTTGGAAAAAGAAACATTCACAGGAACACAATCAATAAACAGAAATAACACAGCAAGGAATTAATTAAAAACTGTTACAAGTATCATAAAAAACATCAGATAATAAAGGTTTAAAATCTCCAAGGGGGATGTAAGACTCTAGTCTGAGGGCTGTTTGCCGTTCATTTCATTTTAAATGGTGCGTAGTACCTGAAACCAGTTCTGCCAACATCACTGCGTCCATGAAGGATATTCAAGGTTAAGCAGTTACTGGATCGTGTACTGAAGTTTAAATGAGAGAAGAGGCGTGAGGTAGTTTTTGAAGCTTTGACAACAAAGAGCTTCATGAATGAAGAACTTGAGATGGCTTATTAGTTCTTGACTGTAAGGAAGTTTGACCAACTGTGTGATACCGAGAACAATGATAAGGACGAACTTTGTCATCTGTGATAAAGTGTAATACACTGCACAGGGTCTAACTGCTGGAGTGTTGATGGAGCAGCATGGCAGTACAGAAAATCTCCATAATCGAGGACAGACATGAAGGTTGACTGAATAATCGTTTTACAGCTGAAAGAAGACAGATGTCCTTTAATTCTACACAAGAAGCCTACTTGATTATAACTTTTGAGTCAAATGTTGGACATGAATCTTGGATGACTGTATTTTATATGACTCAGCAAGAGGTGGAGGTGGGGAACAACATGTACCTGATCTTCTCTTAATGACCGATAATTGCAAAGCATCAAAGGCAGGCTGAGGAGGAGCTGGAACTGCGGGTGGAACCTGGGGCAATTGAAATTGTATGCAGAAAAACTGACATGGAGGTATTGATTAAGAATGATTATTTAATTAACAACAGTGAAGCAAGGATAGACACCTTTTGCAACTCATATCTGATGGTAAGATGGTTTGACTGTGCACCATCAGCAACAACAGTCTGAGCTCTGGAACCAGTTAGACTAAGCAGCTTCATCAAGAACTGCAGGCTGTGGAGAAGGATTTTCTGATTGATGATACAGGGTGTCTTTAAGAGGTCATTACAGAGGGCAGTACAGATTATTTATTTTACCCAGGGACAATGTTTCCAATGACTGAACATTCTGTTATTGTGCCAGCAGACAAGAGAGAGCCAGACTGCTGTGGCTGCAGTGAGTTTAGTGACAAAGATTCAAGGATTTTTGCTCAGGAAGGGAATTTAGATAGTTGATGTTGAGACAGGACACAGCTTAATTCGAAGATGCTTTTCGTTGAAGCTGGAATCGTGCCTGTTCAAGATGTTTGGTAAAAATGATGTGCTGACCGATCATAACTGATTAAAAGTCAAAGTCATAACAAAATAAGGAATACATAAGAAGCATTGGAGCATCTATAATCTAATTTGCTTTAGACGTTATAGACACTTCTATGTTTTCACTACTGTTACTTTATGCAAATGAAAAAAAGATTTAAATGGTTTTAGTGAAATCACCGTTTGTAATCAAGGAGTCTGAAACATTTTCACTGCAGTGGGCTTCTTTCAACTTAGGAGGTTTTATTATTTTGCACCTGGACACTTAACTATGTATGTATAGTAAATACAAATACTAGAACGCCCCCTGGTTCCTGTTGAAAATGGTCTTAAATTGCAGTCTTCGCTCATGTCAGCGGGTTCTGATTCTTGTTCACAGAGCAGATCCACTTCAGTGTTAATCTAATTTAATCAATATGTAATCAAGATTACAACCAAGGGGCTCGTAGAGGAGAGGGGGCCTCACAGGGGTCAAGAAATCCTCTAAAAGAAAGAGCAGCTTGGGCGGCTTTCATTAAATAAAACTCAAAATTAGCGTCTGAGCATGTCGTGATTCTGATGTCTCATCTCATTTTTCCCCTCATCGTCAAAATGAGACTTTTTGCCTGCATTGCATCTTAATGTCTAGAGCGTGTAGACTCAGTTTTGCTGGTGCTGTCCGACAGTCTGCAGGCCACAATATAGCCTCATCAAGTCTCAGCCTCCTCACTGAAGTGATACTCCACCTAAATCTGCCTTTTTAGTATCAGATACTCTGACCCCGTAGGCTTGAAGTGGCTGCTAAAAGTTGGACATCTGAGTCCTCACAGCGAACCGCAGCTGTCAGTTTGAGTTTACATCTCCGTTACAATGGCTTCTAATGGTGACAAGGACAAAACGTCAGTCGAAACATTCAAGCCTACAGGGGGTGAGTGCTTGATCATTTGGGGTCTGGTAACATTTTCACCACCGGGGTGTCAGCCTAACAGTTTCCTTTGATTACACATTAAAACCTTTTAGTCCGGCTGTCACAGAAACAACCACAACAGTTTCTTCATCTCTTTTCAGACCCTGTTTCTACTTTAATGTGTTTTGTTGGCACAGGCCAGACATCAAACACAGTTTATCCTCGAATTAGAAAGTTTGTTCCTGCTGTATGTGAAAGATGAGCCGCTTCAAAATGTCACGCATTTACCAGATTAACCTTGAAGCCAGCAGAGGTTCCCTTGTCTCATTTTCTGCCCCTTTACATTACTGTAGATTAAAATAAAACAGCAAACAAGTTGACACAGAATTGGATAAGAAGACATCACAAGCATACAGTTCTGTGGCATTTCTTTCTGAGATGAAATAAGTTCGCCATGAAGGAGCCTTTTGTGAGTGACTTTCAAGAGGGATGCTGTAAAAGGTCCTTGCAAGGCTTTGGTGTCGTCATGCCATAAAGTCTCTGTGACACACGCTCATTGTAACTTGTGCAGACCCTTTGTTGTTTTGTTGGCCATGCCAGGTAATCGCTCTGTCTTTTTGAGCACCTGCCCCGTCTTGTTTGCTTCACGTCCAAAGGAGGTTGTACCACTAGAGTAAATCAGCCTGCGGTTTGGCTGAGAGCCGGCTAACTGTCACCTCTCTGTAGGTGGATCCAGTCAGGATGCAGGCTGTCCTTTGGGGAGTGGTCACATGACACGGTGCTGCATTGTCAGTGCAGTGCAGACAGGCCCCGTAGCTCTCCTGCTGTCCGTTCGAGAAGCGCGTGGAGATGCTCATGTCCTTGTTGCGCTGTGAGGTGGATCCGAAGCGCTCTTTTGGGTCTGACTGCGGACTTCCCCTGTAGATCCTCTGTCGTAACATAGACGTGTCTCGGTAGAGACACTCCCGAAAGTTGGGTTTACACAGCAGGTACACCATAGGGTTGTAGATGGTGGAAGACTTGGCAAACATGGCGGCAAGGGCGAATGCATCAGGAGGGACCTGCGTGGCATCACCGAAAGCAGCCCACATAGCCACGGCAGCGTATGGGCTCCAGGCACCAAGGAAGCCTATACATACAGCTACCGACAGCTTCACACACACACACACGCAGACATTCGCACATGAATACACACAAACATGCAGAACATTTATTTAGTGTAAGCAAACATTGTTGGTGTAGAAAAGATTCTCCAGAGCTAAGCAAGTTATCAGCAATGCATTTTTATAATCTTTATAATCGTTATCTTTTATAAATTACTGACTCATTTCCTGCTCAAACCCTGTCAACTGCAGAACCTGAAGTCAGTGATGCTGAAGTGACACAATCAAATCCTCTGACCTTGACAATGAGCGCGTGTGCATTAGTGGTCTTGGTCTGTGGTGACACATGCTGCTGGACTGCCTGACGCGACCCCCGCACTGTCAGCAGAATGAATGTGTAGGAGAGGAAGATGATGGTGCAGGGCAGTGCATAGCAAAAGACGAAAAGGCAGACGATGTAAGACAAAGCCGAAAGCTCGTGGTTGGGCGCATGCCAGTCAATGCAGCAGGCTGTGCCGTAAGGTTCAGGACCGTAATGTCCCCACTGTGCCAAGGGCCCTACAGCAAACACGGATGCATAACACCACACTCCGACCACCAGGAGGCGGGCGTGTGACGAGGAGAACTTGTTACCTGATCAGACAGGAGATAGAGAAAGATTTATGATTCAAAGTTATTGTGGTCATCGTTCCCCCCTCTGACATCACGCTGTTCATATTTGTGATAAAATCACGCTGCCATAGTTTATTATCGTCTCACCCTGGTTCGGGAAGCAGACTTTAAGGCAGCACACAAAGGAGAGGGCTGTGAGGTTGGTCAAGCTGCATAGACCAAACAGCACTCCGCACATAGCATAGAGCTGACAGGTGATTTCTCCAAACAGCCACCTACACAGGCACGAAGAAACAGGAAATGTGAGACAGGGGTTAAAATGAACAATTATAGTCTTTATTAATGAATCTGCTGATCGTTGTCTTGACTAATTGTTTCCTCATTTAGTCTATAGAATGTCAGGACAGCGGTCAGTAGTCAAGAAACCCAAGATATTCAGATCACAAAGCTATAAAACAGGCTGCTATCAAGGAGGAGAGTGTGATATCTGAGAAACTAGAACCAGTGAATGATCTTTTGCTGGGAAAAACAACAATTAAATCATTAATTCATGATGAGATTGGCTGCACATTACTGCCAGTCACTGCAATCTACAGTCAGTTAATTTTTCACAGAGATATTAATTAGATGTTTCTCAAGATTGGAGAAATACATTTGAGAGATAAGAGGGGAACACGAGACACCTGTGTGAAAAAGATGATGGTATTGCCAACGGGAATAAAGAGAGCGTCATCCCAAGGTCACTGATGGAGAGATTGATGATGAAGAACTCGGCGGGCTTCAAGGTCGACCGCTTGTGGTATGCAACAAGTAGCAGGATGCAGTTGCCCATGAGGGACAGTATACCTAAAAAGACACACGCAAACGAGAGACAGAGCTGAGCCAGTGATTGTGCACCTGTGGGGATTTGTCACGCAGGACATTCGTTTGTTGTGCGTACTCACAGAATGCACTGTAGAGCGAACCCATGAAGATGTCGTGCTCCTTAGACACGGAGGAGACAAACACGGCAGATGTGTCCGAAGCATTTCCCATCTAAAATGTTAACATTAACACAAACGCTACATCAGTAATCCACTGATGTTGATGCAGCTGGACTGAAAACACTCATAATAGAGCAAATGTGTCATGGAAAGTTTCCAATAACAGCAGAAAAAAACTATTTCTTTACAGCCTGATATCAATGTTTGAAACTAAATAAGTATTTCTCAAGTTTTATTTCTAATGAATTTAAAATGCATGAAGTGCAAGCTGGTCCTTTTGCTGTCTTTGTTGCACAATCCTTCCAGCCTGCAAGACCAGATGTAGAAAAATAGATGAAACGGCTTTTTTGTTTTCTATAAAAAAAAAAAAAAATAATCCTGTGCAAAAGATGAGGACATTTCATATTAAATAGAAATATACAGAGCAGGATTGACAGATGGAAAGAGTTAGAGAGAATGTGCCTTTCGGGATTTGCGACAGGAGTACGAGATGAGAGATTGAGTGCTGGAGAACGAAACAATCCCGATTAAGATAACATGAGCTCAAATTTACTGGGAATAAAAGACGATGAAACTGCAGTATTGTCCCCAGCTGATGCATGTTTACATATGATGCAGTCATGCACGCGCAAATGCAATACAGATACATGAAGTGGTTCAAATAGTTACATAATGAACAGAGGTAAGTGGGTGCTCACTCTGCTGCTGCACGGATCTAACAGATGCGCCGAGCTAATAAACTAACCTAACAGATTGTTAGAAGAATCTTAATAGTGTCTCCTCAGCATCAGTTGAAGCATGTCAGAGCCACTCGTGCTCTTTGTTTTGAGCCCGACCCTTAATCAAGGCAATCAGTATCATCTTCTCAGCATATCTGCAAACAAGATGATGATTGCTATTCAGCGCACCACTTTGCCCGATGGAAGAATGAAAACTAAAATGGAAGGAGGAAAAACACAGTGCATGAGGGCGATTCTGGAGCAGCACTTGGAGCGCTATCGGAGGCAACATTGATTCTCAAGGACTCAAGCAATCACGCAGGATGAAGAATGAGGCTTCATTACTATGCAAGTCAGCACACCAGTCAATGACGAAGCGTCCAGTCAGTCTGAGTGGAGGAGACTCAGAGTAAGTAGTTATGGGCAGTTTTAGTGCCACTCAAATCTAAGAACTCCACTGTCATGTCAGCACTAAGTCTGCTATCAATAAAACACATTTCCTGTCAGATGGATTTGCTAAAAAAAACCCAAAAACCCTCAAGGGCTGAATTTATCAGCAAGTTGGCTGATATGCAAAAAGAAACTAGATTACAATGTTTTGCAGGCATCGTGTGTGTGTGTGTGTGTGTGTGTGGGTGGGTGTGTGTACAGAGTATACGCTCATCCAGCCACTTCATTAGATACTGTTGTACAAACTAATGTTCACTTTGATTGACGCTGTCAGGGAGGATTGGTCAAGTGCATCATCTTTATTATTGAGATTGTAGTTTGCGGTGGTGTTGGGCTGGACTGCATTACATGGCGTTTCTAATATTTTGTCTAACTTGTTTACATACCTGAGAGGGACTGAATATTAGAAACACCTTTCAACATACTGCACTCCAGGACAAGAACACCATCCCCCACTGCATCAGCAGTAATAAGCATAAAGTAGAAACCTCTCTGACTGTGACAACAATATTTTTATTTTTATGAATTACTGTAAAGAACAAATTTCAGCCGGTGTTCGATCAGTTGCCAGTTTAACGTACGCTTAATGAAACGAGTGCAGTCTAATGCAACACACAAGGCTGTAATGTTCAGTTTTAGTGCAGTTTAAAACAGTTTCAACAGTTTTAGCTAGTAGTGTCAGATACTATATACCATACAGATACTAAAAGATATTACTAATACATACTAAGAGAAAACTGAGCGTACAGCCACATACGAGTTCTCCTCTTCTCAGGTGGGATGTAATTATAAATGATCAGATTTCTTTTCTGTCAGTGCTGTTAAACGATGTCAAAAAAACCCCCAAACAGTACGCTGTGATAAGTCAGTTTGTTGCTTCACGTTTCCCTGGCGATAACCGTCCTTTACAAATAAGCTTGAGAGAGAAACTGTCTGCACACTCAGATCTGTGCAAAAGATGTTTTATGTCGTGCACGTTCTTTGATGGACGCCGTCACGTCTGGAGGATTTAAAGCTCGCATTAATCAGAGCAACTTCTTGCAGAGATCTGAGTGTGTGGATGTTTCTCTTTCAAGTGTGGCTGGGCTTTAAGCTCCAGCACCTCCACCAAGCCTGACTGAGCAGAACTCTTTCACTCTTTTAACAAATCCCCTCCTGTAAAATTTACAGAGCAGTGTTCTGAGTTGAATCTGAATTGTTTCACTGAACGCACCAATGCCCAAAAGTCATTGACATAATGACACAACAAAATATGTGACAATACTGTCAAATATATCTGTAGAGCTGATCTCTGTATCTGAGCATGTTTATGTAACCTCAGAGGGACAAAACTAAGACGACCCTCGGCCACGTGAGTGTGAAAGCGACAGGGAGGAGGTAGACGAGCCGGAGAGAGCTTAACCAGCTGAACTGTGCCTTTGGTCTGCTGTGACAGATTGAGTATTTTGAGACTGGCTGAGCTGTGACACTACTGTTATCATGTCTCTGAGCATGGCCGAATAACTCCTCTGTTCAGCTGAGATTAATTGGACGCCTTTGAGGCAGGGACAGGGACATTGACCTCCAGATGATGATGGAGGGGGTAAACCATATAGCGCCAGCTGACCTGGCTTATGGTGCCCCATTATTTCATTTTCGACTGGCATTTGCCCCTCACACACTGCTGCCCTGACCCATTTGCCCAAGCTGTGCAGCCTCTGCGGAGACATTTTGACTGTGCCGTTCACTGAGGAAAAGATTTGGATTTATATCTCTGCAGTTTATTGCCGCCGTCAGCGTGACAAGTAATCTGAGTCCGTGACAAGTTTAACTGCTGCACGTCATCAAAATTGTGAGATCCACGCGGTGCCACCGAAACCAGGACTGTCACTCGTGTGTTGACGTTTTAGATGGCTGTAGTCAGAGGAGATAAGCAGCCACTGAAAGGCTGACAGGCATGTCAGGGTGTCTGAGTTCAACAGCAAAGAGACCACACGCGTGAGCTCATGAGCGGTGACAATTACAATGTCAGTGTGTCTGCATGATTTTCAGAGATTGGCATCTGGTGGCATGGCTCAATCTTTGACTTTTGCATTGAAATTCAGAGGATTTCTAAAAAACCCTGAGGTTCCTACTCTGTGCAGCTAAATATTTACTATAAGGCCACAAATAAACCTAAGTTGTTCTCACCATTAATCCCTTACAGTGCTTTTTTCTGCATCCCACACTTGTACATTGTGTACAAAATGATGACATTAGTATTGGTAAAGATCCAGCCCGCAGTGTTTGCACCTTTGACATTATGAATCATGAAATATGTGTGCGTTTATGAATCTAAAGTGTCACATTGTATCTCGTACGCTTGAGTTGATTGACCTGCCCTGTTTTCACCATTATATACATGCCAGCAAAGATGTTTGTTGAATGTTTTTCATTCTTTCATGTGGTTTGCTCATTTTTCTTCACTGTTTGTTTGCAACATGCTGCTCTTCTGGCCAAATAGCAGTCAGATACAAATGTCCACATTAGAGCTCAGACAACTTTTGTTATTCATACATCTGCTTATTATTTCCTCAATTGTTTAGTCTCTGAAATGTAAAATAACAATAATAATAATTTTCACGATTCCCCAGATCACAAAGGAACATCAGATTATCTGTTTTGACCAATCAGATAGACCAAAACTCAAAGACTATATGTTAGTGAATGAAAAACTGAACCTACATCTCAACTGATTTATTATTTCGCTACTTTCACGTCTTCTTCAGTGCAGCATGGTTTTGATTTTGCAAATTATGGTCCCAGTTAGAATAAAATAAAAAATAAGCGTGTAACGGTTTAGGACATGGCTACTTGGCTTGTGATTGATAACTTTCTGCCGCAG
This sequence comes from Datnioides undecimradiatus, assembly GCA_008933995.1. Classification (NCBI taxonomy): domain Eukaryota; kingdom Metazoa; phylum Chordata; class Actinopteri; order Lobotiformes; family Datnioididae; genus Datnioides; species Datnioides undecimradiatus. The sequence continues at coordinate 5,534,565 of WARS01000071.1, read as the reverse complement.
AGACCGTCGGTTTCAAGTTGTTGCAATGTGTAGTCCATGGCAGGTCTACTTTCTACATGTGGACACTTCTGGCTCGTAAAAACCAAGATGGCGACAGCCCAAATTCAAACTCGTGGTCTCAGAGTGGTAGACCACCAAGTGTGTCATGCAATGATGGCTCCATCCATTTCCAGCGAGACCAGCAGACGCAGCAGTTTTGCTAGAAAAATGATAATAATTAACACAACCTTTGTCTTTATAGCATTGATTGATTTTCCTTTGATGAATTGACTAATCATTGCAGCTGCTGTCTCCATTTTTATGTGCAAACTATCTGCAAGGCAAGTATTTTGTGGAGCTAATGATTCACTGTGTTGTGCAGCCTTTAAACACAACTCTTCACCTCAATGTGTATGACACATAGTATCCCCTGAGGTCCCAGCGAGACCTTTTGTGAGACAGAGTGGACGGTGTTCGCCCTCGCTGTGTGTAACTGCCTCCTCGTCTGACAGTGACCGACGGTGACGAGTGGATGCCATCACGGTACAATATTTACGCTGCGTTTTAGCAGCGCGACAGAGTGGTTGGAGGCAACTCTTTTAGACATTGCAGGGAATGCTGTGACATATCTTACGTAATGAGTGTGGAGAAAGATCACATGGCACAATGTGCACCTACTGTAACTCGTTTGGGTTTTTACCGTTACAGTGTAGTTATTTGAGTTGTCACCTCATGACAGTACAGGTGTTTTTGTTTAAACAATGATTTTTAACTGACGTATAGACCTGTCTCAGTCTATTTAATCTAGTACAGACGTTCATGGTCCCCAGGAGATGAATCTCACTGACTCGCAACATCTGCAGGATGGATTGGCACAAAATTTGGTACAGATGGCACTCAGATGGGGAATCCAATTGGCTTTGATGAGCCTGCTAAAAGCTCATTTATGTGTTTTTTGTTCTTCTCACACAGCGCTCATTAGCATGTGAGACCTGAATTTAACAGCCAGTTAAATTTCTCTACAATTTCCCTGCAAATAAACATTTTGCAAAATCAATGTTGATCCTGAGAGGGGGATTTAAGTCTATTTGTAATTGCAGATTGATTTTTCTCTGTTTTTCCTTTGTTTTTGTTTTTTTTCAGCCGGTAAGAAGAGCAAGGAAACTAAAGAAGGAGAGATATAGGGAGGATTTGATCTTAGGGCAGTGGTGGCAGAGAGCGGAGACTCTTATCATCCGATTGGTACGGACACAATTACTCATGAAAGGTCTTGTGCAAACAACAGAGACGCTGGCGATTTGTCTTTAAGCCAAGTTGGGATATTTTCACACTTTGGTGCACAATGAACAACTAGAGTGCATAATATATGATTCTCTAAAGTATCCATAATGTTAATCAGGCTTTAAAACTCTTGAGTATCCTGACGCCTACGGGAAGGACAGCAGCCAAGAAAAATACAAAATAAATAAATAAGTGCAGTTCTGCCACCCTAGTAAGTCATCATCACTCCACCACCACTGCTTCGCCTTCATGGCACAAACATATTACATAACACATGGTCTGATTGAGTACTGCAAAGCAAACATTTCTGTGTCAGTGATGGGTAAATGTCCTGCCCCAAACAGCTGGTTTCATTTGTTATTTGCCTTTGACTCTGATCCCCAGCTGAAGGTCATTCACTTTGTTATATCATGTTGTATCCAACAGGCAGCCATCATGCTGCGGCATCATAATCGGTCACTGTCAACACATATTGATTCTCTGTTGCAAGGATAGAATGAGAAGTCACAACAAATGAATCGTCACTCATACATGTCAGTGTAGGGAGAAACAATGCAGTTCACGCATGCAGGTAAACATATCCGGAAAGGGTAATGTGCAGCCTGAGCACGACGGCATGTCTTGAAAATAGACAATATGGTGACAACTACAAGTTTGACTTAAAGATAAAGGGATGATCAGTGATCTCATCACTAATCCTGCAGGAGATCCCACAAATTGGCTGTGATGCCCGTGCTTTAATTTCACCAGCAATACCCACCAGCCTGCACTGCATCTGTTTTCACTTCCTTGAGATAGTATTTGAAACTTGACTAAATGTCCTTCAGTAAATAAACCTTTAACACAGCCAGATGTTATCATCTTAGAGGGAGAGGTTTAAGATAGCAACCAGTGCAAGACAGAATATAGCGCCGGACCCACTGCGCAGACGGAAAGTAAAGAAAAAAATGACAAAAATTCATATTTCTTTAGAGTCATGTCAGTTCCCATATCTGAGCATCCATTGTCAACAAACGCTGAAAACAATAGCAGCAAAATTTGGAAGATCAAACAAGTGCGTCATCGTCAGTGATCCTGCTTTTTGTTATTGTCCAATCTCTTTGTATTGCGCTGGAAGCAGAAAAGACACCCCACCGCTCTGCTGCTTACCTTTCAGGGAGGAATTGCTTGTCCTCAGTTAAACTCATGGAGGCCAGGTGGAGAGCGGGACACAGAGGAGAGGAGCTTGGCCAGCCACCGACGGGGAGACAAGACAGAGACACAGACAGAGGAGTGGACCTGGATCTGTTTCAGGCTCACACTGAAGAGTCCGGTTAAGGTGTTCTCCTCCTCTTCAGTGACACACACACTTGCACGCAACAAGCCAGGTGGACACGCACAAACCCTCCCATACAGCATATGCACTCATCATCATTGTGCAGATGCATTGAGCCCTGCTGATGTAGAATGGAAAGCCCACAGTGACGGCAGGTCAACCAGAGAGAGGGAGAGAGAGGAGAGAGAGAGAGAGGAGAGAGAGCGGGAGAGGGATCAGCATAATACTGGCAAGCTCTGAGTGTCAGTGATGACTCAAAGTACCACTCCCCACCCTGTTCCCTCTATCCATCCGAACTCGCTACTTTTTTACTCCCCGTCATTTTGATTTGTTTCCACACTTAAAACTATTCACCTTCTTTACATGCATGAATCACGTGTCTGAGTAATGCATGTCAGGTGGGCTTCCCCCAAATCAGTCGCCACGGTTTACTCACACGTAGTAGCTTATTTCTACACCCATGAGCAACTGTGTGTGTGTGTGTGTGTGTGTGTGTATGCACAGTATGAATGATTCACCTTGCCTGTGAACCTAGAAGAGACAAAATTGGCTATAAATTTAGGCGTAAATGCAACCACACCAAGGTGGATTTTGATCCTATTTAATATAAATACGAATATAAAACTGAGTATGATTTTGAATGGGATATTAATATTGCAAGATGCGCCTGTGAAGTGGTAATTTAAGCTAAAAGCCAGAGTGAAACAAATTCTGATTGTAATTTGTAATCATGTGACTAGGACATTAGACGGCTTATGATCATCTTTCATCATGGTATTAATAGTTCACTGAAGAAATGAAGCTGCACCAACAGTGATTGCTTCTGTGCTGCTGCTAGTTAATGATGATGTTGGTATGCATTGAAAATTACAAAATGTTTGGTACATCATTTGCAACTGGAATGAGATTCCTAAGGTGACTGTACTTAATTCAAGGGTCCAGAGTGAAAGTGATAGCCACTTAAGAAAAAGCTTCATCCTCGGTCACACAGTAAATCCAGCCCTATTAGGCAGCATTTGAACTGCACCTGAAGCGCTGTGTCACCCTACTTTATCAAACTCACCCATGCAGTTTGCTCGAAGCAGCGCCGCTCCCAGACTGACAGTCATGGAAAGCTGCTTAAGGGAGCATGGGCTCACGCGCTGAGCTGTGCCGAGGCTGCAGGGCTGTCAGAAAGCTGCAAACAGCAGTGCTGCCATATTAATTCTTCTGCACAGGGTCCTGGTCCTTCTCAGGCTGCTCGCTCTGACACGTTTAGATGAACTTAGTGTCACAGGCAGTGGTCCGCTGTAGTATGAGGCCCCTTCATGACTTATTGGGGATGACAGCAGGCAGGAAATGATGAGAACGAGAGGAAATTATGAGAGATCATGTTGAACATGAGAGCAGTCACTTCCCATCAGATCACAAAGACACAGTGGATGTCAATATGTTAATTTTTGCTCTGCGGTACAGTATGGCTCCAAGACATGGCGATGGCAGACCACCCATCAGTTTGGTCCAGACTGAAATATGTCAATAACTATTTGATGGATTGCCATAAAATTCGGAAATTCATGGTTCACAGATTTTATTTTGGGTTAATGACCAGAAATCCGCAAACCTATTACATTCTCATCAGCTGTATTTTGTGTCCATGTAGGCCCTACATGTTAGCATGTAGTGAGTGTAGTGTAGTGAGGAAATGTGCAAACAGGAGGAAGGTTTATTCAGATGAGACAGTGCAAAGCAAGTCGTTTGTATTTTGGTGAAAAATGTTTCTAATGCAGTTAAAACAGATGCGTCAGAGCCACATGTTCCTCGTGCAGCATCGACGTACTGCCAACCTAATTCTTATGTTGACAAGGGCAAACTCAAAACTTGCAACAGTAGAATAACATTCGAAGCGTGAATTATCACTTTAATTAAACAGTCGTTGCAGTGGATGCATTTATATAGTCATTAAAAAACGTTTAATTGGTTAAAGTTTGAGCATTTGGCAAAGCAGTCTGCATTTATCTAGTGTGAGTGATCATGACAGCATCTGTTGTCCACGGTTGCTTTAAAATGTATGAAAACCTCCTTCAGTTCGTTAAATCCCTGCAGCCATCTGAAGGCAGCAGAACGGGTTTATTAATAAGTCTGCAATCTCTGAATGGAGAAAGTGTGGGAGGGTTTTGACTCTCTTAGCTTTATAAAATAACATGCTAATGACACCAGGCTGCTACAAAATAAACACAAACACTTGGATATGCATGACACTGCCCCATTATAACTCAATATCCTGGTTATTTATGTGATTACCCAACACACTAATCCTGTGCATTGAAGACTTCTGTCCAACAAACAAAGAAATCAGTGGAGCATGTTTTATTCTAGAAAATGCATTATGAAACAAACATGTCTCTATCACATTTTAGGACATGATATATAACCATTTTCAATATGAAATACTGTAGAATTATGACGTGAATAGCTTCGGACTGATGCAGTCGTCTAAATGTCTTCGAAAAACTGTTTTTGTAGTGCTTTGTGTTCACAGCATGTGGATCTGCAACATCTAAAAACAATCTGATTTCCAGGAGAAGGGTAATGGCCAGGTGAAGGGTCACCTTGCTTGAATAAAATAGGGCCTGTAGTCCTGGTTTAAGTCCAAGATACAAATGGTTTGCTGTCTTAAGACTAGACAGACAACATTATCAGACTTTGGGAGAACTTTAATTAGGTGCTGCATTACTGAGACTCCGTTAATTCCCCAGCTCATTTGTTTTTACTGGTTAGGCATGACATTCGTCCACTTCTAGTTGGTGTCAAACTCAGCTATAAAACGTGCTAATTGACCACATCCTAGAAAACTTTTCAGATTTTATAAGCAATGATTTTACAGCGAATGGAAATGTAACCATTAAACAAACAGTTGGTGATAATAAAAATTCTAAGGCGCCAATGGGAAAATGATCTGACAAAAAGGGGCCGCTCATAGTGTCATAATGATGATCTATAGAGAATTATCACCTGAATCTGCAGCTCACCTCTGCTTTACGTAACTTTATATTGAATTTCAGCTCATTGTTTGGCTGTCCAACTTACTTACTTGATATAACTTCTTTTCCCAGGCTTATCCACAGCAGGATTTTCTCATGAATCACACTATTACCCTGTTACACTACCACCTCAAACACAATCAGATATTTCGTGACACGTGCAATATAAGGATAGTGATCTGAAAAAGTCATCCCGCCTTCTATTAAGTTAGCAGCAGTGGACTGAGAGCAGAGGCCATCCTTCAACCTTTTGAGAGGCTGGATTACAAACCTTTAGGCTATAGAATTAATCCAATGAGCCACTGCAACATGACTAATTGGCGCTTCTGGAAATTTTGGCCTGCCTCTTGCCAGTGAATAATTTGAATGTGAATGTAGAATAATGAATGTCTTTTACATGTTTCTGTTTTTTAAGTAGCAACTGTCACTCTAATTATTGAATCTTCAATTCTGCCCAAAGACAAGGGGGAAAAACAGAACATTTGAGAGAACATTTGAGGTATCGGTAAAACCAAATCCATTCCAAATTCACATAGACAAGTGAACAACTTGTATCTATTACATGATCAGCTAGTTCCTTGAGGTTAATTAAACTGAATATCAGTTACGTTAACTTGAGTTTTTTTCAAACATAACTGTTATTTTAGTTCTAATACAGTAAAATCAGCTGCAACATACATTCAACAACGGTCAGTTTGTCACTTGCAATATTATTAGAGGACCTCTTTTCCTTTCTTACAAGTCATTACATTGAGTACAAAAAATAAGGAGCTTTTACACCAGTTCACTGTGTCGTGTTGTATCCTGTTGCATTATTAACAATGTAATCAGCACAACCTCATGTTTTAAATGCTTTTCATTAATGTGACCGAAATTATATTTTAACTCTCCTCATTGAATGGAGTCCTTCGTTTCATTTAAGGCTCTTAGAGACATGTTTATTTTTGGCTTCACCTTGTTTTTTTCTGAACTGAAGTGACTGAACAACACTGATAGTTACATTATATCATATTATTGTATAGTAGCTGTCTGTTCAAGCCCAATCTCAAGAGTATGTAGTTTCTGTGTTGTGATGGGTTAAACTGAGTGAAACAGTATCAGCAGGTGGGAAATAACATTTGGAGGAAATCGATTTGACCAATGAAAAGTGGACAGGTCATAACAGACATGAAGCATTGCCTTTATTCAGTGTTGCAAGAGAGACAAAGCTCCATGTAGTTGCAAAAGCTGTAAACTGTAAAATGCCTTGTGCATAACCTGGAGCTGTCACAGATAACACCTTCCTTAAAATCAGCATTTCCAGCCCAAAACCAAAAACATGTTTGTTGACTGTTGCAAGCTGTGGCAGTTAGCTAACAATGAAGCTTGACTGATGAGTGGACGTTATGGTATTAGTGATTTAAATCACTTGGTTGGGTCATATTTGTTTTATAGTAGGAAAAAAATAGATTAGATTACACATAAATTGATTATTTGTTGTTGTTTTTGTCATGTATTTCTGAATATGTGCCTAGTATGACCATAGATGTCATTTAAGAGTGTTGAAAATACTTTTTTCATTTCATCTCAACATTGAGGAAGTTCAAGAAAAATAGATATGGTCAGACCTGGTGTCAACAGAGAGGATTATTGATTTCTGTTGTTTCCTTTATTACAGTGTAATAGTAACATGGATGATTTGATTGCTCTTCCCATTGTGTCTCTAATGCATCATTCAGCTCAGCGTAGTGCTACCCTGAGAAACAGCAGTTCGATTGGTCCTCCAGCTGTGAAAATACCTTTTCATAACAGTCAATGTCTTTGCTACGCTTTTGTTTGTAGGAGAGCGACTGAGTTTAATGAGTTTTGCAGGGGAGGAGAACAGAGTGGTACATGTGATTCAACCGAAACCACGTGAACATTGTGAACATGTTTTTCAGTCACTTAAGGAAACAGCGCTAATTAACCCGATGCAAGGTTAGCTGTGTTCTAAGTTGACATCATTATTCTTCTCACATTAAAAAACTGACTCACAAAGCAACGTACTGACTGACAAAGACAGTATATAAGCATCCTTTTAGTAGATAAACATTCTCTGTTTACACTTAATAAACGAGAACAGAAGAGGACCAGATCAAGACACCATTACATGAATGTCCTTGTTTTAATGGTTTTGTTTCTTCTAATTTAAGTGGACTGAAACTGAACTGGATTGAGATCAAGACTCTGAAGCTGACAACAAACAACAGACAACATAAGCTCAGTCATAAGAGAGTAGCAAGTGTGACCTCACACAAATTTTACACAAATGCAGAAGCTGCTAAAGACTGTCTTAGGAAGGTGATACCAAGGGAAACATCTTTTTAATTAAAAGCAACATGGAAAGTAGTATTTTGGACAGTCTATAACTTTGAACGTTACTTGTGGTGTTTGAATGTGGTGTTTGTTGGTAAACAGCGTGCATGTGACTCTTGTGCTCTTTCACATCTGATGTCGTACAGAAATGTACATTATTTATCTTCAAAATTGGTGTGCTTTCTACTGAAAATTTTAATGTAAGATGTTTGCCTTAAAGGCATCAATGTATTTCCCTTCTGCTATCCTTCTTTGTCTGTTTACGCTACCCTCCAGATTGAGGACTGAGCCAAAGTGTACTTAAGGCACTTTACTCTGGCAGGGATCCATCTTCTGTGAGTGTCACAGCCAAGACATACACAAGTGTTTAGATAAGAACTCAATATTTCATCTTCTTGACACAACAAAACCTGGTACAGGAAATGGGTGCAATATTTCCAAAACAGTATCCCTACATCTGTTCTAATTTACTCAGGACTTCAAAAATGTATGATGCTAAATTTCATAATGTTTTGCAAGCACGGGTTTTCATGCATACAGATGTGCACCCACAACTTCCTCAGTACAGAGGACGCTGTATACCTCGAGTATACCTTCACACATTACTGCCTCTTGAAAAATGTCTAATCCTGGAGCTTGTTACTAAGTAGTTCTGAGCCCTTGATTTAAGGCGACCCTCTCCTGGGCTTTCTCGTGTGTGAGCCAGCTGTAATCAACACTGTCTGTTCTCTCACCATCACTTTAATGAGGACAAAAACTCGTGTTTCACCTTATGCTTCTGCAGAGGACATTATATAGGATGATTCACGTTTTAGACGACCGCAGCCGTCTGCTTACTCAAATATCATTTGTCCTCTGTCTTTGTGCCAGCTTTGCCTTTTGTGATGTGGGTGCATGCCTTGGCCAGTGACGGTTTGGGAGTTGTGCAGGAAGCATAACTCAAAATTGGATTCATGAGTGAGCAATGAAAAGACTCTGAGTCAGAGGAGACAAATTCACTAGAGCCCCTGACTGCCCTTTCTGTCCAAGTGTCTACTTGGAAACAAACAAGATTAATGTGTTGTTCGGGCTTGTGTGAGGTGTGAACTTTGCTGGGGCATGGGAGGAATAAAGAAAATAAAGTCCAAACAACAAGAGAGATGTGGCAGTGCCCTGAAGTAATATGGGACTTGCGGTGTAGCATTGACAGTGCAAAATTATTGGACTTCCCTGTTATTTAGTTATTTCTTTTCATTACTGTTATCTTTGTACTTTCAGTAATGGATGAAAGGTAGTTTGTTGGCTATGTGTGAAAGGTTGCTTCTGGAAGCTGTGTAATATCTCTGTCTTCCCCTGACTTTCTGTATGTGCATTAACTTACATCATTACCTGGGTTTATATTTTGAGATTGCGCCATCACTCAGCTCTCCCAACATAAATTTCTTGTCTATCTTCCCTGTCTGCCCTCCTTTCCTCCCTGGCATTTCCATAGTTATTATTCACCTCATGTCTGAGGCTAAAACGTTTTCACAGAGCAGTGGGCTCATCTCCCACATAGCTGTCATTTTAATGGTTGTTTGTCCGATAGGGGAACAGGAACTAACAGGGGAGGGTTATTAGCAAGGTCACCTATCGCCCTATTGTAACATCCAATAAGATCTGTGCTCAGACAGCTAGCCCGGTAGATTTGCAGCCGAGAGAGAGAATAAGATGTAGACCATTAGAAAAGCTACTTGTCTTTCAGTATCACATTGGCAATAATGCCATTTTTTTCATCTGGCAAGCAAGAGCTTTCCTCATGAACTTTGTTTTTGGAAGGGAGACGAATCATTATTCTCTATTTGGACAAAGCCTCAGTCAAGTCAAACCTCCCTAATTCCCAGCAGTCAACAGCATTGATGCCTCTCTATTGCTCTCTTGTGGTTTCCTCAATTTCCTGCATTAATACCTCAATTCTGAAGGGAGACATGACTACTTTCTGAAATGTAATGTTTGTCTTGTTTATCAAATCTACCTTACACACCAAACGAGTGCTTACAGATTTTTTAATAATCAATAAGCACTTTTTTAACTTTCTAATAAGCAAGAAACCATGAACAGTAAAAATCGTGTTTATTGAATTGTCAGGACTGAAAAACCTTTGAAATTATTCTGTATATAGCTTGAAATGCAAACATTTTCTGCATTATTACAATTAGAAAAGGAACTAATGCTCAAGAGATGAAACCATACAAAAACATAATATCTTTTACACTTCTAGTCTAGACATGAGAAAAAGCAATACAAAAACTTAAACATGTAAACATTGGTAAATTATCCATAAAAGAAATTTTGTAAGCTTTACAGAAATGGCTAAGTAACAAGGATACTGTTTTCTATTATTTATCTCTTCTTCAATCACAGGGGCTCTAAGTAATCGTTCATAACAACCTGACTCAGTTTCAAGATTTAATGTTATTAGTGCAGTCAGAATTAGCTGCCATTTTCATTGTATACTGAAAGCTAAATAAAGCCATTCTTATTTCAGTGCAGGTTTAAAACCTTTGTATTTTACAAATCAAACAATAAGGTGGAGTTTTAGTGGACCCCCCACTACACCTGCAGAATATTTTTTCCTTTTTCAGTTATTTTTAAAATCTATTGTCCATTAGAAACTGCACTAACTCAAAGTGAACGTGTCGCCTCGCCTTGGCTCCGCCTCCAGCTCTAAATTCTGTACCTGTTCAACTTTGGAGGTGCAGTTTCTGAGTTCGCCTCTCAGCTCAGACAGCTGCTGAGCATGGCTAGAGAGAGTTCCGTTAACTTGCAGAAGAAGCCCATTTGATTGTCCCTCCAACTCTTCCCTGATTCTCTCTAGGTCCTCTGCCAAGTAATTCAGGCCTTTACACTTGTCCTCCACATTGGCAATACGCCCTCCAACCTCAGTTACCTCCTTCTGGACCCCCATAGCTGTGCTCCGGCAGCCCTGGACTTCCTGAGCTAGCCGCCTCTTCATCTCCTGCAGCTCACCCTTCAGTCGGGTCAGCCTGCGCTCACCTGTCCCAAGCATGGAAGCCTGATGTCCAACCAGCTGAACCACACCCTTTATCTGCTGGGCCAGACGAACCTCTCTCTCATGCCAGGAGCTGTTTGCTTGATCCACCTGTTTGACCACTGACCCAAGGGAATCTTGGAGGCCTCTCAGGGTTTGGTTGACTGAGCGGACATTGAACTTGAGTATTGTGAGCTCTCCCTGGATAGGATATTCTCCTTCTGCTTGTTCCTGCTGGTCCCTGTGGGTCAGCCCCCTGAGGATGTTCTGCAGTGTGACATTTAGGCGATTTAAACGGTCATCCTGAATGTCCAATACCTCTTTCATATTCTGTTCCTCAGCCAGGTTAGCACTTGGTGCAGCAGAGTCTCCTTGAATGGCAGAGGGGTTTTTAGGTGAGGAACAGGAAGAGGTGCAGAGAATCTCAAGGCTGCTCAGATGCTTTTTCACTCTGTCCACATCCACCTCCAGTCTCCCTCGGAGGGACTCCAGTTCTGTCTCCAGAGTGGGAACAGCATGACCCTCCAGCAGGGCGGGGGCAGTGGCGTTACCTAGCTCTTCTAAAGCTGTCAGTAAACGACCCTCCAGTGCCCTCAACTTACCTTCCATTCTCGCCTCCAGGCCCTGTCCCTTCTCAGCTTTGGTTGGGATGCCACTTCTTCTCCTAGAGTCATCACTAATCTGCCCAGTCAGGTTAAGCTTGGCTTCTACGTACCCCAGACGCCCCTCCAGCATTCCTTCTATGTGGTCCTTGTGTCCACCCAGTTCCACTTTCAGATGCCCCTGGGACTGGTTAAGTCCTGCCACTGATGTTTCCAGTTGCTGCACCCTTTCAAACAGTCCATTCATTCTTCCACAGCAATTTTCTGTTGCATTTAAACCATGTAGTTGTGCTTGAAGGTTTCTCAGCTCTGTTCTCAAGTCTGTGGTACTTTCCTCCAGATCGTCTTCCATCTGCTCCTGCCGCTCACTTTGCTCCCTTTGGCACTGACGATGTACATCACCTGCTTTTTCCTCACACCGGCCCTCTGCGCTCTCAATACGCTTCTCAAACCCATCAAGGATTTCCGTCCTGGTTACACTCAGCTTGGCATCCACCATCTTCTCCACAGCTCTCTCGGTATTTCCCTCAAGATTGCCACTTGAGTCCGACACCACTCCTGCTGTAGTTGACATCTTCTTCAGTGCTCCATCATGTCCCATCACTGTTACTTTAAGTTCCTGCAGCTCTGCTGTTTTGGCTTGCAGCTCTGTTTTGAGCTCCTCTATCCTTCCATTCAGTTCTGTAAGGCTTGGAAATACATGTGTACCATCCAGACCCTCTGTATCAGGATCCCTCCCAGGAATCTCAACAAACCCTATAGGGGATGTACTAGAGGCTACTGCTGGAGCGGGAATAGGACCAGGGGCAGCAGAGAGCAGAGCTGACAACATCCTATTGGCGTCCTCTCTGAGTGAGGCTCGTAGACTATCCTCCAATCCATTCACAGTTCCTCTCAAGGTCTCCAATCCCTGGTTTAGACGTTGTACATCCTCCTCCATTCGATATATTCGTTCCTCTGTCTCACTGTCTAGAGCCTGGCCTAGAGAGAGAAAGAAAAGCTGTTAACATTGGGACAAACATTGCATACTTTTCTTTTCAAACAGTTTCAAGATAAATTTAGCCCAATATTTCTTTGAGGAAAAAAGTGTCAATTTTGTCAATTAGCGCAGTACATATTCATAATGAGTTTTGAGAAATCTCATAAAATTCTTTTGTAGTTTGGAACAAGGACACACCTATAGTCTCACCCTCAGGCTGTTCACCACCAGAGGGAGGTAGGGGGATTTCCTCTGGTATGTGTTCCTCAGGTCCTTGGCCATGCTCATGTTCATGTTGATGTTCTTGGTCATGCTCTGTGTGATGTGGTTCCTGGTGCTCTGGCACTGGCTCAGGCTCAGAGGGATAAGGCTCAAAGGAGGAGTCTGGGTAGGTGGAGGACCTGGGAGGCCCAAAGTGGCGCATTGGATAAGAGTTAAAACTACCGGTTGGAGGTCCTTTGGGTTGGCTCCATGGGTTTGCCTTCACAACGGTGTTAATAGGTGGGCCCTTGAACATAGGACCCTTGAACATGGGACCTTTGTGCTGTGGGCCCTTAAACTGTGGGCCTTTCATTGGTGGACCCTTGAAAGGCGGCATCATTTTCATGGGCTGTTGGTAAACTGGATGTCCCTCCATACAGCCATAACCCGAGTACCCAGGACAGCATCGCCACTCAAGTTCTGTGACAGTTTTATGTGCCACCTTGTAGAATGGTTTGTACATCAGACGATATCTGAGGGGGACAATCAACCATTGGTCAGAAACATACACTTTACTGAGGTATTTTGTATCCTGAAGTGAAATGAATCTTCTTTTATATTAAGGCAGATCAAGGGATAAATGTCAACGTGACATGAGAGATCTTTTTCACTCACAGGAGAGCTGGACATTTCTGACCCCAGGAGCACTTGTTGTACTCAGCTTTTACATATGGGGCAGCCCCATCTTGCACGGTGAAGGACACTGTCTTTTCAACCACATAGGCACAGTGGTTTCTTTCAGAGAGGAGGTACAAGATAACAGAAAAGAGATGGGACAGATTATTATGATTTATAGTAGGCTTTGCTAATACAAAATGTTGCCACTCAAATAAATTGACATCTTAAGTGATCCCCAGCACTCAAGAAAGATGTACAGAGATTACTTACTTGTGTCTGCTGGTGGGTTTCCCTTGGTCATGGTGTTGACCAAGCCCAGCTTTATACTGGTTAAACTGGAATGGTCTGTAGAACTTTGTTTCGACCACTGACAAAAATAGAGTCATGAACAGAAAATGACTCACAGCCATCACAAAATGCATCCTTGAATATCCACAGGTTAAAAGCCAAAAACTCAAAAGTGAAATGAATCTTCAAACAGATGCAGGTGGTCACACTGAAGAAAAAAAAAGTATTCCACTATTAAGGGCAAGTTGTAGTCTAAATATTCCACTCTCTTCACTTGATATGGAAATTATTGAATTGCCAGGCCTCTAGAAAGAAATCTCAAAACACACAAAAAGGCTAAAAAAGACTTGAGTCTCTGTAGAACAGCCCTTTTTGGCTGTAGTGTAAAGCAGAATGCCACCTTGTCAATGTTGACCCCAGCACTTGGCTGTGGGTGTGGTAGACTGCGTTCGAGTGACAACAGTCCACTGTGAGTTTGGGGGACTAGAGACGCCACTAATAGGGCTCCACTGGCCACATCTGCATATCTCCTCCCACTTTAACCTCCTAAAAGTAACACCAAAGTGACACTGGAGGAGAGGAGAGGAGAAAGCCCTCACTTTCACAGTCAGTGTTATTACTGTGGTTTTCTGTGTTACTCAACTGTATAAAAAAATCCAGTTTTTACTATACAGCTACTTTGTCTCTACCACTCAGGGCAGTGGCTGAAGTCCCATGAGCTATGTTCCCTTGATGACATAACGGCAAACTAGAGGGGAAATAGTGCATCACATCCAGAGTTTACAACACCAAGCCTTGTCCCAAAATAGTCAGCCTTTTTAATGTTTAGGGATTTGAGTGGAAATAATAATCCAAAATGACAGGTGAATAAAGTTGGCAATCCTTATTTATTCCGTAGAGCATAAAAAAAACCTATCCTGTAATGTTTATGATCCTTAAGCATATAGGTCTTCACAGAGATTTTGACATGTCACAGTAGGAGAAGCACTAGTAAGCATTAGTATGACTAATAATATCAATGATGGCTGAATTCCATTTAGCTTCTTCAGTTTCAGGATCCTGGTATTGTTCATGCTCCTCACTGTCACACTGTCATGGCTTACTTTGATGGTTGAACAGAACAGAGGGTTTGTTACTATAACACCTTTTTCTGCCATTATAAGTCGAAATGCCAATATGAAATTGCAATACCACAGTGTCAAGAACCTCAAGTACTCAAGTAATAGCATCAAATTAAGCATCAAATTACTTTATTGCTAAAGTATCAAAAAGTGGTCTTTTTTGGTAGTAGTGCTGATTGTCCCATTTCAGAAAATTCATTATATTGTTGTATTATAATTGTGATGCACTCATGTGTAAGCATCACTAGTGTTGCAGCTGGCAAATATGGAGATAATTTTACTTCTTTACTGCTACCATAAATTCTGCCAACAGTAGAATACACCATGATTTAGTTTAATGTAATTTAATTATCTGAATCTGCAAAGTAATAAGTAACCAAAGCAGAGCAAAAGTACCATATTTGCCCTCTAAAATAAAGAAGAGTAGAAGTGTAAAGTGGCATGAAATTATGCAGTCTCTGAACTGAAATGTGTGACACATCTTGAGCACTTTTACTTCACACATGCACACCGACACAGTTCAAACCCCGACCTAACAGCAAACCTCCAGGAATGGGAACAAATAAAAATAAATACGCTGTGTCGAAGGCTGTGAGAGTACACACCCATGCCTTGAGGTGCCCTGCCCCACAAGGCCACACATTCATTCACAGCACAAGTCTTTGTGCCGTTGAATAAGTTCACTGCCCTGAGCACAGAAAAAAGCTGCCTCACTGTACAACGACTAGACTTTCCACTAATGCCCACTTACAGGGAACTGCATGTATTTGTCATTGTCAATTCACTCCAACAAAATATCAGCTTTTGAAGGACAAACTTAATATGTTTGTACATAAAATCAAATGCTTTAAATGAAACCTGTGCTTAAGTAAAGTTTTTTAAAGCTTTGGGTATTTCCTTACGGCGTCTAAAACTCTTAATTAAATTTGACTTTTCTTTTAAGTCTGCTCTTCTTTTTTATTATATGTAAAAATGCAGGGCAGCTTTAGAATATGTCATTTTACAAAGTAAAAATCTTCTTCATCATTATTATTAGGTTCACAAGGTTGCGTTTGACAATGTCAAGAGTTTAAAGGAAAGTGTGAGGATGAAGCAAATAAAATGTCACAGTCTCCATTATCACCTAAACAACAGTTTGAAGTTATATTTTAGCATATGCAGTGGTAGTAGAGTAATTATTAACTCAAGTAAACAGTTTACTGGTATTTTTTTAGATTAAGATACTACAAATGGAAACAAAAAAATACAAAACAATGCTTCAGTAATGCCCAACTATTATGAATCATAACAAAAATCTGTATTCAACAGGGGCCCATTACTTTCAAATTATCCAACATTTACAAAAAAAAGTCCAAAAAATGTATCCAGAATGTCTCATCTCACGCCCCTGGAGATTTGTCTTGTGACCCTATTAGAAAAGCCTGATCCTTAGACTGGGAACCACTGGACAAAACTATTTAATTTCATAGAAACTAACTAAAACCAGCCACAACATTACAACACTGTTTACACATTGACTGTCAATGTAAACTTCAAGTCTACCACATAAGACAGTATCAGTATCAATGAGGATTTTTGATACCTAAGTACATTTAGGTAACAATACTAATGTACTTTTTCTTAATTAGGGTTGGAATGAGACACTTTTACTTGTAATGGTTGCTCTGAGTCCTTCTTCTACCACTGAACATATACTGCATGTGCAGACCACCACTGAGGTCAGACATACTTGAAAAATGTTTTTCTGTGACCACTGTATTGTGACCTCATTTTGAACAAGAGTAACATTGTGTCCACCATTTTGCAGGGGTCTTTTGATTGACCATTTTAGCTGTAGGCCCATTTCCTGTATCCTGTTTGTACCAGGTCCCACCTCTTCTACCTGGAAACACCCTGTTCAGTGCATAAACACAACAGTGCATGTGTGCATGTGTGTTACATATTCTCTGTGTGCTCTTGATTTGTAAACAAGCTCTCATTGTATCACGTGAAACATGTTGCAGAGCACACAAGCATCCAGACTTGTACTTTCTGGTGCTGCGGAACAAGTGCATCTTTATTCTGCAGGCTGGTGGCGGCTCCACCCAGAGTTTTCCTTCAATGGCATCACACAGTTACAGCTGTTGTAGCTTCCACTCACCTGCCCGTCATAACACGTACGTCAGACTTAAGTTGTTCATGGATTTCTCGCACAGGGAGAGGCCAAACTTGTCTGCGTAAAAAAAAAAAAATCTAAATATAAGTCTATGGAAGTCTGTGCGACATATGTGCATTTGTGTTTATTCCTCTCCTGTTTCTTTGTGTCTATTTAGTTTTAACACTGACGGTCCAAATTCTGAGCTGGCCTGTAAATCTCTTTGTGTGTCTTTAGTCGGTGCGTTACCAGACTGTTGTGCTTCAACAGTGCTTTTCCCCTTTGTTTTACCTTGGATGGACTAAAAGTTGGAGTTGGTCCAAAGATTACGTAAGGTTTATGACTTTGCAAGTTCAAAAGTAACCTACAGAAAACAATCTCATCCCATCAGGCTTCCATCCAGAGCTATTCCCACCAAAACACATCAATGTGCACTGTCTGACTGCTGCTGGAGGACAAGTCCATGAACAAGTATTACAGCACATTGTTGTCATCATATCCAACTACCTCATGTCTCATTGATGATTTAACAAAACAGCTGAAAATGATCACATATGTAAACAACATACATGGCTATTGTAAGTACTCAGAGTTGTGAAACTAGCATGTCAGTATTGCAACCTTTCTGTTGCACTTTCTCTGCAGGTCTTGTGTGGCTAGCTCACTGTAGCTATAGGGAGCATCCAATATGTAAAGTCTGAAAGGTCTCACCATGGGGCTGTGCCTTATATCCTGCGTTTTGAAATGGTAAATACTCACAACTAAATAGTATACTGTAAGGTATACTGACATTCAGTTTGACTAAATTACAGTATGTCCTACAACAAAGTCAACTCAAATGGGGCTCTATCTTCTGATACCATTGTAGTATCCTGCATCAAAAGATGCCCTGCCTTAATCATCATTATCCATGTACATGTGTGAGACTAAATATATAAATAATAGGAAAACATTTACAGTAAATTCTGTGTACCTTCATATTTGACATGCATCAGATAAACTGATTTCCTATTGAAATCTGCATTAGTTTTTGCCCAGGGGTTGCAGGGGCAGGCAGAGTTTCTTCAGGTAGGCAGGTATGTTGGTAAACAGAAAGGTAGGCACTCTGGCCAAATCAGACAAATGTCACCACACAAATGAATCTAAAATGCACTTTGGAAATGCAGGTTTAGATAGATTGCAACAAGTTTTCAGCATTGTTTATTTGAGAATGGTCGATATCGGCTGTTTCATGTTCGCAGAGCAAACAGGAGTAACCTGGTCACAACACTACACAAACTTGAACCTTGTTTCCTGTACCTGTGCTCCCACAGTTGCACGTTTTTTATGTAAGAATGTTCTGGTGTAATTTAGTCAAGGCTAATTATTTTTGTGTTAATATTTGTTCTGTTGGTACTTGTGAACATGAATGAATCCTGAAGCATCACCACCTCAAGAATTTAGTCATTAAATAAGGCAAATGTTGGCCTGAACAAACCTAATTTGGTGGCCACATGGAGGGCCAGGGGTCACTGCTCACTTCACACATTAGCCAAGAAGTTCAGCTTTGTTTGCTGTAGCCCTGGCAGCGTGTACACATCTGGAGATAGCCAACACACACACACACACACACACACCTCTGTAATGACAGTCTGGTCCACAGAAACTCTCACAGATCCCTCAAAATCAACCATCAAGCTTTCGGCTGTTCTTGCATTTTCTCTTGCTCTTAAAAAATAATCATGTATGATTTACATTATTTTTTAACAGTATGGACAGAAATCTACACCAGACCATTTGTATTGCTTTGACATGATACACGTAATTAAAAAATGAAAATGAATGCGTTTCTTTCCTGCTAAACTTAACAAGCAAATGTTTGCCCATACTTTTACAACCAGTTTCATACTTGTCAAACTTGGGTTCAAAACCACCTAAACTATACAGTATGTCAGTATTATATTGTGATGCATATTTTTCAAAGATCCAGTTCAAAACCGACTTGGCAAAAGGGCTGTAAAGTTATCGGTTTCTCCTCTGATTGCTGTGCCTCCTGAATGCCTGGACAAACTGCAGGATATATACCAACAGTGAGAGCAGCATCTCTGTGCACACAGGACGAGACTGCCCCCTTGTGTTGACTACTGGTTTAGATTTTAAGAGGAGAAACGGCCTCATAAGTCTCTACTCCCTCTTTCCTCCAAATGCTTTGACTTTGTTCTTATCGACAGCTTACAAGGGAAATAAGCAAAGGTATTGCTAACAAACACATAAGTCTGCCTTTTACCCATGGTGACACAGCACAATCTGATTAATGCCGGTGCTGAGAATAGTATGCAGGGCAGGATTTTCTAGATCGCTCTGGAATGACCATAAAAATAATTGATGAAAAAGAAATCCTTTGTTCGACATTAAAACAAAAGGCAGCAACTGAGCGTAAACCTCAAATGTATACTATTAATATTTGAGGCTCTTTGATGTTCTCTCCTGTGGAAACTATTAATTCAAGCGATCCCTTTCATCTTTTAGCGCGCTAACCAGGCCAAATGTGTCCATGCTTAAAGTTTAAGAGGAGCCCCAATGCTCCAGTGTCTGTTTCCTCAGAAACATGTGCAGAAACAGCTCATACCCACAGCCCTGCCAATTAAACTCAAACCAGTCTGCTGGGTTTTACACTCCTATGTGTGGCTTGTGGTGTGATAATAAAACAACTACCACAGTCAGGCTAGAGCCAGTGAGGCGATCATCAGTAGTGGTGAATGGGAAGATCACTGTGACTTATTCAGGCATTGATTGTGGGAGGATGTATGAGAATATCTGGCAGATGTTGTTCTCTAGTATGGTGTCATTTAAAATAAACATCAATAACGTGATCCAATATCAAAAACAGCAGGGAGCTCGCATCCACTCTTGGCGTCTTTTGATTCTTACAAACCCAGAGAGGGAGAGTTAAATCAGGACGTTCAAAGCACACAGAATGACAAACAGTCACAAACTAAAACTGGTATGCTGGGGGCTGTGATGGCTCAGGTAGAGCAGGTTGTTCACTAATCAGAAGATTGGCAGATCCCCCAGTTCGCATCCTTATGTGTCCTTGGGCAAGATGCTGAATCCCAAATTGCTCCGGTTTGAGTGTTGCTATTAGCCCACAAGGCCAATTAAGGACTGGCACTACAATACATCAGAGCCTCCGAAGTATTAGAGGAGCTACCTGTTACATGGAAATACATTTCATGTGTTTTCAGCCCATGTTTGTAAATTGCCCTGCCTTAATGGGTACAACGAAACCAACAAATAAGAGGGAGGTGTAAATCTGTTTCTACATGCCCTTACTGTCCTGAGAAGAGGTCGAATCAGTCAATGTTTGAGAGCTAGAATACTGGTACCTATGGCCATTTTTCCTTTTATTGAGTGCAGAATAGATTTTAATAGAGAATCGCTTCCGAAACGAATCAAGACTCCACAAATCAGTATCGAATTGTGAGACTGCCAACAAGTCAACCATCCCTAAGAAGAGAAGATGGATTGTTATTGACTAAACCACCAAATGTTATCAAAAGCAGCTTTAATTTACTCCCTATAGATTAGCTACAAATTAAAAATGTCGCTGTTACTGTGATCAGTAGTAACAGATCAATATAATACAATAATAATACAGACGGTGAATCAGTGACTGAAACAGTGACTGAGTCTTTCTGCCTCATAACTACTTTTACTGTTCATATTTTAATTACGTTTTTCTAAAAATACGTATGTAATTTTACTTGAGAAATGTTTTGAGTGCAGGACCTTTGCTCGTAGCAGAATAGTTTGACACCAAAGTATTATTTACTTTTAGCTAGAGTAAATACTTCCACAACCACTGGTACTATCAATCTTGTCATCTGCAGTAACAGTCTGCGATAAAGTAAAGTCTATTCCCCAAAATGTCTATAAAACTATCCTTTCGAGATTTTAAAAGTGAGGTATTGAGTTAAAGCCTGGGCGGATTGAATTATAGCATATTGTATATCTGTGTGTTTTGTTCAGTATCTCACAACACTGACAGTTTCCACTGTTTTGTTTGAGAATAAGTCTCTCCACTAAGGGGCAGTGCTGCTCGGATGGCTGTAATCTGCTTTTTAACTCAAAATAATGGAAATATTGTGTATTTCCCCCTGATTGTGTTCAGATGTTAGTGAAAACACCTTTATTTTATTTAGAGCTAGTCTTAAATCCACCTAACTAATGTCTACCAATAAAATATACAGATAACACTGCCCTGTTTAATAATTTGGGCTCCATGTGCCACCTTTATCTGTCTAATCAAATTTCATCTCCACGATGGTCCCCTGCCAAAATCTGCCTCTAGAGGTCCGTCATATCTTAGTCTGAAAATCTGTTTTTCTTCTGCCAGTTCCAGCTTTGCTCCTTTTTCCTGAGATTTCAACCAGATTTCAGCTGTTTCCAAACCAGAGCAGCCTGATGTAAAATTATGAGATATTTATGAAAATACTGATGAGAGGCACAAACTGTGTTTTAGTCTAGACCGTTCAGGGGCAATTCCCCCAGCTACTCCCTGAAGCTCTTGTAAGATTGGTAGCAGAGGATAAACAAAATTCAGTTCACCCTCATTTTTATTTTTATTTATTTATTTTTTTTTTATCTTTTATGTGTCCTTGAAGATCCCTCCTGCTGATTCAGACAGTACTGATGATGGCATTGTATGGCAAACACCTCTTGGTTGCATCACTGATGATGCTCGTTTGGATGAACAGGAACATTTGAGCAATTGTTATTTAAATAGAGGTCAGTTAAATTGAGGTCATGATTATGCTAAATGGCAAAAGTGGGAACAATTTATTAATACAACCTACTAATGGGAGCTAATAGGGTACTTTTTTCTCCTTTTTCTTCTCTTGAAATACTTTTTTTTTTCAAATGAAGAACTGCCACTGAAATCCCATTCTTTCAGTTTTTATTGATTTATTTGCCTCTTGCCCCTTTATTCCCCTTTTTTTGATATATTGGTGGAAAATAAAGTATAAATGCCAGAAAAATAAAACAGTGGGGAAACAGTCGAATCAAATCATTATTGAGTGTGAAGTTATGTTCTCATCATAGTTTGGAAATGGGTCAGGTAGGCACCGTTTACTGTAGGATATGGGAGCAGTAAAGTAACTGGGCAGGTGGGAGCGCGATAGACCCTCGCTGATATCTCCCTTGATGTCCTGCAGCTCTTCTGGACAAACCCCACATAGAGGGTCCATCACAGAGAGGGCCCACTGCCCACAGGCGCGCACAGAGCTCCCTTTCTTCAAGGAAAGGCAAAGGGGAATTCCTTAAGTTGGATGCTGCAGTGATGAGAAGCCTTTTCATTCCGCTGTTTTTCAGAGCCTCCACTAGCTGCGTTAATTACAGGGCCCGGGGCTGCACTTTGAGCTCACTGCGCTCATGCAAGCTCTTGAGAAAAAGCCGTGCGTCTGATTCTCACGACACATTAAAAACACACACACACACAACCGCACAAACACAAGCCGCGCACGCGCACACACGCTCGCGCCCGCCTGAGCCAGTGGAACCAGTCAGCCAGCTGCTCGAGGACATTCCTGTCTTGTCTCCAGCAACTTCAGCGCACAGACACCGGCGGCGAATGGCACCGTTGGACGACGTGAGCTGGTTTTAAGGCGCTATTCCTTTTTTTCCCCAGTCAGACCAGCAAGACTTGAGAGGATGTGGAGCGTCGTTCCTCCTGCCAGACCGCACTGAAACTTTTGTCGGTTAACACACCGCGGAGAGGAGGAGGAGGAGAGGTTGGAGCAGGACCCGCAGCCTGTGCGTCGGTGTCGGTCACCGGAGACGATGGGAGACTTGCACTAAATCGACTAAAGCACGGAGACACCATGGCTGTGGACGGTAGGCCGCTTTCTATGCCTGCATTTTCTATATTTTCACAGAAATTGTCTTCATTCAATGGAAACTTAAACCTTACATTTAAATGGGGAATTAGTTTGCGCAATTTAGTACTTGTGGGACCGGTTTGGCAGGTCTGTCAGTGGTCGTATCTGATAACAAAACACCACCTTCACTTAAGCATGAGAAAGTACCTACAACATGGGGTCAAGATATCGCATTAAAGCTAAATAAAAGTGTTATAAATAACAAAGCGTCGCGGCTTGATCGGGTAACTTTATGGTCAGTGCTGTATGGACGCCTGTATAGAGACAGTGTGGGGAGTTAAAACAGGAGGAGGATGTGTGATGGTCAGTGAGTTGGTGCTGAAACGGACAGCGCTCAATAAGGGACCAGTATGACCAGAGGGATAGTGTGGCTCTTACTGTGGTCAGTGTTTGCATAGACTCATCTTAAGCTACTCTTAATTAGAGAGCTATTTATTTATATAAAGCCGATATGTGTTGATTTATGTGATTAGCATCTTTTATTTAATCTTTCATTTAATTCTCTTGTCTTTGTTGTTGGTCTGTGTGTTGCTTTCTTAGTCAAAGTCAGACCTGATCAAATGCTCCAAAGAGCATCTTCAGTCTACACATGTAGATTGAGTGAAACACGTTGCAGGCGTGCAAAGGCATTTTGCAGTTCAGTAAGATTTTTGATCATGAAAGAGATTTCCTATGCAGTGCTGGCAATTTAAGCACGCATGCGTAAGTTAATGGGAAGTTTTTCCACTCATAAACGAGCAAAACTATAGGAGGAAAAAACTCAGTCTGACAAGTGGTTTTAATTATCTGTTTTTAATCTGGGAAAAGGGCACATTTGTGTTTACAGCAGCACCCTGGGGGCGTAGTAACGCTGTGAGGGGGAGTTCATACATACGTAGTCTTGGACTTACACCTCAAAGAAGCAAAAACCGCATCTAGAGTTTTATTCATAATAATGTGATGCCGCTGGTTTGCCTTGATGATTGCAGGACTCAGCTTTGCTGTGCTCTCAGCGGGAGATGTTGAATGACAGAGAGAAGAGGCACAAAACTAGGAAACCGAAAGGCACTCTTTCATCTCCTCAAACCCTCGTCTCCCCCGGCAGCCTCTCTCGTTCTGTCCTCTTTTCAAATTCTCTTAGTCAATTTGAGATATTTAAAATGCACGTTGACGCGCGCACAAACACAGCTGCACACATAGCTTCAAACACGGTAAGAAAATTCTTCCAATCTGGCACATGAATCAGTAATGACCCGTGGCTTTTTGCCAGGATCTGTGCCAGCAACAGCGTGTTTACTGTAGTTTCACACTTTCTTTAATTACTGGATGTTGGGAAGCCACCTGCTGTTGAGTAGGTTTGGATGTCTGCCTGCAGGCCTCCTTGTAATGATGAGAAAGTGGCTCGTCTCACAGCTCTGACATTCACCTACCAGCTCTGCACAAAGGAACGGCGCTACCAAAATGCTGACATATTTGAATTACAACAGAGCTCATCCAGGCTCAGGTAACTTTTAAGGTTACCTCATGCCTGCTCAGTATCAGTAGAGCATGTGCGAGCATGTACTTTGTAATGAGATCATCCCTGAATGAAAGGGTGTCCAGGTGGGTTTGACTCTGGTGTTTGTTTTCAAGTCACGCAGAGTGATGGAGTATTATACAGAGCATGTCTCATGCTGTTTTTACATTGTCAGTGGTTCCAGGCAGATCCGGCTGTCTAATCATTATACCTCCTGCTTTTATCTCTCCAGCGGCATCCAGTTTCAGTTTCTGCAGGCCAGCTGTGGAGTATAGGGCTCTGCCCGAGGACTTCAAGCACCAACTGAGTCGACGGACAGGTGGGAACTTAACCTGGCATGACGGCCGTGGACAGAAAACAGCCGGAGGCAGGACAGTGAAGCTGCTGCAGCAGCCGGGCACAGAGGCCCTGCAGGTACTGAGCGTTTACATGACCTCTACATGTCGAACAGCACACGTGTGATACCGCCGGGCTTTGCTCATTCTTCAAGGTCGAGGAGATATGGTTATTTTTATTTAAATACTGCTGCAAACTGAATCCTGCTGTAGATCAGTACGTACATATATCCTTGTTGTTTGTTTGTCTCTGTTCAATACTGTAATCACTGAATGATAGTTGGTATCAGTCCTCTAATACGTGCACTATTTCTGTAGGTAGGATGTTAAAGTAGTTTGGTTTTTGCTGTTAACCAGCTGGATGGCTAACACTGTTAGCTGTTGCTAAGTACCACCTCAGCACTCCACATGTTATTCCCTGTCACGAGTCATATCTCAGGTTAACATACAGAGTTGTGAGGTTGTGGGGCTGCCTGTTGCTGGGAGTTTTAACCATCTGCTTATTAATCCATGAGCAAAACTGGACTGACAAATGGGAGACAGCTACTGCTAGCTACAATCCCCAATTCCCAGACAGACATAGACATGGAAATAAGGTTTAAGCAATACTGTCAGCCCAGCAGCTGGAGATTGAGATACATTCCTGCTGTGGCCTGAATGGGAGTCGTGTCAGAGCAGCAGCTGTCACTCTTTCTCTATTCAAGAGCCATTATATTAGCAAAACATGTCAAATGATCACCCCATATTAAGTCTGTTAAAAGCCAGTAGCTGATATATTAATCAGATCACCTAACCGTAGTCAGAATTGGTGCTAGCGTCGGCAAGCTAGACTAACCGGCTTCCATTTGCAGAGTGAAATACAGTCTTAACAGCACAACATGCAGCTTTACTTCAGCTTAGTATTGATGTCTCTTAGCACGCTGTCAGCACCCTTTTTTTAAAAACTGAAAAGTGGAAAAAAAATATGCACAATAGCTGCATTGTCATTATATTTATCTGTCTTCACACGCAGAAGGGTGAGGAGATTTTAATTTCCTGTTTGAGTCTAAATGGCAGAATCAACAAGTACAGGCCTAATATTTAATTGAAAATCATTAGTGATTCATGTTAATTGTAGTGGTTACATCACGTGGAATAAAAGATTATTATAGCTCCATGACAATAGCAAGAAAGTAGTAGTGTTGTGTCTTTTCAACTTTCCTTTTCACTTGTCAGTCAGACATTATACAGATCTAATGCTTACATAAGAAATAATCAAACTAAATCTTTTCCTTGTTGTCACATCGACATGAATATACATGGAAACGTTCCTCGCTGCTGCTCAGTAACTCAGTTTCCCAGATTTGTGTAGAGAAAAGACTGAAGGAAGGAAATTGTAGTCTAGCAAAGGCGGCCGGTCACCATCCATTGTTGAAAATGGGCACTTTGTTAGCAGAGAATGGAAGTTGCTCTCTCCCCAGCGGGTTGGTGGGCTCTAACAGCCTTTTATGGCTTTAAATAGCACAGGTCCTCCAACACACTATGCCACATCAGCGCTGGGTCTGTTGACTGAGAGCAGGAAGAAGCAGAATTTAGTTTGATACCAAATGCTTGATGATATACGGTCTGTGATTGTTGTCGCAGGGCTATAAACAGTATGCAAAGCCTTTTTTATAGATCTCGTTATGTGAAACATCTTTGGATCCACCTCCAGTGGCCATTCTGCTCCAGTTTAAATTACATTTTTTAGTTGACATTCATTTCGTTATCTGATGCAGGCATTGTCTGCACGCAGAGTCACCGCCGTCAACAGAGCACAATGCATTTGTGCTGTAAACTGGCCTCATTTAAAGCCCATAGTTACTAGTCAGAGAGCCCATGCCTTTGTTTTCACCCCATGGATGGCTCTTTAAAAGGCGGTAATGAGCTGAAGCTAAAGCTGCAAACATAGAACTGGGTTGGGCTGATAACAGAGTTGTATACAATGTGTTGTTTGTTTGCCTCAATCCTCTTGGATGCACATAATGTAGTGGTTGGTTTATTTTTGTTTTGAAGAGCATGAACTTAGCCAGTGTTGTGTGTTTTGGAGGCTGTGCTTGCACTGGGACATGCGAAGAGCATTTTCTTTCTTTTCTCTTCTGCATGTTGTGATCTCCTCCATTTCGACACTTTACAAACACAGACTCCTCACTACAGTAGTCTACTCGACATGCCGGTTTGTGAATGATCCTGTGAAAGCAGAAAAACTCTTTATAGTTTCTGTCGTCAGACTACCAGCATCTTTTATGTTTCACCTCTTTTGACACAGAAAAACACAAGTTTACTAACTGTTGAAATAATAGTTGGGAACTACGTTGATATTCAGTTTACTTAATGAACAAGAATATTAAATATATATACATCGTGAGGATATTTTGTCTTATTGAAATATGTATTTTTTAATTTGGACTGTTCGACAAGATGAATATTTCCTTTTTACCTTTGCATTCAGGAAATCATGATGGCTATTTTTCACTATTTTCTGATTTTAAATTGGTCAACTAATGCCTTCACTGACAAAGTTATTGCGATATTAGTCAGTAATGAAAATCATTATTTATTAGTCATGGGATTTGGGGGACAATATCGCAGTGTGAATGCTGTCTGCTTGACACATTCAAAACAATTCATCTTTGATGAACAGAGGAAAGTAATTCATATTAAATGTGCTAGAAACATCACGGTGACATTAAAATGGCTTTTGAAGCACCAGGAACCTCCGTGATTATTCAGAATACATGCATCCGAAAGTCAAAGTATTCACATACTGAAATGGCAGCGTGCAGCGTTTTAGGCAGCAGCTGTCATTAGTCCAGCTGACAAAAGGGTTACAGCATGCAGGGAGACGCTCACAACAAAAACTGGGAGTGCTGCACCGAGCTGACAGGTTGAAAGAGGAATAAAAAGAAAGGAGATCCGGTGCCGATGAAGTGCAGTGCAGGAAGTATTAAGATAAAAGCAGCGACCTGCAGGACCACGCCGGATTGGAAGTCAGACAGGAGGCAGAAAAACACTTGATTCAAACTTGCTTCTCTGAATGTTTGTTTGCTGTTTAGATCCCCATTAGCGACATGTACTGTGACAACAACTGTAGCCGCTCTTCCTGTTTTTACAATGCATGAAATGAAAACAATCCACACAATCCCCCGACGTCCTCACTCGCGGCACGATCCAGCAATACTAACAACAATCACTGACACAAAACATCACACACACTCACAAACCCATCCCGTGCAATAGATGGCCGCACATATCATTATATCAGCAACTTAGATCCTCAAACCACAAATAAAACAGGATAGATGCTCTCTCCATCAGTGTCTCTCCATCATAAAAGAGACTTATTTGATACCACAATTGCTTAATAATTAATCTAGTTTAACATTGGGCAATTAGAACTTACGCCAATATAAGTGTTTAGTAAAATAAAGTATAAATGCTGGGTTTTAGCTCTGAGGATATTTTGTATAAAACACAGCAGCTACTTTCTGTTTTGTATAGCCATTCACTGTTGCTCTGTGTGGGCCTGCGAGCTGCTTTGCTGCATGCAAACCATCTAGATTACTTCTTGGTGCGTTGGACTTTTTTACTTAACAATAATCAAATGAGACAAGCCTAATGCTTAAATCAACTGTTAGACATTTGTTTTCGATATGATGCATTTTTGTATTGAAGAAAAACTCATTGTGATGGATTTGAAGCCACAGGAGGAGGGAAGAGTTCACCGTTCATGGCTCTGGGTGATTAATCAGATCATTTATTGGATACTGACTTGTAGATATAAAGATGTTCAGTTGATTGCAAACACAGCTTACACATAATCAATGTATAACAATAGAAAATGCACAATAAATCATAAAATAATGTTGAAAATGTAATGTATGTTTCTTGGCTGGGGCATTTAGTAAAGTGTTACTCCCAATCAGACGGATTCCTCTCTGAAACTCTGTCACACCTCAAGCACAGATTTGTGCCCCTTAAATCTTTCCAGTCTTTTGAAGAGTCTTGAGTTGGAGAAACGCTGAACCTGCTGAATTTTTAAATGCGATTGACTGATCAAAGGCCCAATTTCGTTGGCCCTCCATAGTTTTACATCCTGTACATCTTTAAGATTAAAGAGCTGGATCTCATGATCACACCGGCCTCGACGCTCCTCTGTCTGTGCTGTTGCTGCTGCATTTTCGCTGATCTCCTCGACAGCTTAGAAGTTCACATCCATGCAGAGTGTTTAATCATGCACGTATGGTCACGAATGTGCCCGTGTGCTTTAATGAGTTTGAAATCTGCCTTTGCTTTTAAAGGGGCCTGATCATGTCAGTTTCTCGTGCACATACCCATGTATCTACCTCAAAAGGTTTGATATTTAATGCTCAGCATACAGGCATCATAGCAGGTTCTTGTCTGAGCGGCATCGTTTGCGAAGATCACACATCATGCACAGTAAAGCAAAGCCATGTGTGTTTATGCAGCTGACATGCAACATTATGATATGGATGTTGAACTGAAGAATATCAAACATGGAGAAAGGGTCAAGAGGCAGTTTTAAAGGAACAGTACAACATTTTGGTGTATTAAAAATACTTAAGTGCTTCTGTAACAGGGTTCGTTAAGTGTGTGACTCTATTGCCCAAATATGCAGTGACGTGGGTTTGATGGCTCATGGGTGTAACTTAATGAAATGCTACTGTCTAACTAGTATAACTCCTCCTTTAATAGTGTGCTGCGTCTGAGCTGTTACACCAGTTGATACATTATGTTCCCACTGAGACAATACAGCACAGAAATAAACACGCGGCTCTCATCCGAAATTCCTACACCCAACGCAAAACCCCGCAGACTAAAGAGGCTGCTCATGTAGCTTCAGTGTTGTCTTAATGAGCTCGGTTTCCTCATGTTACGTAGATTGATGCCACACTGATGTCTGTATGATACACATAAAGGTGCAACTAGTGTCTGGTTAGCTTAGCTCAACATAAAGGCTGAAAACAGGAGGAAACAGCTAGCTTGGTTATTTCCAGAGGTAGCAAAGTCTTCCTAACAAAACTGCTATTTGCCTGAGTCTCATCCGCTCCGTGAAGTTGCCTGGCAACCACCAGACACTTCAGGAAGTCACTGTTTCCAGCCACGAAACAGAATCAGATATAACCCCTATAATGCCATAATTTGCCCTCTTAAAACTTATTTTTTTTAAGTAATTTAAAAGACTGATCTTTGCACGGAGCCAGGCTAACAGTTTCCCCTTGTTTCCAGTTGCTATGCTAAGCTAACCGAATGCTGGCTGTAGTTTCATATCCATCTCTGTATTTATATGTGTTCTTCCTCTCTGTCTATCTGGCTGCAGTACCGCTCCAGTGACAATTATGGGATATATCACACAAGCCCAACACAGCCCAGCCTGATCCGCCCCGTCGTGCTCTGGTCACAACAAGATGTTTGTAAATGGCTGAAGAAACACTGTCCACACAACTACCTAACCTACGTGGAGGCGTTCTCCCACCACGCCATCACAGGTCACACAGCTAAGATGAAGAGACGATATATGAATGATGAATGGATGGTGAGTTAAAGAGTGACAAAATTAAAGCAAGGTCCCTGCTCTCTGCTTCCAGGACGTGCGTTGTTGCGTCTGAATGGGGAGAAGCTGGAGAGGATGGGACTCGTGCAAGAAACACTTCGGCAGGAGCTGCTGCAACAGGTGCTGCAGCTTCAGGTGCAGGAAGAGGGCCGCAACCTGCAGCTGCTCAGCAGAGGTGAGGGTGTGTGTTGTTGTTTTTTGATCACTTCATTCTTAAACACAGACATTATAGGAGTAGTTTAAACATTTTGGAAAATATAATTATTTAATTTCTGATGTAGATGTAAGAATACATTTGATTCTGGTGTCTGTAAGGTTAACATAGAGCATCTGCCATCAGACTGTTAGCTTAGCTTAGCATACAGACTCAAAACAGAGGTAAAAGCTATCCAAGCTCTGTCCAAAGGTCACTCACTAGATTAATCTGTAGAAAAATTGAAGTGAAGCCAGAAATTACAGACGCATAACCCCCCTTTAAAATTAAATTGACATTTTTTTCTCTTCGTTGATTTGTACGAAAGTGAGTTACAGCATGTTATTTAGTGAGATTTAGCAAAGCTAGCCATCTGTTGGCAGTAGCTCCATATTAAATGTGCAGTTTGATGTTTGATTATGTGGTCTGACAAGTCTGACCTTTCCTGTCTTTCACAGGCTCCTTCGGGAAGATGTCGTAGCCAGGCCGCTTGAAGAAGTTAGATGCTGTGGAATCGTGGGATATTTACTCGATTAAACTCTTAACGTGAACCCGGATCTTTGGAGCAAATGCATCCAGCCAGCAGTGACGCCCAGAATAATGTTGCTGAGTGGAAGTTTGCAGCTTTTGAGTGACCAACAGACATAAACTTTACAGACTGACTCTGAACTGTGATGAAGAAGCTTCGTGACAATCTGTCAATTTATTGCTCTACTCTGTGATGAATTATTAACTGTTTCTCTCTTACTGTCTCTACCTCTGTCTCTCTCTCTCGCTCTCTCTGTATTCAACTTTTTTAATGTCATAAAACGGTACAAATAAATAAAAAATATACATCAAAACGCTTTTTTACCCATATGCCTGCATAAAAGGTCGGGATTATGTGCATTACCCTTGCAGAGCAGCTGCCTGCAAGCACGTGATGTTAAACTACATTACCCAGAATCCCACAGCGCCGTTAAGACGGAATCCATCCATGGCTTTAACCAGCCGGTGCCGGCTCCGAGGTCGCAAGATCCCCATGGAAACGGAGTGCGGGAAGATGATGTCGTCCCGCTCGGACAGGTACACGATGCTACGGTTGTTTTCACCTGCGTTTGAGTTGTCTGCGCCGAAATGTGAGTTTTGATTTTGACTTAGTCCGCAGCAGCGTCCTGATCCTGTAATGTAACGCTAACCACACTGACTCCCCGGCTCCTCCTCCCCCAAACATCGAAAATATCCGACATGTGTCGCCTCTAATATCAGTATTGTTAAATTAAAACCCCTCCGATGTCAGCATGTGATAATTCACTGTACAGTAAAGTGACTATTGTGTGCAAATGTGTTGGAAACACTGAGCTCTCCAGCGGTGGGTGAGCTGCATGTTGACACAGACGTGCGTCACAGGATCTCCAATGAGAAACCACTAGAATAAAAGCAGTCTAAAACATATTTATAATAAACCCTGAAATATATGTGTTGAATATATTCTAATTGTTGTGTAAACTGGAGGTCAAAGTTAAGCAATATGGTGGATTTTAAATTAAACTTAAATATACATATACTGTATATCTATTAAAGGATACATCTGTTAAAAAGAGTGCAAAAACAAAATTATATTAAAATAAAATCATCCTTTTGACCTTCTGCTAAACATAATTTGCCCTGTATGTATAGCGATGCTTCTAGGCAAGTATTAACTGAAGTATATTTACTTTAAAAAAGCAGTACTGCACTATAAAACTATATTATATAAGTACGCCTGGCTTTGTGTGAACAAATGCACAAAAACCAAAACAGATTCTCTTCATCGCACCATCAAATCATCTCGTCTTAAGCAGATTGAATTAGAGAAAGTTTGGTATTTTGCCTTAATAATTGACTTAAACAATCAAAATAGTTACATTTTCTACTAATCAATTAACTGACCAATCATTTCAACTCTAGTTATTATCATTTTTGATAATCTAACAATGTATATACAATAGATATACACTAACAGTCTGAATATGGACATTTTTCTTTGTTAGTATGTAGTAGTACATGTATATGATGTAACTCTTGCAGAAAATATTAAATTTATGGACCTTTACTTTAGTTTAGCTTTGAATGCAGGGCTTTCAAATGTAACCCAGTGTTTTTAAAGAGAGGTATTGTTCACTTTAGATAAGTCGAAGACCTAAATACTTGCTTGTCGCCTGTTATTTCGCTCTAAATTTACAAAGGACGATTATAAGTGACTCCTCATCTCTTGCTTCTCTGGGCAATTATTCCTTTTTTCCTGTTGCTGTCTTTTGGAGTTTTCCTTTTTTTCTATGTGTGGGTAACATTTGTGATTTGAGACTTTATGAATAACTTGCTTGGCTTGAAGAAAGACATTGGCCAACGGTCATTAGAGTTGTGAGACTGACAGCTTCACTGGTAAAAGCATGGCCGCTTCCAGGAGCTGAAATAAGTAGACAGAAAAATAATAATCTAAAGTAAATAATAAATACTTTTAATACTTAATATTCAGTTTTTCCACCGACATCAAGACATCTGAAGACTTGGTATTCATGTCTCAGTGTCCCTCTGGTGTTGCAGTGAATCAGATCAGTTGACTAAGAGGAAAGGATCAGCAGAAGACGTCTGTCCCTCTTTTGCTTACAGGTGCCTCTATTAATACCAGCCAAGCAGCTCTTTGCTGCCAGTGTCACAGTGATCCTCTTAGCGTCTGTGGCATGCACAGAAAGAGGTGGACAGAGAGAAAGGAGGACACATGGACGGCGGCGTGGAGAGAGGAGCAGGAGCGCACTGTTTAGACTGTTTAGACGCCGCAGACACAAATGCTTGTGCATGGACGCCTTAAAAACAAAGTAGAGGCAGACCTGTGATTTTACGTAGCTGAGGCGGTGGTTCTCCTCTGAGGGCCTGTTGTTTTGGGGTGGTTGCCACGGTGACAGGCTGGAGGGTAGCAGGCTGTCGTCTGAAGCAGATATGACTCTGCAGGACTGCACAGGAGCCAGAATCTCCGGCTGCTGGTCCCTGAGGTCTGACCGCAGGTAAATTGTGACTTGTTTGCGTTGTTTGCTTTGTCTCAGCTCAGGCAGGGTGCCAGTTTTCCTCCTCACAAAGCTCTCAAACACACCGCCGAAGTGAGCTATAAATAATCTCTAAACAGGGGTTGTTGAGAGGTCAGAGGAAGTGCAGGATCTGGGTTAGTTTGCAGTTTTTATTTGTGCGCAGTCACAGAATAATGCCTGTAGTGTGCCATTACCGAACAAGCATTTGAAACTGCATCGACTGGATATGCAAAACATTCATTAGTCCCCGCTTTCATTTACAGCCCGTGTGCATATATCTGGCTGTGCATCACGTAAGAAACAGAGTTGCTAATGTGTTTTCTAATTACTGCTGCAGGGAATGCAGGAGTCACTTCGTGTGTGTCGTCAGAAAGCGTGACGCAAAAGCTCAGCTGGCTCTTACTTGTTCTTCAGTAAACGTTGGTGTGAGAGCCTGAGCTTAATTCCAGCAATCAAAGCTGTGACGTTTGGATCAGAGCAGACAGTGGTGGTAGAACTGGTCAGATCCCTCACTCCAGTAAAAATACTCCATTACATGTGCAACCACTTTATGAAAAGTGTTAAAGTATTCAGGACATGCGAAGGTAAATACAGAGAAATAGAGTCTGTGTCTAAACAGTGTACCGCAATGTATATTTACAGCTCTGTCTTATGTAATTAGCTTGTTGCTCATGCATCATTTATGTTTTGCAGCATTTTACCCTCGCAGTTGGTTGTGGTCTTGGTTTGTAACTATTTTATATTGGGCTGCAAAAAAAAAAATCATTTTCATTATGAATTAAACTGCAGATTAGTTTGATTAATCAAATTCTTAAGAAAAAAAGTGTCAGGAGCTTGTTGCAACTACTCGGGGCTCAAAGCAACAATTTCAAATGTCTTTGTTTTGTCCACTCA
Organism: Datnioides undecimradiatus; assembly: GCA_008933995.1. Taxonomy (NCBI): domain Eukaryota; kingdom Metazoa; phylum Chordata; class Actinopteri; order Lobotiformes; family Datnioididae; genus Datnioides; species Datnioides undecimradiatus. The sequence continues at coordinate 5,500,148 of WARS01000071.1, read as the reverse complement.
GCTGTCAAAAACTTAAAATGATTCAGCTAACTGTAATTTAAGGCAAAGAAAAGCTGCCAATCATTGCGTTTGAGAAGCTGAAACCATGAAATTTCCCTCTGAAATGTTGTTTAATGGAGGTATGAAGAGTCATAAAAGGAAAATCCTCATGCGCAGTTCGTACGTAACAGGCAGTGGCTGGATTTGACCTCACAGCAGCCGACGTAACTCATCAGCCTTACACAACAATGCGTTTGTGTAACTGCACCAAGATGTTTGCTTCTTGCTCCACGGGGGCTTTTTCCATGTTTGAAACTGCATTTCGATCACTGCTGCGTAGACGTCACTCAGTCGCAAGGGAATATGTTTAATCTCCTCTGTTAAATGCATTTCCTGTATATTCCCACATTTGAATCATAGAAGTTTTATTCTTGTTTACTTTACTTACATAATTATGTCCCATGACCTTTAGCTGGATGCTTCATTCCTGTGTGAGTGAAATCTCCTGGTCCCCCTCTCTTTCTTAAAAAAGGTTTCTAATGGGTAATTCCCCAGTTTTAGAGACACATGCTTAAAAATGAACTTTTCCTGCCTCCAAACCAACAAACTCTGAGTCCATATTCTGTATTTTCTTATTTTAATTTATTTAATTTTCAATGAATCTGTACATTATTTTATCAATTGTCTATAAAGGGAGGAAAGAGTGAAAATCACAATGTTTAGCTCCATTTTGTTCTCACGTTGATATTTTATGTTTTTAATCTTTTTAAAATCTCATTTGAGGCTCAGCATGCCAATGGTTTTTTCCAAGTCAAGGCCCACTTAATGGCTTTTTCTGCAGCTTTCGAGCACATCTCATGGCCTCCGTCAATGGATGGAATTTGCTCTGGTTAATTATCCACAGCCTCACTGGCTGTGGGATATGGTTTAAAGGATTATTTGTTTTGGCAAATGTTTTAGTGCCTATATCTTCGTCTAACACCTGGATGTATTCAGCTTTTACCAGGAAAAACACAATTTTTTTGAATTTCTGATTATTAGGTTGCGTTGTTAAACGCAGCATTTCTCTGATAGTGCAGAGAAGACGTATCACACCTGTCTGCGTGAGATTCGTCCGTGGGTTCAGGCTGTAACCTGCCCTGCTGTTTTTCTTGCAGTGGGAGTGGGGAGGACTCGTTGGACCGGCTCCTGCCCCCCGCCGGGGCCCCTCGCAGGAAGAGCGCCACCTCACTGAGTAAAACCGAGCCTCCTCTGCTGCGCACCGGCACGCGCACCATCTACACCGCCGGCAGACCTCCCTGGTATGACGAGCACGGAGCGCAGTCAAAAGAGGCCTTTGTCATCGGTATGATGATGTCTTTTGCTCCTGACTGTTTTCTTCCTCCACTCCCTTCGCGCCAAATCGCGGCTTTGAGCCGCAGAGACCTGTCCTTTCACCGCCCCATCCATCTTATTGTATCCATAAACACTTAGCCGCCATCGCACATGCATACCGCCAGACAACATTAGACACACTCTGAAAAACACACATAATGGGCCATTGAAATGCTGTGTGGATCTGCAGGGTTGTGTGGGGGCAGCGCCTCAGGGAAGACCACCGTGGCCAATAAGATCATTGAGGCTCTGGATGTGCCGTGGGTTGTGCTGTTGTCTATGGATTCTTTCTACAAGGTGAGCGAGTCGCGCATTTTAGTCATTTATTTTCTATCTCGTCTTATTTTACTCGCTTTTTTACTGATTATCTGCCGGCACGAAGGAATAATCCCGTTTGGGACGAAGTGTTTTGTCGCCTGAAATCATTTGAAATGCACAGTCAGTCGGCCTCAAAGCAAACATTATACTGCTGTCACTGTTAATAAACGCTTCAGATGGCGGCCTGTGAATCACAGTGCACACACTTCACACACATGGCGCCGCATTTGAAAGCACATGCCATGCCTACAGGTGTACAGGTCCTAGAGATAAATCACATAATAAGAACTTTTTTTTTTATTTTATTAACTCTTTGTCCTTTAACAACAACCACATCCCGACAAGGAGACAAACAACACGTGGCATCAAACTTAATAATAAACCTCAACATTAATTATGAAATATTGACTGAGCACATACTCACTGTTCTGCTATCATTTACGCCGCATCGCATCCAATAAACCACATTAATGTTTGTTTATGACTTGGCTCCGCGTAATTGTTTACGATCTGATGATATCGCACGACGGGACGTAAAAGCTTCGGTTTAACTTTACTGCCCGCCCGCTTCTCTCGCTGCCAGGTGCCGCGCGTTAAATATAATAAACAAATACTGCGTGTGTGAGACGTTTCCCTCGGGGTCTGGGTTACTGGAAAGTCTGGAGCAAGCAAGATTCGATTTGTGCCTGCATTTAGCTTTTGGCTTTGCAAAACACATACTTAAATACCTAATACTATTAATAGCAATGATAATATTAACAGCAGGAAGCGAGGCATGGAGGACAAACACTGACAAACTCACACAAAACAACATGCAGTAACATCTTAACATCAAACCTACAGTATGACCAGTCATCCAGATTTAAGACAAGATGTGTAATACTAAGGGGCTGCTTCAAAGGGGCTATAATTGATATTTAAATACATAAATATCTATAATGATATAATAAAAAGTACTTATAGTGTAATTTATGCCTTAGCCAATTTAAAAACATAACATTTATGACATAATTTCCAAACTTTTCCTCTTCTTTCCTTCTGTTTGTACATTTATCTCTATATATACACACTGTAGCTACTTTACAGAAGCCCCTGTACAGTACAGACTAAACAACAACACCGCGGCTCGCGGGGCCGTGATTTAAATCACTCTCCGCTTTGTTTCGTCAGCACGTTTTCGTCTGAACTCCTTTGAACCCTGCGATCTGACTGAGCCCGCACAGAATCCCGCAGTAATCACGAGGATCAGGAACTGTCACTCTGACTCAGAGAGCTAATCCCCGCCGAGCTCCCACTTTACAGAAATACACGCCGTAACAAACAATAACACACGCGCACAAATAGTGAATGCATGGATGGAAACTCATCCACACATCCAAACATACTGCAAACAAATGTAACTTTATTTTTGTTGTTGTTTGTTGTTCACGTGAATAATTGGCATTATGGGAAATATTCTAAGTTGCTTTCTTGACAAAACAGTGCGAAAACAGTGGAGGATGTGAGATTAAGAGGCGCTGGCCAGGCTAGCAGTTTCCCCCCGTTTCCAGCTGCTATGCTAAGCTAAGCTAAACCCACAGCTTCAGCTTCGTATTTAGCATACAGACACGTGCCGGTCAACAACACCCAGTCCGTGAGCCTGCTGTGTCTCTGCAGGTTTTATCTCCCGAGGAGCAGGCGCTGGCGGCGAGCAACGACTACAACTTTGATCACCCGGGCGCGTTTGACTTCGAGCTGCTGGTGGCCACCCTGAGAAAGCTGAAGCAGGGCAAGAGCGTGAAAATCCCCGTGTATGATTTCACCACGCACGGGAGACAGAAGGACTGGGTGAGTCTCCCGCAGAGACACGATGACGTCTCCCTCTCTCTCGAAGACTTTAACTGTTATTCAAAATGACTTGCACGCGGCTTTTCTGTGGGTATAAAGTACATAATAAACTATTGTTGTTTTTCAAAGTGACATTGTGCAGCTTTAATCTTTATAAAAGCTGAACCGACTGTTTATAAAGACGCTTTCTGCTTTGAAGACTCTTTGTTTTTCTCCCTCTTTCTGCAGAAAAATGTGTACGGGGCCAGTGTAATCATATTTGAGGGAATTATGTCTTTTGCGGACAAAGAGCTTCTTCAGGTAAGGCAGTGTGCTTTCTTCCCTCTCTCTCTTTCTTTTTGAAGAATTGTTGAGTGAAGTAAAGCAATCGTCACCGGGCTCCGCTGTTTGAGCAGCTGCTGTGCTGAAGTGGATATTACTGAGCCGTTCGGGGCTGTTTGCTCTCCCCACCTGCAGCTGCTGGATATGAAAATCTTTGTGGACACAGACTCAGACATTCGGCTGGTTCGCCGGCTCCGCAGGGACATCACGGAGCGCGGACGGGACATTGAAGGCGTCATCAAGCAGTACAACAAGTTTGTGAAGCCGGCCTTCGAGCAGTACATTGAGCCGACCATGAGGCTGGCTGATATAGTGGTGCCGAGAGGTGAGACGGGCGCACTTCCTGTAGAGCACTGTGACAGCAAACACCACCTCCAACTGAAGTCTGCGCTTGTTTCTCCCATCTAAGGTGGTGGGAACATGGTGGCCATTGATCTGATAGTGCAGCACGTTCACAGCCAGCTGGAGGAGGTGAGCGGGCGAAACGCTGACGCTACGCGTGAGGGTGGCGCCACCGTGTGTCCGAAAGCTGCAGCACACAGACAAGAAACAGACTCACAGCTGCTTTTGTAATAAACTGCTTCGAGCTTAAATTAAGCCTCAATCACGGACTTAATTAACTTAATTTAACTGAACTGTTATTTTATTCTTATTATTGTCAAGTAATCACACAAAAAAACAAAAACCAGCTTATTTCGCCGTGCCATAGATCTTCATCGTTGTCCACAAACGATTACAAATGCATGAGTAAGAATGGGATTAAGTAGCATAAACACGTCCTGGTTTTACCTCACTCAGTGTCGTAACTAGTCCGCTGTGCTGAAAGGCCGCAGGGCTGCCACCACATGCTCTATGACCTTCGTTAACCCCCGCTCGCTCGCTCACTCACTTTTCATTCTGCTCCGTGGAAAAACGCCACGAGCTACAAAATAATAACAACAACAGAGTGAGCGTAACTTGAATTCTGCTTTATCGTTCACCAAATGCCAGCTAAATAAATCAGATTACGCGCGGCGAATTTACCTGAAGCTGCAGGCCGGCGTTGAGCACTCGTTCCTCTAAAGTTGTGACAAATGCCACAACTGTAACCCAGTGAGCACTGAGTGAATATTAAACACATGAACCGCCACACTAATGTTGTGATTCTCAGTTGTTTCGTTGCAATGTATCCAGGTTCTCTTAAAGTACCAGCTGATCTTAACAAATCTGAATAATTTACCTCCCGAGGAGCGGATTGAAAACGACTCAGGGAATCAGAAGCGATGCCGTCACGCTGGACAACGTATTCCTTCCCTTTAACAAGAACACGCTATACTCTCTCAGTCACATACACAACAAGTGCATTATTTACCATTGTTTGTGGCAAACTACGGAAGTTATTGAGACTTTTTATATGTTTGTGACTCTTTTGTAAACCTTCTGCAGCAATGAATGGACTTAGAGCTGATTTTTCCTTTTCACCTTCTCTTAATGCAGCGTGAGCTCAGTGTCAGGTACGTCGATACGTATTTTGACTTGGCTTTTGGTTCATGTATTGATATCAGATATTTGCGTCACTGCAGTGCACAGACTGAACCTTCAGTTTCTCAGTGTGTCCGTCCTTCTGCGGTCAGTAACTTGGTCTTAATGATAACTCCCTGCCTGTTGTCATTAAGCCCACGCTGCTTCAGTGCTCCTCCGTGTTGCAGAGACAAACACAGTAAAACCTTTTGATCTGAACGACCTCTCCCCCGGTCTCAGGGCGCTCCTGGCCTCGGCTCAGCAGACTCAGCCGCTGCCTCAGACGCTCAGTGTGCTGGAGAGTACGCCGCAGGTCAGAGGCCTGCACACCATCATCAGGTGGGGACGTGTGCTCAGATACGAGTTGTTGAATCAGTGCGCGCACAGTGAGTTTTAAGACATTTCTCTTTTTCTGTACTGCAGGAACAAAGAAACCAGTCGAGATGAGTTCATCTTCTACTCAAAGAGATTAATGCGACTGCTCATAGAGCACGCACTAACATTTCTACCATCTCAGGTGAGTGAACTTTAACAACTCAGTAAATCTCTATTTAATGTTGGAGTAGCTAGCATTAAATAGAGATGCTGAGCTCGGCTTTGGTTTGTCCGTTTTCAAGCAGGCATAAACCTTTCAGAAATACAGCTTCTCTTTTGAATCCGCGCAGTGAGAAAGCACAACCTGTAGTTCAAACAGCAGCCCCAGAAACGCCTCATCTGGTGGACTCGTGCCAGTAAATAACTATGGAAATCTGGGTCCAGGAAAACATTTGCATAGAGCCCGCATTTAAAAGATAGAAATCTGGGTGAAAATCTGCAAAGTTTCCTTTTAACAACGGATCTTTTATGTGGTAGCAGACAAACCCACAGAGAACGATCCCCTGACTCTGCGGTTGCCCTCAGGTCTATTGATCTTCACATCTTTAAGATCGCTGCTTTGCTTTGGCTCGCTTCAGTTTCACTGTTTCGTTTCACTCTCGCCGCTCTAACCAGAGTCGCTCTCAGATGCAGCAGGATGCTGTTTTAAGCAAAGAACGCTCTAAAAAGTCGCAGTAAACTCCTGGTTAAGCATCAAACGGACATTGTTAGCTAATGGCTGGCAAACGCAGCGCAGCATTTATCAGCTAAATGTTTCCCCATGCAGCTAATATTGGACTTGTATTCATCAGGTGGACAAAACAACTCTAAATGAATGGTAACGTCGCTCTGTAGCTGCTTGATTGAAGACTATTAAATACATATAATATATATTTATGAACATTATGAATAACTTATGGGCTTTGAATTGAATTTAACACGTTTTGTTACATGATGCTTTGCAGGATGTTTTAGTTTCTGCTGTTATAATTTGAAAATCATCTTGCACAGACACGAAACTCGATTGAGAAGATTATGAGTATTATCAAAAGTAGTTATTCAGAACATCTTGAAGTTATCTTTGTCCCCAGTGTCCGTGCTTGCTTGCTGTTTTCTGTCTGTGTTTGTCTAAAAACGAAGCCTCTGAGCTGCCAGCTCAAAAATGCCACTCTTCACAGTTTGAACGTATCAGCACAAAAAAATAAAAAAAAAGGGTTTTCAGAACAGCAACGGCTCTCGACGATGTACCTGACAAAGATGAAGGGGGACTGAACGCTCGCTGTGATGGATCGCCTGTGGTGTCTGAAGCAAAGTTCAAGTCCTTGCAAGTTTATTTTCAGACCACAGAGACATCACAGGATTCCTGGAAGGTTTCGAATAAAATATCTAAAGTCGTTGGCATGAAAGTTAAGTGGATCTCGTTTGTGGTTATTATGATAGAGCAAAGAAAGAGCACTACAAATGAAGAGTATAAATATAACACAGAAAAGCTTTACACAGAGACAAGTTCTATATATACGCACAAAAACATCTAGGTGCTGGCACTGTTCTTGGTTCTGCATCTGTGTGAGTAGTGTTTGAGTAATAAAGTGATATTTATTTTTAAAAACGACGTCTTTCCTTCCGTGTTTTCTAACAGGTGTGTGTAGTTCAGACTCCGCAGGGATATGAGTACGAGGGCCGCAGTTACAACGGCAAAGGGGTGAGTGATGTTTCAGTTCTACAAGCTCTTGTTAACTTCCAGTTGAGTTTGTCCTGGGGGGGGGGGGGTTCCTGTCGTCACGCATGCTCCACCGCCTCATCTCCACAGATCACCGGTGTGTCGGTCCTGCGGGCAGGAGAGACCATGGAGCCCGCCCTGAGGGCCGTGTGCAAGGACGTCCGCATCGGCAAGATCCTCATCCAGACCAACCTCGACTCAGGCGAACCAGAGGTAGATTAAACAACTGGCTTGGTCCCAAACGTTCCTCCCATCGGTATCTGTTCGATGCACGTGTGAGATGATTTTAGAGACTTTACCCGACGTCGGACAGTGTCTCAAAATTCACATCAAACAAAAGATAAAATTGTTTTGATTGTTTCTTTTTTTTTTCCCTTTCTTCCACATGATGTGTGTCTCCGTGGTAACTACCCTTCCTGCTTTTGTAACCATGGTAACCTGTCTCCTCCTCTCTGGCCTTGCCAGCTGCATTACCTGCGTCTGCCCAAAGACATCAGTGAAGATCATGTCATCCTAATGGACAGCACAGTCTCCACTGGCGCTGCTGCCATGATGGCAGTGCGAGTCCTGTTGGTGGGTGGAGATTAACATGATTAGTCATCAGTGAAATGAGAGTAGGGGCCTGCTCATCTTGGTCACTCACGTGTGTTATTGCTCATCTGTGTGGTCACCGATTGGACTTTTTTATGTTCTTTTCTCCTCTTGAGGTTAAATTTACTACCTTTCTCCTGCAAAGAGAGACGGTGTCAGACATTTTCCACTTACCCATCCTCCTCCTCCTGATGATGAGCTGGCAGCTGTTGACGGCTGTTGCTGTGATGTGTGTTGCTGAGCAGGATCACGAGGTGCAGGAGGATAAGATCGTCTTGGTGTCGCTGTTGATGGCAGAGCTCGGTGTGCACTCGGTGGCCTACGCCTTCCCAAAGGTCAAAATCATCACCACTGCTGTGGACAAGAGTCTGGACGATCTCTTACATGTAATCCCTGGTATCGGTAAGCCCGCCCATGCACCCGTACTCACTTTTCTGTAACTGCACTGTTAAATTGTGTCCAAATTAGAACTTATTTGCCTGTTTTGAACCAGTCAAACTGTGAAGAACATGTCTAGGTTAGGTAAAAGGTGACCCACAAAGACTCTAGCAATATCACGTTAGTCATTTTCAGCATATAAACCCATCTTCAGCGTGCATGGCATCGATTTTATTGTCGATGCAGGAAATAAAAATGCCCACGGTCGTTGCAGAAGATAAAAGATAATAAACATTTCCGTTTCAACTCGACAGATTTCATTTCATGTCCCAGCAGATTCTAATTTAATGCTTTTTGAAGCCAGCTCTGCTTTGGATCACCACTGTAACTAAAAGACACAGTGTGCATGTCAGATAGTCCTGTGGGTTGTCTGTAAACATAATTACATACAGTAACGTAATTAAACACTGCATGCAAACATTAAGAGTAATGTTAGCTTGAGCCACCAATTAGCTTGACCGTGTGCTCATGAATTAGCCGTAAAAGCAGACTTTCATCATTTTCAGGCTCTTATTTTATAAACCTTCAGTTTCACTGAAGTTTTATTTCTGCGGCTTTATTTTCATTATTATCTTCTGCGCCTAACTAACTGATGCAATGTAGCTCCACCGCTGTGTGTTTTCAGGGGACTTTGGGGACCGTTACTTTGGGACAGACGGGACTGACAGCTGGAGCGATGAGGACCAGGAGCAGCCTTCATACTGACACAAACATCTGTGAGCCTCTGTGAAAGAAAACCCTACACTACTTGAAAACTCCCATTATTGTGCATCGTCCCCTTTAGGCATAAAAACAACTGTTACATTCACGTTTTGTGTGCTGCACACGAGATTTTGTACTTTATATAACAGATGAGTCTCAGTCAAGTTGTATGCATGAGGGGCATTTGTTCTTTTTACAACTGAGTCTGCATCATTAATATTTTCATACAGATGTGTCGCAGAGGTGAAACAGTGCCATTACCTTTGAGGGACAATAATGCAATAACGATACTGTAACACTCTGAATGAACTGATCAACGACTGCACCAGCTGCTCATGAACAGACAGTTTTGAATAGATTTACTCAGTTGGGTTGCACCATTAAAACTTAACCGGTAGCTTAACTGCTGAGGACTTTAGCCAACCTGGTTGCTAGGAAACATCTGTAACACCAGCCAATCACAGTCAAGCACGGGAGTCAGTGTAGCATCAGAAGCCACAACATAACGACCAACAGAAGTCCACAGCTCATTGTGGCTCTGTTTTTGAGCTAAACGCTAATGTCAACGTGCTAACATGCTAGACATGACAATGCTAACATGCTGATATTTCATGCTAATGTTTACTGTGTTTGCTCTGAGTTGTTAGTAAGTCACCATTTGCTAACTAGACAAAGTACACCTGGGGCTGATGGGAACATGATCAGTGTTGTAGGTATTTTTATTTCCAGGTTTATTATTTATTATAAATTACTGTGCAAAAAGAAAAATGAATGGATTGAAATGGATTACACGCCTGTACTGAACCTCATAACAATCCCTGCAGTATATAATATATAATATACATAATAAAATTAACAGATCCTCTGGGCACAAATCGATATCTGTCATTATAATCCTTCAACCTGGACTAACACTGTCATCCATTGTGTCACTAGCATGGCTAAAAAGTTGCATACATGTGTCAAACTTTACTGAAATCCTTTGTTAGTGTAGGTATGACTAGGTTTGACAGCGTTAGTCGTATTAATGCGGCCAAAACTGTGCCGATTTGTTTTTTGGTTCGTTTAATTATGATGCTACAGTGACTCCTGACTGTTAGCAGGTTGTTTATTTCACGTAAGAGCTAGTTTTCCATGGTGCAACCTATGCATTTTTGTTGGGTCATAAGTCTCCATTTAAACACTAACGTTATAAGTTAGCCCCGGTTTGCGCCTCGCTCATGTATCAGCATCACAAGTCACAGAGTTAAGCAGCTTATTTTCAGTTTTACAAAAACTTAATGCTGTCCCAGAATAGATTTAATACTTGTTCTTTTTAAGTCGCAATAGTTTTATTCTGTCAAGGCAGCCTGAAATGACATTCTGGCTCTTTTTGTAAAGCACAAGGAAAATATGAATGTGATCTATTTTACAAAATATTAAAAAATAATGAATGGATCATTGAGTTTTCGCTCATGTTATACAGATTGACGTTGAAGATATGTCATTTGCAGGTAGCATCTTTTTGTATGGATCAGTAAAAAGCAACAGAACTGGAGAAATGAGTTAAAAATCTTTTTTTATCGCGCAACAAACAGAATATTTTTTTCATCCAGATGGTTCGAGGAGTCTTTGAAGCCTCTGGAAATCCCTTTAGGACCAGTAACTCTGACTCATCGCTCTGTGACTCCAGTGTAATGCTAATACACGAGAGACCCAAACTGGCACTAATTATAAATAGGCTACGATTGAATTTATGAACAGCTGGTGCGAGAATATGATCGGATATACATTCATTCATACTTGACGCTGCTCTAATAACACATTTTTTATATATGTTATGTGACAAACTCACATCTCGAGTAGAGTAGAGGCCAGAAGTTTTATATTTAACAAATACCACAAAGGGTAATTATTGTTATTTTCAATACGATCTCAGTCTTGTAGGTTTACACATTCACAATACGTGTGAAATGCCTGTAAGTATATAATAAATCTTTAAATTCAGGGTATAAAAAAAGCATATTTAGTACATATTTGTTTTCAGTTCTCGCTGCCTCTTTGTTCTCCTACTGTAAACTGCTCTCATTGTGTGTCTGGACTGATCGACCAGGTGCGGATCGCGTCGTCGGTGCGAGGTCGTGGTCGGTCACATGCTCACATCGGTGTATTTTCCACGGTCCTGTGACTCTCAGGGTTCAGATACAGGCCGCCTGCCCCCGCCGCCGACACCACCTCCCCTTGTGATGCACGCTGAGGCCTGAGGGGGTCACTATAGCTCATATTTAGCTTCTCTCGGTGTGATTTATAGCATGTCCCTTTTGAGAAATCAGCCTCTCTTTACAGTACAGACGAATGCACACAGACTCACCTGAATCACACAAGTTCAAATATGTTCAGATCTGGATTGAAAGATTAAAGATTAAAGCACAGTTTATTATTTTATTACCAATGGATCCGGTGCAGAGTGTTTTAATGCTCAATAATAACATGTAAGGTGACGATATCAGTTTGATTTCAGGGTTACAGCAAATGAGCAAATGAGCAGCCCTCCCAGTTTCACCCTCCCTGCTGAGCTCAGACTGTTTACTCCAAACACGAACACACCTCACACACCTCGTGCTCCGGCTCGGTTAATAACAAGACTCCCCTGCCACTTTGTGACCTTATGCTCGGCGTTAATCTCTCCTCTGCGTCTCTCTGATCCTCTGTCTTTTCACTGTCATGCACCCTCAATGAATCTGCCTTCATTCATGTGTTTATTCAGTCATTCATACTCCTCACAGTGAGATTAACACATCACATAAGCTGTGAATGTTGTATCATCTTCACACCTACAGCATCTCCTGCTCCTACACGTTTGTTTTGGGCTGTTTTTGTGTGTGTGTGTGTGTGTCTGTCTGTGTGTGTGTGTTTGTGTGCGATAGCTCGTCGGCGAGCGGGTGACACTGTGATCACGGATGTCATACGACGCACGCTGTATTCTCCAAGACAGCAGAAGACTCGCTCGCCCATGTGACTACTGCCTCAAGGTTAACCTGTTACCATGGAGACAAGCCCGCCAATGGAAATTCAGCAGACGGTTGCGATGTTGACTGCAAGCTTTTTGTTTTAAGGGGTGACCTATTTTTTTTTCCCCTACACCCCCCACAAGCACCCCCCCCCCTCCGCCCGCCCGCCCCTTCCACAGCTACTCAGACGCAGACCCTGCTACTCTGTGCACGTGCACACAGATAAAAAAAACATGGGAAGGCTACTCACACACACACACACACACACACACACACTCCATGTGAAATGAGGTTGTAAGGTTGTACACAAAAGAAGCAAAGCACAATAGCAACAATCCTTGGATGCAAAGTAATGTATGATAATATTACACACTTTTAAATGATTCCTTTGGCCTGACCCTGAGAATTAAAGTGCACAGGTATGTCCGTATTTCTCTTTTCTTTGATCGGACTGAAGACGTGAATCTACAGGCAGCTTTTGAGATCAGAAGAAAAGGTTTAAATTAGAAAAGAGTCTTTGATCCGTCTGCGGTCGGCGAGAAAGTGAACACGTGTCGATATTTAGGCCCTAGAGGAGGTCATCATCGGCAGCGCCGCTCTCAGTTTTTAATAACTGACACTATGAGATAAAACATCTTTTTTTTTTAAAGTGCCACTTTATTACAAAAGTATAAACTTGACTGACATTTCATGAATAGTAATCTTGATATAAAACATTACAATCTTTTGCACTTAGCACTTTAATTACACGCTTCTGAGTACAAGACCCTGTAGTCTGAATAGCAAACACACAACATTAGCTGCCACATTTAACTTAGCTGGGCTTTCCAAGAACACACCGTAGCTTCATGGCTTCAAAAACAACAAACAGAATACACTGAAATTTACATTGCAGCTGTTTTGCAGTTTGTGTCACAAGATAAGTCATTCCAAAACACAATTAAACATAATAGAAAAAGATAGATTTCTTGACACTGATGATATATTTATTATTCTTTCTCTTTTGTAATGTACATACACATTGCATCAACATACAGTATAATCACATTGTTTGCTGGGGATATTTGGTCAAATGAGATCGTCGTTATTGTCCAGGATTTGGGTGTGATTTGGAGTGCGTTATCCTCGGGGTGATGCTCTGCTGCTTAGCGAACCATTGGCTTCACATTTTTGTCATTTCTGCAATATTTTTAACACTGATAACAGAGAGAGAGAGAGAGAGAGGAGAGAGTGTTCATCGATGGAGTGACGATGAGACATGACGTTTGCTAATACACATCAGTTCTACTGTAGCTTTTCCAAGCTGCACTACGGTGTAACCCGAGCAGATTCATATGACCACAAGGCAGGGACTATGTAGATGAACCGTCCACAGATATGAGCGAGGACTGAGCAGAGAGGTGTGTGCGTGCGTGTGTGTGTGTGTGTGTGTGTGTATGTATGTGTGAGAGAGGTGAGGTGGGTGGGGGAGGTGTTGAGTGGACTGTCTCCACCTTTAGGACTCGAGCAGTTCTCTTTAGTCTTCATCTGTACTGTGTGAGTTTGTGTTGCAGGCAAAGGATGAGAGAACTTAACTCTCCTCTCCGCTGCACAGAGTCCCACTGAGCCATCCTTAATCTAACTGGCTTTGTGCTCTACAGAGAAATAAAGCAACACACTAAAATAAATAAATAAATAAATAAACAACCAACGACAATAGAAAATAAAAAAAAACATTCATATAGAGGTACCACATGACAGTGCTTGATTTTTTGTGGGTTTTTTTCAATTTTTTTTTTTTTTTAAGCATGCAACTTGTAGCAGGCAAAGTGCAGAAACAGGATCAACAAAGTAAAACACTTCATTTACAGACGGCAGTGGAGACAGTGTTCAGTCCATGTAGGATGAAACGAAACATGACGGAGGGAAGTATCCGGTCGGTTTTTAAATATGATGATGGTCTAAATCAGTCGAAGCTTTTAGGAGGAATGCAAAATGTGTGCAATTTTTGTTATAATACTCTCATAATTGATTCTCTTGGTCCCTGAGCTTTCAAGTATTTTGATTAGTAATTCATTCCTTAAATCATTTAAATTCCATCCTGAATCACATCTTGACCAACTACAGGGAAGGCCTGTTCATGACGGACTAAGTGCTACCAAAAGATTTCACACAATGCTGTGCCTTTTCCCCAAATAGAAGTCCTGCTAGGACCAGGTAAACAACTATTTTTACCCGCTAGAATCGAGGAAGAATTTAGGCTTTTTACTTTGTTGTGCTTCGCACATATGTATCAGGAAAATAGAAGTGCTACTGTTACCTACAGATTGCTCTGCAATGGTCTTGTGCTCATTTCTTATTCACTACCTTTGGATTCCTTATAAGGTTTATAGATTGGACTTTGTATTCAGCCCAGGTCATAACAGATCAACATTTTTGCCCCAAGGCCTCAGGAGCCTGTGAAAGGCATGATGTTATGACTTAAATGTAAACAGTATGTGTGGGTGAGCATGACAGGGGCTCAGCCGTCACTCCATGTGGCGTTTGCTCAGCTCCTTGTGTTGGAAGGATAGGGGTCACAGTGCAGCCGCTGCCTCAGAGCCCTGTTACATACATCTCCATGCCGTCGTTGAAAGTGAAGATGGTGGTGGTGCTGGAGGTGGCGGAGCCCTGCTTCAGGTCGCCAATGCTCTCGTACAGGTTCTCCCCCGGCAGCAGCAGGGCTTTGGCAGGCAGATGCTGTAACTTGGGGGTCTGCTGCGTTGGCGGAGGTGGGGGGGGCTGCTGCTGCTGCAAGGGCTGCTGGGCTTTCTTCCTCCGAGGCCGCAGGGTGGCACATGTGTTGGGGGGCCTCTCTCGCTTCCAGGCACCTCCACCTTCCAGGTTCTCATAGGCCGGATCGCACTCCTCGGTCCCGATGGACTCATAGCAGTGGTCGTCAAGGGGCCCTCCAACTGCTTTGCCCTCCTGAAGGGCCCACGTCTGGGGTTTGACCACTACACTAAACCCCCCGTCCCGGTCCCGGTCACCACGACCCAAGGTCCGGAAGCCAGGATTACCTGGGGGAGACCCCGGGACAGCTCTCTTCTTCTTTCCTGGTTTACACACCTTCGAGTACATCTCAGCCACCTGCAGTGAAACAACACGTCACTGAGATTATCGACTGTAAGAAATAAAAGAGGAAGTAAGGAAAAGTCCAAGGCTGATGAGAGCTGAGCATCAATCACACTCTTATGTATGTACATTAAATATGAAGCTGGAGCCCATTAGCATAGCTTAGCATAAAGAAACAGAGGGGAAAAGTTTGCTTGCTTCTGTGCAGAAGTAATAATAAGCATATTTCCCAAAACCTTGAATCATTCCTTTAATCCCTATTCAAATATTCTGCCTGCTGCACGACTAAAAAGACTTTTAACTTGTTTCCCAAGCTGTGACTCGTATTCCCTATCCATCTCCATGCGGTATCTGCACTTTTAAATGACACAGGGGGAAAAAAATGAAATTATAGAAAAAAACATCAATAAACATCTGTGATAAATGATAATAAAACCTTAAAATGGTGGTTTGCACTGAACAAGGACATATGTCTGCCACTAGTTTGCCTGTGTTATGATATTGAGCTAAAAGTTCAGTTTATAAGCTGTACTGACTGTACATGTAAACCACAGAATGGATTAAATTCATTTAATTTTGATATAATTTGAGAAAAGCAGAGAGAAAATATGGATAAAGCAAAACATCCTGCGCAGATGCTGTGTCTAATATTAAAACCGGTGAATGCAAAGGGAACATTGGGATCGGGGAACTTAAACACAGTCATTTAACAAACAAAGCGAACAACAGACGGGCGGATGCACAGACTGAAGAGTCCTCGCTCACCACAGCAGCAGACGGTTGTATATTCTCCACTGTGTGAGCACCCAACGGTCCCAGGGCTTTATTTTGGTGCATGAGCATCTCGTCATCCTCTGGAGGCTTCCAGATGTACTGCTCTCCATTGCCCATAAACATCACTTCCTGTCAACAGAACAAGAAATTACACTTGGGGCACAGCTCATGTTCATGCATGTCCTCTTTGAGGATTTGTGAATATGTAAAAGCTGCGTTATAAAAGCCACGTTGTAGAAATGTATTGAGTGGATTTCATACAGTGCTGAAAAGATTTTCCCTGGAAGGTGGAGCCTGTACCGTCAGGAACCATGTGCTTAGATTCTGGATGACTCAATTTCAACATGTTGCATCACCCACAAGGAAATCAGTGGCGAGCAGCCCCGCGAGCAGACTGTGTACACATGTAAAGCCTGTGAACTGTGCGTGTTACTGAACTCGGGTCACAGCAGAGAGCGCGACCTCGCTGACCTCACACAGGGCAGCAAATGGTCTCCCACTGTCACCTGGAGGGGAGCACAAAGCCTTACATCGACAGTAAAAGCAGAGAGTCTGGCTAAACTCCTGCTGATGTGGACATATGGAGGAGTCGACACTGCTGAGAGCAAGAATATCACCAAGAAGTCCTCGACAAATAAACACAGCTCACTGCCCAGACTTCAAAGAAATGTCTGCAGAAGTGCGAACATATCACAGCACCATGCACGATGTGGCCAAGTGCAGAGAAAACTGCAACACTGGCACAATTACAACCGTGCAGATCCTCTGCAGCATCAACAGGAAATCTGACAGAAGTGCTCTCCAGACCCTGCTCGCTGTACCTGGACTACAAATCGCATATTAACATGTAATACTGGTGCTGACAGAAAACTACTACTGAAATGTTGATCACAAAAGACATTTGCTACACACGTCGGTGCAGCCGGCAACAGAACTCTGAGTCTGACAATCAGAACAAAGATCTCAGGAAGACTTTTCACTCCAAACTGACACAGTATGGGTGTTTGAACAAGGATAAGTCCTTCAGACCGACTCTAGCCTTGCTTAAAAAATAAAAAAAAAACACAGCCCGCTTGAGGCCAGTCAGTCGAAGCACAGGGTCACACGGCAAAAAGTTCATCTTGGCTCGACATGACTAGAAATGACATCGTCCGGCGATGTGCTGCAGCCACGTTCGTAATGTGAAGCTTTTTGTACAATAATATTTATTTTAAACTAGTAAAACATAAAAATATGATATAACACTTTCTTACAACTAACTTTGAATTGCACAATTCCAAACTACCTTACAGAGTTTTGGTAAACCTTCAAATTTGCAGATTACCCAAAGAAGACGTCTAACTTGTACCTGCAGCAACAGAAAACGTATCCACGTTCCCAGGGTCTTAAGATTACTCTTAAGTCCCACTGTTAAGTATGCACATTAAACATGGGGCTGTAGTCAGCAGCCTATTAGCATAGCTTAGCATAAAGAAACAGTGGGAAACAGCCTGGTTCTGTGCAGAGGTAACAAAATCGGCCAACAGCAAAGTGAAAAAGCATATTTCTGAAAACGCAGAATCATTCTTTTAACCCTTGTTCAAAAGACTTGTATCCCAAACTGTGTCTTAATCCCAATACATCTACATGTGATGTTTGCTCTCACAAGTTAAACATAGTTTGCATAGTTTTTATGGCAAAAAGAAGTGACAGAAAATAACAAATCGATAAAAACCTGTGACAAAACTTTACAATGGTGGTTTGCATCGAACCAAGCTGCGACTCTTATTTCTATGTTCCCAGAGTCTGATGTTCCCTGGGTCCTATACTCTCAGGAACCTATGTTCAGAGAGAGCTATGTTCCCAGAGTCTGATGTTTCCAGGTTCTTTACTCCCAAGTTCAGTAATCAGTTAAGAAACATTAAGCCTTGTTTTCCTTAAGAACACAATTTTTGGAACCATTGGTCATGTTCCTTTCATGTGTCACTTAAATCTGGAGGAACACTGGACCACAGGAACATGGGAATGACGTCTAGAAACAAACCCAACTCAGCCTTGAGTCTGTTACCACTCTGAGCGCCTGCTAACACTCTACCGTCATGCTAGCAGCTCTGTGAGACTGCAATTGGGCACAGTGGCGCTTAGCTAATAGCAAATGTCAGCATGTGCTGTCTTAGTTTGACGTGCTAGCATGCTAACGTTTGCTGTTGGGAATGTCATTGGTTTATGGCACATGCATATCTGTACCAAATGTCGTAAAAACCCTTCCCTTTGAGATGCTGAGATATCTAACTGGAGTCACAAATGTCAGTCCCACAGTGAGCATGTTAACAAAGTCAGAAGGATTCATCCTCTGGGAACCAGGACAGTCTGGACTAAACTTCATGGCGAGATGTTTCGGTCTGGACTAAAGGAGACAACAGACTCAATGACAGACTCCAGTGAGCCATCCACAGAGCTAAAACAACACATTTAGGCTGCTCCTGGGAGGTCAGTGCACGAGGTGTCGACTCAGTCTTTGTCTGCTTTGTATGATCTCATCTACTGCTACAGTACCACCTCCGGAGATCCATTAACAATGCAACTTAGCTGTTAACTTCCCCTCAGTTCACCACGTCCTTCAAACCGTAAAACTGAATCCTGTTCACCTCATTGTTTGAACTTAAAAGGTCAAGAACCGCTTTGTTTTGAAGTTTTGATTCATCAAATGAATAAAAAGCTTGTGTACCAACCTTTGGGAATGATGGGACGTTAAAGGCATCCATGTTTCTACGGGGCAACTTCGTGCTGTGAGGGTGTGGAGGAGGAGGGGCGGGATGTGATGGCGGGGCGTGTCGTGGAGGTGGCGCCGGTGGCTCCCCCATGTCAGTCCCGCTGTCCCTCTTTTGGGGCGCCTTGTCGGCCTTCCTCAGCTTCCTGACGCAGGCATACTCTGCCGTCTCCGGAGGGTGAGGGGGAGACATGACCTGGGCCTCGGGTTCGGGCAGCCCTCCCTCCACGTCACCATCTGGGTCTGGGGGCGCCGGGGTGTTTGCGGGGACGGCCGGAGGGGCCGGAGTGTCCGTCTGCCCGGCCCTGCCTACCATGGCGTAGAGGGCATCGTCAGTACGTGTGGTGGAGGAGCGTCGGCCCACTTCAGAGTAAGTGTGCTCTCCGTCCTCTCCAGTCCCAGAGGGGATCTGGGGAAGCTGCCTGCCTTGAGAACGGAGGTCAGAGTTAGACCGGCAGCTGAGCAGCAGCAGAAGGTCCACGCTGCCTGGACGTTTCCTTTTAGATGCCTCTGCAAGTATTGAAAGGACTTACACCTGTAGGAACCAGATCTTATGCTTCCCTTTGTTTCCATTTTACAAGGTTTGTCTGCCAAGTAATCGCTAGGATAATGATAAGGTGAGATATGAATCAACTTCCAGCGAATATTATTCAATTTTGCTTGTGTGGAGTAAGTTTAGCAGCACCGAATCACAATGTCAGTGATCTGATGATCTGATTGGATGAAATCTTTGATAGACAGCTGCTTCATCCAATCAACGACCATGTTTTTTTTTTAAAGTTTCTTCCGTTTTCCAAACAGTTTAATAAGGATGACTTCTCATACAAGGATACAAGGTGCTGTCACATTGTTGCAGGACTATGTCTGCTATTCATAAGCGCAGCACAGCTCAGTAACAAGCATGCAGGCGCTAACGAGCTGTTACTGCTATTAGAAAACACAGTGAGTTACTTTGGCTGTTCCCCCATGGCATGTAAACGGCCAAACACCTTGGTCTAGCAGGTGATCGTGCAACATGACTTGATAAACCAACTCACAACAGTTACAGCTGGCAACTCCTGCATGCTTGATACCGGACCGTGATGCGTTCAGGAACAGCAGACGCAGTCCTCCAACAATGTGATGGCACTCAATTGTTTTTGTGTAATAAACAATCTGGTGTATCAGGTTGTTGAGATTTTGCCACATCAATAAAACACCTGCTGTTTTTTTGTTGTTGTATAGTGCAGTACAATGTTATTTGATTAAGAAAGAAGCTTATTGAGTAAAGTTTTATAGTTATATCTGAGCCACTAATGGTCTCAAAAGTCCCATATCGATCGGGGTCTAGTTTGTGCCAAAGAGCCATTAAAAGAATCTGATTGTTTGCAAGTGTAACATCGCCACTGCAAGTTACATACAGGATGTCCACCATAAAACAGAATCCACTCTCTCCTGTTGTACTGGACACCTCAACAATTATCTGTGAGCATGAATAAATCTGGCTGGTAGGAGGAAAAACTGGAGCTGACAGTGAACCGGGAGCTGACGTAGACATTTGAGAAAACGCGTCCAATTTGACTTGATTCCACCGCAGTGGAAGCGGGACAAGTATGAAGCAGGACATATGCTTATATTTCTTCAAACCCTCTCAGGCTACTGTCACAGTGCCCACAAACACAGCTCCCTGTTGACTGTCAGTGATGGAGCTCCAGGACTTGTCTTGGCTCTCTGATTTTTGTCTTTGAGAGAGATGGAGAGAGAGATGCATGTTCATAAATGAAAAGACTGAGCAGTCCAGTGGAATAAAGCATGAATTCTGTCTTTGGGTAAATTCCTCTTTGAGAATGTCCTTAAATTTTATTTCAGAAAGGTTTTGCAGGAATTTAGGGCCGGATCAGACACAGAGAGATGTGGAGAAAAGTGCAAAATGTTGCTTTTACTGATCAAAACCTGATGTGAATGTCAAACATTTACCTAAATGTTCATTCTCATCATTTGTAAAAACTCCAAGCCTGGCATTAATGAATGAGGATGAAGCAAAATCGGAACATGCTATAGTTTAATTACATGTGTTTCATTTATGTATTTACACGCCATGCTATCAATCTGCTGTTTAATTTTCTAATTTCATGCCGTTTCACGCACGATATTGATTCCGCTGGGTGAAAACCTCATATCTCCACTGGCTCTCACGCTCATGCTCGATAAAAACGTTCTCCTGTGACTCAGAAAAGTCTCCAGAAAATCCCTTTTGATGTTGCCAAAAGTGCTTCGTCATGCAGCAAAAACAAGATCGGCCACTTTAGTGTCATTTAGGAGATACGAGGTTTTCAGCAGACAGCACTGAGGCTGCATCCGGCGCAGCCGGGTCAGGATCTGTATGTGAAAGATGCACTCACTTTTGCCATTGCAGTTCATCTTGTTCATCTCAGTGTCTGATTTACTGATGGACCGCAGCTTCGACTGCCTGAGTATACCCTGCCAATACACACACACACATACACACACATACAGGGCGAGTTAAACACTAATTAAGACTGAAGAGGTGTCCTCTGAATGATATTGTTCCCCGGTGAATTGAGTTGCTTCAGCTACCTCTGCTGCTGCAACACAGACAAAACATGGAGGAGTGTGTCGCCTGATGCTTACCATGTCCATGAGACGGTGTTTTCCACCCTCGCCGGGAACATTGTGTGTCTTCCCTTTCCTGTGGTAAACACAACCGCTCTGTCACACAGGTTGACACTTACTACAGCGATGCACTTCTGTGTGTTTGTGCATGGGTTTGAGTCATTGTCCATGTGTGCCTGAGTCATCTTATGACTATGTACGCGAGTGTGTGAGAGATATAGAGAGAGGGAGACATGAGGAGCGTGTTTGCATATGTGCTCAGTACATTTACTCAAGTACTGCAGTTAAGTACAGTTTTAAGGCCCCGGACTCTTATCGACTATTTCCATATCACGCTACTCTATTCCTCCAGGCTTCTCCACTGCAGTTCAGATGAGCTACTCCACAGATTTTTAACATGAAACTGCTTTTTAAACGTTTTTTATCCTTTCAATCACCTGGTTTGGTTGTTTTGCAGATGAGGAGACCTTCACAGATAACAGTAAAAACCTCCTGTATAATTAACTTTAAAGGAGTCCTAACTGGGGGAATCTGATGACTCCCATGATTCCACGCTGCTTCATAACATCACTAGACTTTTGTTATTGGTTTGAGTAAGAGACAAGTTGTACACTTTAGTGAGATTTCAAATCCAGGTATTTTACATAGTCAAAGAGTATTTTGACTTTGTTATGTTGGTAGTTTACTTAAAGATCTGAGTACTTCCTCTACTAATGATGCATACATGTGTAAATATTCAAAGTGTCATGCAAATGAGCATTTGTATGCATCCGCGTGTATGTGTGGTCATACATGTGTGCGCCTGCTCTCACCTCTGGCAGCCCACGCAGAGCACCACGATGAGGATCGTGACAACAAAGGCTGAGGCAGCAGCGATAGCACCCAGCAGCAGGACCTTGCCGTAGGGAGGAGCCGTGAAGTTCAGCCCGTCCTGCATGGAGGCCATGTGGGAGCGCTGGCGCTCACTTGCTCTCACACACTCACACACTCACACTCACACCCTTACAACTCATGCACGCAGGGAAAGTGCCACGGTCTCACTGGGATCTGCGGGCACAGAGTGGCGCTTAATTACAAAATTATCTAACCTTTACAAAACATTAAGTAGGTTAACAAAGCAGCAGAACCAGAAAGAAAATATGCACGGTGCAAAGAGCAGGAGGGAAGCAGCAGTTCGAAAAGAGGGAAAGTGAGAATTCCCATCCAGCACTGAAGCAGTGAAGTGAACAGACATTACGCCTCCGGCATGTGCTTCTGCTTTGCCTTGTCTGAGGGATTACTGAGCTTTGTGTGTCACACTTACATAGACATCAACAGCATACCTGCTCACCAACAAAGATTTTCAGGTATCTAGGTCTACACAGCATAAAAGTGAGCGAGTGCTTAAAGTGATCCAACAGTTATAGATTTAACAACTGCTTTATGAATGAAATACACCAGAAAACATATATCTGATCACATACTGATGCGATTCTCAGGTTTGTGCTACGATGCATAAAGACAAATTTCCTACAGTTTTTAACCATTCAGACACAGACAAACATTCACGTTTACAAAGCACGATGAGACACAGAGAAGAGTAACCCTGAAACACTGAAGGAGTCGAGCATGAAAGCCGAGCGAGCAGACAGAAACATCTTTCTCTACTCCATGCGGCGTGCCAGACAATTTCACATTTGGCAGTGTAATATGTTTCCAATAAACAATAAAAACACAGAGCCGTAACAAAAAGACCAAACACCGAGCCTGCTCTAATCTCTGTCAAATCACGCCATCTGTCCACTGTGATAGCGTGGTTTCATGTGCGTCTATGCGTGTGTTTGTGCCGCTTGTCCGTCAGCGACAGCGAGACCGAATGGCAGACTGCAGGTCTTGTTGAACTGAAGTTTTTTTGGGGGGGATGGCAATACTCAACTGTGTCTGTTTGTCTGATCCAAGCGTCTCTCGTGTGTTTATTCAGTTTACAGCTACAGATTTAGACAAACTCGCCCTCGCTCCTCCTCGCTAATGATCAAATCTGACGTCGTGCTTCAGTATTGGATTCCACATAGATCCTCTCCTCGCAGGCAGAATTTAATCTTCACAGTCAAAATGACTTTAACAATTTGTCTGTAGTCTGGTGAACCACGAGCATCACCGCTGGTAGTTTGCCAAAACACGGACACCTCAGGACTAAAGCTGTTTATTTATTTATATTTTCTGGAGACACCACCACATTAGGTAGGTGTTTCAGATGTCAACACATCAGTCTGAAGCATCTCAGATACTTCAGCTTCAGCATTGCAATCTGCAAAGTGGGGTCTGGTAAGGATTGAAGACACAAATTGCTGGTGCGCCTGAAATCATTGTCTCATGACCATGTAATTTAATTAAACTTAATCTGGAGTTCATTAGGCTTTAGTAATAAATCCCACATAAATCTCACCCCCTAAAATTACTCAAATATTATAATACTCGCCAGGATTGTAGCACACTTTTATGCTTCATCCAGCAATGTCTGTTCATTTAGACCACACCTATTCCCATCCACACTGATTTTGTTGGAGGGTAACTAAGCAAAATATTGAATTATACTGTGCTGTTAAGATGCTAAATTATGCTAAGATCCCAAGTTCCCTCAACTGACTGACATCCTAAGCAGAATGATTATGAAAAGTGAAATATAATTAAGAATCCTACATGACTGAAGCACTTTATGGCCGTTTTGCATCTTCATAATGAGCCAAGTTTGGTCCACAGGCCCCAGTTTCTGCAGCCCTGAACTAGACTGTATGACAAAGTAAGGAGTTGCTCATACATTCATGCTATGCTAGAAGCTCTGTGAAGCTGGCTCCGCTTTGCTGTAAGCTAAATGCTCAAAGTTGCTAACACGATTATTAGCAGTTACAACGTTCATGGTCTTAGTTAAGCATGTTACTGTGTTAAAACATTAAACTACAAAAGTGCTCAGGGCCACATTGTTAAAGCTGTCAGAATGAAAACATTACACAGTCACTCTGAACTGACTTTCAGATAACGTGGTTGTTACAGAGGATTTTACTATTTTGACCACAGACTTGAGATGGGCATTAAAAAGAACCTAGTTTCTTTATTATAAATTTCCCACAGTTCATCGCTGGTAAAATGCTTTTAGTGCAGAAAATCCTCCATCATTGTTAACAGCAGTCAAGCCTGAAGCTCCATCTGCGCAGATAAAGAAAGCAAATTTGGTAAGTACGACAGTGTCTCACATGGTACGTCTTTAAAAATGGCACCTTCCCTCCAGCCACCAGTAACATTAAACTGAAATAACATATAAACATCCTTTTAAACATCAAAATGCTTTAAAATAGATTTTCAAAATATTTTTTTCTTAATAAAAAGGGACATAAATGCTGGAGACTGGAGGGGCGTGTCGGTGATCGATTGACAGCACCTGGCAGGCTGAGCCCCGGCAGGGGAGCTAGAGACAATGTGAACAAACTTGTGGCCTTCATGTCACAAGCAGGCAGTGTGCTGTTAGAAGTACTGAAGGTGAGGACCCAGCATCTAAACATACCATGTGATACGTTTATATTAATGTGGTGTGGCAGCTCATTAGCTAGCAGTGCATTTTCTCCTTTACCCTTTACAAAAACACATGTACACCTGCTAAAAACAGGAGATTGAGTCGTTTCCCTTTGCAGGTAGACATATTCACCTTTCTGTGTTTTTTCATCATCACAACCCTGAAAGAGTGTAGCAGGAGAGACTAATATGGCAATATTGCTGTCTTGGCACTGTTGCATCTTGCGCGATAGGAAATACAAAATCACCTGTTGTTCCCACAGACTGTAAACAGCGGTAACGTCAGCGCGCGACATAGCATCACAGCCAGGAAAGGGGCGAAAACCAGAGGAGCTGGAGCCAAAAAACACCCATGACTGACGCAGAGTCATTTAACGCAGGTCTGAATGTCAGTTGCACACATTTACATCAAGGACAAAAGCCAGACGTTAGCAAGTGTTGGCGGGTTTTCGTGCAGTGTTAAAGAGGCTAAAGTGAACAGACTTGTAGCCTCCATGTCACAGGCAGTCAGAGGTACTGAAGAGTCAGGATCACATCTGCGTCTAAACCTACCAATGTGACGTATGCCGCTATACGTTTATACGGTGTTTAATGTGCTGCAGACGAGCAGCTAATTAGCTTTCTAGCCCGCAATCTGACGCTAACACTGCACTTTCTCTTGGCGAATGTTTGTTTGGTGACTCATTCTTCATATGTGTTGACTGGAAAAGGAGGAGACTTTAGCCTGAAAGCTAATGTGGGACGTTGTTCCAAGTCTGTTGTGGAGCGGGCTGCTGCCAGTGCGACTGTCTGCTCTGACTATGAGAAACATTAACCTACTGCTTTATGCAAGATTTGATTGGCTGAAACTAAATGTGAAGATGTAAACCAGATGCTTTTCATTCTAATCAAGAGAATTATAATCATTTCTAGTTTCTGGGTTTGTCCCAAAGTGGAGACACAGGACCAGTGATTAGAGGGCGTGGTCTCATATAGCCACAGTAGCACAGATCAGAGCAGTGAAATCCCGCCTACAAGGAAGCAATGACCTATGATGACACTTTTCAATACTGATCTTTCATCCTGGTCTTTTATTTTCATCTTTCAGACTGTTTCCTGTCTCCTGTGAAAGTATTAAGACTATATTATTACTTCACTTCACTGTTTTATATATCTGCTTTTCAAGTTAAAACAGTCAGCGCTGAGACAGGGGACAGGTGTTTTTCTGGCTCTGCGTGGTAGAAGTTTTGCAGAACTTTGGGCGATTTGCATTTCGTTTAGCAGATGCAGCTTTGAACCCAACTGCTCTCAGCATGAAATCCAATTTGCACCAAATTTCACGCGCGGACGTCACGGTTGTTCTTTGCACGCTGCTCGTAGTTTTCTTTGTAAGTTCAGCGCGTCCTGACCACAGAACAGCTGCTTTGTTTCCTAATTCTAATTAACCCCATGTTAATCGCTATTAACATAATCTATCAATAAATTGTATTTTCCGACACTGGATATCCAGCATAATTACACACTTCTCTTGGCAGGTCTTAGGAAAGTGACTGCAGCAGTTAACATGTTTTCCAAGCATGTCCATCAACACTGTTTGGTGTGTTTTAACCGCAGCCACCAAACATGTCAGAGATTTCACAGGCCTGCTTTTAATGCCACTAATTTAACCTCAGCTTCCCCTCCTGAGCGAGGAGCCCTGGAGCGTTACGTCGGATTTAAAGAATCATATATGCACCTATGAGGCGGCGATCACTTAAATAACCGTTGCAACGGTGTCAGCGTAATTATATCTGCGCCGATTTGACAACAGAGCCGAGAGAGTGGAGATGGAGAGGGTAATGAGAGAGAAGAAAGGGGAAAGGTGTAGGTGTGAAGGAAAAGAAAGGAGAGCGAGGAGGGGAGGAAGACATGCGTGGGAGTCCTGTGGCAGGTGTTTGAAGACGCTGAAAGCAGATGATGAGAAGAGGCTGTCACATTTCCCAACGAGGTTTCCCGGCCTTCCTCCCGTTCCTTTCCCTTTCCTGTCTCAATGAGTGTGTCCACACCTCCACACCCATTCTTCTCTCCCTCTATCAACCACCCCCCACCCCACCCCTTGCCTCCGCCTGCGGTGTTCAGCCAGAGTGACGCCTCAGCACTGCAGTGTAATCTCTGGCCCTAGAGCTGCCTCGTCAGAGCCAACCAATTGGACGTAGCGCTCGGAGCAAGAGCAAGAAACGGCCCTCCCCCGGCTGCTTCTCTGCTAAACAAAGCCCCCTCTCCCTCAGCCACAGAGGACCCCCCCCCCCCCCATCTCTGCTTGTGGCATTCAGTGCGCTCGTGACAAACTACCAGCGAATACCTGCAGGTGCAGATTTACCAGGTGTTGCCCTGACCGTGTGTCACAGACCAGAAGGCTGCTAACACTGAGGAGAAGAAACTGGAGCACCATCGATCTTTAATAGCTGCTTCCTTCACTGAATCAGATCAAAGGGACAATTATTAACTGAAATAAAGATAAATTAAAGTTTGCTCTTTTACTTTGGGCACAGAGTTTGCAACAACACGTCAGTAAAGAAAGAAGACCGTTAGATGTGTCTGAAAGCACTAAAAGATAGTAAGTGAACCTTTGAGCTGAGATTATTTTGCTTCGAACTAAAAATACAGATTTTATTTTATACCCTGAATATTTGAGACCGTTAACAATGGTGTGCATTACTAATAATTCTAATGTAATTTCTCAGATTGATCAATTTAGATTCATCACTTTTGTTCGAGCAAAATATAAAAAGTAGGACAAAAAAAGCAGAGGAATCTCACCAATGACAAGCTGGAAATTATGATTTTTACTTGTAAAATGACTCAAAGGAGTAATCAGCTATCAAACAGGTGGTGTTTCTGCCTTTCTGCCGCTAGTCAACTGAATTAATCAACTAATCGTCGCAGCTCTAGAAAACATAACAGGTGAATAAACGTGGACGATGCCTGGCTGATAAACTGATTAGTCCAATTAGAAAATGAATCAGCAACTATTTGGATGATAAACGCGTTGTTTGTGTTGTTTTTCAAGCTAAATTGCCTAAAATTCAAACAGGCCTTCAACTCACACGCGTTATTGTTCATGCCTAATCTGTTATTGTCACGTAGCTCAGTCTGTCACAAGTTCACAGAGCCAAATGTAAACTCCACACCCCTTCCATGTTACGTTCACAGTGATATAAACAGAAAAAGGCAGACGATCATTGGGCAGCCTGGAGCCAAAGACCGGATGTGATTGTTTGAAAAGTCATTCAAACGATTAATCGACCGATTTTCCTTCGATTAACTAATTATTTCCACTCATATGTGGGAATTTGCTGCATTTTCCTTGACTCGCATTACAGCAAATTGATCCGCTTTGAATTTTAAACTCTTCATCAGACAGCAGGAGACATCACCTTGGGGCATCTTTCACAGCTTTCTGGCGTTGATCAAATGATTAATCGATTAATCAGAAAGAGGCGGCTGAATGAAATCATATCACCTGTTGACTTGGATCACAGCAATTAAACATCTTTAAAACAAAGTGTGAAACATGCCGGCTGGTACATTCAGCCAATACCATCGTGAGATCAGAATCCACATGATCAATTATTTATTTCTTGAACAAAACAAATGATTAAACTCCTTCAAACGATAAAAACAAGTACGTGGTTTCTGCTTCCAGCGCCGCCGGGGCCGTAAAGTCAAACAAGGACTTATGGTTTAATCCTCACAAACATGCATTTTCAGGAACACGTTGAGCCCTACAGTGTTGCAGTAAATACCAGTAGGCTTTTAATTTTCTAGGAACATCCAGTGCATTTACATGTGTGTTCATTATTAATAACACTGGAGCTCCTTTCTCGACAAGCCCTGTGCCAGCCAGCCAGCCAGCCGGCAGTGGCCTCTCTGACGAATCTGCTCAGGTTTTGATAAACCACCTGGGAGTTCATGTGGAGCAAAAAAAAAAAAAACCTCACCCTCTGTGTGACACAAATAACAGCAATGTGTGTGTGTGTGAGAGAGAGAGAGAGAGAGAGGGAGAGAGAGAGAGAGAGGGGGAGAGAGATGAGGGGGGGAGAGAGGAGGCTGCTATTGTGTGAGAATGTGAATTAGGTCAAATGTTTGCTTGCAACAACGATTAACCATGCCCCTGTGAGGAAGAAAGCTGAGGCTCTGTCTTTATCTGTGCAAAACGCGGCCTCTGATACAAACACCGCCTGACATTATTCGTAGCAAATTAAAGAATAATTATGATGTCTTGTGATCACATTACTCACGGCCTCCCCCCGGCAGCTGTGACAGAGCGAGGGACCTTGAAAACGGGCTGAACAACAGCAACAGAGGCGCTGAAAGTTGGAGGGAAATATGTGCGTTTACGCCGTGGAGCTGCTCAGGAAAAATAAAGAAATCCTCCATGAAGGGCTTGTGTGTGTGTGTGTGTGTGTGTGTGTGTGTGTGTGTGTGTGTGTATCAGGGGGAGGTTGGATGTATGTGGCTCATGATGGCACCCACTCAGCAGGCATCAATCACACGCCGGGTGACGGTTCGGCTGCCCGGCTCGCCGCGCCTCTGGGCTCTGACACCTCAAACTGCAGCGATGCTGACAACAGGTTACAAACCAAACGATGCCGGCTGAGACAGGAGGAAGGCACGCAGGGTGTGAACTCGGATGCTGAGGGTTAAACATTTGAAAGAAAGAGGGGAAAGAAAGAACCGTGCAGGTGGAGGCTATAGGCGCTACACAGAAAATGAAGAATTTCAGGCTGATGCAGTGAGCTTTTATCGGGGGTTTGTTTCATTAAGCCTGTAGCGCAGGAGGTTTTTTTTCTTCCTCCTCCTTTTCTCCTCTAATCATCAAAGCGTTTCCGATTCATTTCCAGATCAAAGTGAGGATGGTAAAGGATGTTGTGTCCCTGAGGTCAGCTGGCAACTTACACGACAAAGCCAGTTTCCCCCCTCCTCCTCCTCCTCCTCTACACCCCATATTTATGAGTAAGGAAAGGGATGGAGGAGGTGGTGGTGGTTGTGGTGTTAGAGGAGGAGAGGAGAAGGAGGGGGGGTGCAAATGTTAACGGAAGGTCTAACGTTAATTATCTTTATGCTTCACAGTCGGCAGGGATGTTGCACAGAGAGAGACGAAACGCGTGATCGGAGGCTCCCTGCGCCTCCCTCTCGTCAAATCACAACCAAGTTCTCTGATGAATGCGCTGATTTGGGGGCTTAAATCATACCAAAAAAAAAAAAAGGCAATGCAGTAGCGCCGAGGTGGGCTGCACACGTGTCTGTGTGTTAAATGTATGACCAGTGCAAAGCGGAGGAAAGGCAGGGCGAGCACAAAGGGAAACGGGCGAAGGAAGCGCGCGAGCTACGTTTCCTGGATAAATAAAGGATGCTGTGTACCAAATGCGTGTGCAGCTTATCGTGATGAATCTATAGGCACATATGAATGACCCCCCCCCCATCAATACACACACATACACTCACACGCTCCCCTCCCCTCCCTCCCTCCAGCCTGTCACATAGCCACGGGCACAGAGCATTGCGCTATAGCATCCCTGTACTCACTCAGCTCAGAGATTTTGGGAGGCGCAGCATCAACCCTGGTCGCTTCCTTCTGCTTCCCCTCTGACCAGGCGCTCCCCGCGAGCATAATCAATCGACGGCGTCAACTTGGCTTTCTCGGGCTTCACAAAACACGAATGCAGCATATTGCATGTGACATCCTATGAGCGCCCGCTGACCCCCTTGTGCGCCCTGTACGCGCTCCTCTGCTCCCCAGCCAGAAGGGAGGCTGGGAAGTGTCCGACCTGCCTGCGCTGCTGTCGCTGCTGCTGCCGCCGCCGCCGCCGCTGTATCTCCAATATTATCTCCAAGTGCCAGGTTTCTCCTCCACAGTCCCTCAAGCCCCCTCCATCTGTACTCGCATCCCCTCGGCTCAGCTACTGTGCTTCCATGTGACACAGGCAGAGCTGGAGACCCCCCAATTTTGAGTGCGTCTTTTGATTCTAGCGTCATCTCTCGGTCGGACGGGGAAGTGCGCGTGTAGCGCGTGATGAATGGATTTAGGAGGATCTCTCAGTCACTTCCAAAGGTGCACAAGGCTGTGGCTACACATGAACCATTTAGAGTCTATGCGCTTCCGTCTCTAAACTTACACTGCCAGGTCCTTCCTCTGCACAGGTGATATGTGTATAGACACTGACTTTAAACACGAGTTTGAGTTTAAACTGAAGTGGCATTGGAACAATGTCACCCCTGTGAGCCTCTGCCACCAGTGTGACCCCGCGGACCAGACACAGGTGAGCTGAGACATGCTGGTACCATCATTTCTGACGGCCAGTCTAATTTAACCACGACACGGTTCAAATGTTGTGGACATATAAAAGTAGGCCAGTGATGTCTTGTTCTGTTGCTTGTTTTAACCTTGCCACTCTCACACACCTTTGAAGCCCGAACCCTCCACCACTCTACCACCACCTGCTGGCGACTTGGGAGCGCTGTGGAGGAGCAGCCGCCTATCAGGGTGCAGGAGATGGTGTTGCTGTATGAGGGTCGATCCATGCCACAACGGGAGAAACACTTAGGGGGTCATTTGAGAGGGGTCTTTTAAAAGGCTACAGTGGATAAGAGGTCTACTTAAACCAATGGGTCCACAAATATCAGACTTTAACTCAAGAGTTTGTCTCCTGTTTCAAACCAACAGGCAATGCGTCTTTCATTAAACCATGATGAGTAACACAACACGACAGGAGGAAGCAAATCCTTGAGATGAGAAAGTCTAGAAGTCTATGAGAAAGTGAGCATATTTCTCAGTTATTATAACAGTAACCATCTTTCCCGCTGTGTTAATGGTCTCAATTGCTGGTTTCAAGTCCTCTTTAACATGGAGTGATGTTCGCTTGGTAAATTATGATCCCATTTAGTTTTAAATAGTGTGGCGGCAATCAGTCAGGACAAAGGTGGACAATCGTTGTGCGTGTCCACGGTAGCGCCACCCTGTTTTACATGTGGTCACTTCAGGCTCTTAAAAACCAAGATGGCGGCGCCCTAAATGTCAAACTCCAGGCTCCGGATTGGTAGCTCATAAACCCAGTGTGTGATGTCATAGTTGCTTCTATGCAGGTATGGTTTCCCCTTGTTTTGTTTTTACTGTAATACATGTAATACATTAATTAAATGCAATTACGCTGTAAACCAAGTGTAACCTCTTAGAGTCATTTTAAAAATACCTGATCTTATCCTTCAGGGTTTCCCCCTTCCCCGCGTCTTGTGGCACTAATCGCCCCCCATACCGCCTCACCCTCCCCCTTCTCCGTAGTTTCCACACTGGGACAGCCTACGTGTTTTCCTCCTGAGGTGAAGTGAGCTGTGCGTTTCCTCGCACGTCTGGAAATGGACCTAAAGCCCCGCAGCTTTGCCCCTCGCGTCTGAGCCATTTTCTAAATCCAGTCTCTTCGCTGTTGCCATCCGCATCTTCATCACCAGACCCAGCGGGAGCGGAGAGGTGGAGAGGATGGGGTGCTGCTCGGCACGATGCACGCTGATCCTCCTGTGCTGTCTGCAGTTGGTAAGGTGTTTTTTCTCTCTCACACATGATGCCTGGAGATAAACACATCTGTTTACACATCAGGGCTGCAGCTGTATCTCCTCTCTGGTGATACTCAGCAACAAGAACATCTCTAAAAACTATAAATAAGAGCTACATTTGAATGGATTTGCAAAGACTTGATGTTTATCATAGAGAAAAGTTCCTTTTGTTGGCGCTTTTTATATTGTGTCTAACAATATAACATCTCACATTTAGACTGGAGACTAAAATGTTTTAACAATATTAAAAACACTCTTGCTTATCTCCTGAACACAGTCCTCAGAGTCACTGCATGTTTAATGACCTTCCATTCACATTGTCAGTGTTACTAAGGCTTCCACCTAAACTAAGCAAACTAAAATGAAATAAAGAAAGACATGAGTGGGCCATCCATTCATTGGCTCCTCAACAGGAAATTACACAGAAGTAATTGTTAATTTTACAAAAAGTTCCCCAAAAACTGAACACTTCCAGCTTTAAATATGAAACGTTTTGCAGGTTTTCCTGATGTTTTATCAAAATAAACTGAAAGTCTTTGTGTTTCGGATTGTTGGTCAAACAAAGCAAGCAATTTAAAGATTTCACTGTGGTCTTTTGGTGAATTATGACGGGCGGTTTTTTTGCAACTTCCTGACATTTTATAGACCAAACGTGCCGACTAATCGATCGATTCTGAGCTGAAGCAATATTAAATGTATATTTTGTGTGAACCCTGTTGATAGTGGGCTCATTGTGGTTGGAGGTGCTTATGAAAAGCAGTGGCCTCCCACTGCTACAACCACCACAATGAAGGGCTGCACCCACTTTGTCCTCCTCCTCTGTGTTTCCCACCCCCATTCATGACAGACTGGGGCACCGACCTCAGAGGACACTACGCTATAACCAGGTCTGTCTTTTCTCCCAGCATGCTTTGTCCCTCATGGCTCAGTTGCCTTGACAACTTATAACAATGCAAAAAACACAACCTTGAGGGACGCTCGAGCAGGAGATCGGCATCCCAAGAGCCTGAGCGACAGTGTCGCACCTGACGGAGCCTCTTAAAAATCCTCAGCAAGGTCTCTAAAGTCTGTTTCTGCTCCCGTTGACTCCCCCAGATCACCGCACTGGAGAGGCAGGTGTTCGACTTCCTCGGCTACCAGTGGGCTCCTATCATGGTCAACTTCTTTCACATCATTGCGGTCATCCTGGGCCTGTTTGGTGTCATCCAGTACAGGTCACGCTATGTCATCATGGTGAGGAACCTGTCTGGTTTTCTTTAGATCTCATTTAAAGTTTGTGTCAAAGCACTGAATACAAAACGTGGTTTATACGATAAGTGGTTTCCAGTCTTGTTTTGGATGTTGGATGTGAACATTGTACCTTAAATATAAAGCCAGCATCTCTTTACCTTAGCTTAATCTAAAGACTGGAAACAACAAGTCAAATGGTACAATATCTATCCTCTAAAGCCCGTCAAGATTAACTGTTAGTGGGTCACTTTCTCATTTCTCATCTCAAACACAGCTCGACACATAACCACACGAATTGAGCGATGCCTGCTAACTAGCTCAGGCAGCGATGCCTGCTAACTAGCTCAGGCACATACCAAACACGCCCTCCCAATATGGCGGGCTACTCTCCCCCCTGCATCAGTATTTGCCGCATCTTTCAGCCCGACCACCGCTCCACATCCATGAATCTATACACACCTGACTCCAACTATAATCTGTCACCGTAGTAAAGGTGTGACATTTTACACATAAAACATGTCAATAATTGAGTTGCTTAGTTGTTTTTGGTTACCTTTGACTCAGCCAGAGTAGCTGTTTCCAGTCTTCATGCTAAGCTAAGCTAGCCGTCTCCTTTAACTGCAGCTTCGTCTTTCGCCTACAGACACGAGAGTGGTACCGATCCTCTTATTTAAAGGCCCTGTGTGCAGGATTATAGGTGCATCTAGTGGTACATACCCCTCCACTCACCTGTAGGAAAACTGGTGGCTGCCAAAAGCTAAAGGCTCTCTCTAGAACCAGTGTTTGGTTTGTCTGTTATGGGCTACCGTAGACAGACATCTTTGCAACATGGTGGACTCGGAGGGAAAGGACCTGCTCGCTCTGTAAATACAAAGGGCTTATTCAAAGCCAACAAAAACACAATAATTCTTATTTTCAGGTGATTAGACACGAATTACAATGCAAATAAATCCCCCTAAATCCTGCACACTGCACCGTCCAGTCTCTCCAGAGCAGTGATTGTATTTAGACGTGACGTATTATTAGGACATAAATGAAAAACGGGACAAACAGGCTTGCAATATTCAAATGAAAAACAATTGCTGTGATATGCAGAGTGAACTGGAGTGGTATTAATTGAGTATTATCGGAGATGTGTGTCTGCTTTTGTTTGTGTTATTATCATAATCTGTGTTATTGCTAAAGTAAAACCCAGGGACAGATTGGACTGTTTGATTCTGCAGGATTGGAGGCCTGAAGCAGCGGCATGAGCCAGACCATTAAGATATAATTTTACACAAACATAGTGTTTTTAGCTTAATATCCTCTAAAAATGAGGACTTTGTTTTTGTTTTTGTTTTGGTTTTGGTTTTATTCATCGTCTTTATGATGTTTTTGTTTTCTCAGTACGTGCTGTGGACGTTGTTGTGGGTCGGCTGGAATGTCTTTGTCAGCTGTCTCTACTTGGATTTGGGAGGGCTTTCAAAGGTAAGTCTAACGGCCACGTACGTGTCGGATAATTAAAGACCCACGCAGCCTCAGCTCCTAAATACAGCGTTCAGCTTCCTCTGTGTCTCAGGACCGGCCCCCAGAAACAGTCACATGATTACACACTGTGTATGTTTCTGTTCTCAGTCGCAGCATGTCTGGTGTCAGGATGTGACAGTAGATTGTTGATGTCTCATATCTGCAGCGGACAACGTGATGAGTCAGCATTTTGTAGTCCTAATTAATGATGACGACGAAGATGAGTGTGAAATAATGAATAGTGGTAAACATGATTGGAAGTCATTAATCAAGTAAAAGCTTTTCTTAATCATTACTTATTAATTTAGCTAATTTTTAAAATGTGGTTGTACAACTTTTTTTTCCATTTATCTTTTGAAATTGGAAGCCAGTTAGTCACAAATGTCAAATACAAAGTACAAATCTGTGTTCTGAAATTTTCCCCATTTTTGGTGTGTTTGAAATAGAGAAATAAAACACAAATGTCCCCCGACCATCCTAAATTCTCAGAGACAGATGGAGAAAAAATGTACAGATACTACATTAAAAAAAAAATTTTAATTAAATTAATAAAACACAGACAAATTCACGACATGAAATAAAATCAGCAGGGAAGGTAATGGAGAACGTGTGTGTTGTAGAACATCTGACAACTCCTGATTGACATTCTTTTACTATTTATTGATATTTTTATACAAACCATGAGATAATTAATGCAGCCGTGGTCTCTCGCAACCAAAAGCTCGACTTTAAAAAGGAGCTTTTAAGATTTATCCTTTTTTAATCGTTTTCTCTAGACTCATCTGTGTGAAGTAGAGCATTTAATTTCCATAACTTTGCAGCTTTTATTAATCTGTTCTATCAATTACATGATTGTCTTCTCCTTTTAACACGTTGTTTCATTTGACAGAACCTAACTCTGCAGGGGTGGAGAGAAAAAACAGAGTTAACAGAAATAAACTGAGTCGTGCATTTAATAAGTGATTTAAGATCATTTTCCATGTATTTGCAAGTTTGAGGTTATCCAGTATCACATTAGAAACACTCACTTTTTACCATTTTAAGTTTAAATTTTAAACAGACAGATATTTCCTTCTTCTAGATAAAAAATTTCAATACATAGAGTAAAAATACCAAATATCAGATCATTTAAACTAAATATCCAAATTTAAAAACAGGTTTGTGTCTCAGCCATCATACTTGTACAGAAAGACAGGTTTTTTTGTCTAATTTGTTGTGTTTAGTCAGTGTCTGGGACACATACTCTGCCTCAGGTGATGTTTTCAATCCTCCGATGTTTTTCCAGCTTAAAACTCCAAATAGGAGTTAAAAGAACAATTGAAACCTTAATCGATCAGATGGAGATAATCATTAGGAGTAGCCCTGGACAGGAAGTCAGGCTCATCACATTACACCTGATCCTTATCGCGGGTCAGATTTCTCTGTCTATCTTATCTCTCCACTGCACAAAGTCTAGTAGAGCAGTAATATCTTGAAGAACCTGAGAGCTGAAACGCTGTGTTCACATGTCTTTTCACCGGCTTGTACCTGCAGGACAGCGACATACTCTCCCTGGGGGTATCATCACATCGCTCATGGTGGAAGGACAACGGGCCGGGGTGTGAGAGCGACAGCCTTCCCGCAGCTCGGTGGCAGAACCAGCAAAACCCGGAGCTGACCACAGTGCTGAGCTGCTGGCTGGAATACCAGTACATAGAAATCCTGCACTGCGTCGTCCAGCTCCTCATCTCAGTGAGTAACACATCGCAAAGCTACTCCATCAGCACTCCAACAGAATTTACTCAGCGATGCTTTTAAGACTTAATTTGAAGAGCTTATTTGCCATTTAATATTGTTTTAATATCAATAAAAATGCACCCGTAGTTATGGACAGTTGCTTAGCAACAGTGAGGGTGGATTAGAAAACAGGCCTAGTTCATTAAAGAGTGACACCACTTTATCACACTGGTATCTAGCGGTAGTTAGTCTGATACTGAGCCTCTCAGTCTTTAGCTTCTGTCATTATACATTTAATTTACTGAGATGTCGTGTGTGTTTGTGTTTGTGAGAAATCTACTTTTGAGAAGTTGAAGAGCTCCTGAAGTCGCATCAGTCGATTGTATCATATTTAATAGCTGCCATTTGGTCTGATTTGTTTATATAAACTGACAAAATCTAGTTTTTGCAACATTTGTATGTATGAATTTGTATTTCTGTCCAGTCAATACAGAAAATGCAACCATGCTAATAATAATAGCAATCGCTAATAATAAATCATAAAGCAATAAATGGTTAAATATTCATTTTTAATTAATATACTTTGACAATGTGCTTTTTAAAACATGAAAGAAAGAAAACTGAGGTTCTTTGTTGGTACATGTATTTAACCTTTTCATACACTTTCATGTTTGTTTCTGCAGCTCCTAGGATTTGTTTATGCCTGCTACGTTGTCAGCACTTTCTCAGATGAGGAAGACAGCTGTAAGTATTCTCCCGTTCAATGATACAAACCAAGCCTTCTATTCATTTGGCAAATATAATTTAATCAACATACATTATTTAGTAACTCATATTAATGTGTGTTATGCCATTTTGTTTGGTTTCTGTTTACTCGGAGGTTGATGATTTGCTTTGTGTCATTTATTCATGTTGTGCTTTCCCAACTTATTTTAGTTAATATCATTGCTGAGTTTCATCATCCATCCAAACCCTCTCAGTTGTTCTTCTAGAGTAAAGACCTCTGGGTAGGTTTAAAGGCATTACCTTTTATTTGCATCTATTCTACCCATATCATTATTCTTAAAACATCTCATGTACAATGTATTTTTCTATATTTTTGCTCAGATTATAAATAGCCACAAAAAAATTGAAGCGGTTGAGGAAAAGCCGAGGAGGAGTTGGGCAGAAGGGGAAACAACTTTGAAGACTGTCGTCGTCTAATTGCTTTGGCCTGGATGTCATTAAAAACATCTGTCACGGATACTTAACTTCACTTTGCACAAACTGTACTTACTCAAACTGTACTTACACACTGTCCCGAGTCGAAAGGGGAACCTCCGTTCTGCGTACAATGTGTTTTTACCCAGACCTTAAATTCTGTCAAACTAGATGTAAATCTACCTCTGTGTGTGTGAGAGAGAGTGCGAGTGTGTGAAACAGCTAAAAATCACTAGATATCAGTGCTGGAAGTTAACCAAGTATATTTACTCAAGTACTGCATATAAGTACCAATTCAAGGTACTTGTTCTTTACTGCAGTATATCAATTTTATGCAACTTTATACTTCTACTCCACTACAATTCAGATTGTTTACTCCACTACAGTACTGCAGTCTGACAGCTGTATGCAGAATGCAGTGAACACTAAAGGTCCTGTCTGCAGCTGTAATTACCAGTTACTTTTTAGAATACAATTTTCATATCCTTCCTGTAAAGTGAAAACCATGTATCTCCAAATGTGGCGATTTTAAATTTGATTTTTTTCTGATAAGTAAATGCTAAATACTAAAAAATGCTTTGTCACAAGATGAAAATAGGCTGGTTTTCTGAGGACACGGTTTTCACAGGTCAGAGGCTACAGACTTATGATGGTACATTAAACAACCCATTAAACAACCCAACACATAATGCATTTAAAATTAGATCCACCTTAGACATCAACACCAGAGAAACATAACATACACATTAATGCAACTGTAATATTAATCGAAAAACATTATATAACCTATCATGGTATGATAGAGACAAATTTCCCCAGGGGGACTACTTTTACTTCTGATTCTTAAAGTCATCCACATTTTGCTGGTTATACATGCATACCCTCACTAGAGTAGAGGTTTTCAAAGCACGACTTTTACTTGTAGTGGAGCACAGTAACATAGTCGTGGTAGCTAGATGAAGCCCCAGATATGTTTTAAAGGGAATGCTCCTAGAATTTTGGCATGGCACTGAGCACTAATCTCTTAAAAGAGAAGGTTCAGCATGACTGAAATAAATCCACAATTAGAAATAATTTAGGAACACAAAAGTTGACCATAGTGCAACATACAAGGTGGGCAAGCAGTTGTTTCAAGCACTCAAGTACAAAACGTAGTTTGAAAGATGTAAATAATGATGATATTCTTTTTGGCGTTCTGTGAAATGTATAAATTATTGATATGTCATTTTAGTTGAAAAAGTGACCATTCCACTTGTGTATGGTGCAATAAACCACTTATATATTACAGCTTGTATTGGGTTGTTGCGCACATTTCTTTATTAATACATTTTTAACAATACTTCTGATCTTTTTGTTTGACAAAAGCAAAAATATTTAACTGCAAAGTTTTTATAACCTTATGTTTGGGCTTATTAGTATTTTAAATGCTTAATTAATTCTTATGAAAGTGTTTTTAATCTGTAAATGTAACGTAAACACGGATACTATGGAATGTACCAATCTGCCGCTGCTGCTAGGTAGCCGTGAACGCGTCCTCGACGTCACCGACGTCACTTCCGCCCTTGCAGAACCCGGATGAAGCTGCCATTGGGGCAAGTGAGCAGGGCCACCAAGGCTGGTTGGATCTTTATTTTAACGGTGAGGGGGGTCGCAGCGGATTGAAACCCCGCTGGATTAATGCGGAGAGGACAGCGCGGAGCGCCAGCAAGGGCCACGAAGAGCAAATTGCCCGCGCGGAGCAGAGACATCGGCTAACGGCTGCTGCTAACTGTGTTTAACTGTTAGCAAAGTAACGCAGGGAAACAGCTTCTCCAGCTATTAGCCTCTCTCTCTCTCTCTCTCTCTCTCTCTCTCTCTCTCTCTCTTCACACAGCGGAGTTTGTGCAGCTTTCACACTGTACGTCTCAGTCTAACACAACACCTGGTGGATGAATGATGTCTGCCGCTAGTATTGACCCACAGGTAAGCAGCGAGAAGAAGCGCTTCAGGTTTATTATTAGTAGTAGTAGTATGCCTGCAGATGTGCGCTGTGTGCATCCCACTCTGAAGACGGTGCCAGCTAGTCAGCTAGTTAGCCAACTGAGAGGGGAGGTTAGCTCGAAAACTGGTCTCTGCTGGTAACCAAAGGCCTGGACCACAGCTTCCAGTGGGTATGTGACTGGCTAATTTTGCCACAACCCACCGCCCAGCGCTTCTATTCATCTGTCTGTTTGTTTAATTTACGATGTGTGTCAGTCAGCTTTTCGCAGGAGGTGCTGTCAGTTTGCAGCTAGGATAATGTGTGATGCTTTGGAGAACAGTGGAGACCCATGCAAGCTTTCTTTATTTCTTATTTTACATGCATCCCTCATTTCAATGCTACCACCAAGACATCGAAAGGACAAGATGCAAGCAAAGGTAAGAGAAACGCGCCTCCTGAACGTCCAGTTGTCGGTGCATTTAATGATCTTGCACATAAACCTGTTTGACAACCATAGCATAGTAGTGTACATACACCTGATACCTCATGGCTCATGTACTATAGCTCTTATGTCAACACAGAAGTTTTAAGAATATCTAAATGGCACACAGCCTTTGCATAATTACATATTTTAATCCACACTTTGGCTTTTTCCGGGTTGCGTGTGGTAATGGACATGCATCATTTTGAGGGCCAGCAGCTTATCGATAGAAAAACACCTTGCACAAATCAAAAGGTCAGCTCCTATAAAGGTTGCATTTATCCAGCAGGCCACCACTCAGCGGCCGACAGGAGAATCTATTTTAAATCACCACACAACACACACCTTTATTCTTTTGTTGTTGGACGTTGGAAACAAATTACTAGCAACAGTGTACACGAAACTCCACTTGTGGTGCCTTTAATGTCGTAAAATTTTAAAAAAAAAGAAAAAAACCCCACACAATGCAAATATTCTCCACAGTAGACGTCAGGTTGTTTTTGAAGTATTTTGTCGCTCCAGCTGTGACGACGGTTTGATTTTGCTGCAGCCTTTCCAGTGTCAGTGCAGAATGGCTCCCTCCACCAGAAGGATACCGTCCATGACAATGACTTTGAGCCGTATCTCACCAGCCAGTCTAATCAGGTACTCTGACACTAGAATCATTTGATGTTGACTCAGTTCTTGCCCCGTTTTGTCGCCTTAACAAAATATCTTAATTCTGTTTCTGTTTGTAGAATAACAGCTATCAATCCATGACAGACCCTTACCTGTCCAGCTACTATGCCCCCTCCATTGGGTTTCCTTACCCTCTCAGTGAGGCTCCATGGTCCACAGGAGGTGACCCACCCATCCCCTACCTGACACCCTATGCCCC
The DNA here is from genome assembly GCA_008933995.1 of Datnioides undecimradiatus. Taxonomy (NCBI): domain Eukaryota; kingdom Metazoa; phylum Chordata; class Actinopteri; order Lobotiformes; family Datnioididae; genus Datnioides; species Datnioides undecimradiatus. The sequence goes on along the minus strand of WARS01000071.1, from coordinate 5,458,720 downwards.
CCTCAGCAATGGAGACCATCACTTCATGCACGACACAGTGTTTGGGCAGCCGGGGGGTCTCAGCAGCAGCATCTATCCTCACAGGTTTAACTTTTTCCCAGAGAACCCGGCCTTCTCAGCCTGGGGCACCAGTGGTTCTCAGGGCCAGCAGACTCAGAGCTCAGCCTATGGGGGGAGCTACAGCTACCCGCCCAGCTCTCTAGGAGGCACCTTAGTCCCTGATGGCCAGACAGGTTTCCATAGTGACACACTAAGCAAGGCTCCAGGTATGAACAGCTTAGAGCAGGGCATGTTGGGCCTAAAAATAGGTGGGGATGTGACAGGAAGTGGCTCAGGTGTGAAGAGTGCAGGCTCTGTGATCGGTGGCGGCGGCAGTGTAGCTGCAGCTGTTGCCACGGGCAACGGTGGCACACCGATTGGAATGCCCCCTCCGAAACCAACGTCGTGGGCTGCTATTGCTAGTAAACCTGCCAAGCTGCAGCAACAAAAGACCAAGAACAAACCTGGTACACCCATAGTGGGAGGAGCTCTGCCTCCACCCCCCATCAAACACAACATGGACATTGATACGTGGGATAATAAAGGGACTATTACCAAGATGGCTCCTCCTTTACCCCCCCACCATCACCACCACCACCAACAGCACCAGCCCCAGCTTCACTCCCATGCTCCTAGTCTCCTGCCCCCCCTCCAACAGTCCCTGCAGTCTGCCCAGTCCCTTGTGCAGCAGATGACCATGCAGGGTCCTCCGCCTCCTCCTCCACAGTCTTACCAGAACCACAACTCCGCTCTGACACCTCAGACCCGCTGGGTAGCCCCACGCAACCGCAACTTGTGCTACGGCGGCGGAAGCCTGGACAGCAGCGGCTCCTCTAATGGTGGCGGTGTTGGTAACGGCAGTGGAGGGGGCGGAGGTTTGCCTCCTGAGCCAGGATCAGACTCTCACCCTGTGCTGGAGAAGCTGCGAGCAGCCCACAGCTACAACCCCAAGGAGTTCGACTGGAACCTGAAAAACGGCCGCGTGTTCATAATCAAGAGCTACTCTGAGGACGACATCCACCGCTCCATCAAGTACTCCATCTGGTGCAGCACGGAGCACGGCAACAAACGTTTGGACTCAGCCTTCAGAGCTATGAACGCTAAAGGTCCTGTCTACTTGTTGTTCAGCGTCAACGGCAGCGGCCATTTCTGCGGCGTGGCCGAAATGCGCTCGCCTGTGGACTACGGCACCAGCGCTGGCGTTTGGGCGCAGGACAAGTGGAAGGGCAAGTTTGATGTGAACTGGTTGTTTGTTAAGGACGTGCCAAATAGCCAGCTGCGCCACATCCGCCTGGAGAACAATGACAACAAGCCGGTCACCAACTCGCGTGACACTCAAGAGGTTCCTCTGGAGAAGGCAAAGCAGGTGCTGAAGATCATCGCCCAGTACAAACACACCACCTCCATCTTTGATGACTTTTCCCACTATGAGAAGAAGCAGGAGGAGGAGGAGGTGGTGAAAAAGGTAACAGTTTCTATTAGATCCAACACACTTTGGAACAAAACTGTACAAACACGATTTGAGAGGAGGGAAGAAACCAAGGCCTTCTCCAGAGTTGTTAGTTAAAAGGGTCCAAAGAAAATACTAAGATCATGTCCAAATAGATCCATATTGAACTAATTCCCTTAGATATAAGATAATGTGGTGTATGTTGTTGTGCAGTCCTTCAGGACGACTATGTTTTATGTTCTTTCCAAAAAACAAAAAAAAAAGATTATAAAAATAAGGAGTAGGATAAAGAATAGAAACATTTACCATCCTAACAAACCATTTATTTTAACAGTGTCCACCAACAACATGCACAGGACGTGTAAAACTGGTCATTGCCAACTTTCTGGAAAATATGTATGATTAATGTGGATAATAATATAAATTAATATGAATAAAAAAATGTCATTTTAGATCCGATGATGTTTGACGAATATGCGTTTTCAGTCCTCTCCGTGTCCGTCATACGAGGCTGAACACTCAGCTGTGTTTTGGTAACTCTCATCTGACTGTGACGATGACGGTGAAAACCCCGAGACACAGGATGTCTGTGGTCTGGATACAGTAAAACGCAACTTAAAGTTGTGCCGCACAAGCGAAAGACATCCTGTTTGATCTGTTTTTCAAAACAAATAGCTGTAGATAAATGATGGGACGGTAGGATGAAAATAATTATTGCTAATAGAATCAAAGACTCCCTGCTGCTCTCCAGAAAACTCAGGTTACCCCCCCTTCTGCAAAAATAAAAATTGCTTATTTTTTACTTTTATTTTTTAATTTTGTGATATTAAAAGTACTGACACGTGTTTTTCCATGTGCTTTGCATGTTTTTTAACAGAGCTATGAGCCTGCCTCAATACAGAGCCGATCCCGAATCGATCAGGTAAAATCCTGCCGACGCTCTCCCTGGGCTGTCTGACATGACCATACTTCACCATCACAAGTGTGTTTCCTAATAACGATCATATCATGAGACAAGTGTGTAGTTACCAATCACTGAACACACCAGACTCAATAATTATGTGATTTTGGGGGGGGGGAAGTTAAAAAATAATAAAACTTATTTTTTCAAGCACAAATGTCAAAACATTTTCTGGTCCCGGGTTTTTAAATGTGACAGTTTTCTGAATTTCTTCGTCTTTCGTGACAGAAAACAAAGGCAGTTTGGGTTTGGGGCCGTTGGTTGTACAAAAACGACATTTTTAAGATGTCAGTGAAGGCTCTGAGACGTTTAATTGACTTAAAGATTTATCGATAAATCTCGAAAACGATCATCAGATGAGTCTGTAATTAGCATAATCGTTGTTGGCAGCAGCACAGTTGCAACAGGGACAATTTAGTAATTCTGCTGAAAGCTGGTTTATGATAGGACTGAGTCATCTGTTCCCTGTCTGGGTGTCTACATTATAAATGTGTTTTCTGTAATTTACTGTTAGAGCAATCACAGTTTATGTCCTTGAATATTGCAGCTTTTAGGGACGAGATATTGATAAATCTGTCTAATAATTCCTTCATTACTCATTTCACACACGCCCTGTCTCTTCCAGGATCGTCAGAAGTAAACGGAAGACGGCTGTCGACGGCATTTAGATTTAAAAAGAAAAACACACGGACATTAAGAAATTAAAAACTAATATTTTTTTCTATTTAATTTTGTTGGCCCACGTCAAACTTTTGACCCACAGTGCTCCTGGTTCCCAGTCTTTGAGATGCGTGCAGGGATGAAGCTAGTTCCACCAGTTGAATCGCTTCAATAATATATATATTTTCTTGTTTTTTCTGTATTTTTTAGCCTTATAAAACTCTATCTGCTATCCCGGAACTTGCATTCTTAACTAAGTATAAGTAACAAATATCTGCACGTCTGTTTTTGGAAAAATCTCTTGACAACATGCTGCTGATATTCAGTGACTGTTCACTTTGTGGTTTGTGTGTTGGAGAAATGTTAAGTGCTTGTATCGGTTAATCTTAATGAGTGAACAACACTTTATTGACGAAACATCTGCTATCTGTGTGTGGCCAGTTGTATTTTATATTATCAGAAAAAAGGAACTTCTATAACGCCCCTTTTTGTTTTTTTTCAGTGTGAGGGGTGTCTTACTTTGGTGGGGGAATGTGTACACTGAAAGTTTCCGTATGCATAGACTTAATCGTGCAAGGTCGTGACGTTAGAAAGCATAAGTGTTAGCAGAATACTTTGAGTAATGTATCACCTGGCTTACAACTGATTTTAAAAATTAGCATTAAAGTGGAAATGTTGGATTTTTGTCTCTCCAGAGCGGAGCCTTAACATTTCTTTTCAGCACTAGTTTAAAAGAAATTTGTATTTTTATTTTTTGGTTGTGTTTTTTTTTGTTGTTGTTGTTGTTGTTTATTTTTCCAGAATTGTACCTCAAAATTTTTCAGCCAGAGATTCAGGGAAAAGACGTCTAGAGATCCAACGCTCTTAAAGGTGGTCCCTCTCTTTCTTATTTAAAGGGTGGAAATCCAGTTCGACTGTATGAGTTCAGGTTTTTAATGAACACAAAACTTGCTTTTTCTGTCTTCTTCCCCCCGTTACAGTGACTTTTACTCCCCCTCTCGTTCCCCGCTGTTCCAACAGAGGTCTCTGTTGACGAAATTCTGGAGGAAATGTAGCATGTACTGCTTTTTAAAAACTAAAGCCAGGCCCGTCACTTACTTTTGTTTTTGTTTCTTGTTCTCTCCTAACATAAATTTAATCTCGGCATTCTCATCAGTTTCATTGCTATAACCTGTCGACATCATCCTCAGAAAATGTAAGCTTTAATGTACCGGCATTTCTAACTGAGATCGCCTCAAAAATGTTTAACTGTAGCATTATACTTAACTGATTTATTGTCAAGTGTATGAAAAACCCAGAGACTAGCCTATATGGTATATGTTTGTGATCTTTTTTTGTTTTGTTTTGTTTTGTTTTGTTTTTTTAAAAATTGCTTGCTGTATTGTGTGTATGCAAGAGTGAAAGAACAGAGAGGGAGTATGACTGTGGAGCAATCAGAGTTATATTACTGGTATTGGAAATATAGAAAATTTATGCAAAAAAAAAAAAAAGTTTTAAGTCATCCCTGAATTAAATATCCATTGTATCAGAGGTCACCATCACATTCTTAGATTTGATCATGTTCATTATTAAAGATATACTTATCTGTAATCTGTGGGACTTTCTTTTTATATAAAAAAAAATGATGCTATGAATTTTTATTTTTGTGCATGAACAAGTGGATTTCATCGTAAAGACAAGAGTCACAGTCTGCTCAGCGTGCAGCGCCACTGATTTAGATATGGATAGAACTTACAGCCTGTGTCCAGTGTTTACAAATTCAATATCACATACCATTCCTGTAACTTTATATTTCTACTCCATACACATACAGAGATCTTCAGATTATCAAAGTTTAACCTCAGTGTCTTACCTTTAATTTTTTTTTAATCTGCAGGTTTGTTTAACTTTGCAATCACGACCGCCTGGAATGACAAAACCCTTCCTGTGCTATCTAAGCACATTTATTTAAGTACAGTTTTAGATATTGAGATAGTATTCCTGTTTTCAACTTTACATTTATTCCATAATTTTGGAAACTAGTTATATTGCAGATTGTGATTAATAACACTAAATACATAACATGTTAGTATATGTAGGACATTATTACCTCCACCTTCACCAGCTGCAATACTCAAGTGAATGCACTCATAATTATAATATTATATGCAATATTCTGAAATGATTTCTACACTGCTGCTTGTACTGAACTAGAAGATCTGAGCACTTTTCCCGCTGTCAGACATTTATTCTGACTTTCCTGCCTGCTTGCCAACTAGTCCTCACCCTCCCAGCAGCAGCAGCAGGTGGTGCTCGGGTGTTAAAACCACTGTTGAAACCATAATTGAATACCCTCAAGATCAGCCCCAAACCAGTTTGTATAAAGTGTTTATGTTTATCTTCCTGCTGAACACAAATAGTCGCATAATATATATTTTTTTCAAAGCTGAAATCAATTAATTAGTGACAGTAAAGTCATCAACGACAACATGATGATGTATCAGCTCTTTAATTCATTTATTAACCAAAACTCAAACTACTGCAGCTTCTCCACTGTGAGTGTATTCCAAGACTTTAACGTCGTCACTGGGGCTGCAGCTAACACATTTTTATTTATTTTTTAAATTCAGATTTTAGTTTTTGAAAAGTGAAAAAATATTGATTAACTGGCTGCTGACATTCCCAGAGCCCAGGGTGGCGTCTTCAGATTGTTTATTTTTACCGAGCAACAGTTCAAAACCAAAAGAAATTAATTTAATTTAATTTAATTAATTTTGGCAATGTTTGACAATTTTTATTAAAGTATTAAAACGTTTTCTGACTCTGGCCGATTAGTCAACAATCAACACAATAATTAGATACAATTTTAACACATTTTATTATCAAGTATCAATTAGTTTCGCAAATCTGAGCTGAGCTCCTCCACAATCCATCCTTCTAAAATGCACACGTGCCCCTGGTTAGGAATCAACGATGGGAGCGAACTCAAACCAAAAACAACAAAAACAAAACCCGCATGAAAAGCAACGCGGTTCGGTCAAATGTTGATGGTGGTCTGTAAGAAAACAGGCAGTCTTTGTTGCTGCGAGCACAGCCAGGTCCTCCGTGTGTGTGTGCGTGTGTGTGTGTGTGCGTGTTTTAAGTCTCTTCATGGACCTGAGTGATGCGGGACGTGGGGAGTGCGATTCCTCTCTTGGCATTCACCGCGTGCCTTAATTGTATGGCTAATAAATCAAGGTCCGCCGTGAACACGAGGAGCGGAAATCCTGGTCTCTCATCGAGGAAAGTTGACGGGAAGCTCGACGAGGAGCGTGGCGGGTTGAAACGCGCGCACACGCACGCACGCGCGCGCGCACTAACACACACAACATATATGACTCGATAGTCGCTCTAGGCCTGAGCGCAATCAATACAATGTAAGGGTATTTAAAACGTCCTCAAATGTGTGCTGCGTTTTACAGCAATAAGATAACACTCAAATACAAATGTCACACTTTAAACACGCATCATCTGACAATCCGCTTCTTCTTCTTCTTCTTCTTCTTCTATTGTATGTCCTTGTTGGTGATCACCCTCTGAGGCTCCTCTTCACATCATCGCCATTAATTAACAGTCCAGTTCATCGGGTCCATGATCCTGTGTGCGCAGCTGCGGTGCCTTCATTCCGCAACACGGCGGCTGATGTGCAGGTCCCGACAGCTGACACAGCCCCCCACGCATGAGAGGATTTAAGGAGATGGACGGGGGGGGGGGGTGAAGCAGGCCGGACAATACCGTCCACAGTGCGCGTGCATCGGTTGAGGCGGTGCGGACAGGCCCGCTGATGATGTCCCGACTGGATTTTGTTGGTGACAGGGGAGATGGAGACGTGCTGCAGTCCGATCACACCCTCGGGCTAAAATGCCTAACAGCCTGTTTATTCCTCGTTGTTGTTGTTGTTGCTTTGTTAATATTAGACATTTCTCCACATCAAAAGCCTCCCCGTCCTGATTTTGCGTGCTGCTTTTCCCCGGGTCCTCATTGGCTCTAAGCTCTAACGTCATGACGTGGATTTAGTCCTCGCCATCAAACGCTGGATGCTGCTCCCGTTAAAGCGTCTAAAACAGCGGGTTAATATGATGCCTCTGTATTATGTTTCCATCTCCGCGGACGGAAAAGCGTCGGTGGCTGGCAGATGCGCTGACCGAGGTGCTGAAACTGACCCGCCTGCATTTCCCACCGCACAGGAGCCTCCCACCAGCCTCCCTCACTCCATTTCATTTCAATTGGCTCTTAAAATGTGTTTTTTTCCTTGTTTCAGACGCATTATTTCTGCGCAAAGATTTATCTCCAGGTTTAAAGGCAGGTATGGTCTGATCAGGCAGGTGCATGGGCACGGACAGGGTGATGGTATGTTATGTTACTCATGAGGAAATGCACGTGAGGTGACGTGGGTGTGCAAGGCCAGGTAACTACAGGGTTGATGAGAGGTATGGGGCGGGTGAATACATGGGTGGGGCAGTGAGGTGGTGGAACAGGAAGAGGATGAGCAACTGGTTTGATTAGACCTACCTGTGTCTCTGGCTGGACAGGTGTGACTTGAAAGGGTTTAAGCTCCAAATGAAACCAAATAAACAATGTGCTAAATCTGTTTTAAATTATTATTATTATAAATATATTACAATTTGTGATTTATTCAATTTTTCTTCCATTAAATGTTAAATTTTATTTAGCGTTTAAGTTCTTCTGTAAGCAAACAATCCGGTTTGAGATCAGATTATGAATTAACTGAATGTCCTCCCATGGCAACGCGGTGAATCTTAACGGTGATGACTAACTGCCCTCATTGACCCGAAACCACTAGGTGGCGTCTTGTCCCAGATGGGAAATTCTCCCATTTGTATAATTTTCAGGAAATGCTAGTTTGTTAGTGTGTAAACACATTAATAAGATATTATCTAAACACCACAGGCACAACATAACTGATTCAACATGTAATACCATTTATTAGTTTATTAATAAATAATAACATGTGTTTGTTTCCCATCTTCTTTGATGTCCTGATAAGTTTCCTCTCAGAAAACATCAAAACGCACGGATCTCGTGGTGGATCAATGCAATCAATACCTTCAATTAAGACACTTCCTTCACTAACATCTGGAGCGCATCTCAATTACAAGCTTACTCAAGCATGAATTCAATAAATATTTAATAAACGTTTCTTCTTTCTAATGCAGGTTGTGTTTCCTCACCCTGAATGTGTTTGCCTCGTTCCAAAGGAGTAGATTTTATTTTATGATCCAGTTCTTTGTGCCTGTGACCTAAAATAAAGCCCGACATACTGGAGCTAACAGTGCAGCTGGAAAATTAATTATATTGCTTTTAAAGCCTCCACAGCCTGCAGCTTTGTCCGTCACGTTTACTGAATGTGACCAGGTTTAGTCTAAATTCAATGCAGTATTGATGATTTGATCATTTATTGAGATATTTTCTTTTCTCCTCCTCTGTTTTTTTTAGTAAATATGATCTGTGTAATATTAAGATGCTGCCAGATATAAACTATGTATCCTTACTCATCAGAACTGTATTTCCTGGATTATGACCTGATAGTGCAGACGAATGTGACGGCAAGTGGATGGCAGATATTTTACCCTAGTTAAGCAACAAACAAACAAACAAACAAACAAACATGATTTTTTTTTTTTTATCCAGAAAGAGAGTCATTCATCCACATATTAATGTATCACAAACACAAATACAAAAAAATAAGAAAATACCAAAGTGTGACAGTTTAAAACAAACACCCGAGCCAAACTGTAAAACGCTTCAGTTTAATAAATATTGATAAAAACATAATTATAGACACATACACCAGAATCTTTCCAGATTTCTAAACTAACTGCACATCAGCGCCTCACACGTTGACGGCAGCACGATATTTCCAATGGCTTTTAACACTGTGGCCAATAGCACGTCAAACACATCAAACAGATATAACTTATAAAAGTAAAAATGACTGGACAAAAACATCACTATCATTACATCAAGTACAGGGCGCATTTTAATTAGTTTGGTTTATATCTGAGCCGTTCTGCTGCTGTAAACACTCACAAGGGCAGCAAATCTGCAGCTAACTAGTTCAGGATACGCTTAATTTCATTTGCACCCAGTTATTCTAGGAATTTGTAGCTGAGAACCGCATTTATTATGTCATTATTCAATGACAACTAACTTGAAAAGTGCTTTAAAAACAAAATTATTCTTATCATACTAATAAACATTTGCACACTGCAGTCACATTTAGAAGACAGTTTTATACCAAAGCGACTTACTGTAAACACGACAGGGCAAAAACCTGCCTGCAACATTCAAGTTCCTTCATTCGTAAAAGAAGAAGTGTGCTCTACTTCCTCTTTTACGATCAGCAAAACTGTGATTCCCTCGTCAAAACAATGACAGAGAAAATATGAATTCATATGAATAAAACTGTGTGTTAAACACTATAATGTGTTTATGTTCCTCCTGCATCAGTCACAGCCAGTTTCAGCACAGAATAACTCAAAATTAAACGTTAACTTCAACAAACTATGATTGACTGTGGATTTTAAATGTACTTCCATGTTTCACGAGTCACACACAGACTGGGTATCTGCAACAGAAGGTCAAACCACAGTAACCTGACTGTAATCGTACAGGTCCACGCGATGAGCGTCTCCAAAGATGAGGAAAATACCGAGGCCTGTGGCATTTACTAAAGTGACGAGGGAGAACACGTAGGACCACGACAGCGTGACCTCAATCAGGAAACCGGACACGGAGACCAACACCAGTCCTGTGCAACACACGCCAAAGAAGGAGGAGATCAGTGACAGTCGTCACAATGGAAACACTTACACTTACACTTTTAAATCCAAATCTAAGGATACATACCCATAAAAGCGCCCAACATATTCATGAAACCTGTTGCGGACACGGAAAATTGATTAAATGTCAATCAAAACTAAGATTAGTGCAGCTTTGTGAAATCGAAATGTGCTGCTAGACACTCACCGTAGAGGGCGCCAGCACAGGATGGGGTGAGGTCCTGAACGTTCACCCCAACGCCACTGAAACACAGTGAAACACAGTGAAACACATTACATATATGGATATCTGTGGTGATACTCAGTAGCTTTTTGTTATCAGCGAATCCTGTGAAAAGACCAAAACCAACAGCGAATCACTTTCATGAGTAAGTCTGCATCCAAAGATGACACAAGGTGATACTTCTTATTCTTCAGAGCCACAAACCCTTATTGCAGTTGAGAAACTTCATCCTTCATCACAATAACTAGAGCACACAACGTACAGTGTCCACCAAATACTTGGGTCATTTTGAAAAACACACTAAAATAAAGATCAAACTATATATTTTAGGCCCTTGGCAGCATCCGGTGGACAGATATCCCACAGGGTTCGGTATTTGGTCCATTTAGTTTCTCATTTATATGCATTCCTTTGGTACGCTCAGGTTATGAGGGTCCCCTGTTCAACTGTTCATAAACACAAATATCTAATCAGCCAATCAGATAGCAGCAATTAGAGCATTTAGGTTTGTAGACATAGTCAAGACCACCTCCTGAAACTAAGCATCAGGGTGGGGAGAAAAGGTGATTAAAGGGACTGAACGTGGATTGGTTGTTGATGTGAGACAGGCTGGGTGAAAATGGCTTGTTGATGGCAGAGGCCAGAGGAGAACAGGTTTGAGCTGATAGAAAGGTGACGCAAACCACACATTACAACCAAGGTTTCTGACAATGCACAACACCTCCAACCTGGATGCATACAGGCTTCAGCAGAGGAAGACTACACAGGGTGCCCACTCCGGGTGACACTCCTGACCACTTACGGCACTCTAAACCACGTTTCACACACATTCATACACTGATGATGGTTGCAGCTCTGCAAAACAGAGAGAAAGCATTCAAACCCATTCATAAACCCAACAAGGCAGTCATTCAGGGTTAAGTATCTTGCCCAAGGACACTCCAACATGCAGCCCCGAGGGGCTGGAATTTGAACCAATGAGCAACCTGCTAGACGACTGAGTAACAGCAGTGCCTTTGAAGATTTAGATCATGGATGTGCAGCAGGTCAAATCTGCAGCAGCTGCTGGATGCTCTCAACTCACTACTGACTAACTTCTTGGAGGTGTCCTGCAGCTTTTTAATCTATGCCCTGAAGAATTAAGCAGTTCTGAATCAATAAACCTGGAACAAGATGTCAACTATACAACTTCATCATTACCACAAGACAAGACAAGAAACTATCACCATGAGCGACAAGTCGTCTACAAACAGTGTCACTGTGACTCTTGCAGTTTGGATATACTTCTATACAGCACAGGTAGGGGCTTTTACCTTCTGCACCCAGGGGCCCATTGTCTCATAATCCATCCATTTGAGTACAGTGTTAAATGTTAGGTGGCCTGTTGCTCCCTAAAGCACAGAGCTCAGCACAGCAGGGAGGGCAAGAGCTGCAACACTGACTCCCCTTCCCGCCCGGGGCTGCAGCACACCACCAATATTAAACGGCTACATGCTGCAGTGAGACGTCTGAACTTGTTTGCATGCTTCACTACAAATCACAATTTCTCTTTTCAAAGTCATGTTGGCAACGTAAACCAGTGATAGCTCCTCTGCGTACTGTGAATTCCGTGTTATGTTTACATTGCTGCGACAGGTCCTGCCTAACCTGCCGATGGGCTCAATCGAGCTATTGTGTTTTCCCATGTACCCTTGAAGGTAAAGGCAACGCTACAAGAAAAACAAACCAGTTGTTTGCATGCTGTGGTTTTCTGTCTGACATTTGGTTTGCTCTCACTTAATAACACCTTGCATCTTCATTAAACCTACAGACATCCTACATCACCGCTACTTGATGAAAAGATGTTTACTTTAATGCAATGAATACCTTGCAGCTATTCCCGGGGCCAGGAGCCGGAGCCAGGTTATGACGGTTATGATGTAAATAACATTTAGCTGGGCGGAGCAGGGGGCAGGAAGGTCAGATTGTAGTGAGGGACAAGTACTTATTGTAGATGTGTTGGTCTTTTCATGGGAAACCATCCTTTAAATATTGACTTAGCTTAATTTAGACAAATCTTTTATTTTAATAAGAACAACTGGAGGTTGTTTGAACACTTTAAAACACACAGACAGATGTATTTATTTATTTATTTTTAAACCACACATACCCGCTGGTGAACGTGGAGACCCCTATAGCAACCGAGATGAAAGCCACAGCGGAGGGAAATCTGACGGCTCCAGTCAGAAGCATGATAAACATGCTCGATACGCCCATGGCGAAGAACTGAGGACGGGCAGACATACGTACGTTTAAAGGCAAAGTCCATAAACTGTAAGTTACATTCACTTTGATTAACATTAGTACCGTATCAGACAGTGAAGCAGTTACATCTAGGCAGACTGCATATGACCTTAACACTTCTTATTAAATTTCAAAGGCAAACACCTACATGACCCATAACATAACAGTGATTTACAGTTAGTACATTTTGACCCAGCCCCGCCCCCAGGGAAGCGTTGAAGCTTGTAATTACATGTTGGAAAAACACACAGATTCCTACGCAGACTTGATCGCAGCCAGTCAGGACAACTGTTACACAGTTTGTAATCACTTTAAAACACAACTCTGCAGCACTGAATGATGGCACACTTACTTGCATGATCTTTCTCACAGATGAGACACCATACCCTGCACATAAACAAAACAACACACAAGACGTAAGCAGAATTTAACTGGATTAAAAGACAGACTATATGTATTAAGGACCCATGTTTCATACCTTGAGTTATGAGAAAATCTGATAAATAGCCTCCAACGATCGCTGATGGGATCGCAGCTAGCCACGGAATTACATTATACACCCATCCCTGCAAGAACAGACAGGTTAGGCATACACCACCAAGTTCCTTATGGAATTTAAACAACGTCATTGACCTGAGGCGGTCTAAATGTGGAGTGTGACTGTTCATCAGTTAAGGAATTAAAAGTTCAGCGTGTTTATCATCTGAAACACATGATATGGCTCGGGAAACAAATACCTTCTCATGGGGAAATGATTCTTTGAAGTATGTTGGCAACCATGACAGTAAAGTGTAGGAAGTGCTGCACATGCACATGTGAGTGAACACCATGGCCCTTTGAAAGACGACAACAAAGACAGTGTGAGAGATGGCTGCCGACAAGCATGAAGGGGGTGAACGATGAAGAATCGAAAAGAAGCGGCAGTACCAGACGGGCGCCTTCTTAAGAAGTTTCAGCCAGTGTTTTCTTGACAAACTGCGCTGCGAGTCGCTGCTCAACACCATCTGCTGGGGCACAACTTCACCTGAAACAAGACAGTTAAGAGGTCACCAGAGTTATTAAAACACAGCCGGAGAGGGGACGTGAACGTGTGTTTGATGCCATGACAAATGTAAATGTCATGGCGGCGCTAGAGGAAAAGTAGAGGAATACATCCGACCGACATCGATATAGCCCTCTGTCAGTCAGGACAGAAAGTGACAACTTAAATTCAGTTTATTTTCCAGGGATACATAGATTGCTATACCTTTTAAGAAACACTGCCAAACAACAAGTGCCCAGAGTCCAGACAGGAAACCAGTAGCGTAGAACATGCTTTCCCATCCATGCCAGTCCAGCATCAGGGAACCCATCCCACCCGCTAACAACGTTCTGAAAGAGCAACAAAGAGCAGAAACAGACAACAAATAATGTCAACAGAGACGGACTGATGTGCTTATATGCAGGTTAGTGTGTGTGGTTTGTGCGTGTTAGCGTAACACACCCGAGATGGCTACCGCTGTGCATGGTGCTCATTAAAAACCCTCGCTCTCCTTGCACCACGCGCTGTGAGCAAAGGCTGGCCAGGGACGGGAAAAACACACCTGTAAGACAGCTGAGGATATGTGACACCTGCGAAACTGGTCGGCTCAGGCGTCACTGGGGATTCAGGGGTTAACATTTCCTGCAGCACTGGACCTTTTATTTTAAGGAACACAATTTTACCTATTAAGCAGCTGATTAGCTTAGCTTAGCATTAAGACTGGGTGCAGGGGGAAACGGCTAGCCTAGCGGGGAATAGTGACTTCCTGTTGTCTCCGCTGGTTGCCTGGCAAATGCTCCTGGTCCCAAGAAATAAATCCAGCCTGTGACATATTTAAACTTGGTTTTAATGACAAATAACTGTTTAATCAGGGAGCCGAAGCGGCGCTGGTGTATTTTGTGACCCCTGTACAGTGGTAACAAGGCTTATGCTAAGCTAAGCTAATTGGTTGCTGCTTATCATTACTGTTCAGATATAACAGCGATGTTAATCTTCTCATCTTTGCAAGTGAACATGTTTAACTACTCCTTTCGGTGCTTCCATATTTTGCTCACCCTGCATTAGCCCCATAAGGAATCTGGCTGCAGTCATGAGACCGAGGATGTGAGAGCCTAGATGGGCCAGTAGAGGTGTAGCCGCTGTGATTAGAGCCCACGAGGCTGCGGAGATGAGCAGGACACGCTCTCCTCCTATTCTAATATAACAACAAAAATCATAGAATTAAATCCTTAAACCCAACAATAAATATGTGATTACAATTATTATTTACTATCAATGTTTAAATCCAGCCATTTGAAGCCATCCTATGCTCTTCCACCAGCTGATGTGCTTACTTGTCGCTGGCATGTCCACCAAGGATCTGTGTGAAACAGTAACCCCAGAAGAATCCGCCCAGGACCAACCCAGAGTCGATTTTACTCCAGTGAAAAGAGGTCGCCATTGACACCACGCAGATTGGCATGGCCATCCTGGCACAGTAGAGGAGGCAGGTGCCCAAAAACAGCGTCACGCTCCATTTTCGAGCCAGGGGTCTGCAAGCATTAAGGGAAACAACACGTATTGTAATCAAAGAGCAGGGTAAATACATTCATATGCAAGAGGGGTCAGGCCAGGTTGCACAAAATATCGTTAGCTTCCTCCTGAAGTATGACACATTAAGACTAATTTCTCCTTTGCTGTGGAAAAAACCTTAAATACTTGAATTTGCATTTGAGGGAATCCTTAAGGAGACCACTAAAGGGCGTTTTGTGCAACCTCTTCAAGGAAAAATGTGTGCAATTGGGTACAGGACAGTAAAACCAAAAGTTAGTAAGGCAACAGGCCACTAACAGTCTGAAGCTGTGCTAGCTGCAGTAAAGTCAGTATTTAAGCATAGCAGTGCTTTGAGCTATATGCTAACACCAGCGCCAAATTTCTGGCAAAGCTATCAATAGTTATTAAGATATTTCAGTCTGGATAAAGTCAGTGATGTAACTGGCTGACTGACATGTCCATCTGCAGAACCATGCAGCTAGCATGGATACAAAAAATACTCTGTCCCAGCGAAACATGAGTGTCCAGTTCTTGTAAACGCAGGTGGGGTACTACTCCGTGGTACCACACCGTGGTATGAGGGTAATCTGTTGTTCCACATTCTAAAAATCCAATTTTCAAGGAGCACAGATTCATGAGCGTATGGAACGAGCATATTATGGACAGCTAGAGTATGTATAGACCAAGTCGAGCCTAGCATGGTGTTCCTGGTCTGATCTAAATAGTATTCAGTCTCACCTGGGCCAGAGGTTTTGGTTTGGAGTCATTCCTGCCGTCTCCTGATCTGTGTTTGTCAGCCATTCGGAGAACACTGCCATCTTCTCTGCGTAACACCTCTCACACTGAGATGTGCGCTTCAGCTATACCTCGTGTCCTCAGGCAGGCAGGCAGGCGGGCAGGCCAAACAGGTAGAACTTGTTGGGACAAAACTCAAAAGAAGCATCTGCTTGTGATTTGCAAGACTGACAGCAGAGGTCTGAGCGGTGGTTTTACTGGGGGTAAAATTTGCATTTGCCCGGAGGACAGAGGGATATTTGTTGCTTCAAGCTTTTGATTTTTAAAAAGCAGATTTTTATTTTTTTGAGACGCTTTACTCTTACAGATAGGTGACATGGTGAAAAACCTGAACAAATGCTTCTACACAGGCGCGCTGAACGGTACAACGATGCAATTTACAACCAGTCGTGCTCTGCGTCATGTACACAAACGGCAAAATGGCCCCTTTGATTCTTTGATTTTGTGTGTGAGGAGAGATCGAAATGAAAAGAGGGTTCATTGTTGTGGCTGATTCCTGTTTCTATAGGTACAGTCATGTGACATCTGCATTTGCATCTGTAACACAGACATCAAATAAAGCAAATAGGGTTGGACTTTGTGGTCAGCAAAGCACTTCTGGTGGCACTAATGCTCGTGCATTAGTACAATAAGGAAAGCGAGAGGAGCCGCTCCTCTGCGGGCGACTGAGAATGCCAACACAGGATGCGATCGGACTGTCGGCAACCACAGTCAATCAACAGTTACACAGAGGGATAATACAGCAGGGTGGCAGTGCATGAGCCCTTCATTACAAAGATGAGGGCACACTTTGAGAGCTCAGTGGAAGGAAACCGTCGGAAATGACTGCATGAGTAACTGGTCAAATGAGTCATCCTTCATTGTATTGCATGTGTGTGTACAACAGGAGGACAGCGCAGGCCTGAATGCATGACCCCCACCTACAGTGAGAGGATCCAGTGGCTCTGTTTTGCTATGGGGGGGGGGGCATGTTGCTGGAATGGTTTGGGTCAAGGCTTCACTGTTAATCAGTACAAAGTTGTTGTGAGTGATTGATCACCTTCATCTAGTAATTAAATACATCTGTACTGATGGGACTAGTCTCTCAGGATAACCTCTGCTTCTGCATATGGACGCAGAATTTGTGAGCACCTGACGCACTCCGGTTTCCTTTTCATCGTATTGTTATTTCAGTGGGATTTCCTTGAACGTGGGTAAACAGACCAAAGTGTAGAGCAAATAAAGACCATTTCATAATTCGCACACACGCACACTCACTACTGAGAACATGGAAAAACAGCTCTATTATGGTTCACAAAAGTTTTGTTTATTTTAATAATTGCAAATCTGATCTTAAAAATGTTGAATAATAAAAGGGATGTGAGCTCTCTGGGTCTCAGTATTTTTCAAAGCCGATATCTATAAAGACAATACAACCTTAAAAGAAATTAAGGATGGGACAACTAGCAGCAAGTTTGTTTTATAAAAGTAAACAAACTGAACAAAATAAACAAGCACAAGTGCCTTTCCCCGCTGAAAGAAAAACGAGATACACTTACATGCAGTTAAAGTGAAAATACTAACGGCTTTAAAAGTGGCAAAACAGACAGAAAGGTCTTCCAAACACCTGCTTTCAATGTCGTTTTGATCAGTTATTAATTACCAAAACAAAGCCAAGAAACAAAATAATCAATCTGAATACATCTTAAACAAGAGCGCTTTCAAACTAGAGTGTTGCCGTCATTAGCATTTCTTGAGCAGAGCAGCCCTTTCTCTCACACAGCGTATAAATCCTCACTCCAGCAACGTGTTTGGCAGAACATTATCCCGACCTCAAGCCCTTGTAACATAAAACCAAATGCAACCATTTGGAGAATGCTCGGGGCTGTGCATACTCGACCCGGTCGGACAGCCACGTCTGATTTCAACCCGTCAGTCAGGGTGTATTTCACCCAAAGAGTCGCGTGAATGATCGCTTTACAAGGCAGTGCATCCCAGACATACTGTAAAGGTACAATCAAATTTCAAGGTGTAGGATGCAAGTGGCTGATTCTATAGCAACTCGTCAAACATCATCCTAAATAAAATCACAAAGTATTATATTAATTAAAAGTATATTACATTAATAAAGTCTGTCTTTCCATTTAATTGAAAAATAGTCACATTTGGTGTATGAAATTTAAATTCTAAACTTATTTTTGATTTCAAACAATCTAGACTCTTGCGCTGTGTCATCTTAGTCTAAACATATCTTCACTTTTAAAAAACAAAACAAAACAGAGGGTCATTTTATATCAGCTGCTCCGAGTTTTAACCATCACAGTTGTACCGTCCATCCACAGGAGCTCAGCAAAATGGCGCTGGAGCTGGCTCCACGCGCACCACAGCATTAACACTGTTCGTTTACGCCATCGTCTCTCTTTCTGGCAAAATAAAGTCTTGTTGGGGAAAACACAATAAATAATACTACTGGCTGAGGCTTTAGAAAGACAAAATATAAAACAGCAATTTGAATTTTGTTGTCTCCAAGATCTATCTAAAAATCCAGGACCAGTATTTAAACTAAATCATTTCTGTCAATTTGCAAATACAGCAATTTACAGTTTGCACAATGAGTTAAGTCTTACCTCTCATGAATGAAACATGAAAAAACAATGTAGCATTTGTTTATACATATAATGTTACCTGGTTGTCACACAGTCACTGACTGATCATAAATTAAGGGGACGTGGAAGGTGGTTGTTCTCATCTGTTGTGTTCACTTGGGGTCCTCGATGGTGCCCGTGCTAAGGTCAGTCATTTTGGGGTATTTCACCTTCTTCTGGTCCAGCTCATTCTGTGCCCACAGCAGTAACTTCAGGAGTTTAGCCAGTTTGGGTGTTGATTCCCTGTTTTCATAGTCCAGCACAGCTTGGTTCACCTCACTCCACACCTGTTCACAAGATAAGTGCTGCAGTCAAAATGAAATAAAACAATTTCTTGCACGGTTATTTATCGCCTGCATTCACTGTGTCGTTCGTGGTTATTAGCAACTGACATTTTTCAGTGTTTTGAACGATGGGCTGAAATGGTGGTGGTAAAACAAAACAATTCAGCCTGATTATCAAGCTAAGGCATCCAAAAAAAGACCATCCTACCTTTTGCCGCTGCATCATGTTGAGCAGGTCTCCAAAGGGCGACTCTTCTGGGTTGTCAAAGGCCAGGAGGGCTAATGTTCTCTCCATCTCTGTCAGACACTCGCGGCTCTCCTCCCCCTGCTCGGCCAACTGTGTCTGGGCAAACTCCAGCGCTGACTCAGTCTCCCTTAGCCTGATTAACTCAATCAAATGTTGCTGCTGCAAGAGGGGGAATAAAGCACAAGCGGTGGCAGTTACAGTTCAAGCGTCATCAAGTAACAACGCATTTTCCTATTTAACCACAAAATAAATGGTTTCACTGTGTTCAGTGATAGCCTGGGTTATTGTCTACAGGGTGCTAACGGTGGTAACATGTTTATTCACGTTTTAACAGTTCTGATCTCACTTGAATGAAAATGTGTTGTTTCTTTAAAAGCCACATAAATATAAGGATAACACATTTTGTCTACCATTAACATGACGTGCATATTTAAGTATAATAAAGGTACAAACTACTTTCTAGTTCACAGAGGAACATATTAAAATCAGCGATGACGACGGCGATTACAAAGCTCTGTGCATGTACCTGCAGATGAAAATACAAGTATCGATTGGTGTCGAGCAGCTCTGGGTGTAAGCTGTTGATGAGTGCAATAGCTTCCTGTATCTGTCCCTTCAGGATCATCTCTCTAATCTTTATCCTTTCATCCAAAGAGTCCAGGTCCACGCTTGGCTCAATCCCAGACTCCATCCGAAACTTCTCTGCAGCCTCTTTGAATCCCTCTTTAAACAGATGGAAAATAGATACAGACAGAAACAAAGACGTTGAGGACAGTTATGAATGATTTGTGCAAGTTGTCTTGTAAGCTCGTGCTCACTGTTTTTAAGCTACATGCCTCACCTGTCACCAGGTAATTCATAATGAGCCGATTCATGTCCGCCCTCTGTATATGAACATTATTCAGTTTGTCCATCCACTCTTCTTTTGTGATGTCTTCAGGCTTTTCAGCATAACTCATCATTGGGATCCTAGAGGAGTGGAAAAGCCATTGGAAATGCAGCGAAACGTGAGCAAGACTGACACAGCTTGGTCACAGTTTGTACCTACATGAACAGTAACGTTACCACCGTGCAAAGACAGATTACGAGGATTGAACGCAAAGATGGATGACACACGCTAATGACAAACATCGCAAATTAATAACAAAACAACAGGCGCGTTATTTTGCGCTTAAATTGCGTTAAGATGCACGTTAGCGCCATTAAAACACAATTTGGAAATTCTCCGAGGCTTCCAAAACAAACCCATTTCCTCTTGGGCAACAGTCCTGGCTAGTTAGCAGACTGTGTGCGTTTACACAGCTTACCGTGCAAACACAAGGTCCGGCGATTATCCTTTCTTGCAGGCGTGAGAAGAGAAGAACCAAAAGGCAATGCGCGGTCTTGTCAGTGCTTTAAGATGAATAAAAATGTAAAGTGCGGGTACACAAGTCAGGCTTTTCGCGGCTAGCTAACTAACCAAGCTAATGTGATAACCTCGCGATAGGAACGTCAGTCCTGCGAGCTCTGCGATTGGCGGGGACAGTGACGTCACGGTTGCCGAGGAACAGTTACAGTCGGTGCAGCGAATCGACAAATCTAATCTGCTGTGAGACAGTGCTGTTTGATTTTGATAGCCAACATACATCTATATATCTTGTGCATATATCTCAGGCATATCTAATGTAATGGAAAGATTAATAAAATGGAGGAAGAAAACGAGTGCAGAGGCTTCCACACAGGGCGTGAGAGTTCACTGGATGATTTCCTGGGTATGAATAGCCAATGCCATGGCCCTAGCAGTCACCAACTGAAGACCTTATTAACCGTGCAAATTGTGTAACAACCCCAGGCCACATATGCCCAAAGGCCTTCCAGAAGTCGGGTTTACTATATATGTAGTTTGGGGGGATTTGATTGCTTGTCATTTTTCTGGGGAAAGTTGCACCATTAAATACAATATTAGCTCCTGCATTAATGGTTAATGTTATTAATTGCTATTTCAGATGGGCCCTAGTGTCGGATTCTAGTTCTGATACCGTAATAAGCATACATTATGTGCACTCACATGGTTCAAGCTAATATAATAAACACAGAAAAACAGCCCAGTTGTCAGACTTTACAAGATCTGTGCAACAACTGTCAAGGTTAGAGAAAAACTCATGGTTATGGTGCAGTACATAGTGTGAGGTTATGCAGACATTTAAGCAGAAAAACTACAGGTGGATCTATTATTATTAGGCTGCAATGGCTGTGGTATACCAAGCTATTTTATATTAATACTTCCGTCTATATTTATTGTAACAAAATCTGCCTAAAATTAGAAAAATGGTGGCCAAGAAAATGCAGTGTCTTTCGGGGGCTCCTGGAAGGTTCATGGCCCTGAGCCATCTGCCCTACTTTTCCTGTGGACTGTCCAGGCGTAATAGTAAAATTGGTAGATTTTCCCGCTGACAAAAGTGTAATGAAAGATTCGACACACACACTACTCAATATTATACAGTTAATCACTGGACCATTACTTTCGGGAACTATTGATTTGAGCTCATGGTGAGATTTATTGAAACAAAACGCAAAATCAATTAACATCCCATGTGTTTCATTCATTGTCACTAAAGCCTGAGTCCATTTAATGTTTCAAACCAATGCATCACATGGATGGACAACATGTAACTGCTGAAGCAATGTAGCCTCCTCTAATGTTGGTCTCAACCTTGGGTGGTAGGCCTAGTTTTGTATTTATAGTTATGCTATAATTATGGAAGAGTTCTCAGTCCAATTGCTTTTACAGTAGAATAGGTTTTGCAACAGAATAGCACAGGTGTTACGTTTCAAGTGTCCCAGTAAGCCATGACAGCGAAACAATGAACCAACATGCACAATACCTGAAACCAAAGCAGTCAAATGGATGTCAGCTATCACAAAAGTCATTATATAGACTGCTGTAGGCTACATCTGTGCTTTTCATTCAGTGACATGGCAAAATGTTTTCAGGGATAAAGGCTTGAATATGTTTAATATTTTGTGAAAGGCGACAAGACAGTGCAATTTTAAACTCATGGTGTAATAAATTTTTGCTTTTTCTGGTAATAACTACAAACTCAAGGACTGTTAGAAGATGTACCATTAGATAGCATAATTTTGTCTTGGGTCATATCATCTGTGGGTCATAGGGTCATATTATATACTGTTATCCATCCACTCAGCACTGACTGCACACTGTGGAAATAATATTTCTAATATGCCCTAATGCAGAATTAATGTCAAATCAGCTATGGACAGTCAGATATTTGTTTTGGTTAAGTTGACTTTGTACATAAAGTCAACTTAAACAGACCACACCCCCTATGATATAGGAAAGGAAATGGTTTTAAAAAATTCACATCAGCTGTCTGGAAGAGAGGTAAATGTAATTACGGTAAATATGCAGTTTGACTTAGCTTAGCTTAGCATAAAGGTTGGAAACAGCAGGTAAATTACAATTAACACTTTGTTTCTCCTTTGCTAAGAAAAACTGTGTAAATCCTTCATTTGTCTTTTTCTAGGACACTAACAGGCCACTTCCTGGAGTCTCTAGACTGGTTGCCTAGCAACTGACCTGGGTCAAGAAATATGCTAGTTGCTAGCACAAAGATTAGCTTGCAAACTTTAAACTTCAGTTTGTGTACAGACTTGAAAAAAATGTCATTATGAACGTGTACTGGTAGGTGGGTTTTGTTACCAT
This sequence comes from Datnioides undecimradiatus, assembly GCA_008933995.1. Lineage (NCBI taxonomy): Eukaryota > Metazoa > Chordata > Actinopteri > Lobotiformes > Datnioididae > Datnioides > Datnioides undecimradiatus. The sequence goes on along the minus strand of WARS01000071.1, from coordinate 5,436,076 downwards.
TTAAGAGAACCAAGGTAATCATTAATCCCTATCTGTAGTCCTTTTGCTGTAATTAACAGACTAATGGATTTTCTCATTGAGCAATATGCTAGCTAAGAACTGAAAGCAAACAAGCGTTTTTCCTTTTAAATGTATTTAATCAGTGTAAATTGGTCTTAAGTAACTGTCCCCTGCTTGAAACAGTACTGGTTTCTGTGATTGTATGGTCAGATTTTGGCTCTCTTCACACGCTGTGCCGCGCTCGACAGTGCTGTAGCTGCACTTTGCATCCAGCATCCTCCTCTCAACATCCCAGTAAGTTTGTGCACGCGCACGTCGGGTCGCCATGGGGCGTTTAGGGGGCGGAGCCAGCGTACTGCTGCAGCTGTCCATGGTTGCGTAGTGGTAGCCAGAGAGGGTCCGGGTACGTGCGAGATGCAGCCATAGTCACGCTACACTGTCAAAAATTATAACCCGCTGGGATCGTGAGTTTTGCAGCGCATCAAAGCCGACTGAAAGGTGAGCTTGAAAGGTGTATTTCGATCTTTTATTTTGCCTCGACACACTGCCCCTTGCCCTTGAAAATTACTGCTGACGATCCATCCCTGTCTTGCATCAAGAACAGGCCAGGAAGCAAACCAACATGGATGCTGTGCGCTATAGCAGTGCTGCTGATGATGCCTGCACAGAGATTATGCTCCTAGCATCGTATTCACAGAGTTTAATCCTTCTTATAGACAATTGACAACGGGATGCGAGTCGTGTCAAAGGGAAATTTGGCACCCACCCATCAGAACGGACGGTTTTTGGCAATAAATGTTGAAATAAGCTGTAGAGGGCTTCTGATAGACCACTGCCTATTCATTTGTGTCAAGATGACACCCATTTAGAAGCAGCTATATTTTCAGGGATGGCTTTACCTTGTTGTACATGCACCATCAATTTGTCATATCGTTTCTCTTGCAGGGTGGTTAGCTGAATGGATGTCAGTTACTGATTTACTTACAGCAGCAGAGGCAGTCAGTGGTCCTGCCAAGATGTCACAGTTACAGTATTATCATGTAGAAATCTAACTGGACAATTGACATTATTAGTGTACTTACACTGAAAAATAGTGAAAATAATCAATTTGTGCCAGAAAGCCAGTCTTATTTCCCCTGTATTTCAAACATACTTGTTTCCTTTCACATTTACCTTGTACAGGATAGTTGCATTAAATTGAGATTGACCAGCTGTAGTCTGGAGGATTCAGTCACTTTACTAAAAGGCCATATTTTAAACAGATCTTTAATGTGATTTAAAAAAAAAAAAAAAAAAAAAGGATATCTTAATAAATTGGTCTGGTTCCCTATGTTTGCTTATGCAGCGTGACACTCAGCCCAACCAGTGCAGTTAGTTTTCTGTTTCTGTACCCAGCTTGTGGACGTGAGGCATCATGGCTGAGCAACAGAGGCAACGCTCTCTGTCCACCGCTGGTGAGTCCCTCTACCATGTCTTGGGAGTCGAGAAGGTGGCAACAACGGATGATATTAAAAGATCTTACAGGTGGGGCAGCTCTTCGGCCTAACGCCCAACTTTGCCACAGAAATGTATTTTGTGGTTATTTTTTCATTGATGTTTTTTTGGGGGGGAAACTTTCTACACAGGAAACTGGCGTTGAAGTTCCACCCTGACAAGAATCCTGACAATCCCGAGGCGGCTGATAAGTTTAAGGAAATAAACAACGCCCATGCAATTCTGAATGACCCCACAAAGCGTAACATTTATGACAAATATGGCTCTCTGGGACTGTATGTCGCTGAGCAGTTTGGAGAGGAGAATGTCAACACTTACTTTGTCCTTTCAAGCTGGTGGGCAAAGGTAAGAATGAGTGAAAGCTTGGACCAAGTACTGTTTGCTTTGTGAATACCTTTCTCCACTGTTCTTGTTTCACGCTGACTCTTCACTTCCTCCCATGAATCTTCTTTCCTCCAGGCTCTGTTTGTACTCTGCGGCCTGGCCACTGGCTGCTACTTCTGTTGCTGCCTGTGTTGCTGCTGTAACTGCTGCTGTGGAAGATGTAAACCACGGCCTCGAGAGGGACAGGAACAGGAATTTTATGTGTCCCCCGAGGACCTGGAGGCTCAGCTGCAGTCTGATGAGAGAGGTGAGAATGAAGCACCTCTTTTGCCTTTCCCACCATACATTTAATATATTCACACATATATAACCTTACAAATACCCTACTGATTAGTATACTCTCTAAGATATTGCACCTACAATAATAACTTGAAATATTTGCCATATTTGGATCATCTTGCTTGGGATCTTAATTACCCTAGTTACCATTATACTGTATTTTGAAAGTCTGTAAAGTCTGGCCTATGTTGGCTCATTCAGTTGTACTGGATCTGTGCACAAATGAGCCAAATTAGGTTTGAATATCTGACATTTTCCTAAAAATACTGAGGCATGGAGTCAGACCCTACACTGCCCATTAGCTGTAGATACTTCAGGAAATCTCCTTTATCAGTTTGATCAAATTGTTGTTTGAGGTCCTCAAATGACATAATTGAGCGATCCCTGTAGAGACTGATAACAACATCCCATTAAAGATACCTTTTTCCAGATATACAGATTAAGGTGTTATTCCATATGGAGGAGTAGCTTCGTTTGTGTTGTGAAACCTTCAGAACAGTTCCACAACATCAAAGGGAGCCGCCCTCCATCTTTACCCACCTGGAGTTAGACTCGTAGCTTGTCCAATGTTTTGTTAGCTTATTCACATCAAATGCTATGTTGTATAATTCCATAGAAAACCCACAATCAGGAAGTTGCGTTGTTTGACTATAACAGGTTGGTGGTTATTGGTGGCAAACATTTCGAATGCTGTTTCTGTTTGTCAAACAGAGGCTGGGGGTGAACCTATAATGCTGCAACCATCAGCCACAGAGACCACCCAGCTAACATCGGATGGGCACCACTCCTACCACACCGACACCGGCTTCAACTAACCCCCCTCCCTTTGTTCCTGTCAATCCTGGCCTGCGGTCCTGCCTGCTTCCCTGCTCCACCTCAGTGAGATGAAAGAAAGGGGCAATCCACCTTTCCACTTCAGAAAGAAGAGCCATGCGGAGGAGAGGGACTAGTAAGCATGGCCCATGAAAGGAACTAATGAAGTCACATCCCTTACACCCCTCCCTGATTGGTCCACAACTTATTTCCCCCAGTGCGAGAAGAAAAGAGAAACAACTCAATTGTTTCCTTTCTTATTTCTTCTTTTGTATTTCTTGGCCTTTAACCACACAGGTCGCCTACCCCACTTTCCCTCTCCCACATTTCGCATCATGGTGTAGCATGCACTGTTTATAAATCATGGTCTCCAGATTTTCTTTTGGTCTTTAGCAACATTTTTACTTTGCAAGACTCATACTGTAGGTGCATACGTACGTGCAATATGTTCAAATGAGTGCAGTTCACGACAAAGATGAAGAGGAGGAGGAGTGGGTGAAGTTTACGTGATATTTTATGCTAAAGGAGAGGAGAGCCATGGCTCAGGGAGGTGCTGGTTAGAAAGATGTTTGACTGCTGCGGTGGTCGGTGCCATCATTAAACGTTCAAGAACAGAGTCATCATATATTAGTGCAATTTCTACTTCTGATTCTCAATCAGTACTGTTTTAGTTGAAAACGCCACCTGCCATCGTGTCAGACCTACAGTATGTCTTCGGCACTGTGTCGTCTTTAGTGTGCTCCCCTGAGTGTTCTTAACGTGAATCTGGCGGTTGTAAAGGCACAGAGCTTTATTTGCAGACATTATTTCATGAATGCCTGCTGACGTAACGTTTCCGCTTTGGTTATTAATTAGTATTGGCTTTTCTTTTCTCTGCCTCAGCTTTATTTCAGCTCATTCTTGCAGGATAGAGACTGCTCTCCAGCCATCCCTGCAGCACTGAGCAGGTCGTCATGGCAGTTATTTTCAAGGTAACTGTTGTGCTGGTTCATAGTTTCTTGCATATACTATTGTGGCAGGTTTCAGCCCAGGCAGGATAACTGATTTTATGTTGTTCGCGGCCAATCAAGCAAGAATTCTTGTCCTTTTTTGTTTTTTCCTTTTTATCGTTGTTGCTTTTCCACCAGCATTTGCATCTCATATTTCTAAAATGTTGCCAGTGAATCCATAAATTAGAAGCATTTGCTTTTTCAAGGACTCTCACACAAAACATTGATAACTGACATATAAATTGCGCAGTTTTTTCATAAGAAGACGAAATGTTATTTTTCATGTTCAGCTACTGGAATATGAGGATGAATTTCTGCGGTAAGGTCTTTCTTCTTTGTTTGTCTATACAAATAACAACGAAATGATTTATTTCAGAGATGCCACAACTCATTGAGACTGAAAGACATTCATTTCATCTGATCACGCGGATATTTTCGTTAACCTATTGATCTTGTGCTATATGAAGCCAAGGAGCTCCAGGTAATCCAGCCGGCTCTGATCAGAGCTGTAACACATCTCTAGCAGCAGCAGCAGCAGCCCTGGTTCAGAGAGTGACATGTTTTTAACTCTGAGCTGTGTTGAATATGTTAAAAGTTGTTAATGTTGTGTAGAAAAACATGTTACACTCTTCACAGCTGGGAAATAAAGCTGACTAGCGAGCGTCCATGTGGGGGTATGTTAGATAGTGAGGAATATGATTTTCATCATGTTTTTAGTCCTTGTGTTTTGAACTGAAGTCTCATGACAATTTGTCCAATGCTGTGATTGTTTATCATTGTTGACTTTTTTGCATCCATGTAGAGTAAGAAGCTCGTGAGGCATATCATCTGTGAGCCAGTGCTACAGGCAGCTCCAAGTTAAATGACTCTAGATTTTTCATACTACTGAATTTGCGAATATTGCCACACACCTGCAAATTGCCATAAATTTGCCATGAACATCTTTGCCACTTTGTCAGTTTCATAACTGCTAATAATGTGTTTCAATGGTTTACAATTGGTGAGCTCCTATTGCCCACCCTCTGCTATTAACGGTATGGATGTTGACCTCTGTGGCCCTTGTATGATGTTTCCTGTAACCCTTGATGAAACATAGATGTTCCTGTCATGGCTTTTTCATTGAGATACTGAAAAATGCTACTGTAAATGTTCTAAGTTGAATGCACTGTGTGTTTAAAAAAAACTATAATGGATCAATGATCAGGAAATGACTCCATAAAAAGACAACATAGTATATAGTGTAACTATAGTGAAATGGTTATATGATGCATTTTTGGAATTTATTTTATTTCATACTTTGTCATGTTTCAGATGATGATTGGATATAATTTTAACTGGTATGGTGTTGTAATGTGACCATTAAATTTAGCAAGGAATGGTTTAATGGTTAAGGTCGCTTGTACATACACTTGGCCCATATAAAGTATAAACCTTAACGTTTATGTTGTAGCATGGTAATTGTGTGTCTGGAAGAAAACAAGTGGATCATTGATCTGATTTGCTGTTGTTGAATAAATGTTCCTGAACATTGTGTCTTTCTCAAATTCTTTAACATGGGGACAGCAACAACCGGCTGCTGGTTATAGTTTCACCTTCAGTGTGTACCAATTGGCGAAGCATCACATCTGATCAACAGAGTTATAAACACCACAAGAACAAAAACATAAAATAAAAGTCGTAAGATGTGCACATTGGTGGCAATAAGCACAGAGCATGTTGTAGCACGACATATGCACATAAACATGCAAACAATATCGGGCCTGCCACAAATAAATGTTAAAAACATCAGCATATATAGATTTAACGGGGTTATTTAGGTTAACATTTGTGAGAAATTGTAAGACATGCCATTGATCAAAAAAAAGTGGCAACTTCACAATGCCTGTCCTGTCTGTTTAACATAAATATTAAATATATATTAAAATGGAAGCAACTCACGCATTAAAATGCAGAGTTAAGAATCATTAAAAACCATTGTCAATTTATTGTCAAACTCAAATTTGTACTAAAGTACAGAGCCTATGTAGATCTACTTAGATACATTCTGCCACTTTAATGTCAGTAAACCAAATATGAGATTGATTACACACATTTTAAGATTAGATACTGTTTATACACTGTGTTGGTGTTTATCTCGGGTGATCTTCTGTTTTACTGACTCATGCCCATTATTATCACTGTGCAGTGTGGCGCCATCTCTTGCCAGCAGATGGAGACAAGTCCTTCATTTTGCCTTTAACAGCTGCCCTGCTGTAAAAACAAAAAAACAAAAAAACAACTAGTTTCAGAAAAAGGAAAAGATTATATAGTCATCATCACAGAGTGCACCGACCTGATCCAGCACTCAGATTTAAGGTCAATATTAATAATATTAGACTGATACACTCCTTTCTTTTCTGCCTTTATTTTAGAAGTAATATGGGGACATCTACACTTGGGCAGTCTGTTTTTTTCTTGCAGTCAATATAAATAATATTTTATGTATTCTGTGTGTATCTTGGGTCTAATTTCTCATTTCGCTCACATTGTACATTGTAATGATGGGACTACTATGAAACCCATAAAAAAACACTGTGATTGCATAAATAGCTTTGGTTAAATGTAAAGACTACCTGCTTTATGTTCATTACTTACTGTTCATAAGTGAAACTTTTTACACATTACAACAACACGCTAGTATTCAGATTAAACTTTCCTGTATTTCTCATCATCAAATTATCTCCAGGTTGGATTATAATCCAAAAATCTAAAATCTAAAATATCTTATTATGAAATGGGCCATTTTGCAAGTGCGCTGTCACTTTAAGCACTTTAAAGACTTTTACTTGTAAAAGTGTATCTCAACTGTGTGAATTCCACTACAGTGTGTGTGTGTGTGTGTGTGTGTGTGTGTGTCCGCGCGCGCGCTGTTCCTCCTGCTCTGCTCCTCCTCGAGCTAAGCTGACTGGACGTGGGACAGGAGGCTGCGACTAGCTAGTGAAAACACTGCGGGGTTAAAGCGGCTGCGATGAACCGACCGGGTAAGACTAACTCACATTGTTTTTACGGTACCGTAAACTTTATTTTCACACGCGTCTTATTTAGTTTCAGTCGGTCGCTAACGTGTTATAGCTTGTTTATGCTGCACGTCGACGCTAACGTTAGCTACGTGCGCAACAGGTAACATTAGCTGTTAGCCTGCTAGCTTCAGCTAGCCGGACAGAGTGAAGTTCAGCACTAAGGACAGCTCCTGTATGTTTTTACGCTGTTTACGATGAAAACCGACAGCACACTCATCCCTTACTGGTGTAACTTGTGGACTTTGAAACTTATTAAACTCATTAACCAACAATATATATTTAGATGGTATGCAACAGTCATATACGTTGGTTACATACTTGACTTTTCTTTTACCTAATATTTATATGTATAATATTTTTCCATGCATTTGTTGATGGTTCAAGAGAGACTATTGTTACCTAATCCACGAGATTCTGTTAATATGTAAAATTATATTTAGCTTCACATAGGCATTTATTCAAACTCACACTGCAGTTGAAGGGTCTGAAGGTTTCCTTGGGTAATGAAATATAGTTCTTCATATATACTTACTTATATCTATCTATCTATCTATCTATCTATCTATCTAATGTTTAAGCTTTTGGTGGGCCTTCGTCATCCGTGAGCTTCTCCACACGGATAACAGAAAATGGGTGCTCACCCTCAGACCTAACAGAAGAGGACTTGGACATTTTACGGATTGAGCTGTCAAAGGTGATGCAGTGCCGGTGGACATTTACCCCTGTTTATTGTAAAAACACAAAGCAAAAAAACTGAATGTTCAACAACATCTGCTCGTAGTTGCCTCTCTACTGATTGAACTGTTTTGGTCCCACATAGATGGAGGATGAAATTCAGACCTTGCGACAGGTGCTTTTGGTCAAAGAAAAACATGCAGCAGAAATCAGGAGGCAGCTGGGTATGAGTCCTCTCAGTAACATCAAACAAAACCTGTCCAAAGGCTGGCAAGACATCCAGACCTCGGGCCCGTAAGTTTTATTTTCATGTAGTTTTCTATGCAGCATTTGCATTGTTAGATTAAAAGGTAAGGTCTCTTGGACGACTGAAATCTCTGCATATCCAAAGTCTTCCCTGGTTTAACACATCAAACCTCTTAACTGGCAGAACATGTGCCACGCATTGTCTTTGTGTGACACGGTTACATAACCGTGAAAAGAACACTAATGACTTATGACTGCTGTGGTCCCTGTCTTGAGCGGAGGTAATAACCTGCCACTTGTGCTGTTCTGCTCTTGTTTCAGTTACCTCTCAGCCTCTGCCACCTTGGAGGACATCAGCCACTCTGACATGTGAGTGGTGGTCGCCATGTTTGCAGACAGTCCTATGAAAAACATTTGTACTGTGTAGCGTGGCGCAGGGGTTTCCCAACTTTTTTGCCCTGTGCTCACATGTTCATGAGGGATCTCTTCTTAGAAACAAGTGATGGGATTTTCCAGGTCAAATAGGATCGGTGCCCCGTTAATAGCCTTACAGCCTGACTTAGCACAAGGAGCAGTAGTATTAGCAGGCAACGGCTGGACTAGCCTGAAGTGTTTGTTTGAATGCTAGATGGACTGTAGCCATCGCCATATGAGCCTGCTGTTAACTGTTTAACTTCTGTTGTAAGTGTGTGTCCCCTCTGCAGTGGTATGACATCCCTCCATTCAGGTTCCCCCTCTCCTGCTTCTTCCTGGCCATAGGTATATGAGGACACGGGAGAGTCTCTCTCACGCAGGCCATGTGACATCTTCTGCGCTGTCCAACATGGGTGTAGCCATCACCAGGAGACTGGCGACGATGAGGTACCTTCATGATTGGCATGGTTCCCACATCCTATCCCATTCCCATCAGAAAAAAAGTTGAATCATTTCCCAATTATATTTGTCAAAAAATGAGCGATAAAAAAAAGCTTCTGAGGGAAGTGTTTGTTCTCCTACATCAGCTACAATAAAACATCAAACTCTGTATAATAAAAAGCACAGAAGCTACCATTGAGGTGCCTGGTAGGAAAAGCTGTCTTTGGCTAGTTCAGCTAGGCAGATGGACAGGCAGGAGACCAACAGAGAGCCACTGCTAGTACACAACATGTCTCAAAGATGCTTTAAAAAGCAAGTTACTGTTACAGGTTGCCTGGCTCTACATGTAAAACTAATGCATTTATGTGCACGTTGTAAGACCAAATAATATTATAAAATCATGTTTTCACTTTTTAAGATGCCATGCAGAAACATTTGAAAGCACTTATCATGTATTATATATATGTGTGTTTGTTCTGTTAATGACTGTTTAAATTAAATGTTAAATAACTGTAGGTTTGTTCAGTCACGCACCACAGCCATTGTTTGATTTTATGATGAGAAAAAGTAGCATAAAATTACAGATGTAAAATCTAAAAAACATAAAACGTATCCTATAAGCTTCATATTGTATCAGTGACAAATGTTTAAATACAAATAAATTGATCAGAATGACAAGTGTAATGAGAAATGAGGGCTGCAGATACAGAAGGGAGGAAGAAGGGCAACTTTTACTGCAGGACATCTTGTTTGTTCAAGTGATGCTCCATCCGCAGTCTGTTTTTCGAGTCTTAAATCCCTGTCAGGGTTGAAAAGTGGGTGTAAAAGGTTTGTTTTTCTCTCATCAGAAAGTGTGGAGCAGTGAGAAAGACATTTTTCTTTGGAATAGATAATTATTATTATAACTAGATTACTGGAATATAAAATGACACAACAAACTGTTTAGGACCACTTTTTAAACAGGGGACGCGTGTTTTGAACTTAAGCTCGAAAGCCTCCCATCTTGTGTTTTTGTTTGGCAAGTAAGCAACCATAATCCAATCACACTAGTACAGCTGGACATGGACAGCAGTAGCTGATAAGTCTGTTGTTCTCATCCACGTGGAAACAGAAGCTGGTGTGACGTTATCTGTGTGTCTGTCTTTATCTCAACAGAGCTCTGCCTCTCCCGAGCCCACCACGGTAAGACCTGTGAGTGTGTGTGTGTGTGTCCAGACCAGAACAAACTTAAAGAAGGATATAGTGGAGCAGGCTATGTTATATGTAATATTTCTTTTAACGTATGAAACTAAAATGAACAAATTTATGCCCAAAATCCATTTGACAACAATATCAGCAATTTTGCTAATTGATTAAAAGTTTTTATTCAATTTTTAATCTAAGACAAAAAAAACCCAAACATTTGCTGTTCACTGCTTTTTGATATTACAAGATTTGCTCTTTTTCTGGGTTTTATATCAATAAATTAATAAGTTGTATGAACTTTGGGACTTTATACAAAACACATCAGTATAAAACATCACATTGGGTTGATTGTGATTTTTCACATGTCCACTCAGGTGGACAGCACATGTTTTGAGTTTTTTAACTACTGTTATAATAACGTGAACACATTTTCACATATTGTAACACCGTTCAACCCAGGCATATACAAGAAAATGGCTTTTGGATACCTGTCCACTGTAGTGACCATGTGTTAAAGGGTTAAAATTTGAATAATTCAGTATTTGTAAATAATGAGTGAAAAAATAATCGCTAGTAGCAAATCAATAACATTTTATTAAATTAAAGGTCATTTTTTATTCTTTTGCAGATTCTGAGTGTTTTTCATGTTTCTTTTAATTCCTCAAACTCCCTTTTTCTTCTGCTTCTTCTTCTTTTCTCTTCTTACACCTCTTTAATGTGACACCCAGCACCCTGAGCCACACCATGAGTGTGCCATCTATGAGGTAAAACACCATTTTATTTACTGCTTCCTGCTGCACTTGTCTGGTTATTAAATCTCAATCTCAAATATCAGTTCACTTATTTACAGTTTGTAGAACAAGAAGCAGCTTGTCCTAAAACATGCCGTGTAATTTGTCTTCACGTTCCTTCAAAGACATTCCTCCACGTTCAAGTCTTTTGAGGAAATGGTCGGCAATGTGAAGGTAAGTTTGTCTCAGCACACGGTGCACAAGGTGTTCTCTCTGTATGAGTACTGATCACCTATTTGCTATCACACAGGACAAGGTGACTGGCAGTCTGGCAAGTAATGGTGACGCCTCTGGATTTGAAAGAAGAACCACACGCCACTGCACATGAGACTGACCGTTCTAACATATTACAATTTTACTGTTTTTCAAGCCATGTTAAGTTATGAAAGAATGTTATTTTGCTCCCTTTCTGTTGGAATCTGTTGAGTTATTTCTGACTGTTGTGTTAATACAGTATGACTAATAGAATGTATTACATTTTAAATGTAAAATTATTTAAAACTTTATTGTAAAAATAGCCCTTCAAATGTGAATATCTTGTATTTCTGCATGTTGGATAAATATTTATTTTGACCCATTACTGCAGCAAAACCATCCTCTCAAATAAGTGAAATTAACTACAATATGCATTCATTGAAATTAATTGTACAATTTACAAAACAGAATTTCTTCTAAAGTATTTTTGTACTTTAAAATTTTTCAATTAAAGTCAATTGGATGATCTGAGGACTGGCGTTCTTCATTAAATGTCTCACAGCCAGGGAAACATTTCCAGAGCCGAGGCTGCTGTAGCGATTGTATTGTTTTATACTGAGCCTTTGGGTGGCGCTAGAGGCTACAAACGTATCGACAGCTTTCTTTGTTTGGAAACTAGGTGCAAGTGTCCCCTCTACTTAATCCATTTTTACTTCAATCAAAAGCTGATATTCCCAGCTGATACTTGTTCTCATTGTACAATACAGGATTGCACAATGAAATACAGTTGTAGTGCCTTCCACACTACACAACCAGAAAATATATATTGCAATTACAATAAAATATGCAGTATATATATAATGCGTCCCCAAGCTCTGGTCCTGTACCAGAAGACAGGGAGTTTGTCGGTTCGCCACAGTATTTAAGTTGTTCCTAGGACTGTTCTAGGCGGAGAACTCGTATGTTGTTCCTGGAATCTTCTGGAGCCACTCTCCCAGTCTGGAAAGTTGCAGCCTCTAGCTCCAATTACCACTGGGACTACTGTGAATTTCACCTTGAACCTTGCCCCATATGTTGTTTTCTTTCCTTCAGCCCTTCTTGATGCATATCTAACCAGCCAGTACCTGCTTAAAGTGTGTAACCTTAAGTCCAACAGGATCCTAGCTCATGCTCGGTATTTGGACTTGGGGACTTCTATCCTGTAGCACAGATATTCTTGTACATATATGTGCATAAGACATATGTACAATGCAGAATATAAATAGAGATTTGATTTGGGACCACTTCACATCACTTGCAACCAAGTATTTAAGGCTGTGGCAGCCATTATTTTGTACACGCGTGTTTGCCATTTTACAATAAAGGACAGGACCTCCGTGGCTCCTTACCCAAATCATTGTCAACTAGTTGAAAAGAGGGAGGCTTTAAACTAAAAAAAACATGTCATTCCCTGACCGGGAATCGAACCCGGGCCGCGGCGGTGAGAGCGCCGAATCCTAACCACTAGACCACCAGGGAAGCTGTAAAATGTGTTATTATCAATATACTTAAGCAAACATCAGCATGTATATGGTTAAGAGCCTTCTGTGAACTTACACTGCTTTCTAATAACATCAGTTAGTTAACTCTAGTAACTCAGGTCTGATCCGTCTTTCTAGCGCCTAAAGCCTTTCTCAATACGTGTGATTAAGGTTATTTTGCATGTGTCATTAACTGTTTGTCTCCGACTTACTCCAAAAACTCTTTCAATGTCAAAGAGACCTTGTTCTCATCATAGATGGATGATCATTGTCCGCCATTCGCGGGTTAATTAAAGCCTCTCCAAAGCCTCCTTTAGTCCGGCGTCAACGAGTTCCTACCCTGACCAAACAGCACGTTCTGTGTCCTCGAGCTGCCACTGTCTCCGCCCCGTGCCACAGCAGCACGCGCCGAGGGCAGACCCTATAAAACCTCAATCGCCCGCCTGCCTGGTCAGTGTTCGCAGCAGTGAATTGACCGGCAGCGGTCAACGCAGATAGTTCATCCACAAATGGGCCATAGTAATAACTAGCACCTCTTCTACTTCAAGCCATCCGCACCTTTCAACCGCATCCGGTGCCAACAACAGCATCCTAATTTTCAAGGTAGGTCAAAATAAATACACTTTTGCAGCATTAAAAGGTATTAATCCTGACCTCACGTTTATTTATATTATTTCACTTCTAACCCTCATCATTATATTATTTCTCTTTAGTTTTTCCAGACATTTGTCTCATACCACCTGTCTTTGTTACAAAACACAAAGGTATTTTTGCACAGGTGTGCTGAAATGCTTTTGTGTCATTTAAAAAAAAAACCCCCACACATTTGACTTTTAACTTGTTCTCTGCAAGACCACATGCATTTTTATAAGCACTTAGAGCAAAAAGTCACTAAGGTTGCCTCTTGGCCATTGTATAAGTGGTGTGTTTATGCATCAGTGTATTTGTCTGGTCCTTGAAATCCCCAAAGCCATCTGCTGCCGCTCACCTTGTGTTAAGCTGAACAGCCTTCAGCTGGTTCCCAGGCTCCAGGCAGATAAACATATTCAAAAAGGTTAAGTCATAATGTTGGTCATTAAGAAATGTAGCGGGGGCATGCCCTTTACAAATTCTTGGCTGAACACAGTAGTAGCTTGGACATCCACAAGCAATATTTCCCAATTGGAAAGAACACTTGAATCATCTCTCGCCAGGTCACTTCTGTGGCCACGCAGTCTGCTCGTGCACAGAGCTTCCCGAGTTCAGCTGAACATGTGGACACACGTCTCATACAAACATACTCGCACACTCTGGTTATTTTGAGTCATGGGAAACCAGATTCTAGAGGCAGCTGCTTCTGCTTTATCACTCTGCAGTGAAGGCATGGCGATAGGAATGTAGCACAGAGGCAGTGAATGCACGCACACAGCAAAAGCTTCACTTCAGTGAGTGACACTTCCTGAGTGGCATGTTATGCTGTCAGTGCAGATGTGCTTTCTCACCGCATGTGTCCTTAAGCCAGGGCAGTATAAGGCAAAAACACTACAGGCTGCAGCACTGTGCTTGGACGCAGTGCTTTTTAAGAGAAGAGGATACACAAAAAGCAACTTATATATGAAATAATGGTGTAAATTCAGCATCAATAGACATTTTACTTTCATCTTAATAAAACTTGTACCACCCATTGGCTTGTGTCTCTCCTCCAGGTTACCATTTTCCATCTTTGAGCGGTTTTTCCACCTAAGGTCGGAGAAAATGGCAGCAATTCCATCAAGTGGCTCCCTCATCGCCACCCATGATTACTACAGAAGTGAGTAAGACGCAGCCTGTATGCACTCAGATTGCAATCACTCCACTGAAATCGCAATATGGAAGATGACATCTTAGATTTTTTTTAAATGTTTGCATCCACCAGCAGTAGTTTCTTGATTTTTGTCTTTAAAGAGATACATGTGAGTTATTTCTGACCGAGTACGTGTCTTTATATCGTTATTGCAGGGCGCCTCGGGTCCACCTCTAGCAACAGCTCCTGTGGCAGCTCTGAGCACATAGGAGAGGTCATTCCACACCACCCAGGTATAAATAAAAAAGCTTTTATTTTTAATTTAATTTATACTTTTTCAGACGCTAGTAAATGAAGTCTCCGTGCACCAAACTGGGTTCCTATAAACACATTTATTTTGTTCCCTGCAGGACTTCCAAGGCAAGATTCGGGCCACTGGTGGACTTCATTCTTCTTTGCTAAACAGAATCAGTTTGGGATGCAGAATGGTTCCGAAAATCAGAAGTGCGTGTCAATCTAATATTATATGAAAACAACCATCGTAAAGTTAATCAGATGCAGTTACAATCTTGGTTTTTTTTTTGGTTCTGTGGATTAAAATGTTCCCCTGTGTTGCAGAAACGGAACCTACACAGTGGCCAACGGTCAGGTGACCTGCATCGCCAGGGAAATGGTTCTGAACAGACAACTCAGCGAAAGTAGTGAAAACGGAAAGTTTGAAGCAACGACCCCTCTGCCAACTTCCTCCTAGCTTCCATTCCCTTCCAGCACGGCCTGTTACCCCTCCGCTCCCTCCCCACAAGCCCTCCCTCATTTGCACCTCTCTCACCCTCAGCTTGCCATCCCTGGAGATGGAGATGATGGTGGTGATGAAGATGGTGCTTGTTATCTTTTAGTCAGTGGAGTTTGCTTTTCATATTTGCCCATGTATAGTATGTTTTTATTATGACCAAAAGTTAAAAAAGTATGTAAAAAGTTTTTTTTCCATGTTGTTCTTCTGTCACTTGAAAATATTATTAATAATAATAATAATAATAAATAAAAAGCTTGCTGTCAGTGCGTACATTGTGTTTTATTGCCGCCACACAGCCGTTATTAGCCTTTACAGACTGGGTTCATATAGTTTTAGTTGCGTTATTTCCTGTTTTATGTTGAAGGCGTCTTTACTTTAACAAAAAACAGCATTATACAAAGCTGTTGACACTCATTATGTCCAGCGTTCATGCCCTTATCCTCATGTTTTTTGGGTGTTTGGCCTTATTTGGATTTGCCCTTGCACCAGCTCTGTGTCTGAGGTCCTGCCCTTGTTTTCCTGTTCCCTGTCTGGGCACAACCGTTTGCCTAAAGAAACGTACTCCTGTTATTATTATTTAGAAACGCAATTCTTTTTTTACAATATCTGTTTGGTGTTTTCATAAAAACCCCAAATCTTCAGCGCCACAGCACTGTCACCTCTGTTTAGGTGATCCGCTCACAGCAGAGCAGCTGTTTTGTAACTCTGTGAAGGAACACATGCAGCCTACTTAGCGAACAGACCTAATCTGTTTATCTTTGATATGATTAGCAACGATTAATTCAGATCTTAATGCAGCTTACATAATGTCTCACCTGAGCTCGAATGTGGGTCAACAGCTTCTGGAACAGTAAAGGTCAGGATGAATATATGGTTTTCATAGAGACATTATATTGAAACATATCTTGCATTTATATTTAATAAATGAATAAACAGGAATAACATTTATGCAAACCATTTCGGAGAGCAGATCACAGGTCAGTTAGCAGAGTTTGCATAATAATGCATGAAAGTGAAGCAGTCCACCTGCTGCTATTAAATTTTATACATGTACATGTTTTAAAGGATATTTTTCACCTGCCACAGCATTTTGTTGTAAAAGAGACGATTTGTTCGTATCGCAGAGAGCATTTACTGCTTCCCTGTAAACCTTTGTGTATTTTTGTTCAAATGCAACCAGGTTTTCAAAGCAAACACCAAAAATGCTTGGCAAAAAAAAATCTTTCGTGCCTTTTTTTTATTTTTCTGATCATTTTGGACCTCAATAATCATGTAAATACTGTGCACTATGGGCTGCTGTTGACTGTGAATGATCGATACATGCACCAGTTCTCTGAATGGACTTCTCTATAAAATCAATATTTTAGGAACATTTTGCAATTTGCACACTGACAACTAAGAATAGACTGAACAAAGTCTGGTTACAGACCAGCTCTGTTGTAAGATAACCTTTCTGTTCAAAGATCAAAGTCAAACATTTCCATTACTTAATGTGGAACATTTGGAGTTACATACTGGGGCAGATAGTTTGGCATTTAAAAGCCCAAAGACATGATTCATGTTTTCAGAACGTCCAGCGACTCATTTGAAATTTATACGCTCTGTCCTGCTCGTCCTACAAAGCTGTCCTATTCCTGGCAACGTATCAGAGCAGCACTTGCGTCTAAAACTGTCCAGTGATCCCAGCCAAGTACAAACACTCTCGTGTCGTCGCGGTGACCGCCACAGTCGTGCACGTCTTTCTTTTTTTATTACTCCAGGGGGGCGGTCAGGGTTACTCTGTGCAAAGTTTACAGAACAAGGTGAAGGGAAAATCCCCAGAACATTTATGGAAAAACAATACACTTGCAACAGTCAACAAAGCCCTAGATAGAGGGGGACAAACAAACAAAAACATGGGAGACTATCTTGTGACGCTGCAGAAAGGATCAGACTTGAAACAGAAGATTATAGCACAAAACTTTGTTTTATCTGTGGTTTGAGAGTCAGTGAATTAGTCTGGTGATGCCATGTGGAAAAACATGATACCATGTGTAAGAACCAGACATTCAAAGGCTGAAATGTAACAGAAATTGATTCAACGATGTATGACAGTAAAAGATTTTACGCAATAATTGCTCTGACACTAACTGAGCTGCCACTTTAAACGGAGAGTCTTTAGAGAAAATGAAACCTCACCAATAAGAGCCAAACTGTCCTCATTAATGTATAATTCTCAAATATAAAATGAACTAGTTGAGGTGTACCCCAAGGATGCTATCTAGAACCATGTTTATTTGCTACTTGAACAAATTATTCACTGTTTAGCTCGGAAACAAATGCAAAATGTTGCATATATGCTGACGATTCAACAATATATATGGCAAAATACACTAATCAGGAAGTAGATATTGAATTATGCTGAGAGTTACAGTCAATACCAAACAGCTAGCTACACTTACAGAACAATTAAACATGTTTAAATGTTGTATGGAGCCTTTACATTTCTTCTGAAACAGCATCTCATCTTTGCCCTCATCATATTTATTTATATAGACTGATAGATATTGATATTTAGAATGATAATAGAGTAGAATATTACACAGACTGGTATTATATCAACCCCCTTGAGTCATGTTATATTGCTTTCTTATTTTGTGGGCTCTTTGTCGCTTTGTTTGTATTTTTTATTATTTTCTCCCTTCAGCTCTGGAGAAGCAGAACGGGTATTTTCACTGTTTTCTGGCCAAACTATTGATTGACTGACTGCATAAAAGCTGTTACCTGCCTCACTGACCAAATATTCAAAGTGCTTGTGCTGGATAATTGCTTTACAGAGGATTCACTATGTGGAGCTGAGTATAAATTAACCTTGAATTATATTACTTTGTGATGCTGAATGAAACTCTATTCTTAGGTCAAAATCTTTTTTTAAACCCTGATCCGCTGGCATGGCTCATATAAAGTGGAAAATGCTGGCACAGCCACACAGAGTGCTCCTGCACATCAATTGGCTCAAAGATAAATAGGGAATCTGGGGCAAAGGCATCTGGTCCAAGACTCAGAGCTGCCAGAGAGTCCAACCACCCCCACCCCCCAACTCCTACAAAACACACAAGTTAAAACTGCACTGATATGAGGAGGCGGGGAGATGCCTCTAATTCTCAGTAATGCACAGTTCATCGTTGTCTAGTGTTATGTGTTTGTCTTTGCAGGTAAAGAGGTTCAGTTTGTCTCAGGTGACATCCGGTTTTAGGTCTGTATTTGATCAGCAGCATGAGCAGAGAGCGTGAACCACCAGCGTGTGTGTGGCTCCACGTGTCACTGAGGGACATGTCAACACAGAAAGCTGCACGATGTCTAAGGCCCACCTTCATCATTGATCACCACCAGGAACAGCTGTTTATGAGTTTTTGTATCAAGTTTGGGATTTTTTGAAAGAAATAAAAATTAATCTGATTCGAAAGTTGTACAAAGTCCTGGACTTTCACCAGTGAGGTTATCACAAAGGAAACAAATGCAGTTTCTGAAAATTCTGAATATTCATGTTGAACAGCAGGGAATTAATTTAACTTTGTAAAGCAGGGATTGTTGTTCCAAACAGCATTATTATGCATTAATGTGTGCAAAGTATTAATTCTAGACATTTGGACACAACAGAATAGTAAAAAAATAAAAATACCAAGCGAGAGTAAGGGAACAGACCTAGTTACATTTACTCGAGTACTGCACGTAGGGCTATTTCTAGTGTTATGGTGGCCAAAGGTGATCCAGGGCCATGCATTAAGCATTTGAATGTATGAAGCATTTGAATGTGATCTCTCAAGCGAAACAAAAACAAAAGACACTGTCTGGTGATACCGTGAGGTAGCAAGGGATCATGGGAATTGCTGTGTTATCATTATAACATTAATAATAAATAATAGATAAATCCACTACAGCGGCAGCCTGGGGGCTCCCTGAATGCATATGCGGCCAAATGCAGCTGTAAGCCCTGACTGCACGTGAATGCATTTCAGCCAGTTACAGCATCACAGTGCTCCCACGTTATTACATCAGTATTAGTAACCTAATACATTATATACAGTACTATGACACTAGCAGGGGCCATTTTCAGTTTTGATATTTAAAGCACATTTTGCTTGTACTTGAGTATTTTTGCACTGTGGCATTAAATCCTAACTCAAGTAAAGGACTTTTTCTAAATACTGTATGATCTGTTATTGTAGATGTAACTTCTCTACAGTTTTGAAATAGTTTAAACAGCATTAAAATTGAACATACACAGTAATGAATCAGTATTATTAAGCATATATTAACTTCTTTAGACATTTTTCTAATAATATCTACTATGACTTTTAGCTAACTGCCTAAATATGTAATAAGCAACAAGTGGGTCTGAAACTGCACTTATCAAAAGATATATAAACACGTGAATAAGACCATATTGAGGTCACTGTTGTTGTGTTTTGAATGTGTGGAAATATTGACTTTGGTCTTGTAGTACACTGTGTCCATTTTCACATGAGACTCTGTTTGTGAGACCAGCTGTAAACATTCCCAGACGCACGCCGCTGCCCGGGCCAAAACATTTGATCACAACATGACGACTCCGCTTCCAGTCCGAAATCATAAACCGTGCAAAAAGAAGCCACACGACCGGAACTGAGAACATCAGAGGTCGTGCATCACAAATGCAGGTTTAATCGGAGTGTCGGTCGATAAAAGTGTTTCTTTAAAGTCAAATAAACATGAACGTTGAACACGGGAACCCACTGAAACCAGCTTTTTAAAGCAAAGTGCTGGTAATGTCATTATTCTCAGAACTTGTGAGACGTTTGGTTGTGTCTCATCCGCGGCTGAAGACAAAAGGTGATTGTGCCTTTCATCGATGGATAATGAGACAACAGTACGCTGAGCACAGACCTGAGCAAACAGACGCAGGAGCAGACACAGACTGAAGGAGGCGCAGTGTTGTTTTGCGTCCCCGTGCGGTTGTTTTGTTACTCTTAGCTGCAGATTTTATGTCTCTGTAGCCGTTTTGCACCTCTTTGTGGTACCTTTATTCTCCTTGGGGCACATTTGCATCCCTTTGTGGGTGTTTTGTGACTCTTTGTAGTAAATTTTGTGTTTCTGTAGTTCTTTTTTTATCTCTTTGTAGGCATTTTCTGTCTATTTGTGATATAGTTGTGTCCATTTGTAGTTAAAAAGTGAACTTCTAATAAACGTCAAAATATTTTGGTTTATGACCAAAAATCTGCAAAGCTATGATGGAAATGAGCATCATGGACATAACAAAAGCCCCCAAATTACTTTACTTATGAAGCATGTTAATGTTTTAAGCCTTATTAACATCTACAGAAGAGCTATAGAAAGCATCACATTGTCTGTGTTAGTGTTTCTCAAATGAGGGTACGTGTGCCTGGTAATCTGGGTATGTGAGAACTATTTTTCTTTTTGAACGTAAATTATACTCTTATAATTCCTGAAATAATTGTATGTTTAATAAGAATATTAAAGGTCTTAGGTGATAAGGAAGTCCATTAGCATCCTATGAAAAAGATGCAACTCAGTTAAAACACCTCCTCCTCCTTCTTCTTCTTCTTATTATCATTTATTAATTAATTTATGGTTTTGCAGTTATGAAATAATGATGCAACACTGTACTTTACTTTCTTGTGTATAATTAATGATTTGGCATGATCAGGGGGTCAGGAGCCACTTGGCTGACAATGTGGTATATTATTTAAAACGAGTGCCACCGCTCTGTCTGGCAGCCACTGTGCGAGTCTGCTGTCTGTAACTCTGCTGCCCTCCTGAGGACAAACAACTTCACGCCTAAACACAATAAATATGTATGCACCCATAGACTGCACGTGTTGACGCAAGATGTTTGCAGAAATAACAAAAAGCAGGAGAAGAAATAACAAAACAAGTAGTAAATCACGACGGAGGTCTCAGTTAGATAGCTCATCGCACTATTTTATTCAATTACTGACATCTCAGGAGAAGAGGAGAGCCTTGCAACTCTGCTGTTGGTAAACCACTGTTGTTGTTTTTTTTCTGTTGTTTTTTTTTCATAGCGTTGATGCAACACTGAAAAAGCGCTATTTCCAAACAAACACAGGTCCCTCATCAGTGATATGTAAGAGGCAGAGAGAATCTCACCTGGACAAGTTTTGCATGAAACATACAAATGAAACAGGTTCAACCTTTTCTTTTGTCTTTTTGTAGTTTCACATATAATAATAAATATCCATACCTATAAACACTCCAGGAAAAAAAAAAATCAAAATATTAAGTCACAGGTACTGGAAAAAGCTCCACTTTTAAATCACAATGATAAAATGTACAAAACAATAGACATCTCATATAAATGTTAATGGTTTTCGTTAGAGAATTAAATCTCACTTCAGAAGAAATCAGTGGATAAAAACTAAACTTGGAGATTCAGTATTTCCTGAGGTTTATGGGTTCCCCTTAAAAGGCCAGGAGAGGGGAATGGCTTTTATGTTACCGAGGAGATATTACAACAGGTCAAAGTGTACCTTTCAGGGTACCAGTCGGGTTAAGGAGTTTTCCCTGACAATACAGCCGGGATATTAAAAGATTCTGAGCACTTAATGTAGAATAATAAATGTACCTCCACCTATCTCCGTTTAGGCCACAATAGTTTTCTAAAACAGTTGATTAAAGTCGTCTTGATCCTTAGTAAATCTTTGCTGGTCCACTTTGAGAAGTTGTGAAGCTCCCTTTTACTTAAGATTACCTTTTTTTTTTTTTTTTTTTTTTTTTTTGTCTTTAAATGCCAGAAGCCACCACAACCATGAGCCGACCACAACCAGTTTTGTCACGGCACACCTTGACCAAATGTGACCGAGTTCGTCAAAGAGGTCACGTCTGCGCTTGATGCAATGAAACGACGAAAGGAAAAAAACCAAAAACAAAACAAACAACAAATAAATCTGGGCCAATGTACACAGATTAGGGGTTCGGGTGAGGAGAGAACAAAAAAAAACAAACAAAAAAAGCTGAATTTAAAACAAAAAAAACCAAACAAAAATATTCTGAAAAACTGTACATGTAAACATCACACTTTCACTGAGTCCAAAACCAGAGGGGAAATACAAAGCTTCACACAGGTTTACAGTACAACCCCCTGCACAGAGCTACAGTCTCTTATCAGTGCAGGAGAGGCAACAATTGAAATAATATAAATAACAATAGAAGTAATACAGACCACCACCAAATGATAAGTTAAAACAGGCAAGGGCTAAAACCACTTTGATTTTTTTTTTTTTTCAAACAGTGCTGTACCCACAGAAATAAATCAACAAAAGAAAGTTTAAAACATCTTTTATCACTCTTTGTACAGCTATACAGTACATTTATCTGACCACTTTAGCAATCCACAAGCTACCAGGGCATTTTTAATCAACACCAATAGATTACATTGTCCAGTCAATACAAAGAGAAAAATCCATTGGGCATTATTAGAAAAAAAAAATAAAAATAAACAAACAAAAACAAAAACAACATGACAACACGTGGTCGTCGCTGATCACAGTAACTCCAGCACACAGCTAAAATGTTTGCTCGGCGCAGGCTCGAGACGGGAGCCCGCAAGCGAGAATGTTTGCTCGTGGAAATGGGACAGAGATCGACATGGCGTCGCTCAGTCAGACGTGAAAGGGTAGTCGGGGATCTGCTATGGCTACGGCGACAAACGAGCAGGTTGGAGGAGACGAGGAAGACATGTGTGAGGACTCAGGCCCCACGTACATCTATGATTACGCCTGTTAGGAGCCCACGTTGGGGGGGGGGTGTTTCACAGAGCGAGACGAGCAGCAAACCCAGGAATCTCTGCTTCATAAAGGAGGTTTACGGAGACTTTCAGCTGCATGTTTGCATAACATGCAAAATTTAGGTCACATATTGACATGGGATGCACTTAATTGCATAATTAAAACCCAACCTCGCATCCTCTTCATTGTAAGTCAACATATGTGCTTTTAAAATGCACATCGGTTGAATCAAAGCTGATAAACAACTCTGGTCCGAGCACGAGAAGCGTTTTTACCCCCTTTTCTTCGTCTAAGCGTCGGAAAATGAAATCGAAAGCTCTGAACGTGCAGAAATGCATTTACTGCTTCTGCAATACATCTGAATGGATTTAAATGGAGGCTGTTGCACCACGTATTAAGATAATCAACTTAAACCTGCAATAATAAATTGTGTTTTTGGCCTTTAGGGACACGGTAAACCCAAATGTATTCATCCAAAAGTCAGAGAAGAACACGATCATTCATTTAAAGTCATGTTTCTGTCCACACAAGTCCAGGTTTCAGCCTCTTTTAGCTCGGTTTTTGGTCTCTACCAACTCTTGAGCGCAATATCTCGCTCTTTAGCTGCTAAATGCTCCTTTGTGTTCAGTCTGTCTGCTGCTTGGCGCTGAGCAGCGGAATGAACCCAGGCAGCTGAACGGTGAGCTGAGGAGAGCAGCAGATTCAGGCGACAACTCCCTGTAGCTTCGTCACACTGCACGTCGTTGTTTGATGCGTTTTAACGTCTGAAACAAACCCGACTCGGCCTGGACTGCCCCCCCCCCCCAAACCACCCTAATGAAACAGATTCTTCCTGCTTTGCATTGTTCTGTTTTGTTTTATTCGAGCTCCGTCCTTTCGCGGTAACCCCAACTTCTCTTCCGCTTCATGAAACACCCCTGAGACGGGCCATGCACAAACCGATGAGTTCAAACTGAGCTCCGGTGAGCGTTTCACAGAGGAGCCGTTTGCTTTCTTTTCTTTTTTCTTTTTTTTTTTTTAAAGATAGTGATCAATGCAGCAGATTGACAGCTGCTTCTGATTGAGTCGCGTCAAACTGTCCTTTGCCACAATCAGTTCCCACTGTGTTCGAACTGATGCTGATTTTCCAAATGAGGTAAAGACACACTCAAATCGCCGTGTCACGTTACCTTAATCCTGAGCTATAAAGTGCTTCCAAACTTGCAATAGATAATAGAATTTAAATGTAAATGTAACGCAGCCCAATCATGGCATGGTAATAAAAATGCAAAATGATCATTCAGGGATGGAAATCCAACTCTAAACCTGGCCTGGCGGCGGTGAAAGGTTCATGGATGACGCTGCAATAGACTGATTGGTGATAAATAACTGATAGATTTGTGATAAATACAGAAATATATCTCTTTAAACTTTGACAGATCAGTAAGGTGCGAGCCACTCGGGGCTGCCTGACGACGTCATTGTCCTTGTTTGGAATGTTTTCAGCCGACTGAATTAATTAAATCTTCACAGATTGATGTCGTACAAACTGGGTCACTCCACTTGTACACAAACAGAGAGAAAGAAAAAAAAAAAATCAACATACAGTCAACAACGACACGTACATCAACAAAAACACACACACGCACACACTTACTCACACTTACACGGCTGCTTTTTGTGCTGAGTGACTCACCATTAAAAGTGTCTTGTTGTGAGACTGTGCTCTAGATCTGCTTTGAGTACTCTTGTGTGCCCTCAGACCACACACACACACACATATTCACACACACACACACACACACACACCATAGCAGTAAGCTGGGAGAGTAAACTGTGATGTGATTACATCTTTTTCAAAGATTGTCTCTTGCTTCTTTTCAAACAGTGAGTTTTCAGACGTGAGATCGACGGGTAGGGGATGAGGGTGAGGGTGCGTTTGTTTGACATGGCTGAGGTGGGAGGAGACGATACAGACGGACGGAGCTTCTTTTGTCCGGAGAGCCCGCGCGCGCCCTCGCGGTGCAGCCACGTGGATGTCGGGGGCGACAGCGCTACATTCATGTGGCTGTCGCTGAGGGATGCACGTGAGCCCGTTTTAACTTTAAAATAAAGTACTCGCAGATCAGTTCCTTCACAAAATGACGCCCCCTCCCTCCAAAACAAAAACAAAAACAAAAAAACAAACAAAAAAAAAAACCACACTTGCAACATTAAGTCTCATATTTCTGTCAGGTCCCGTTTCCTTTTCTCACTATGGATGACTGATCCCAACACATGAAAGTGCCTCAGGCGTGAGGTTAGCAATAAAGATCAGCGTTCACAACAAACAACAACATTGAAATTGGCTACAATGCTGCATGGGATATCACTTCTATGGGTTTTTTTTCTTTTTTTTTTTACAACTTGACAGTTACAGCGGGAGGAGATTGTGGTTAAGTCCTCCACGTTTCACTTCAGTAAGTCTGACAGAGTCATCTCAGTAAGCACACCATTACTGATTATCTTCAATATTGCACCTTTTTCCTCTTTTTCCAGTAGCACTGGTTATAAAACCACGAGTCTAAACAATATATTAATCTCCTTTTTTCCCTGACAGGTGTCTGTGACCTCAATTTGCATACCCATGCTTCTTAAAAGCCTCCTTCCTTTTTTGTCCTCTCTCTCTTTAAAGTGATGAGAAATTGCCCGTGATAGAAATGTTCATAATAAAATGTGTGAAAATGAAAGTCACGTCGGGGTGATGAGTCTTTGTCTCTTCGTAACCGCGCGCCTAAAAATCTGGAAACCACTCACAACAGAGCAGGACCGAGGTATAGTTTCGACCGCACGACTCGACGGATCCGTTGGCCAAGAATTTACAGGTGAAAACTGTCAAACGCTGTCCTGTTTAACTTTAACTTCCTATATTATCATTTTTTTTGTGTGTGTATATGTCCTTCAGTAGCCGTTGAGGTTAACAGGTCGGTGGATTTAGCAGCGATTCATCTGACTTTCAGAGAGCAACGCGCAAGCGAATTTGGAGACTCGACTCAAATCGTGCCACTGTACAGCGTATTTTACATCCGTGTAAAGATAGAGACAAGGTAAATGATGCTGAATCACTGCTATTCAACTGTTTGATTCGTCTGCACGATGGAGCCAATGTGGCGTTACGGTCACGGCTAATTTAAGGTTAACACACCCCTGGTACTCCCCTGGGTACCAGCGTAGATATTCTTTTTTTTTTATTTTCACATAGATCATCGCTTCCTGAGACAGATGGAGGTTGAAGTGGTAAAATGAGCTGAATGGGATGAATGGCTACAGATAACAGGGCACTAAGGTCAAAGTGAAATGCATAAATAAACATTTTCTTTAATCAGCCTGTGATATGTTCTGGCCCGTCCAAATACGATAAACATGTGGGAATTAAGTAAAGGTACCATACCTACAGGACCCACTGTGCGCTGCAGTATCACTCGTGTACATGCAAGTCTGCCCAAATGCGTGTGTGTATGTGTGTGTGTGTGTGTGTGTGTGTGTGTGTGTGTGTGTGTGTCTGTGACCGAGAGCGACAGAGATGGGACAGGCTGGGAGAAGGTGTGCGGTCCGCGGTTTCAGCTCGGACTCAGTTCTGCTGCAGGATCAGGTTCTCCAGCTCGTCCGCTGAGCGGAGCAGAAAGGCAGCGGACTCCCGGTATCCCGCGATGAGCTGCCTCACCGCCGTGACCTCCGGAGGGCTGAGCTGAGCCGAGGCTCCGCCGCCGCCGCCTCCTTGACCGTGACTGTTGGAGCTGGAGGAGGAGGAGTTCGGGCCGACTGACTTCATGCTCAGATCTGTGGGACCTGTGGGTGGACAACACACATACGACACATGAGGGAAGACCATGAGGAATATTTATGGGTCATAATAAAAAGCAGATGCATCAAAGAGGAGCTGCATATGTTGATAAAAAGAGATTCGTGCAGCGCAAATCAAACACGAAAAACACGTTTTCTTTCTTTTCCACGCTTATTTCTTAGACAATGCAATGTCTCGAGCTACATGCTAACTGTAGCATGACATTTTCGTGAGCGTCATCTTACTTTAGCATGTTAGCATCCTAACGTAAGCTAATTACGGGTATTGCACGCAGGAAAGGAAAGAAGGATACATCATGTGACATGGTTTCTAGCTCTGTTCAGTTATTTCCTGTTTTATTTGTTTACATCCTGTTTTTGTTTACATCCTGTTTTTATTGTGACCCGTGTGTCATTAGCCCTCCATGTGTGGTGTGCATATCAATTGTGTTTCTTCTCTTTCCTGCTGTTTGACTTCAGTATCGGCCTTTCCCAAAAACACATTTTTTCTAATTTGCATGGACTGATCCTTTAATTACGATGCAAGCTCCTCACCGTTGGTCTGCGCAGCGCCGCAGTTCTGCTGGTTGCTGCCGACTGTCCCGTAACCCCGCAGGTTGTAGTTGAGGCCTCCATTGGTGTAGAGCTGGTCTTGGGCAAAAGCTGCGCTGGAGATGGCGAACCCTGCCGGGGCCGCAGAGGCCGGGTCCCTCGAGCTGGGCTTGTCAGCGGCGGCGGGTTCGTCCTAAAGGGAAATGAAATGATTTCAGTTTGAGCAGAACATCGTCGATTATGTTGTGCAGTTTGGCGTTAATGATGCGTGGCCGCCCCAGTATATTCCTGAATCCCTGCTGGGCAAACTCACAAACGCCAAATGCCAAGACATTTACCGTCGCCTGGTACACGTCGAGCCGCATCCTTTTGGCAGCGTTTCGGGTTTCGCTGTCACAGGCAGCAGCGAGGATGTTCTCAGCCATGGCAGAGGTGAGGTGAGGAGGTGTTGGTCGTATCTATCGAAGGGTCAGCGAGATTTTTGCACATTAGGAATGTGAAACGTTGCATATTTTTTTAGATTTAGCGATTGCATGTTGGATTTATGCAGCCGGTGTTTTAGCCGGGGGGGGGGGGGGGGGGGCTCTTTGTACCTCAAAACCGCCTTTTTTCATGCGGCGACAGGATTTGAGGTAGGTGCGGATGCGCTTGCGGGAGCGCTCCTGGAACTCTGGGAACTGGCGGCTACAGGATTCGATGATGGCCTGGATCTTCTCCTTGGGTTGTTTGGAGATGGGCACCATGCGGTCCAGATTCTCATCCACGAACAGGCGCACAAACATCTGACAGAGACAGAGCGAGGGGGAGGGGAGAGAGAGAGGGGATGTAGAGCAGAAAAATGGAGTGGGGGTGCGGGGTGGAGGGAGAGAGAGGGAGAGAGAGGGGTGTGAGAGTCGAAAACAAAAGAGAGGAGAGGGAAGGCAGGGGATGGGGGAGCATCAGAGGTAGAGTGGAAGAGGGGAGGATAAAGAGGGAGGGGGAGGTGGTGAAAACAGGAGCGATGGAAATGGAGTCATTGCTCATATCCAGGACAATGTTTCTACTGTTTGCTTCTTTACTCATGTTTGCATTTTTGCAGCTGTGCTGTTCTTTAGGTTTCTGTCAGATTCAGAGATGCACAGATCGAACATTTCGTAGAATGAACAGCGCACGCAGGGTCCTCGCCCCTATCTGCAGTGATTCTGTAGTAACACGTCAGTACTGCAGAGACACAGACGAGAAGAGCACTTTATTGTGTTTTATCTATGTGAACTTAATTAAAGTGAAACTTACATTGAAGGCTTTGAGTCTCTCGGGGTCCATACCCTCGGCGTCATTGATCTTGTCGCTGTCATCGTGGTCGTCGTGATCATCGTCGTCGTCGTCGATTATCTGTGCCCGACCAGAAGTCAAGTCCTCTGCGCTCATGCTCAGTTCAGTTTTCACAGAGTCATAGCTTCCTGAGCTGTAAGGAGGGGACTACGAACACACAAAATGCAATTTTTACAGATTATAGAGACAAAAGTGTTGTTTCTTAGCTGTTTGTTGATAAAGACAAAGCCTCTTACCTTGTTGGTGTACTCTGTTTTGATGGGGTACTTCCTGTTGGGTTCTGCGGGGTAAGAGTTAGGCGGCGAGCTCCCGGCGGGCAGCAGTCTGTCACTCAGATTGACCGGCTGCTGATCCTCTGAGGAGGACGAGGGCGAGGTGGTGCTGAAGTCCAGGGGAGCGCTCAAACCGTTCTCTGTCACCTCCCCGTATGGGGCCCCACCATCTGGGGGGTTCCCACCCACAGCCAGCACCTCCGGGGAGGTCAGGGCCGGCAGCCCGTTGGCACTGCCGCTCTCCGAGGAGTCGTCATCTGGAGCAAGAAGTGGAGGAACAGCAGGACGGAGTGAAGACGCGGACACGGAGATGAGCCGTGCAGATGTTTGTCATCGTTCAGCATCAATGTGGGTTTGTTTACTACAACAGGAACTATTCCTGTCTCTGGTAACAACAGGGTGGGTGTGTGCATAACTCCAGGGGGATGCGACTTCCTGCCTCATGTTGTGTGTTGTGGAACTGTTAAGGAAGTGGGTATTGGGGTCAACTGTCACGATAAATAAAAGTTAGGGTAGAAGGAGGAAACCGTCTGAGTTTTACCGGCAAAGAGGGAAAGAAGTGAGGATGAGGAGGGACTGATGGGGGGAGGGAGCCTTTCAGTGTGCACTGATTTCACTCTCATGGTTTCTACACACCTTTCTCTCCTCCAATGATTTGCCCTATTTTCAGCCTTTTCTGTGCTGGTTCCTAATCTGTGAAGGTTAATATCGGCCTTTGTCCTACTTCTCTAAGCCCTGCACCCTGAGAGAGAGGGGTGCAACAATGGACCGGGGCTGCGGTGGTGTCCCACCCCCTGCAAGAGTGGATTTATTTGGATTAGTCCGCTAAGAACGAGGCAAGCTGTTTCCTGCGTAACACCAATCTGTGCTCCTCCTGTGTGATGAGTTTACCCTCAAATTCCAGATGTAAATAATAAAAAAAGGAGCAAAGACAAATTGAGCCAAGAACAACGTTCAACACAAGATGGCAGTTTGTGACGTCTCACCATCTTCTTCTTTGACGGCGGCTGTCGGGTTGCTGACTCTCTCTCCGTTTGGTGGACTGGGTTCAGGCGCAGGGGGCTGCTCAGCTGCGACCCATGTGGGCTCAGCGCTATTCATGTCCTCGCTGCTCACCGAACTGTCATCCTGAGGGGAGACGGCAGGGGAGGAAGAGGGCGTGAGGCGGGGAGAGGACGGGCAGCAAAGGGTGAAAGCAACTTCCCAGTTTCCAGTACAGATGAAGAGAGGGAGACTAAGAGGAGGCGATCATCTGATGTGCCCTTGTGTGCGTCAATCAGTGTTTGTTGTTCTTGGTGCCCACACAGGCCATTAATAAAATCCCATCTATGTCACTGTAAGTAACGGGGAACAAAAAGAGCCTTTCTTCTGTGTAAAAACGCGATTTTAAGTCCAGCCGGAGTAAAAATGAAGCTTCAGGAATCAAAGTTGCTTCCAAAGTTTGTGTTTTTAGCATGAAACTGCCTCTTCGTGCTCCCACAGACTGTACTTCCTTCAGCTCAACCTCAGATTGCACTTCTGCACTAAACAAGAACTTTGGATTTTATCGTCCGTCGCTGACACTGTAGCTGGTTTAGGAAGCAGTCAATAAAACTTATGAAATTTCTGACTTGAGAAAAATGATTGACGACTTCTACAAAACACGCTGACGGCAGCAGGGAAGCGGCAAATAGACGAGCCTCCTTGTTAAGTAATAGGTTTCTTGCGGCGCTGCTATTTTTAACTCTGTTACGTAGAGACCCTAAAGATGCTTGTTGTAGCGTAACACAAGTGTGAGCGCACCATGGGGGCACAGATTAGCTAAAGAAAGCAGGAATAATCTCACAAACTATTCAAAAACGCTGAGCTCCGGCCTCAGATTAGAGAAAACACGCCTGATCTCAGGCCAGCTCCGCGGAGCCACGCAGTCCAGTTTTCTTCAGGCTAACATAAACAGTGACGTCTCTGTGGCCCCGCCGTGTGTCAGCTGGCAGAAGGGAGCGAAGCTACGACAGCGTGATGGAAACAGAGCAGAAATGCATCTCGTCATCTCATCATTCCCCCTGCACGAGCACACAAATAGGCCTAAACTCCCGGGAATACGCGTCCGTCCCTGTGTAAGGGGTTTTGAGAGGGGACCAAAATGCTCAGTGACAGCTCCATTAGGTACCAAGTGAGCATTAAAGAGAGAGAGAGAGAGGCGCACCGAGAGAGAAGAGTCTCTAATTACAGTTTCGAAGGAGGTGGAAATGCATCATTCATGTGTATGGTAAAATAGCAGGGGTGTGCTTTTAAACCTGAAGTGCATCACCCAACACAAAGTTTGCCAAGAATTAAATAATTAACTCAGGTATTTCTGAACAGAAGAAACTAGACAAACGAACATCCAGTAAAACTTGAGAAGCTGAAACAATTTAAAGTTTAATTAGAATACAGATTTTTGTAGAGCTGAAAAATTACTGCTAGATTAACTAAAAATATACTATTTTGATCGTTTAAGAACAGTTTGGGTCATTGCTTTAATCAGAAATACCAAACATTCAGCGGTATGAGCTGCTTAATAGTGTGGATTTGTCTTAGGTGTGATGGCAAACTAGATATAGTTGGGTTTTGCATTATTGTACACAGAGATTAAGCTATCTGGAGATTTCCCTTTTGGCACTGAGTGGTATTTTCACTATTTTCTGATATTTAAGGACCAGCAGCCACTAGTTGTTTCGATAACTAGGCCTGTTTCCGGCCTAAACGGCCATACTGAGCTGCAGTGTTTGGTAAAAAAAAGAAAACAGAAAACAGATCTGAGTCTCGTTTTCATCGCCAGCCTGTTTTTGAACAGAACACGTGCAGTTTGTTTCTTTCAGCACGGGCAAGGTAAAGTTGTGCATCGAAGTTCTGCAGCGCAGCGTGCAAACAGCTGAGGAGCAACTGCAGACACCAACGTTTTCTGCCTTTGTCAACAGAACAAACCTGCTCTGCTCTGGACTGCTCTCCAGTCCGGTGCAGCAAAGATATGGAACAAATGACTACAAGTCTCCCACAGCAGTGAAATAACCCTCTCTGATGGTTAATTATTAAATTATTGGCCTGCTCATTCTCAGTCTGCACACAGATGCGACCAACAGCCTGAGCATTTGTTAATTTGTACTCACCCGCAAATCACAGTCTGGGTCATTGTTCCGGATAATCCTAATTATGCGTGAGTGAGGTCGACATTATCATCATCAAGTACCGCTCCCTGCACTTTAGTGACAGTGGTTCCTGAGTGTTTCTGTCACAGCCGCACATGGGAGTGGTCTCACGCGTGACGTCACCCTGCACACAGGATTTGCTAATCCTCATTTCACACGGAGCTCCTCCTCCCGGCAGGAGGAAGGCTCTGGCTCTTTAATTCTGAATCAAAAGTTAAGAAGAGGGATGACTTATTGTGCCTGCACAAACCGTTTCTCCGCGACGAAGCTGCAGGGGAAATAACCCGGGGATTTGTGCAGTCGGTCCAAACACAATTACAGTGAAAAGGAGATCTTGACTTTCTAATCAATCCAGCAGGACACACGCTGTGTCTCTGCCCACGAATCACAGGCGTTCAAACGTTCGGGGCCCGGCGGCAGGGATAGGTACTCACCCTCTCAGTGGTCGTCATGCACTGCAGCTTCATTTGTTTCAGGTAGGTGGCAGTAAGAGGCATGTTGTAGTCAATGAGGTCCGGGACCAGTGAGGTTGGTCTGTCATTTTCTGACAAAGAAAGAAAAAAAAACAAAACACGCCAATTATTAAAAAGACACTGATGATTTAATGTCTAATAAACAGAGAAGCAGCAGATAAATTAACATTTTCTCACTGAATCTCACTAAATACATTTACTTAAATACTTCACTTTATTACATATTTCTGTAATATAGTGCATCTTTGCTTCTTTTACTTAAATACTTCACTTTATTACATATTTCTGTAATATAGTGCATCTTTGCTTCTTTTACTTAAATACTTAATACCAGTAGACGAACCAACAGCAATTGTCCTTTAAAAAGAATGAATAATTAGCAGTTGGAGTCTTTAACTTATCTGTGATAATTCACAGAGTATATATATATATATATAAAACATTAACCACTGTGCTTTGTTTTATAATGATAACAATTATGATAACACATAAGAAACTAGCACCATTGTTTATACTATTATTTATTTCTACTCTGGTTTTAATGCTGTAATTTGTGAATTTGTAAAGTGGGAATAAATCAGTCTATCAGTAGCTGTGACTGTGCCACTGTTCACCCCCTCACCTATTTTTAATTAGCGCCATTAAAAGCGTTCCAGATTAGCTATTATTAAATTAGCTTTGTTTGAAATGTACCCAGCTGTACACACAACTGTCACTGATACTGAAGAAAACTTCAAAACTTCATGATTCTGTAGTATGAAGATTGTCTTTTTTCCATGATTTCTAAGCTGATTTGTGGATTTATTCAGTTCTAAATGATTGTAAATGACATACACATGAAAGCTGAAGTCACACTGAATCTAAAATAGGTCTATGATGTCTTTGTGTCCAGACTCAACTGAGTTATGGCTCAAAGAAAGGCAATTTGGCCTATTTGGACTCAAATTATGGTCCAAACTCCCTGTTTTTACACCAATAAATCCAAAAACAGCATAATTTTAGTTAATCTTCCCTCTGAAAGAAATCTGTAAACACACAGATGAATTCTTTCAGCGAGTTGCTGTGTATCCTGACAAAGGCTGAAATCCAAACAGCAGCCTCGGCTGCGTGCAACACCTGAAATCAAACAATGTGCCCCGGACCTGTGTGCAGTCTCCACACTGGCCACTAGAGGGATTCTCTGATCATCTTAGTGGGTCTACACACTCCCAGAGATGTGGTCCTCTTGAGTCTTTGTTACATCATGTCGGTGATGGATATATCCAATATGTTTTATTAATGGGCGCTCCATTCAGAAACTCTTCAAAGTACAAACACCTGAGATCACATCAGCTCGTGTTTAGTGTCTGAGGGGATGGCGGAGAGCTCACCGTGTCTGTCGCTCAGGTGTCAACCAAAACCTGAGCTCCTCCATGAGACAAATCATTTAAACATTTCTATTTATCTTACAAAGAAATGATCCCAGGGCAACAATGTCTATAGGATCGCTAAGTTTATAACATCTGAGCGTGTGTTGTTACGCAGTAATTAAGCCTTTTCCATGTCAGTGTGTCAAAGGCTCTGAGAATTATCCACTCTTAAAGGTTAATCTCAAAAATAGCATATCACTTAATGATGTCCGCAGAATTAGCGAGCTGTCCATGGGTCAGATGTGTGCCATTACCTTTGAACTCTGCAGTGCTGGGGTTGATGTGCATCCTCTTCTGACACTCTCCACAGCTCATTAGGAACCGAGTCACCGCCTCTCTGGGCAAGAAGGCGTAGGTCTCTGCTATCTGCGCCGGGGGAGTGAGCAGAGGAGACTGGGTTAAGGCAAAAACATGGCAGCAGATATGGCTCAGGCTGAGCGCTAAGATGTGTGCAGGTGTTTTTTCTTTTTTTTTTTTTTGTACCGTGCATGTGTGAAAGTTTGGGGTCAGCGATTACGTGTTATCTCGATGTGGCATGAGGAGGAATCCTCCCTCTGGGCGATCTCGCTCAAGCCTTCGGATGGCCTAATTCCAGCTGCAGCCCTGTACACATTTCTGCCTTGATAGCCTAAAACACGAGTGGTGTTTGTCATCTTTCTCATTTCTCCTCCCTGCTCTCTCAGGTGCAATCGACTCATATCTACACCCCTCTCTCGTGCCCAGCCTCCCTCCTCTGTTTGTCTCCACTGCTGTGCCACCCTCCCCTACGCACCCCCTCCGGCGTTTCCCTGTAAAATGCGACCTTCACGTGACCATGGAGAGGCAGCAGGGGTGCCCACCCCCACCGGCCCACCACCATCACCATCACTGCCACAGCTCCCCATCCCCTTTGCCCCCACACCACCCCACCCCACCCCTCCTGGCCCCTTGAGGCAGCTGAGAGGGAAAGGCCACCCAGAGGAGCGTGCACCTCCCAGAAGGCCACAGTGACAGTTCCATATTATGCCCTGCCCCAGTGATGGTGCCTCCTCAAAAGGGTACACTCTATGAGACATGACAGGACCTCTCTACAGGGCAGGAGGCATTGGCTCTATGATTTTTTTTTAAACCTGGGGGGGTGGGAGGGAGGAGAAGAGGGATGCCAAAGTCCTGCCTGCTAAACCCCCCCCCCCCTCCCGTCCACCCCACTGCAACACTGCACTGAAGCTGCATACAAAGCCCCTCTTTTTGCCAGGACACCACACCCGACCTGAGACCGCACCTCAGTTTGCAGCGTAAACCCACTGTGCTTCCTTTGTTCCACTGACATCCAGAAGTACTTTGTTTTCCTGGTAAAGGTGGTTTGTGGTTCCCTTGGTAACTCCTGATGCTAAAAATGATATATTACGTTGCCAGAGCTAAGAAGTATAGCCTATTGTCTTTCACAGAAAAAAAAAAAAAGATCTTGGTGGTCTCCGGGTGTTAAACATGCCTTTAGTCAGTTTTCTGCCACCCAGAAGAGAAACGGGTCTCAGTTTAGACACATTTTTTGGTTTTTTTTTTACAAATTAAATAATCCTACTGGGATTTATTAAACTCACGTTTCTCACAAAGAAAAAGGAGAGCTTGTCTGCACAATTTGTAATTTTCATGCTTTAAATAAAGCATCTATGTAACAAAAAACAGCACTACACCATCAAAGTATCTGTGGCATTAGAAGAAAAGTTACAAGCGTTTATATGTTATGTCAATTAATACTCAATTAATCAATGAGAGACACAAATGTGTTCATGTTTGTCCTGTATGTCCTGTTATAAGATACAAGGTGCACAGATTAAAATAAATTAACTGTAGCTAATAGGTGTTACCATGTAATCTTACAATACGAGGTGGAGATGTCTGTTTTAGCCACTCTGTCAGCTAATATGACTTAAATTTGGTTAACACACATGTTTCCCTCTGAAATTACTCTAATAACTTTGTAAGTTCTTTAGGTTTCATCCTGCACCATTGTTTCAAACTCTGAATTTGCCAAATTTCCTTCATTTATGAATAAACACAAAGCTAACAGCCTCTATTTTAGCATGCTAACATGCTAAACTAAGATGGGGGAAATGGCGCAGCATAAAAAAAAAACCTACTGAACATCAACATGACAGCTAGCATGCTAACATTAGCATTTAGCTCAAAACATGGCAGTCCTTGAGCGCAGCCACGCAGAGCTGTTTGTAAGTTTGCAGACTCTCTCACACATTATTTATTTATATATTTTATTTATATATATATTTATATCTTCAAGTTTAGTTATAGATGTGGATGAAAGAGTCAAGAGGTTAATGTTGACTTTACTGTTAACATACTTTATACCTGCAAACACAGAGATACTGAGAGGAGTGCTAGCAAGGTTAGCTTCAACCTGCAGGTACCTGGTACATGCTTGGCTTTACTCACCGCCTTGTAGGTCTTCTTCTGGCCTGCATGTTTGGGTGCTCTGCCAGGGTCGGCGCCCATCTCCACATGCATGGCATAGATGATGTCGAAGAAGTCTTCTACCACAGCTACACGCTTCAGGGAGGAGTTGTCTTGGGCCGAATTCCCATCTGAACACTGAAAACACAAGACGGAGACTGGAGTTTAGTTTAATGTCCCGCCTCAGGCTGACAGAGATGACATGTGTGTATCATCTGCAGCCGATATTACAGCTGCAAATGGAGATTCCTGCAGTCCATGTGATGTGAGAGGGGTCTTCAAGGCACATGAGTCATGGGTCACGTGGTTACAGACAGTCAGGCACAAGGTGTCCTCACCAGCACTGAAAAAATAAAACTTGAGACGCACTCCTTTGTTTTAGTCCAGCCCTCCCGACAGTCTTCACACACCGCCAGCACCACCAGTCAGCCTGCTTTTAGATTCTCTCTCCCAGGTGGGAGGTGTCTCGTCTGCCATATCACCTCATCTTCTGCAATGTTTAAAAATAACACCACAGACTCTGTAATAGGACCAACAGTCCCTCCTACCACCACCTCTGGCGCCCGTGCTGCTGACCCTGTCGCCATAGAAACTGCCACTGATTTCTCCCGGGCAGGTGTGCTGGGCAAAGGGTCATGTGACACGCCATACAAGTGGGATCGCCAGGACAACGGCCTCCATCCGCAGCACCACATGGGGCTTTCCTCTCCTTCCTTGCATCCATCTTTTCCTCCAAGTAACTCTCTCTATCCTCCTTCTACTGCTGAATTTTTACATTTGCATTTTCACAAGATCTTATCTTCATTTCTGCACCTGCTGATATTTTAAAGTGCCCAGCTGCGGTATGAAATGGGGGTGAAAAAATGGATTTGGGTATTTAATTAGTTTTTTTTTTCACGAGACCCCCTCTTCCACATAGATATGAGACAAGCTCTGACATTTTCTGGAGATTGGCTCGGTGGGAGTGATTCTTTCTTGTTTATAGAGAGGAGGGTCCGAGTTCAAAAAGTTGTCCCCCTGGCATTGAGGAATCACACTTTTTCCCTCCTTTCTCCCTCCTCTCCTTGACATTTCTGCACAGTTCCTGGATCTGACATTTCATTTTTCTTGTTTTCTCTCAACTGTCCTCTCCGTGCCTCCATCCTACCTCTGTCCCATCTTTTTCTTTTTTCCTTCTTTTCTTTTCTCCTCCTTTCTCTCTCCTTGCTCCTGCTCCCAAGGGTGAGGTAATGATCGTTGCCATGGCAACTAAAACCAGCTCACAGAGCGGGTTTGTTTTAATCCGGCCCTCTCTCCCTCTCCCTCTCTCCCTCTCTCTCTAGCCACTCTCCCCTGTCAGCATGGGCTAAATGTACGATACATAAATGAAAATAATAGCAATCCTCCACCTCATCATCACAGCTGTAATCTATCGACTTGAGGTATCATCATCATCTCCGGTGAGACATCACCAATTACCACTACCATCACACCGGCCAGCCGCCGCCACACCACCGCTGTTGCTGTTGCTGCTGCTTAAATAATGGTGCTGCATCTCATTCACGCTGATTTAGATAATCTCATACAACTGTGGTGTGCAGCACCCACAATCGCTGCCGCATCCTCCAGTGATTTCTACCCCAACAAAAATATCCAACATACACACCAGATATTCTCATGCCAGAGGTATTCTCCATCCTGAACTGCAACACACACACAATTCAGGATTAGAGCATGGCAGCCCACCAGTGTTACACCTGACTAATTCTACTTAAGTATCTGCAGTGCTTCAGTGCAGGGCTGCGACTATTATTTTCATTATTGATTATTTTCTGAATTAAAGTTCAAGGCGATGTCTTGATGAATCTATCCAACACCAAAACATTCTTGGCTCACAAACGATGGAAAATGGAAAAGAATTCACATTTGAGAAGCGGAAACCGAGGAATAAGCGCCATTCTGCTTAAAAAGACAATTCAAACAACCTCTTGATTGCAAAATAGTTTATATTTCTGAATCTAGCTCTACAATTTTATACTGCTCTCTAATCCAAGAGCCTGCAAGCAGGAAAACTGCTGCCCGGTGCCTCCGCTAATCCTATGTACCTCTGAAGGCCTTCCGCTCCTCTGCAATCGACAAGCCTTAGTTTCCAAACACGTCAACAGGGAGCAACATTCACCTCTGAACACGAACATGCTTCGAAAGGTGTATATTTGTGCGTGCCGTGTGTGTTTTAAGTGCAGTTCGCGTCTACGGGGCAGAGCTTGTAGCCGAAGCATCTCAGAGGAGAACAGCTGTTGAACAGCGCTGTAGATATTTGGGCTCATCAGCAGCATGCCGCTTTAGCATAGTATGAGACATGTCAGCATCCCTAATCGCCGACAACACCGCGAAAGAACTCTCCTCCTCTTCTCCCCTTCCCTCCTTCTCTCTATCTTTCTAATCCTGTAGGACTTTGCTCTCCCCCAGCCACTGTACAACCAGCCCCCATCCCCTGCGTGCTCTCCCTGTCCCGCACCAAACCGCTCTGTTGCTAGGGAGACTGGAAGGCTGGCTGCCCTGCACCTCTGCTGGCAGTCACACACACACGCACACACACACACACGTACACTGTAGCAGAGAGTCGCTGAGGGAGAGAGGGAGCAGTCCTGCACACAGGAAAATAGGAGGAGGAGGTGGTGGTGGTGGTGGAGGGAGGAGGTGGTGACAGAGGTTGGGGTTGTGGTGGTGGTGGTGGGGGGTTCACGGGAAGCAGCTGGGTCACAAAGACAGGCCGGCAAAGATAGAAGAGATGCATCATAGAAGAAATTAGCTCTGTGGGTGAACGGATGAACACTCACAGCTACATGCACAATAAAAAAAAAAAATAAATCTCAATTTAGTTTCACACTTAACTTTAAAAGTCACGCTGAGGTGCAACACACACACGAAGGTGGCGTGCTTTATTTTCTAGGTGGTTGCACAATGGGCAGCCAAGCCAGGCTCATAGTACTTTCTGTGTGTGTGTGTGTGTAGGTGCGCCAAGACAGCTAGTAAAAGATGGCTGTAAAGTCAACAGTACTATGACTCAGGATTATCTGCACTGCAGATGTGACAACAGGTCATCTTTTTAAAGCCCCATCTCCTCTGTAAATCTATCAACTGCTAATGGACACGTAAATGGAACAACCCCCTGTTTCTTTTGTGGTGCCCGTGTGTGTGTGTGTGTGTGGTGTTTGAGGGGACGGCGGTGCAAGATAAAGGTTTATGTGAGAGGAAAACTGGGATAAAACAGACTGCGACCTGCACAAATTATTTTATTCTTTATAAATCCTGTCCCCTTCTTCTATCTCTTTCTCACCATCCTCTCACCTCCTCTCCGCCCAATTATAAAACCTCACATTAAATCCACATTAGGCGCACTGAAGCCTACTCCCACTGTCCGACGTCCGCGCGCCTGTGTGTGTGTGTGTGTGTGTGTGTTCCTCTCTCGGCTGCTCCCGTGATGAACATTATTTGATAGAGTGTGTGACATCCCCAATATCCCACCGAGCCGGAGAGACACAGACGGTCCCGCCGGCCCCGGAGACTGGCACTGTTGACGTTCCAGTCACTGACTCAAAATGGTATGTAAATGACTGTGACATACATCATCACATCCCAGAGTCCATTTCACCATTTTCTGTACACATCATACTGTCCCACTTGCTAAATGTTGGCCTTGCAAAGGTATTGTGACAGTAAGTGTGTGGTAGGAAGATTATTGTTGCTCCCGAAGAGATCGTGTGTGTGTGTGTCTGTGGTGTGTGAGTGTGTGGAGCAGAACTCAGACTATCTCCCACACAGGGGGGAGGCCCCCGGGCCAGTTAAAAATGGTGTTAATTTCGCCTCCTATGGGAAAGCAAAGAACGGTCTCTCCATGGCAACAGAGAGGGTGCTGAAGGGAGGAAACACAGAGCATGCGATCAGCGACCCCCTCTTTGTACGAGCACACACGCACACACACACACACACACACAGAGATACCAAACTACCACATATGTGCAGTATGGATTTCATCACCCATTCACAGTAAGTCGCGGTTACGTCTGAAACGAAAACATATTGACATAAACTCGTTTCTTTATGAATCCCAGTTTGACTCGCGCCCAACAAAGAGCGGACACATCTTCAGCCTCTGAGCACTTGATGGTGGGTGTCAACGCCACCACGCCACAAGACAGGTAATCCTGCTTTATCCATCGTGATGACGGGCTGGGACGTGGCACTTGGATTAGGGGGGGGGGGGAGCATTTGCTGTTTGAACCCGTGAGTGTGAGCCCATGTGTTGCCCCTAATAAGCTCTGCCAGGGAAAAAAAAAACCCACACCGGACAAAAGCACTGGAGATCCTCTATGCAAAAAAAGCATTAATGCAAATGCTGTCGAATAATAGGGCCAGTATTCTTTTGACTCTGTGGCCCCTCCACAAAAGAGGAGCTCTCAGGGGAAATGTGGACTAATTAATCAGATAATAATGATGATGTTCCTCTTCCCTGCTGACGGTGAGGCACAAACATTTAGGGCCCAGTTTCCGAGACGCAGATTACAAGGAGTGGTTTTCTGTTCCTGCGCGAGGAGAGGACGTCCCGAGACAAATCTTTATTTTTGTGATTTGATGGCAATGATTAAATCCTCTTTTCTGACGACCTGTTCCTGCAACTGCCCCGTTTAATTTGATCCTGCCCTGTTACTTTAAGGCTTCAACCAATCGTTATGTCCATTATTGGCTTATCTGCACACTTTATGTGATTATTAAACAAATATTTGCTGATAAAAAGTCAGAATATACTAAAAAAATGCCTGTTATATCTTCTCAGAGCCCAAGGCAGCATCCTCAAACCTCTTATATTATCTGATCACAACCCAAAGATTAGTTATTATAATACAGGACAAAGAAAAAGAGGAAATCCTCACATTTGAAAAGCTGGAACCATTAAATTTTTGTATTTTTCCTTGAAAAAATGGCAAAAAAAAATGAGTTGCCAGTGGAGCTGCAATGATTACTAATTGATCAGCAACTATCAATCTTTTTGGTCAGTTATTTAAGTTTCCAGAAAATGTATTTTCTGGTATTTTAGTCTCTTATGACTGTCAAGTGAACATTTTAAGAATCTCTCAACTTGAGCTTTGAGAGTTTTTGATGGACATTTTCACAGACCAAACATTAATCAAGAAAACAATGGACAGATCAAACAATAATTATCAGAATCAGAATCGTCCGTTGCAGCCCTGGCTCATTTTTCAACTATTAATCAGTTTCAGCTTTTTATTTACTTATTTATTTTTGGACTAATCATACGAGTTGATCGCAAGTATCAATCAACTTTAACTTTCAGACGTCTCCGGTGTTTTTGGCCCTGTCACGTGCATACATACGTACATTTCTGTATGTGTGTATGTGAGAGCATGTCCACCAAAACCTCGCTGCGAGACATGCACAGAGATATTTACAGATTTCAGTTGGCATGGCAACAAAAAGCAACAGCTCGCAGTACTTCAAATTTTTCAGCACAATGCTCATGTCAGCCGAAAAAGGAAATGCACAGGGCGTTTAAGCGTTTCCTTTGATACTGGCTGCACTCTGACTCCCTTCGTCTCAGGAAAGTCTTGCGCTTGTGTGCAATTCTGTGGTGCATCTCTGTGTCTGTTTCTGGTCCTATTCCCCTCCTCCTCTGTAGCGTCCTCTAATCAGGACATAATGAGAGCTAAACGAGGTTGCATCTCCACACCGAGGGCTGCTGGATTCTCTGAGCTCTGCTAGGGCTCCGAGTGGCGCAGGAACAGGGCGAGACGACGCGGGCTGGACGACAGAGATGGACAGAAAACACAGAAAGGAAATAATTCTGTGTCCGGCTTGAAAAGGAGGCATCTGCACCGAGTCTGTGTTACTGTGCCTTGCCTTTCTGTCCCGTCACACTGAAGCCGCCTTGTATGCTTCACTGACACATAGAAGAGACCTTCTCTGTCTGCACATCAGCCACCATCCATCCCTACCCCCACCCAGCCTCCCGTCATTTAGCCCCATGCCTGCCCCCATACAGAAACTTGGCACACCCTGGGAGCAGCTGCAGCGGGGCTTCCAATGCTGGAGCTCCAGAGACACGCCCCCGGCCCTGCAGCCGTATGAGGAGGCAGTGACCATTGTGTGTGCGTGTTTGTACGTCTGTTCGTGTGTGTGTCACTTTTCCACTGGCCCAGGACAGCCTATTTATAAAAGCCCACGAATGCTGGATGAAAAAAAAAAAAAAAAGTGCTCTCTAATAGTCACATGCATATAAATTGGTTGATTTCTTGCCTCTGACTCATCATTAGAGGCAGCTTGTGTTGGATGATGTTTTGTTTGTTGTTTAAATTTCCCAAGTGGAGCTGAGTCAGGGGGAGGTTTCCCCCTGTCTTACGATATTAGCTACAAAGCGTGTGCACTCCTCTCTAATAAACAGTGAGGTGCACTTTTTCGCTGAGACGTTCAGCCGTTCCCAAGCGCTCAAACGGTTCAACCGGAATTATTTCAGCCCGGCTGTTCTTGGACGGGCCTCACAGAGAAACCAGGAGCGTACGAACAT
The DNA here is from genome assembly GCA_008933995.1 of Datnioides undecimradiatus. Taxonomy (NCBI): domain Eukaryota; kingdom Metazoa; phylum Chordata; class Actinopteri; order Lobotiformes; family Datnioididae; genus Datnioides; species Datnioides undecimradiatus. Next base: position 5,393,257 of record WARS01000071.1, on the reverse strand, counting down.
ACAAATATTTGACAGGAGGACATACAAGTACGTACAAAAACAAGAACTGACAGGAGCCACAGACAAAAGCTAATCAACAACACATTTCAGGCACCATCTGCACCTACAGAGACAGATCACACCTGCCCTCCTGCCCAGAGGGAAACATAATATTGAGTGGAGATTAGAGGAGTTTTGTAAAGGCAGTTGGCCTAAATCTAAATTGTGCATTCACACAGGTGTAACACCTGTGGAGGGATCGGTGCTATTCAACTAAAATCAAAGGATTCAGTCTCTAATCGGTGCCAATATCTCCTCTAGTTTGTTAACAGAAAATGTGTTTCTGCTCTTTGAGGTCCAGGGAGACGCTGTCCCAGCAGGCCGGGTGGGTGGGTGTGGGGGGTGGAGGGGGGGGGGGATTATTCCCTGAAGGCGCTTATTTAAAATGGTGGTTGTCTCCTTGCTGGCACAGCAGGGCCAAACACCATACAGAGACATGGGCGCGCACACACGCAGAGCTACCGGGGCAGCGCTGACAGTTCACCGTGTTCATGTTTTTCCGATAAAAAAGCAGAATGTGTGGTTTAACCCTTAATACACCTGCATCCTCAGTAACGTACAGCGAGACGCGTGGTGCCCTGACTTCCATTACAGCCAACCATCCAGAGACGAGAAGAAGTGAAGTCTGAGCTCTAACTGTGGGCGTATGTCGCTATCAGTCCCGTGCAGACCCTTTTGTTTCCGCCACAGCCCCTCACGTGGTCACCAATTACGCACAGCTGCCACCTTCCATCAAATGCAGAAATACGTTTTTTTTTTAAAAAAAAAAACTGCTTCTCTTGTAAAGGCGGTCCTGAGCGGGGTTATGGAGCTTGATGTCGGAACGTACACAATAAAATGCGGCAGAGGCAGACTATCCAGGACTACACAGGTGTTGCCAGAGCAACGAGTGCCTGCGAGCCGATCCGCATCCTTCCCAGGACAATGAAAAGTGGGGTGCAAACACCGAGACTCTGACTGGCTGCCACACGGTCATATTTGTATGAAAAAGATAAATATTTAGGCATTTTTGAACCCCTGTATTTGATGCGTGAAAGAAAGACAAATCAGTCTTGTCGACGCACGGACACAGTCCGCGTTGCTCGGTTTAGACGGGACAGTGTGGGCGCGTGGCAGTGATGAATTGCTGACAATCAAACCTGCTGAGCCCCACAGCAGACAGGTGAATCTGACATCTTCTAAGTTGGCGCTGATATCCTCCGGTCCCCCAAGGAGCACACCGGAGCACCCTGACATACCTGACCCACGAACATGCCGTTGCATCCACGCATCCACGTGCGCGCGCACAGCATCACCATATCGCGCCACACGAGACCTCAACAGCACGGTTCAAACTAAATGTTGTCAATAGTCAATTATTTCGTGCTTTGCGCCCGGCGGCGCACCGCTGACAGGACTTCAACCTCACTGGCGAGATGGCTATGCATGATAGCCTACCTTTTACAATTGCGATTGCCAGGAGGCACCGGCGTTGCTATGGCAGCAAGGGATGAGAGTAGGGCTGCTCTGGTTGGGATGTGGACAAAGTGAAGCTTTATGAGGAACGACGAGGGCGAGCCGGGACGACAAAACATTAGAAGTTGTCATTTTATTCGTGTGACAGAAGCATGTGTGCAGCCTGAAATAATGCCAACTTATAGGCGGCAACGGGACATCTCGTGCGCGTGTACACACACGTTCTCCTATCTGTCACACACATACACACACATACACACGTATGCACACAAACACACACTTTACCGTTGACTTGACCGGGACATATAGGACGGGTTTCCCTGGAGCTCCTTTCTTGTTGTGCTCGCCCAGGACGTTGGTCCCGACCTGAAATCCTTTAGACTTCACCCAAAATTTGAATTTGGCGTTGATGTGGCTGTTGTCGATATAAACGCCATCCGACTCGTCGTTCTGCAACAGTGTCTGCATGATTTTGTTATATTTTCGCCGGGTGACCGTCTTTGTTTTACCGGAGTCTCCATAAGTCCGGAGACACCAGTCCTGAAATTCGCTGAACATCTCAGCCTCCAACACGACCGGACTCCGGCTCCTTTTGGGCGCATCCACGCACGCCTTTTTCGTTGCCATCGCTCCCTCTCTCCCCCTCTCTCTCTGTGTGTGTCTGAACCCGTTCAAACGGCCCAGGCTAATAAAGAAAAGACTTGACCGGGCTGATTCTCCTCCTGTGGTCCCCGCTGTCCCGCGTCCAGGAGGCTTGGTTCAGGTTTTGGGACGCTACCTCCCCGTGGTTTCCCAGCGAAAGTGACCCGGACAGCAGCACACCTGTTTGCAGAGGAGCAGTGCTGTCCCGAACCGCAGCGGTGAAAAATGTCACTTCCTCACATCATCCGCTGAGGAGCAGAGAGGGGGGCTGTCCTACAGTACGCTGAGCGGGTATCTCCCACCTGTGCGTAAAACGCTCTTCACTAAAGGGTAGGCTGGAAAAAAAAAACCCACAGTCCTCGCTAAACAACAAAGAACACAGACAAAAGCGTGGAAACAAACGTCGCTCTCAGTTCCTATCGACCTACTTTCTAACAGCCAACACTATTTTCGGATGCGGGTTGCTCAACCCTTAAAAAAAAACAGCGCAGAGATGCTCACAATGTGCTCCTGTATGGCCACATATCCGATCAACATGCGCCACCTGGGATTGTCTCTCCTCACACCTGTTTGAATGTGATTCGCGCTTGTACTGTCTGTTCTTTCTATCCCGTAACAAATAAAACCACCCCACCACGTACATACATACACACACACACACACACACACACACTTATATCTGCATTTCACTGCTGACTGGCTTAATTTGCAGCAAAGCCTTGCGGTTCACAAGTAGCGTTATGTTGCCCAGACACGGAGAGAGAAAATGTCCGATTTGGAGACGTGGAAGGTGAGAGAGGGTGGGGGCAGAATTTATTTGATACTGTCTGAAGAATATGCTCGAAAACACCGATAACACAACCTCCTCTTACACGGGAAACACTTTCTTTGCACATAAATGTGGCCAATGGTGCACAGATAAACAAAGAAGAGGGTGAAATAGTTACACGGAGCATCGAGGCAAACAAAAAGATCCTCATGTAACTATTGCATCCGCACCGACATATTGTGATATACAGCTGCGGGCTTTGGGTTTGCATCTCAAAAATATTGTGCAACACCTTTACTGTAATCAAAATTAAATAAATAAATAAATAAATAAATAGTTTAACAAAGAGTTGACGTGTTTTTATAAACCAGTGATTTAAAAGAAGAAGTTTCTCTTGAGGAGACTGAATGAATTTAGTTTAGTTAATTCTCAATATTGCGAGATCTGTATAAAAATAAATTAAAATAAAGCGGTTTGGGTCATTTTTACTGTCACTTTCAGACGTAGTGACAAGCACACGGTCAGGATCTGTATTTGTCTCCTCAGTGTGTAGTTTTTCTGCCTGTGTGGTGTCGTGCTCTCATTGTGTGCGTGTGTCTGTGTGTGTGTGACTCCTCCTGGCCTGTGCATTATAGGCCCATGCTGGCGGTGGTGACTGCTGCTGTTGCCATGACAGCAGCGCAGCAGTGTCTCCGGCCGTGCAGAGGGTGAGTGGGATGCCCCGTCCTCATCTCTCCATCCTGACTCAGACAACGGCATGCTGGACAAAAAAAAAAAAAAAAAAGCCCCACCCCGACGAACAGGCTCGACACTCGGTCAGATGAAGCAAAACTGGACGCACGTGTGTTTGTGTATACGTGTTTGTGTGTGTGATGAATGGCCGATGTATTCGCGAGCTATTTCATTTCATTTCATCATTTGGTCTCGTGCCGTGTCTTCTCTCAGGACTGGCCTGCACTGAGGATGAGGCTCGAGGGCTCCCATCCTGCCCTCAGGGGAGCAGAACATGTCAGCACTGCTTTTATTTTGAAAGGTCCAGTTTTAGACATGGATCTCCAGTTTGCGGTTAATGCAGGAAAAAAAAAGTGCATATGTCTGTCTATATCGATTAGTAACTAAAACCAGTGCTGAAAAGTAACTAAGTACATTTGCTAACATAGTACTTAGCATTTTAAACATCCTTTTCCTCTTGCACCCACACAGAAAGCTATTGGGTTAAACATATAAAGCTACATGTTCGAGCTTTACCTCCACAAATATATGTGTAGATGTTCAACACAGTCTGCATACGGCTTTCAAACCTGCAAAACAAATGTGTTATTAACAATCATTTACAAATAGTGAGTTTAAAAGGGGCTGCAGGAGATTATTACAGTTCACAGTCATATCTAGTTTGGGTAAATAAGCCAGAGGTAATATTAAAAAACAGAAGGACAACATTGTCTCAGGTGCTTTTCTGATATGGGTAAAGTAAGCCTGTGCTTTTCGCCCCAGTGGTTTTCAGTGTGTGACCGTAGTGAGTGGTCAAACAGCGGTCACTACAGCGGCCACAGGATTTTTAGAGGCTGAGGAAGTCAAAGTATCTGTTACTGTTAACCCTTTCATGCATGCATGCAGTGGACACTGTGGTGACCACTATGCGTGAAAGGGTATCCAATACTGTGAGCCCTTTCGCGCGTAGTGGTCACTGCAGTGGGCAGCTATTCAAAAGCCATTTTCTTGTATATGCATGGGTTGAACAGCGTTACAATATGTCAAAATGTGTTCACATTATTATAACAGTAGTTGCTGTCCACCTGAGTGGACATGTGGAAAATTCCCCACAATTTCCCCTTTTTTTCATGTCCTAAGAAAAATAAAAACACTTAGGAAAAAAAAATCCTGGCTGAAGTTTTTTATAACTCATGCATGAAAGGGTTAAAGAAAAAGATCAGAAAAAGATAGAAAAGCAAGAAAATATAAACTGACTAGAGATTTTTTTTAATGTCATCACCTGATAAACTCTCAAATTTATCCTGGGAGTCCACATTAAAATGACCCTTAGGCATTAATGCTGCAGTAATAATAATAAAATAACGTTATATATTCATGCAGCACTCAAATAATTTACTGCTCAAATGTACGTTTTGAATGTAGGGCTTGCACTTGAGTACTTTTGCAGTACTTTCTCTCTTGTAATACACTGATCCCTCTCGTCCTCTGAACAGAGATCATCTCTCAGCGCCACCACCCGTGTGGTTCAGCTGTCAGACCTGTAGGCAGGGTCACGCCTCCTCACTCCTAATGAGGCAAAACTGCTGTAATTACGCTCACAACCCCCCACTGAGCGCTTTCCTTTCACCACGAGGTGGACAACTCCTGTCCTGGAGGGCCGCAGCGAGGGCTGTCTCGCACTGAGATACCCCACATTCAAAAATAAAACCCCCCACTTAAAAACTCAGGCCTGATGACAGCAGCTCCGCAGCCTGACCCGCACCCCACTAACTGAGACATCTGTGGACATCCCTGCTCACATACAGCGTCGTCTCCATCCAACTGATGAAATCTGTCTGCATACATACATACACTTTAACAACTGCAGCTAAGACGCTTTCTAAGTTTGCTTTAGCTCAGCCTAACCTGTTCTATCAACAAGGCTCATGGGTAATGTAGTATTCAGACCTGTCCGCTGTGCCTAAATGTCAGAAAAAACATGATTTCCTATGAACAAAGCTGACATGATTAACACATTAATAAAAATGTAAACCTACACGGTCAATGCATTGTCCAGGACAGTGCAACAAAAGATGCAGCAGAGTTGGATTGTGGGAATTGTAGGATCTGATGTTCAAGGGATATCACAATGTCTGCAGCTTTGATTTTGATCACGTGCACGTCTTCATGGAAGCAGCATACTAAATTGCTTGAGTACTTTTTCAAGTAGGAGTACAAGTTACAAGTATAAGTACTGCATTTAGATTGTATTTAATGTAAAAGTCATTATGCAAAACTGTTTTAGAGTCCTACATCATTGTATGTATACTATATATGATATTACTCCATGTAATGCAGATCCTGTTATAAATGTTATATATTTGTTTTACAGTTGTTTGTAATTGTTTCATAAAATAAAATGTATTATGAGACTTTAAAATATTACATCGCATTTTACTTTATCTAAGCCCAAGGTGTGTTTTCTTTGTAATATCTTAATCTGCAAAGAAACTGTCAAGTAAATGTGATTTAATGCAGGATCTTTTTCTGTAAAATGTGGAGGAGTAGAAGTATAAAAAACAGCACAGTGTGTAAATACTGAAGAGTGCATAACAGTGCTACTTAAGTCCAACACTTCGTAAATTTCATAAATTTCCATCACTGATGGTATCTGTGCTCAGCCAGTGAGTCTTTCCTCAGGGGTATTTACACTGCTAACAAAGAGGATGTCTACAGATCTCACCGTACAGAGAATCCTCATGTAGTTGTAGTGTAAACAAACAAAATCTGTCTTCCAGGAGGGTTCGACAACCTCAGCAGAGCTTAAAGAGGGGGGGGGGGGCGTGTGCAGTAAACAGAGAGACAGACAGTGACACAGAGCTGTGAGTGTTAGACTGAATAAGAGTATGAGAGGCAGACACACTGCGAGGTGGAGTGCTGGTGAATCAGCCGCAGTTTGACTGACAAGTTTACCCTGTTTGGCCCATGTTGATCTCTCCGAGTGATAAAGTCTGACTGACAATTTGATAACTACTGCCGCCCCATGGTGGAGCTGAAAACTGCACCTCCTTTGTGTACCCCTCCCTCCCGCCCACCCCCTCCTGAACCGGATGTGTCCTGCAAGGAGCCACATATCAATAATACGCCTTCAATTAACTGTTATTTTTGTTGTTGTTTGTTTGTTTTTCATCTGTAATGTAATATTTGCATTTTGAATTAAAAGTAATGTAAACAGTGTATTTTATGTAGATTAAAGGGTCGGTTCACCCAAATCACATCAAAAACATGTTTTCCCACTCATCACTCACAGTATCGCTTCATAAAAATCAGATTGTTTATTTTCAGTTTGAAATCTCGGCCACTAATATTCTTGATGCCAGTGAAATTGATTTAAGTGAATGAAATTATAATTATTTAAATATAATCTTATTTTATTAAGATTTTGTGCTTTTGGCTTTTATTTTATAGACTAAACAACAAGGTCTGTTTATACAAATAAATATATATGAACAGTAGCTTCAATAGTTTTCAGTGAGAATATTTGTTGATTAAAAAATTGTTTTAATGTCCACAATGATGTTGGCGGATTATCCTTTGCTACCAGAACATGGTTTCTTTTTCCATTTATACAGTTCAGTTTGAAACGTGATGACTAAGTGACATGTCGTCTGGTTCTGTAGATCAAATAAAACTATTGGAGGAATTCATCTCTAAATTTGGATAAATATTGTTATTGCTGTTTATTTATTTATTTATTTATTTATTGGCAGTCTGACTGAGACGAACGTTTTGTATTTTAATTACAAGCATTTAACTGTAATAAACATTCAACCAAACCTACTCTTTTACACAGAACCCTTAATTATATGAAGGTAACAGGCAGGAACACATTAAAGGGCTTAACCTGAATCCATGTGGTGCAGTGGCATCCCAAGTTTACCTGAATCTATTACAGCCAAGGTAAATTTTCAATTAGGCATGATAGTCATAAATAAGAAAGAGGCTTTCTCTTGAAATATAAGATCTAATAAAAAAAAATCCTAATAGATCTAAACACTTTTCTTATAGAAGGGACAGATAAAAGTTGTTTTTGGGTTCATAGGAAGCCTGAGAAGGTGAAAAGGTGAACATCCTGTAAGGATTGTTCCTTTTTGTCTTTTGGGTGAACTGAGAAAAGTCTGACAGCGTTTTGTTCTCCTCATACTGATGTTGTGTATGATGTGTGACAAGATGAAGATGTGTAACAGCGACAGGGAGAATGCCGACTGCATATTTAGCGTGCATTATATCAACTCCCTCTCTCTGTCTTTGTCTGCTCAGTTGGCCACGACACCGACCAGCCAGAAGTTGCATTTACCCGCCTGGCATGTTGAGGGGCCGCAGTGCGACGTGAACACACACTGACAGCCTTATGGGACCATGAGGCAGTGAGGCAGGCAGGCAGAGAGCTGTGGGTCAGGGCCCGGGGTGGCTACAGGCCATCGGGACAGCGCAGCCAAGAGGCAGCCGGGAGACGACAGAATGGGCACAGTCGCCATGGAAACACAAGCGGCCCAGGCAAATCATGGCAACTGGTAACTAAGTAACAGGAAACGACGGACCATAGAGGGCGATGAGTCTGGTTAATCATGAGGAGAGGGGGGTAGCAGAGAGGGAGGGAGAGGAAGGGAGGGACAATGACAGGGAGATAAGGGCCACAGTTCTGGCTCAACGCAGGCCCGTCTCCTCCAGAGTGTGAGCAGCTCAGTCCCTCCCCACGTGCACCACATTGACACTGGATTAGTGTCAGTGTGAGCTGGAGAGGCAGCCTCCACCCTTCTTCCACCATCATTTTCTTTGTAAATCCATGAGGGGGTGTAAATGAGTACACACACACACACACACACACACACACACACACCACAAGGAGGGGAGAAACAAGCTGGAGTGCAGCCATTAAACAGAGCGTCTACGCGTGTGTGAGTTGATATTAAAGTGGCTTTGATCAATATTTTTGCAATAACAGTGCATCAAATGACAGTGGGATAATGTGAAAGGGGTCACCCCCGGTGATGAACCTACAAAGAGTTATCACCTGAATCAGCAGCTCCCCGCAGCCACAGAGCTTTATAATGAGCTCATTGTTTAGCTTCCCAGCAACTTTATCACTTTGGTTCACACTCATAGTGTCGTTTTCAGCCACAGCAGGCAGCGTAAAAGCCTTGAAAATCCATGGCACACTACCTGCTCAGCATCAAAAAGACACACAAGCGACTACCTGGTGAACATAATGGAGCATTTAGCTGCTAAAGAGGCTGATATTTCCCACAGGAGTTTCTAGTAGAGAGCAGAAAATAAACTAAAAGAGAGTGAAAATCAGACTTAACATTCATCAGGTGGACAAAACATGACTTTTAGTGAATGCTAATGCTGCTCTCTATCTCCTTGATGTCTAAATAAGTAACTGTTTGCATATCAACTTAAAGGCCCAGTGTATACAATTTTGTGCCATCTAGTGGTGATGTTGCAGATTGCAAACAGCTACAAACTCCACTCACCCTCCTCCTCCAAGCACGCAGGAGATCCGGCAGTGGCTTTGACAAATGTGTTTGGTTTGTCCATTCTGGGCTTCTATAGAAACATGGGGGTACAGCACGGGGAGTCCTCCCCCTTCTGTAGGTATCCAGGGTTCAATCTAAAGTGACAAAAGCACAATAATTGTCTTTTTCAGGTAATTATGAATTAATTATGAACATTACACAATGCTCCTTTAAAAGGTGATGGCATGTCAGTGCTGTATTAATAACTTGTTTCTGCTGCTACCAAGTGGGAAAACGTTTTCAGGTTTAATCAAAGCTCTGCAGGGTTTTTACCATTTAATATAAATAATCTATTCTTAAACATTACATTACTTGGTTTACATGTCATGACATGCTTCTGGATACTCGATACTATTTACTACTTTCCAGGCAGCCATTGGTTTTAGTTTCTCCCAATACAGTATGAAAATTAGCTCACAGATACATGAAACATGCTTGAGATGATTATATATAATAATCACGCCTCGATGTTATTATAATTATGTTTTTGTTACAGTTATTGTCGCATAATGTCACATTATGTCATATTTTGATGCATTTAAGGAACAACCGCCAAACAACCTCACAACCTCTCCTATCTCCATGTTTACTTACTGTTTTTCTGAAGTGTTTCTAAAAACAAAGCTTTAAAGCAGCCAACTCCTGCATGTCAGCTGCTGTAGTTTGAATGTGTCAACAAGACGTTGTAGTTCCTTTCAACAATGTTGTAAAGGTGACTTGCTCTGATGCATCACCTGTGATGTCTCAAGCAAAGATCAAGTTTGTGCAGGTTGATTTCAGATTCCTGGAAGATACCATACAATAGTTTCTGTGTTTCTATATATTTATACTATATAAGAAGGACATTACTCTTTCTGTACATTCACTTCCTCAGGGTTGAGTTAGATTCCACTGCCAGAGTCAATATGCAGAAGGAAAGTTCATTTTGTTGTCTGTGTGATCTCTTTTAAGATAAAGATCTGTCCTTTGATCAGACGGATCATTAATCATTAGCAACAGGAAATTGTGCATTTAAAATACAAGAAACTAAAATTCATGTGCATTGTTGAGTCAAACCGGCATGATCAAGTAAATAAATAAATAAATAGATAGATAAATAAATAAAATAAAATTATACTCTCACTTCCATCAGAGGTTGACGCAGCGCAGACGGAAGGTTTCATTGGTAGCGCTGAAACACTTGTGCGCTCTCTTGGCGTATGACTTATGCAATAGTGAAACGCTAGCTGCATGTCATGGTTGAATCGTCCCAACTGTTGGACTTTTGAAAATGAATGATAGTTGTAATAGATAGCGGCAATCATTTCAGTGTGATTTACTTGGTTGATGAATGGATTATGGATCGTATTGAGTTTAGTTCCATGTATTCAGTCTTTCAGATTAAGGTGCTGCTATATTTTCTTTAGTCAGATAAAATTTGCTACTGTATTTTGTGACTAAAATTAGATCAGTTAGTTTACAGCATCTTATTTATATTTATTTCCTGAGGAAATAACAACATTAATTGATTTCTATGTACTTTTATTATTTTATTATCAACCTAACAACTCTCAAGCATGTTAAAGTGGACTAAAATAAAACAGAAAAGAGGAGTGAGTTGTCCCGAGCGTCCTTTTATATGACTCAGGCCAAGCCATTTTCAAGTCTGGGCAGGAGTTGAATATAGAACTTGACGTGCATCCTCTATTAAAGTTGACGTGTTGACGTGAATGTGCTGTATTTTAGAGCAAATCTTGGGAGACTGTTGTGATTGAAATAGTCTTTAATTAAAGTGGATGTAGACACTGAAGGAGCAGTTACTGCAGAAGAACCGCAGTATTTCAATACATGTCTGTCAGCTTCGAGGGGCCCAGAGGAAGCCTGTTGCCTCCACACAAAGGCAGACTGTATCTGTGACCCCAGTGACCTAACCACTGCTCATAACTAAAGCTTTATCTCTGACACAACATCTGCTTTTTCACGAACAAGTTAAGTGGCAACAAATTCTGCTAGTCAAGTCATGAACGAGGACAAGCTGTCCGAGAGCCAACCGCCATCGTCATCAAACCCAACCTGTTGTGGCCACTCACAAATGACTGATTTGCATGCAGCTACTTGATCAACCACTCCCCCTGACGTGATCTGTCAGTGCCACCTGTGTTTGTCGGGCTCGATCGTGCCAATGCTACTCATTGTCGACAGCTGTAATGGGCTCACTGCGGAGAGACACAAACACTCCCCGCTGCCCAAACACTCTACAGCTCTTTCCCTACCTTCCTGATTGGCTGTGACATGCTTATAGTGGCCCCCCACGGCTGCACCGACATCCACTTCGCCTTGGCTGTGTGACACATCTGATTGCACCTGTCAAGGCCCGTCCTCTAAGCCTTATCCCCTGAACGCTCCCACTGACCTTTGTCTTCTTCCCCCTTTCAGACTTTTCAACCCACTTCTCAGACCACTTGTTATTCCCATGTCTTGGCCCACACCACGACGCTCTCTAACGTGTTTTGGTGAAGAGATTTTAGCCTTTATTAGTAACACCTTAAATTTAAAAAATTAGACAATTTTACAATTAACTATTTACAGCAGCAGCTCTATAAGACTTTGCACATCCAGACTTTGTGATTCTCTTTTTGCAAAATGTTTTTTTTATTCAAAAACTTATTTATTAAGTATTTTTTTGTATTTTTCTTTGTTATAATATCACATTAAAGACATTTACATTGTTGTTATTTCTATCTTTACATTTCAAAACATTTCTTAAGGGTGTGTAGAGTTTTAATAGCCACTGCAGAAGGTTGCTGTTGTTCTATACTTTTCTTTCAATCAACAAATGCCATTAATAGCCAAAACCAACAATGTGTCTGTCCATCTCTGAACTCTCACTATTTTACCATGCAGCTGCTTTCGGGGGACAAACTAATAAACCACAGAGTCGCAAACTCAGTGACTAGCTAAGCGTAACGCAGAGCAGCTGAAATGCTTTATATTTCCTTCAGAAGTATGTTGAAATGAAAAGCAAAACAGAAATAACAAAGAGTGAATATTGGACTTAGGTCAAGCAGCCAAAAACAAGCCTCAAAATGAATGATAATGTTGCTCCATGCCTGCTGGGTGTGTGAATAATCAACTCTTTGTTTGCCACATCAACCTAAAAAGTGATGATATGTCAGTGTGGTGTTTACGGCTCTTCTATGCTGCCCCCAAATGGGCAAATAAATAAATTATTGCAGTTTTAAAAACATATATGGTCACAAATATATGGTTTCATTTTGATAAGAGGTGGAATAACAGCATCTGGTTACTGTAATTTGTAGTAAACATTACTCAAAGTTTTTTTTTTTTTGCGCTGCGACTATTTTCGGGGGTGGATTTATTGGGTGCTCAAATCAGAAACAGCCCTCCGTAAAAGAAACGCACAGTACTGCACTGGCTGATTTGAGGGCTTATTAGAGGCCAAAATATGGCAGTTTATAACATACAACAGTTTATAACATTATGAGGAAGGATTTGAAAGTTCATATTGTGGCAATCATGGGGTAAACAGTGGAAAAAGGAAGTTTTGCTTTGAAAGTGTACCATAAACTCCATTCAGATGACTAAGGCTGCTATTTTTTCTCACGTAGTGACCGCGACCACACACTCATTTGCTGCTGACTCACAATACACTGCAGTGCCCATGTTCACACTAATAAAGCAATACATCACCCAGAGAAACAGTGTAGGTCACTGAGATCTATGGCAAAGAGGAATAAGCTAAGCTGTAAGTAGAATCAGTGATTCATGTTGGTCTTTTCATTGGATTTGTTGATAATAACAAAAATATATAACATTGCAGGTGCTATCTTTTAAATGTTGTGAAATAGAGAAAACCTCTCTAAAATGTGGTCTATAAAACCTATGACTTTCAACATACATCTTTGTATTGTACACAAAGCTGCAGGTCGTAGCTATGGATGGACAGCTGAGTAGTTAAACTCCTCTTAAAAGCATCAAACAGCCATAAAAGCGCCAAATAGCCTCTTCGCCTAAATGCTCCCAAGGACCTCTGCCCCTCTTTTCTTCCAGTTATAAGGCTTTTCTTCCTCATTCTCAGACCTTGTTCTTCCCTCTTTGCCCATGCCGCCTGACACTCGAGAAAGTGGTTTTCAAGATTTTTCCTCTTAGACCTGTGATATTACATGATGGATGTAACTGTGTTGTTACTTTAGTTTTCAATCCAGTATACCCACATGTAATCACTCACAGAAAAGGCCGAACTGCATGTTTCTTTGAGTTGATCTAATTGCCAAGCTGTGTATTATTTAGATACACGATGCCATCTGTGGTGAGTTAAGCTGAATCGCTGCCTCCAAGGAAATACATAGACGCGACAAGGTAACAAATCAAGACACTCTTGCCATTCTTCCCATTTGAAAAAATCGTTTCCATACATGATAGACTTTGTTAGACCAGCCATTCAAGCTTTTGACCAGCGTAATTTATGGTGGTTTTCTTTCACCTGTTGTATACATGGCTTCAATCAAGGCTCCTGAATTCCTTTATCCGACCTTTTAACCCAACACATGATGAAACTATAGAGAAAACTCACAATTATGAGCTCCCTTTTAGATATTTATCTTGTTAAAATCACACAGACTTGCAGATTCTCCACCATTAAACCAGTGCTGAACATCAACCACACCAAGAAAAGTGACCATCCAATGCCTTTCTTCACTTTCTCCACTTAGACGACCCTGCCCTTTGCAGGGGGATGGGGTGGTGAAGAGCTGGTCAAAGAAACAAAGACTACCTTAACCCCTATGACCCCGCTGTTGGCTACCACTTTGAGTGGAAACACACTCAGCGCAGATGGTGTCAAAAAGGCCCAGAGTTATCTTGATAATGACATCATAAAAAGACACTCAGGGACAATTTGTTGTTTTCGGTATTAAAGCAGTATTTCAAACTGTAAGAGCATTTTCACATCGGGGTTGTACACCTCAGTATCAGTCCATAAATACTGTGCCACGAATGTCAGCCTCCCCGTGGACACACAGCCATCAGGGTTCAGCCTCTGTGGTCCCATCTCGAAACTTTCAGGTACATTTATTTCATGACTGAGCTTGAACATAAATTTAGACACACACATTAACCCCTGGACCTCCTCAGTGACTGTTAGTACTGTTTTCTCTATAGAACATGTACAATATGCTTTAACTCAGCCAAGAAAGCCAAGCTCCAAGTAATAAAATGTTACTTGGACACTTGATGGTCATGCAACTAAATTTTACTTAGGCATATTTTATCCCAAATTTGTCACAGTTTTAAATCCAGCTCCACAAAACCGTGCTGCTACAATGCCTTTCTGTTAATGTGTATGCTATAACCCCTGAAGCAGTGAGGATATTCACATTAATAAAATTCACAGTATTTAAGTTAATTAGCACGTATGGTAAACTGTGCTCTAATATGTTAAATGCAAGGGTAAAAAAGGCGAAAAAGGAAAAGCTTTGCTATTTTCATAGCTAAAGATTCTTCTGATCTCACTATGGAAACAAACTGCTGATACAGACTGAAGACAGCAGGCAGGCCTCCTAGGTATTTACAGGAAGCAATGGTAAAACTGTGAAAACAGCAGTAGAGAACATCATTGTTACCCATCAACCACAAATCGCTGGTATTACTGAGGTTCCTGCACATAGCACAAAGAATATTAATATACAATACCTGTTGACCCTACTACTGACTGTCTGCCAGGCGATACAGAAGTATCCGTACCACCAGACTACAGAGCGCTTTATTTATGGTTTAGGTCATCTTCAGCATTCCAGCACAAAAAGTTGTTTTTCTTGCTCACAACTATGTGTTTAAAAGAAACAGATAAATGAAACTTGACCCCTGAACACCTGAAAAGTGGCACCATTAAAATAATGTTACAGTGAGTCCACAAAGTGTTGATAAACAGGCAACCCATTATCCGACATTTTAATTTTTTGCTACACTTAATAAATCAATGTATCTGTGGCTGCTCGACCCCTTTAATAAACAATTTTTGCCTGATGTTCTAAAAGTATAGCTTAACACCTTACCCAGAAACCAAAAAAGTAGACTAAATCAGTTTTATGAAATGTGGAGATTAGCTTACCTTATCCAGCTTTCTTCGGATAGCACTTGGCTGTGCATTGATCTTAGGCAACTCACTATTACTATAGCAGAGTTTATTTGTATTGTACCTCCTGCACCTCTCAAAGTCTAATTTTGTTCAGAGCTGTCTCAGCAGCTATGGGTAAATATCTGCTTTGATTTTTTAAACTTTATTTATTTATTTATTTGAATGTCTACAGAGTACCAACTTTTGGTACTTTGTTTTGGTTTTAGATGTAAATTAAAACTCAAGACAATAGCCAATAATATTGCCTGTACTCTGGCTAAGATTGCTGTTTGTTTATATGATTCAGTTTAATACGGTTGCAAACTATATGAAATTCGAGGCACTACACTTACAATTGTTTAGGCCTCTGTATGATTTTGTTTGTCTCTCACTTGCAGTGTTTGTGGTTTGATGGCCTCACTATTGTCCTGGCAATTCTACAAAATGGCTAAAGTAGACGCCATATTGACTGCGCATGTAGTCTACTGGGTGGTTTCTTTGGGCGGTTAGACAGTGCTGTCATATTTTATGACGTGGCTGCTATAACCATGTATTGTTTGATAAAATCTTGAGGTTCGCTAATAGCGCTAACCCTCCTCCACTTACGAGCCTGCCTTAACACGAATATACTGTTACAACGGAGTAAATGCAGAAAAGCCCTAAGAAACGAAGTCTGACAGCCAAGTACTTACAGTTGCCAGAGCAGCCGCCATTACTGCGCGTATCAAAATAACCTCCTGTAACAGACCTGCTGGTCTTAGGTTAAATTTAATTTAATGTCTCATTAAATATCATGTCGATCATTAGCTAATAAGTGTAGCCCCAAATCAGTTAAAACAATGCTATATTCGTGTGGATAAGTTAGTATGTCCCTGACTAGCAACCTCCTTTCACTTAGCCTAACTTAAATGACTGTTGAATTTCTTATATGTACATTCAGTTTTATCACTATAATACACTTAACATGCAGGATATGAATCTTAGAGGTATAATAATCATGACTGTTACAAAAAACGGCGAACTCTACAGCAGGTGAAGCTAGTGATAAGGCTAGCAATAACTAGTTTTTCACGTTAGCACATTTGCCTAAGTTAGCCGTAACTAACTGCATATATGTCGATGCTAGCTAGAACTCGCTATTTACAGTGGCATATATGCCGATGTTAGCTCTAAATGGCTATTAACCTTAGCATATATGTCGATGCTAGCTAAAACGGTAATTAAAATTAGCATATATGTCGATGCTAGCTAGAACCATCTATTGGCGTTAGCATAGATGTCGATTTAACTAGTTATAAACGTTAGCGTATTTGTCGAGCAACTGAAACTCTTTAGGTGCTGTTACTGTTTAGTTACTGATCAACTGATGCTAAATTTGAGATTGCGGGTACAGGGGGTAGCTATGTTAGCCTGTAATGGGTTTTAAGAAATAAACTGAAAAGCTAGGTTTTCAGAAATAAACTGAAAAGGTAGGTTAGTGACACAGCAGCTAAATTTGTGGACCAACTGAAACTTAGCGAGATGCGCTTGACCCAGCGTTTATGTCCAATTTTAATCACTCTGCACTCATTTTCAGGCGGGTAGCAAGTCTTTTTACAATAGCAGTAATTCTACAATCAGTGAGAGACAGCCTCCTGTATCTGTCGTCCAATGGTTCATCTCCGGATAGTGCGGACGTCACAAATTCTGGTCTGCCTATCGGAGAGTGTGTCTCAGGACGGAGCCAAGAGTCAGGGGGATCCTCCGTACCTATAAGGGAACCACCGAGGTAAGTTACGAGCAGTTATCTATGTACAAAACCAGGCCACTATAACGCAGTAAGACTTTCTCCTATAAGGGCGCTTTCCGGATTACATGTGCACAGACATGTTGTTAGTTTTTATTGCCCGGGTTTATTGTAAACCCAACCTTCTGCAGGCTCACAACACAAAGACCGGCTCACACAGACCCACAGGGCAATCAGCACATATCTTTAGCAGGGGTGGTTTTGACTTCCTAATAATGATCGCAATTGACTTCAGACTTTATTTCCGCTTGGTTGTCGTAACAACATGCATATTCGCTGTAGGTGATTTGTAATAACATGTTCCGAAACGCTTGTCGGCGTGCATTGCTTTTAGTACATTTTGCTACAAGGCAGAGATCGCAGCCCTCATGTAAAACCAGGCAGTGTCTGCTTCACCATGCATGCAGTGTGAAATGTTGATGACAAAACCTTCCGCATAGAAATAAAGGTTGCCGGTCGGCGTGGTAGTGATGTGCCACTTGTGGTGCATTGTATTTGTTTTGACTGCAGGTAAAGCAACATAGTACAACGATAAAGCTCAGGTTTCCTTGTCAGGGAAAGTTGTGCACTAGGGAGGTTCGCGGCAAAAGGGGGACAACGCGAGATTTCATTTACGCTTTCTATATGTTGGGGAGAGAGAGGAGGTGACACAGCAGCAGCGTGGCTCCACTGGCCTGTTAGTATTCAGCTGCTGCACAGCTTCGGTGTCTTTATGTACATATGTCCGCAAAATGGTCTGATACGAGCAGAAGACGCACGTATAAGGACATTTGACATAGAACCGTCAGTCTTTATCCTCTACAGTCAGACAATAGAGGATTAAAACCCACCCACTGGCTGAGTCTCACCCACTACCCCCACCCCTACAAGTCAGTCATGGGGTAGGGGTAAACACCAGCTTTGGATTTGACAACCATGTTGTTTCTAATGAATGGCAATGTGGAAAAACCTGTTTTGGAGGGAGTCCATCCTAGGAAAACTAAACAGTAGATCGTGGCACGTGTGTCAGTATTGTATGAGTAATGTAGCGGAATGTGTATTGACTCATAACATCTGGTGTGGGGTAGGCATTTAAACACAGGATCCAACAAAGCGGTGTCACAAATAATTATAATATTAAAAACAACAACACTAGTGGAAAAACAATGGTTTGATAGTAAAGTGAGGTCATTCTTCTTTGACATCACTTAAAGCATCTGCAGTCTTGGCATTTAGACAATCCTCGGGTCTTGCTAAACAACAAGGACCACAGATTGTTGTAACACAACAATTGCAACACAGAGCAATTAAATAAACACTTAAACAAACCCATGAAATGCCGACCAAATAGAATAAGGATGCAAGGCTACAAAGTCCACATGTTATCTCAAAGAGTTTGTTACTTTGCTCTGCACTCTGAAGCGATTTAGATGGTAAAGGGACTGATAGCCCAAAAGGATGGCGATAGGATTCGCTAACTTTAACAGTTAGTTACAGCTAGCACAGGCAAATGTGCTAACGTAAAAGTATCTAATGAGGCATGGAAGGAAGTGCAGGGAGTTGGCTGTGCTGGTTTAAGGTAAAACCAAACACGGTGACTTGTGTTTTAACAATAGTAAGTACTAGTACATCTGGACGCTGTCGCATTGATGGCAACAAGCTACTTTTTAAAGTGCTGCCTAGCACAAACAACCTCAACTGTGCGTGATGGTGCTTTGGATCGCCATCGTGAAGCAGTGGGGGCAAAGCCTATTGAAGATACATGTTGTTTTGGCTGCACCAACCCACTGTAGATGCCCACTGTTCTTACTCGCTGGATTTGACTATGGCAACTTCAAATTAAAGCTGAAGGGTTGCCATTTTAACAACGTGGAGAGCGTGCAGAAGAAATCCAGACTACGGTTACAACAGGACTTCCTGGGCCCAAGCAAATATGGCAGGAGTGTTGGGAGCTGTGTATCAATGCACAGTGTTACAGCTGTGAAGGAGATTGCAAACAAATAGCCATGAGAGTTTTTGTTTGTTAAAAGCTGTCAGAAAATGCGTTGATGGCACCTCAAATACACAACATTAGCTAACTATAATAATAATGGCTTTGATTATCTTATCATTATTCTTAGTGTGATATCAATGTGGTTGTTTTTCTCCTAGGGAGCTCCGAGATGGCAAGTGCAGCGGTTGTAACTCCAGTCTCCATCCATGATAAATCCAGCCGCATTTATTTGGTGACCTGGATCAACAACCTGCTGAAGACAAACTTCAAAGATGTGCGGCACATGGGTTCAGGTGATTCATCAGCACGAGCAGAGCCAATGCAGTTTTTCCATTCAGCTGATTTAGGCAGCTTTAAACACTCTCAGCAGCAACTTTCCTTGAATACAGATGTTTCCACTGCTGCACAGTGCTGTGTAATAGTGTGTCCAGCTGTGGCCCTGTGCAGTTGTCTGTACTGGTGACCTCTCAAACTTACATGTGTGGGTGTGTGGGTGGCGAGAGAGAAAGCGCCATCTTTCTCTGGTTAATAACTTCTCACTAAGTCTCTATGGTTTGGAGTTCACTTTCACTCCTGTCTGTTTGTTTTTACTTAAATTAGTAGAAGCAAATGCAATGTATCTGACACTGAACTAGCTCAGCTGTGTTAGCAGAATTGGTAACAGTAGCAACGGTCTACACAACAGTCTGAAATAATGAAGAAATGATAGTACAAGCAGAAACAGCCACAGGTAGCTGTCAGGAGATGAGTTGTGCACATTTGGAGCATGCCAGAGGGGCTTGAGTGGTCATCACTGCGCTCAGCTCAGCTCGACGCAGATATCCTCACTGCTGTTAAAAACCAGCAGGAGCTTGTTATTTTGCTGCGACAGCACTTTCTTAACTGTCTCCCCGTGTGTGTGGGTGATCCTACAGGTGCGTGTCACTGTCAGATCATGGACTGGGTTATTCCTGGTTCTGTTGACATGACCAAGGTGAAGTTTGATGCGCAAGACGAGGAGGACTGCAAGCACAACTTCAGGCTCCTTAATGAAGCCTTCAGCAAGAATGGAATCACAAGGGTATGCACTGTTTCTCCAGCAGACAAGCAGTACAATATCTTCTTTTTCACTATGATTTTAAATTTATTTCTAAAATCTATATATTGTGTGGAAAAAAGACTTACTTTCTTATGTTTTTGGATGCCCATGTACATTAAAGTGTGTATTAATTATCATAAGATGATATGTAGTCCTATATGATGTGCCAGGAGCAGTGAACTCCAGGACTCTCCACTAGATGTCTTGCACTCGCACAGTCATGACAAAGAAGACAGAAAGTCCCTGCTCCTGGCCCAAAGTCCAGAACGTAACTCCCCATAAAAACCAAAAGTCAAAAACTCTCTAGAGTTGTGTTTAACGGACAGATGTTAGAATGCAGAATAAGTTTATTTTCCAAAATGTTTAACTAATGTTTAACTTATCTTTGCCTTGATTCAGACCGTTCCAGTTGAAGAGCTCATAAAGGGGGATTTTAAAAGCAGCTTTGAGATGATGAAGTGGTTCAAAGCTTTCTACACGGCAAATGTGAAAAGTGAGGAATACGACCCTGTCAAAGCTCGGGACAGCCACGACATCAGGCCTATCATGTCATCTCCCCAATCACGTAAATGAAACTTGACATTATCTATCACACTGATGATAAAATAAGGAAATGCGCTGTGCTTTAATCACTATATTTATGGATTGTGTGTAAATATACTTTCTTACTCATTTCAGTGAAATCTAAAGTGGAATCAGGCACTAAAGAAAATGGCGCTGAAACGGGCAAAATGACACACCTGTACACTGAAGCGTGGAAAGATATTTTTGACTGGGCTGACCCCAGCACTCTTGGAGACCAGTATACCTACTGCAACACTTGTGAAAGGCACCTGAGCACGTTTTATAAAGGCCTTCTTGAACTCAGGCGACATGTGGAAACAAACATACACAAGAAAAGGGCTAAGATTTCCAAGAGCGTTGACCTGCAAAACCAGCACTCTGAGCAGCTGCCCTGCAGCGATGCAGCCATTCGCTTCATCTACAAACACTGTTACACTGGCTCTGCTCAAGGTGAACAGATGTCTAGACATTTTGCACGCGATAAGCTGGGGTTGCAGTACCCCAAAGATATCACATCTGTTTGCCAGCACACCCCTTATTGTGTATACATTTATGGAGGACTAACACTGGAAAGGGATGACACTGTCTCCGCGGTCCTTGTTGGGTTTTTTGATGTCAAAGCCTCAAAGCACCGCATTCGATTTCTAGATGCTCATCAGTCAGTGGGTGGTGCAGGAGATCAAACAGCAGCGGCAGTGGTGGAGATCTTGAAGAAATTCAGATTACCTTCACATAATCTTGTTGCTGTTTATTCTGACAGTAATGGTGCCACCTCAGAGCAGATCTGCTCACAGCTCAGGGAACTCAACCCGAACATAGTAGCCTTAGGAGGACTTTACACCATCGCTGATGCTGCTTGCCAGGCTGGGCTAAAGGAGCTCTCCTATCACCCTCAACAGTTGATGGTAGACATTTATGACCACTACTCCTCTTGCCCTACGGAGAACAACAACCTCAAGGCTCTCTTTGGCTCGGACGTTTGTGGTGACAGTTCATCATTTCATGTCAACACCAGCTGCCTTAAGTTTTTCCCGTCAATCACAAAAATCTTGGAAATATGGATCCATCTCTTAGTGTACTTTGAGTGTTGCAACAAGGACCGTGACAAAGCCAAATTAATCTGCTCCCAGATGCACGATCCCAAAGTCAGGGCAACATTTATGTTCTTGGAGCAGGCCTTGAAGCCTCTGCACAGTTTCCAAAGACGTCTGCAGACGCATAAGGGAGCTGCCCGAGATGATATTCTCCTCATCCTAGAAGAAGTCAGTAGCCTGCTGAGCACCTACACCTCCCACTTCCTTCATCCTCAAGCTGCTGCTAGCTTCCTCAAAGAACACGATGTCCAAATTCTCAAAAATGAGAAATTCCACCTGTCAAGTCCAGTGCTTAGCGAGGACTTCGCGAATGACTCCAATTCTATAGATGCAACTTCACTGTTAAAACAGGAGGTGTTATCTTTCTACATCAAACTCACAAGTTGCATCGCAGAGGAGCTGCCCCTAAGCGAGGGTGTGCTGAGGAGCATAGCTCAGCTGCTAAACCCCAAGAGCAGGCTGAAAGTGACAGGGAAAGCAGTAGGAGAGCTTGGGACCAAGCTGGGAATCTGCAGCACTGTGGAGGAGGAAAAGGAGCTCACGAGTGAATTCCTTGAGTATCAGCTGGCTGAGGAGGGACAGAACAAAGAGGTAGAAAGGGGCAACTCTGCAGATGTTTCACTGGAGACGCACTGGGCCGATGTGCTGAAGGACACAAAACCGACCTCAGTCTTCAGGAAGCTCGTTTTGACCCTGCTGTGTTTGCCCTGTCCTCCACTTGAACCCCAGCAGGTTTTTACTCAGGTATTGTACATTCACACAATATTGTTGAGCTGCAGAGCCGGAGAGCCCCAGCAGGCCCAAACATATACACCTGCCACCCGTCTTTTGTTTAACTTTGTTTTGTTTATAAAAAACAGTAACATTACAACACACACTTGTTTTATAGAGGTGTTCCCAAAACATGACCTTCATGACCATGACCCAAGACATACTGCACACATGAAGATGTACAAATCGTTTTTATGCATTTTAAAATGTCTAAAATGCACTAATTAATTGTGATTAAAGACACACATAAATATTTGCAAGTAATGCTGAAAAAAAGTAATTTAATCGAAATGTATGTTTTTCATCCACACGGTAACTTCATGAAATCTTTACCGCAGCATCATAACTATTGATAAAATTCACGAATTCAGGCTGAAGCCAGCCAGCTGCCCCAAGTTGTGGCTGATTCCCACCCACGTTAGCTTAATAAAGTTAACTTAACTACTGTGTATGGTTATCAAAATGCTAAATTTAACATTCAGATGTGTACGATGTGGGAAGTCACAGACTGCCATTTAAACCCACGCGTGTCTACAACTGTGGGTCTGGAACTGCAGAGACTCTTCGCAGGTTGATGTTGATGAATTCGGGAGCTGTATCAACACCTTTTGTCTTTGTGGTTGCTTTCTGCACGTTTGATTACTTTTCTGTACTTCCCACCTCAGGCCCTGGAGAATGAGGATGCTGGTGTGTTGTCTGAGGGCGAACCCTTATCAGACAGCGAGTGTGATGTCAAATCCGACGCCGTTGTCTCTGACAGCAAAGACGCCACAGTTCACACTAAACGTAAGAGAAAAGAAAGTTAAATTTGCATCTTAGCTTCATTCAACTATCTGATATATAATCCACCTTTTATTATTAATTGTTAGTTAATTTATGTTATGTTGATGTTAAAGTGCATTGAATGACGTGTTTATGTACACTTCTATCTTATTTCCTAGTACCAAATGGCCTTAACATGAAGCAATGTGAAGTCCGCCTTACAAAAATAAACGGTAAGAACAATTTTAAACTTATTTGCATAATTTATACTATTTTTAGATCATTATTTAAGTGTGTTTTAACTCTTCTCATATGTAACATATGTAATACTTGTAAAATGAAGTGAATCTTAATGTTGCTTTTTAGCATTTTTTTATATATTCTGTAATAAGAACCATGTTCTGGATCCTGTCATCCTCTGAAATGCTTTTTTGTTTCTTTCCCCAAAGATATAAGGAATGGACATTGTGCCTTTTGGATCGAGGTAACACATTTTCCTCTCAATATGTCTTTCCTTTCTTTCTCTGCTGCATCTTCATTAGGGAAAAGAAGCAATGTGACTTTTAATGACAAATAGGACTTAGTTTTGCTGCGTTTAACGTTAAGTCTGATTATTTGACTACGAATACTTCCAGCTACACAAACCAGAAAACAGGAAAAGGGATCTTTGCTGCGTCACATTTGGCCTCCTTTAAAAGTCTAAGTTGCCACCTTTTTAGTCCACTCTCATCTACTAACACATTCTGCCCTAAATGTGCCTAAAGGCACAGTTTGGATCTACTTGAAGCATGCATGTCTGTGTGTGTGTGTGCGTGTGTGTGTGTGTGTGTGTGTGTGTGTGTGTGTGTGTGTGTGTGTGTGTGTGTGTTTTAGTGTGCATTCACATGTGTATGACATTTGCATGAGTAATGGGAGTGTGTTGTCTCTCAGGGGACCAGTAGGGGAAGTTTTGGCTGGGAGAGCAGCTTGCGCCAGAAGCCACAAGCCCGTACAGTGTTTCAGGCTGGTGCTAACGACTGGTCCAAGCCCATAGATCTTGATAAGGACAGCAAAAAGGGCCAGGAGTCCCAAGATGAGGTGGTAGGTATACTCGAGTATACTACCAGATTGCCCCTGGGCCGTGACAGTGCCCTCAGAAATGTAACTAGAGCCCAACTTAGGTTTGGAAGCCGATCGATGGCATTTGATCAAGGATTAACTTCAGGAATTTTAAATAACAAATGTGATAAATGTCTAAATAAGGAGGCAAAGTGCTTTTTGTACTGCAGTTCCACATTAAAAACAAGTCCAAGCAGCCGCAAGTGTGACTTGTGTCCATGCATTCGCAGGATGTCTGCAGGTTGGAATTCTGCTCCCTGAAAAAATGCTGTGGAAGGTCTAAAGTCTAAAAAAGTATTAACAAAGTCTGAAATAATCTTTCTTTCTAGA
This sequence comes from Datnioides undecimradiatus, assembly GCA_008933995.1. Classification (NCBI taxonomy): domain Eukaryota; kingdom Metazoa; phylum Chordata; class Actinopteri; order Lobotiformes; family Datnioididae; genus Datnioides; species Datnioides undecimradiatus. The sequence continues at coordinate 5,368,510 of WARS01000071.1, read as the reverse complement.
CAGTAACACTGGTTGTAATGTGGTGGTTGCTGGTTGTCGTGAGAAATAATCTACATGTGAGACAGGTGCAGCTTAGGCTGTTCAGTGAGCCGTTTGAGGAGTTTCAGTGAGGACTGTCGGACCCTGGAGCCTGTAACGCATAACCTGTGTCAGTGGGTTTTCCCGTGACACACATTGTTTGTGTCCCTGAGGTCTAACAAATGTGGCAAGTGGATTCCCTTGCAGTCTTCTTACCTGCCTTTGTCAGCTGTCAGCTCAGCAGATCTTGCCGTGTTCCCACCACCTGTTGATCAGGTGCATGGTGTGATCGAACTGGAGAAACAGCAGAATCCAGTCCCACCTCTAACGTGGGCTGGGCAACGAATCATATTGTAATGTCATCACCAACTTGGCCTTGAATGATGAGTAAACAAGCAATCGAGGTAAAAGTATTATCGTGCCACATTGATGCTTTGGTTTTGTCTGTGTGTCCTCCCTAGTAACTCAAACTCACCCTTAGCTGGGGCATGTTCAGTTCAGCTTGAGCCAAGGCTACAGAGACAACACACATTCAGTGTGCATGTGTGTTGGGAGAGCAGGCGGGGACGATCATTACCTACAGACGAGTTAGAAGAGATGAAGCCTGAGCATACGGCGGCTCTCTGCAGTGACAAAGAGAATAAAAGGACACAGTGAAATTTGTGGTGTTTTTCAGTGGATTGTACTTAAATCTGTTAAATAATCGTTAGCTTGATTTAATCATACTTACGAACATAATCATACTTCTAACACGCCTTCATTTTAGAGTCATCATTTGCTTTGTTCACACGGTGCACAGTTGAGGTGGAAATAAGGCAAAATTCATACACACCCTCCCTGACGTTATGTTGTCTGCCATGTTTGTTCATTTATTTTGAAGACACTTCCGTATTTCTCCCTGGATTCTTGATCACATTTCAGTACATTATGCTGCCTTGAACAAAGTAAATGTTATTATCGTAACGCTGATGAAGCTCCCGCCTTGTCGCCTGACATTAAATATCAAAAACAAAGACGAGGCAAGTGACTGGTGGTAAATATAATTATGCTTTATCTGTGAGAAACACACAGGTCCTGTTTTAAGTTACTGTTTTATCTTTGACGTCTTTATGCTATAACGTGGTTGTATTTTCAGGCAGAAGAGACGTCACCATCCAGTAAACCCAAACCAAAAGGACGACGCAAACATGTCTACCAGGTAAAATATGTACACGGGACAGTTTTTCCACTGAAGTGTTCAGCAGTTTATGATGAAAATGTAGTTTTGAATACTCACCTCTGTTGTTTTTCGATGGCTGCAGGATGGGAAAGGGTTTCTGACAGGTGAACTCGTGTGGGGGAAGTTGAAGGGGTTCTCCTGGTGGCCTGGGATGGTGATGCCCTGGAAAACCAAGTCAGCTCCGCCGGGTATGCGGAGGGTGGAGTGGTTCGGAGACGGGATGTTCTCAGAGGTGAGAATCACGGTTTCGCGTGTGCTCGAGCTGCAGGAACACTTCACGCGTGTCGAACTGTATCTTCACATCGCTCTCTGTTGCAGATCCACACAGGCGATCTTCTCGCGTTTAGTGCCTTCACCAAGTGCTTCTGCAAACATTCCTTCGCCAGCTTGCCGATCTACAAGACAGCCATCTTCCAGGTCATCGAGGTAAGAAACCAAAACAGTCACAAAATTGGAACGTAATCCTCGTTTTTAAGTTTGTTTTTCATATCTGTGGCCTTTTCTGTGCTTATCCATCGTCAAAAACACACAATCAAACTGACTTCATGACTGCTCCTATATAAATACCAGAGGTGTTATTATGAAAAGTTGATCGCGCAGGAAATGTTTGTGTTCTGCAGCTGGCAGGTGAGCGATGTGGAAAGTCTTTCGCTGAGGCTCAGGGAAATAAAGAAAAAGAGATGAAGCTGATGCTGGACTGGGCTTCTGGGGGATTTCTGCCTACAGGACCCCAGGGATTCCTACGTGCAGGTAGATGCTAATTTACTCACTCAAGATTTATCGTTTCAGACAGTCTCCCAGAAACTTTTTCTCTTTTAGATTTTCAAAGGAAACAACTTGCTCCCTGAAACTAATTTTTATTCAATCTTTTCCTGGTTTTTAAGATGCGGCTGCACATCAAGATTCCTCCGACTCGGCCCTGTCTGACTACCAGCCTCCCGCGAAAAGGAAATACGTTGTAAAAAATAAGGCAACAGTCGTCACCTATAGCAGAGGTTTGGATTGTTTTTGTCCACATTCAGTCCACAAACACATCGCGAAGCTAAGGTTTGTTATTATCCTCATTCATTTCATTATTATTTTTTATTTTCCAGAATTAATTGCAGAAAAAGTCAAAGAAAAGGGCAAAACAATCGAAGGTAAGTGTTGCGTTAGAGCAAGGGAGAAGTCTCTAATTTAAAATCTGTTTTGATATTAAGATAAACTTATTTATTCTAAGGAGGCAATGGTTTGTTATTTCAGACTTTTGTTTGTCTTGTGGATCATCTGAGATTGAAGTGCAGCACCCTTTGTTTGAAGGCGGTCTTTGTCTGAAATGCAAGGTAACCTAATAACCCGATGATCTATCTCTGTCGACGTTATGTGGTCTGCTTTGGTCCATCCCAGCCCAGTCTGTGAATGTCTAACCTCCATCTGAAGCTCAGCTGCCTCTAACACCCCAAACGCTGCGAAACGACCTTGTCACTGTTTGCAGGAGAACTTCACAGAGACGCTGTATCGCTACGATGAGGACGGCTACCAGTCGTACTGCACCGTGTGCTGCGCCGGCTTAGAGGTCATTCTGTGCGGCAACGCCAGCTGCTGCAGGTAAACGCTGCTCAGGTGTTTCCTCTCACAGGGCGACACGGCAGTTTCGTCAGTGAGAATACCCGCTGAAGAAATTCCACTTCCACATCAATCCCACGTGGTTATTATTATTACAGAGTTCAGCTTTTATTTTTTATATATTTGGTCAAATTTGCAGCATTAAAAGTATGCAGAATGAGCCATTAGCGCTTCCTTTTTGCAGTGCATCCATTAACGTAAAGACAATGTAACTGTCTTGATGTGATATCAGAGGAAAGCTTTGAAAAATGTGATGATTTACCGCCAAATCATGCAGTCTGATTTATTTATCTGACTTTAAGGTGGATTCATAGTCAATAATTGATGAGTGACGTCAGACATAATGAAAACTGTATCACGCCGAATATGAAAATACAGTGTTTTATGTCTGTTGGTTCAGATTTCACTTGTGTCTGACAAGGAGTAGTGAAAGTGAAGTGATAACAAACAGTTACAGTGATTTATAATTGGATTATAGCTGCAAGGTACAGGTCTGTTTAGCCAAACACTTAAAGATAAAGCAGAATACCGTACTGTTGCTACGTAGCTAACTAATAAATCTTTGCTTTGTGCATATGGTAAAGATCAATTGACACTTTGAAGTCGTGATATTTTTGGGTGAGACGAGTCATATTTTGTTTTACAGGAAGAAAACATGATTAGATTTGGATATACAAATGTTTTTTGGGCATATATTGTTAAACAGGTGCACAATATTAAAGGGAATGTTATTTAAAATGGTTAGAAAAAGACATTTTTGTTTCGTATCAACTTAAAATGAGCTGATATTGATATTTGGCAGTTGCCTTGAGTCTCAGCTTGCTAAATTACTAATAAGCAATTAATAGAAATGACATCCAACGACAGCCGGTCACTCTTTGTTACCCACATTCAAATTTCTTCTTTGTGTTTGCACAGTTATCATTTTTGTGTCCCCCGTCTCTCTCCCAGGTGTTTCTGTAAGGACTGCCTGGACATCCTGGTGGGCCCCGGCACCTTTGACATGCTGAAAGACGTCGATCCGTGGAGCTGCTACATATGCAAGCCGTCGCAGTGCAAAGGAAACTTAAAGCTCAGGCCGGACTGGAGTGTTAAGGTTCAGGACCTCTTTGTCAACAACAGTGCCATGGAGTTTGTACGTACCACACTTTACACTTTAAAATGAAATTCTCACTCAGAGTTCACTGAATTGTAGTAATTCAGTTCTTTGCTCGGTTTATAGGCAGCACTTTGTGGTGCTGTTTACTTGTTGTCCACATATCAAAAGATGTTTCAACACCAAATAACTCAAATTCAGCTTTAGCTACAATACAATTATGTCTCTGTGCCGTTTTTCTGTTGTGTGTAAACAGTTATAAAAGAGAGGAAACTGTCTGTGAGAGCAGAGAAAGAAAGACTAATGTCAGAAACATCGTATTAGTTCAAAACAAAATCTGAAATTGTTATAGACTGACGATGAGTGAAGGGCTTAAGTTGATTTGCAAAGTGCAGGAATTAACTCCTCTTTTACGCATAAATACCATACAGTCAGGTATGTAAGTGAAAGCACAAATGAATCATCTGTTTGTGTCAGAGTTTAGTTAATTTAAAGGAAATGATTCGGCTTTAAGTTACAGCTACTGAAATGAATTATTAATCCGTTGATTTATTGAATGATTGGGCTATAAAATGTCAGAAAACTGTGGGGAAAAAAACTTTTTAAAATATCTTTTATTGCACAACCCACCCCCCAAAACATGAAGTTTCTGAAACCTGGGTAAAAATTTATATTTAGGTATATTTTATATATACACACACACACACACACACACACACACACACACAGAGCTTAACTAGTCACAACTTTTCACTTTTACTTTCTGAACTGGTGACAGAACATTCATCCAGCTTCTCGTGTCGTTGTATAACTCACCGCCGTGGACGTACTGAAAGTTATTTGCCTTTTTGCCCCAGGAACCTCACAGAATTTACCCCTCCATCCCCGCTGATCAGCGCAGACCAATAAGGGTCCTCTCGCTTTTTGACGGCATCGCAACAGGTTGGTTCAAACGTGTCATGTGAGAATCACGAAGTCAAAAGTAGAATTGTTACTGAAAAACAGTCATGGAGTATTTAAAATGTGTGTATCCGTCCTGTCTGTGACCTGCTGTTAACTACGGTGGCATCACGACAGGATACCTGGTACTCAAAGACCTGGGCTTGAAGATGGAGCGATACATTGCCTCAGAGATCTGTGACGATTCGATCGCCGTGGGAATGATCAAGCACGAGGGGAAGATCGAATATGTCAACGACGTTCGCACCATTACAAGGAAGCATGTGAGTACAGGCAGATTACGTGTCGCAGTAACTCGCCTTTAACTCTAAAATCAAATTCAAGTTCATTTTGCCCAATTCCGTGAGTTTGAGTCACAGCAAAAAGGCTTTAAACAACACGAAAACAGAACTTCAGCTGTGCGGTTGTGTGTCGCAGCTGGCTGAATGGGGTCCGTTTGATCTTCTGATTGGAGGCAGCCCGTGTAACGACCTGTCCATGGTCAACCCTCTTCGAAAAGGATTATTTGGTATGTGGTATCTAAACTTCTGCTGGAGGTGTTGTTGCAAAACAAGTAGTTACTGAAGAAAATAAGCTCTCTGTAGGTTTTAGCGTCCTCTTCTTCGATAACCCTCCGCTCATCTCCCTCTGTCTGTCCTGCAGAGGGCACCGGGAGGCTCTTCTTTGAGTTCTACCGCATATTGACCATGCTGAAGCCGAAGGAGGGCGACGACCGTCCGTTCTTCTGGTTGTTTGAGAACGTGGTTTTCATGAGCGCACACGACAAGGCAGATATCTGCAGATTCCTCGAGGTGATTAGACGTAACTACCCATGAAAGTGTCCTCTCAGCCTGATGGCAGGGAGCAGACTGCATCGAGTCTTACTGCTTATTATTCCTTTTTCCAGTGTAATCCAATTCTTATTGACGCAGTGAAAGTCAGCCCTGCCCACAGAGCACGTTACTTCTGGGGAAACCTCCCGGGCATGAACAGGTATGTACTCACATTCCTTTATTCATACATATCCTCACACTGACAGGATTTTACTCCTCAAAACATTTTCAGTTCACATGTCCGTCTTTCCTTTTCCTTCAGACCAGTTGCTACAGCTCTGGATGACAAAGTGGCCCTCCAGGATTGTTTGGAAGTTGGACGAATAGCAAAGGTAGAGGCATTTTCCTTTGCTGTGTGTAACCGGACGTGTCTGCGCTCTGCTGTAGATTAATGTTGTTGAGGCAAACAGGAAATAACAATAAAAGCATTAAATTTAATTTCCTCAAACAAAATGTGTTTGAACCTGTTAACAAGTCGGTGACTGCCGGCTGTTGGGAGGCCTCAACACCTAAATGAACTAAGTCGTTGCAGCTGAAGACTGCGCCAACACTGTCGCTCCTGCTGCTACAGCGGCTAGCAAGCTCGTCTCACAGTATTGTTTGTCTATCACAAATGTCTATGAATTTTCCCATTTAACTGTGTGCAAACTGATTTGCTGTCTCTTCCTGCAGTTTGACAAAGTTCGCACCATCACGACGAAGTCTAACTCGATAAGACAGGGCAAGATGGGCCCACTTCCTGTTGACATGAACGGCAAGGAGGACTACCTGTGGTGCACCGAAATTGAACAGTAAGCATTTCCGGGAAAATATCATCGACACAATCTGATTTGCGAAAACATTTACATCAGGTCGTCACACTGTACTTACATTAAAGCCAAAAAGATGAGTGGCCTGTTACATTCAGCAATCTTCAGATTACAATGAGGTTGAGTCCTGATGGGTAACATTCATTTCAGTCTCCTTACATGTCATATCCCTCTCTGTCCAAGTTCACCTACACGCTGACTGGTAAACATGAACACAACTTAGTCCGTGACTCTGCTAACATGAGACCACGTCTGACTCTCTCAGGATCTTTGGCTTCCCCAAACACTACACGGACGTGAACAACATGGGCCGCATGCAGAGGCAGAAGGTCCTCGGTCGCTCCTGGAGTGTCCCTGTCATTCGTCACCTCTTCGCGCCGCTGAAGGATTATTTTGAATGTGAATAACGACTGTGAACCTGAACCTTTGCTCTAATATGAGAGCAGCAGCGGTAAACCCACTGCCTTATCGTCCTGCCTTCTTTACCAGGTAGCTCAAATCCTCCCCCTTTTCCCTTTAAAGACTTTATTTTAGTATTTAATATCCTGCCTTTTAGTAGTGTTTACTCATGAGCTTCGTTAGTCCTGTGAGTTGTCAGTCATCCACTATCCAGCATCACCAGCAGGCACTGACACTTTTTGTTTTTTGTCTGTTTTTTGGATAACAAGGGTGCTGTGATCAAACAATAATGTTGCATAGAACATGGGCCTGGATCACGAAGCCAGATCAGACAATTAGTCAGCTGTCTTGGCACTTAACTCAGGTTCCTCCAGCGTCACAAAGCTGGTTCGCTTTTAATCAATCACCACGGTAACCTGCTCCATAGCACGTCAGCCCCAGAGGACCAGATCAAAACCCGCCGACAGGTCCTTTACTGACCAGCAGGATCCAAACACAACATACTAGAGATGCAGTAGAGACATGTTCATACATCAGCAGTATCACCGGTAACCATGGTAATCATGTTGGAGATTTTATCATTAATCAGGAATTTTAATGAACACTTACAAATGCACCACTCAATGAATGGTGATTATAGCTGCATTTAATTATACACTTGCTGTAATTAGGTCATTGAAATATAAATGTTTGGTTGTTGGGTCAAATGACCATGTTTGATCTGAGCATTATCACCCGACACCTCAGCTCTACAGAGCATTTTAGCATCTTTTAGCTCATTGTTTTGGTTTTAATAATCTGCGTTAAAATGAGTCAAAATGCCGTCTGGCCCCAAAACCTTGATGCTAATAAGACGCCAAACAATGAGTCTACACATATCTGTTATCCAGGTACGAGATATCAGAAGCCTGGAAACATTGGCCGTTGCCAGCAGCAAACATGCACCTGTTTTACACAACTGGCGACGAATGAAGTCGAGCATTTAGAAGCTAAAGAGACAAATATTTCCCACTGGAGCTGAAAACAATAAATAAGAGGAGGGAATATTGGATTTACAGATTTACACGTTTGGTTAAAACTTAGAACGCAATATGTCAGTGCAGAGTTTACAGCTTGTCTGTGCTGCCCCCAAGTGGCCAAAAAAGTAGTCGATGCAGGTTTAAGCTTATTTACTTTAGACCTGGTTTTGACTGTCTATACTAAAACACAACAATAATTTCCTTAGCATCATACACAAGCACCAAATTGCCGCTATTGTATCCCACTGACCACGTCGTAAATGCTTTTATACCAATACCTACAGCGCTGTACAGCCTCAGACTCAGTGAATCCAGGTGACCCAAAGAGAGCAGTTGATCTTGCTTCGTGGTGCAGGCCCCAGATCGCTACCTCAACACAAACAAAAAAATCTGAAGTTACACTTTTTTTTATTCTGTATTTATTTTATGGAAAATGTTTTCTCTCTTTCTACGTGATCTGTGTATTTTATATTGTCTTATAGTTCAATTTTACAGGGGATTTTAAGTCAGGTCTAATCATGTTAATCATTAGCTGCGATTGTTTTCTATGAGTTTAACGACTAACCAAATTTTATAATCTGATTTTGTACAAACATTTTTTAGTTACAATTTACATTCATCTCACTGAGGTGCGCCAGTGATTTTGTCCTCACTGGATTTGCACATTTTATGTATTTTGAGGAAAGCCAAAAATATTGTGTATCTGCTCATCGAGAACAAACTGTCATGAGTGTTTTCAACATGTCAACTCTTCAGTATTACTGTAGTAAGGACCACAGTGCAAAGGCCATAATGTACTGCGTCCGCTAACGTAGGATCATAACAGTGGTTTTGCACATTAACAAACTTTGTAAACAAAACTGAAAAACTAAAAAAGCCAGACACATTTCACCACATTAGCATGAGGAAGCTGAACTGCTCTGCCTCGGTTTCTTTTATAAAAACAAGACCAACACGAGCCTTCCTCAGGATCAAACTATAACTCTCTTTCTCACAGAGACACACACACACACACACACACAGGTACTGCAAGAACATGATAGTAATTAATGTACATGTACTGTAAATTCAAGGTTTTTGGCGTGGGGTTTGAGTTTGTATGTTTGATTCAAGCAATGTGTGACAAGTAAAGCCCAAAGGAGAGGGGGAAATGTAAAACATAATGACGATAAAGAAATTGAAATTTAGAAAAACTTTAAAAAAAAAAGAAGAAATAATGTAAAAGAACAGGAAATAAAAGCAATGAAGATCATAATCTAATAGAAAATATTAAAATCTTTTAGAATTAGAGCAAAATTAGGAGGAAATTATGAAAAAAAGAAGAAAAAACGGAAACTAATCCAGCAAATTAAAAGGTGAACAGTTACCCGACGTTGACACGTGGATATCAGAACTCATTTAGATTTAACACACTTCACCATCCTGTAACAGGGGGTGGTTTAAGACCCTGATAAACGTGACTTTTTCAATTCAGATCAACATATTTTAATCATGTTGCCACGGTGATAAAACTTCACACTGTGACAAAACTGAAACCTGTGAGCCTTGAACTGTATCTACTTTGTGGCGGACAGTAACTGGATGGTGCTATCTGTTATCTGCGTGGTTTCCATGACAACACCTCGTACTTCAGGAAACTAGCATTTTTCACTGTTAATGGATTAATTGAGAAAATAATCTTCTGATTATTCATTAACAGCATTTATTATTCAGCTGTGATGTTTATGTCATGTACGTGCAAAACCAGTGGTATAGTCCCTTAAATCTCAGTGATACAGCCCTTCAGCTTACGACATATCTGCTAATATCTGTGTTTATTTCTAAATGTTTGGTTTGATTTCTTTGTTAAATCATCACTCATACTGTTCAGGTGTGTCTAAACTACAATTTTATGCACATTTGTGTTTTTGTTGTTCGGATGGATCATGTTAACTTTACTCAGTGTTAAGATAAATGGTGCTGCGTTAGTTTAGAGTCCCTGTTGTGTTTCCTGTGCTTGATTACACATTGCTGTATCTCTTTACTACACGCTTGACGGACAGGCTTTACAGTGAAATCAGACTGTTCTGATGTGGTCGACACTTTTACCTCGTTCATTGATTGTTTGGGACTTTTGATTAACGATGGTGCTACACCAGCGGTGCAAACTTTGCATGTACAGTTTTGTTTTGTTTTACCTCCGCCTCTACTTGGCACCAGTGAACTTTCCATGCTGTTGTTTTGCTGTGTGTTGACTGTTTAACTGTGTGTTTGTTTTTATGAAATGCAAAAAGTGATGTAGGAAAATTACTAGCATGCGATGAATAGCACATTTTCTTGGTGAAAGCATGGCATGTCAAGAATATCAGCACAGACTAAATAAAGTCTACTTGTGATGGTGTAAGTGAGCAAATGTCTGTTTTTCATGGACTTCTGTTTTTAGTTTTAATTCAAATACTGACTAATTTAGCCAAAATAAAGACATTTCCTGAGACAACACGTCAACTCCTGCCTTGTTATGTTGCTTCATCGTGGCTAATAAAACACTCATAAATTCAGGACCATCTCAAAAATCAATAGGTTCATTTAATTTCTTCAAAATTATAGTAGATTACAGAACGTCTGGGTAATCGTGGAGCAGCGACATCAGCTGATGGAAGAAAAATCCGAGGTTAACGTCGCTCACTGCTGCTTTTTCGCAACAAGCTGTGAAACACTTCACAACTGAAAGCAGCTATATTCCACCACAGGAGGTCAACGTTGTTCACCACTGTGCACGCTGAGAAAGAATCAGAAGCTTGATATTGAGCCCCGCAGCCTCCCGTGGACCCACTTCCCGTCCCAACTACGGCTGCAGCTCAGTGCAGTGCTTGAGTAAATGATGTGTTTTCAGTCTCCCTTGTTGCTTCTTTGTCCTCAGTCCCACTATCAGCCAGTTTGAGTTTTTCTTCAATAAAATAGATTTTTAAATCCAGCGTTCCACAGAGAGTAAAAGGTCACTTGGAAACTGATGTTATTTCCCAGGGTTTCAATATCCTTTCCATCTGAGAAGGTGTCGGACTCTGATTGGTTGGTTTTACCTCAAGTTTGGTCACTCCAGGCACCTCCTTCCCCTCCTGAACCAGCCGCATCACCTCCGCGAAGGAGAGCTGCGTGTCCTCCGTCCCTGCGGAGGCTTCTGCTGTCTGGTTGTTTGTGACGTCAGAGTCTGAATCTGAAAGCGTCCCCTGGTGCAGCTGCGTCACAGGAGGAGAAGCAGAGCGCCACTGTTTGTAGCCGAGCCGGTCTATTGGCTCCACAAACCTGGTGATGACAGAGGCAGGATGAACGTTCAGGCTCCGCTGGTACAGATTCACAAGGGTTTACTTTCTTGTGATATAACCACACAAAGTCAAAGAGTATGAAAAAGGTTATGTTGTTAAAAAAAATAACCTGAAATGTTAAATTGACATACAACATATTGCTTTTTTCAGGTATTAATTGTGGCCCTGATTTAGAATTCTTTATATTATATTATTCTTTATATTTATTTATCTGTCTGTCTGAATATTGTGGCTATCCACTTTTACAAGCCGCAAAGTATTTCTGGATATTCACAATCACATTTGGATATCTGGAATGGTTTTCCAACTGTAAAATGAAATGTAAATTCACACTAATATACAGTATATATACAGTTAAAACAGCCATTCATAACTTTAAAGGACATAAATACTTTTTAAAATTAGTTTTGACTAGATTCAAGTTACTGAAATTTTTGAAAATACAATTAAAATACAATTTATTCTGATGTAAGTGTGGATGTCTTCAATTACCGGTCCAATAAGTAAAAAACTGTTTTGACTAGAAGAAATGCACATGTTAATATCTAAAATGTGAATACAGATAGGTGTGCGGTTCACTTGTCATTTGAGGTGCTACAAATATATACTGACTCATATTCGGGGCTGTAATAGTACAGAGAAACAACAGAAGCACAGTCACAAATATAAACAAACAACTAAAACACGGAACAGAACAGAAAATAAACAATAGTCAATCAGTTTACATTTATAACAACGGAATACAAAGTCGCCTATTTACAGTGATTCGCAGTTTGCATGTAAATAACTTATGATTGATTAGAGGCTTGCAGGTGCACAGGTGAGCCGTACCTGTTGTAAAAGAACAGTTTCATGTCCAGCAGTTTGGTCTCGTGCCTGCTGCTCTCGTCTAAAGTCTTCAGTCCGTCCTGAAACCGCCGATCCGCGCCGAAATCATACGAGTCAAACCTCAAGAAAACAGACTCCATCTACGCTCTAATTTGAGTTTCATTTAACGGAGCAAAGTCATAAAGCAACCACGAATCTGACAGAGGGATGTGACTTACTTCCGGTACTGGTTTCGATTTGGCGCCAACAAATGTTTTTAAGAGCGGAGTGAGAGAGCAGAGCTGCGGCTGTAGCGCCCCCTCAGGTGACATCCGGTACTGCAACCGGGCACAAAAAGTAAATTTATTACTTTTACTAATTACTTTTACTATTACTAATTTACTTTAGCGCAAATCCGAGCTCGTGCTGTCTTATTTAATGCAGCTTTATATATTTACCCCTATGCATCTCAGTTACTTCATTACTTTTGTCTGACAGCTTAAGTTACTAGTTACTTTTCATATTTTTTATGCACTTCCTGTCCAGCGAAAACCACATTTCTCCGTATTTGTTGTTTTTGGAAAGTTGTTTTACATCTTAAGATAAAGAAATTATTTAAAAACACACTTGATCAGCTGGAAAATACATAATGACAAACCCCCAAAACAGGCTGCGTTTCTACGATCATGAAAGAGTTTTTAGAGATATATGGTTTTAAAACAGTTACACTACAAACATATGATACACTACGCTGCAGCAATTATCCATTCAGTCTCTGTGCATGTTCATCAAAATGTTGCCTAAATACAAATCTTTTGTTGTTTTTCTATAGTTAATCTGCAAATACACACTAAATGACTGAGTTTGCTAATTAAGATGAATTGTGTATTTCCTTGTTAGATCATTTTAAGTTATTTACTGCACCATGTGTTTGTTTTTGCTGCCTTTTCACTGATAAGAAACTGGGTTATGGTGAACTGAAGACTCTCCACTGGGACGTAACCCACATTGTTGTGTGTATGTCTGTGTGAGTAGAGGACGAACACGTGTGCAGGGCGGAAACGTGACACCGTGTGATTGTGTGACTCCTCCAGTCGCTCCGTCCTTGACCACAGCCGGCACAGCTGCCACCGTCAGGAGTTAAAGTATTTCAGCTGATCTGCTCCGAGAAAATCTGAGCTCCTGCCTCATGCTGTGAACTGAGATTTAATATCCAGGTGTATTAACTAGTTTCAATACAACGCAATGCTTTTACGTGCCGGCTGCAGTTTTTCAGTGATAGTGAAAGTAAAGAGTCCTTCGGAGAGAGGGGAGTAGGAGGAGATCATGCTCCTTACAGGCGAGGAAATCTTATCTTATTAACTACTTAGCACTTACGTTTCCGTTTCTGAGCATGTGACGCAACAGCAAGGATCCCCCTCCCTCCTCCTGAAGTGTAAAGTTTAAATAAAACCTGCAGATTTCAGGGTGTGACTGTAAAACAAAGCTATGCAGAGAAATGATATCGCGGTAAAGCTGGTCAGATCTAAGTTTATTCAATAAAACATTCAATTATTCTCTACAAAATACCACAAAGATGTTGTAAAATGATCACGAAGTTCATAATATAAGTGCAGAATCAGGGTTAAATAGATATTTTAATAGTAAATGAAGATTTTACAAGATTTTAGTGATTAAAATCAAGATTAATCCCATCTGTAAAAGAGGATGGGGGTTATAAATTGCACCAAAGGAGCTAGGTCTCAACTCTAAGGTCTACCAGTTCCCCCAGTCCAACCATTACATTTTGAAGCCCTGGATGCCCCAAAGTTTCCAGAAGTCTTAGCATAAGCTGCCGTTCCTCCTCAGGTTCACTCGCAGCTCTGCGAGTCTGCAGCAGCACCGACTGGAGGCGAGTATCTCTGTCGGTGGAGTTTGCTCTGGTTTGACGCCTGTCTCTGGGTGGAGCGAGATGAGCGAGCGAAGCAGAAGGTCAAAGTGCTGCTGGAGCTGCACTCGTAGTTTCCATCCTGGTCAAAGAAAGAGAGGAGTTGGAGGACTGAGATGAGTTTAAGTTCTTTATTATCCATTACGTTGTCAAGACAATATAAAAATCTGCAAAAACCTCACATTTCACAAGCTTTAAACAAAAAACATTCAATATTTATGCTTCATGAATAACTTAATGATGTGGATGATTCATTTTCTGTTCATGGGCTGACTGATTCATTCATTAATTTACTATTCATCGCAGCACTTGCGCTCATGCTCTGTTTGAAATGATTCATCTTGATGGTATTCATTTTCTGGTAAATGCCAACTGTAAGAGCCCTTTAAGTTCAACTCTGTCTTCAGTCAGTTTATAAAGGAGTTCAACTGAATATGTGAGAAAAGATGAATAAGTTGTTTATCATGGATGTGTAACAGCTGATGACTTGCCTCACGTGAGGTAGGTACACCATGACACTGAAACTGAAGCAGCTAAATGGAATTCAGCCACCTTTAACTTTTTATTATTTGCTCCTATGTTTTTCCTTAAAATAGTTCATTTTGAGCTTCATCTGATTGTCACTGATGGCGTTTCTGTTATTTTGTCCTTCTTTTGTCCATAAATGTTGAATGTGCTGCAGTTGCGTTTTTAAGATGTACTCAAATCAGAGATGTGCACATGACGCAGGCAGACATGTTGTTTGTTCTCTCACCTCTGCAGCGGTGTTACTCAGACTGTGCCGGACGTTCCCCTTCTCGTCCCTCTGAGCTCGACCGGCCTCCTCCCTCTGCTTTATGAACCTCTGGTTGACGATCCTCGTCACACTGTCGTTCCTGTGCAGCGAAGCGGCAGGAGGCCTCGTGGGAACACGTTCCAGGTTCTTCAGACCGCTCTTCGTCTTCTGCCCTGAGCCCGGTGTCGGTTTGTCAGCACGGCCACTCACCCTGCGCAGGAACTCTGTGACCATGCCATAACGGTTGGCAGCTGCAGGTTTGCTGGGAGGTTTGGTACTGCTCAGGGAGCTGTGGGTCTGTCCTGAAGCTACTCTGTGACTGGTCTGTCTGGTCCATGCGAGGCCGGCGTGGCTTTGGTGATTCAAGTTCCACAGTGTTCGATCTCTAGAGGTGGATGCAGACGAGGAGGAGCTCAAGTTGGTGCATGAGGGAGGAGAGGATACACCGGTTGTTGAATGTCTCCGGTACAGTTTAGGCGAGGAGGTGGAGGCTCTTGACCTGTCAACTCTGCTTGGTACACCATCCAGTGAGGTGGAGATGTGGTGAGATCGGGCGGAGACCAGGGAGGAGCTCAAGACTCTGGAGGGACTGCCTCTGACAGTGACCGAGCCTTGCATCCCATCTGTCTGCAGACCGACACTCACCATCCGTGGCTTCATTTGGGTCTGAGTAGCTGAGCAAGTCACGTCCACCCACCGCCCCCGTAATCCCCCTCTCCTCTCCTGTGCACTGACGTGAACCGTCTGCCTCCAGCTGGCCGTCATCTCCTTCATGTCGTCGCTCAGGTTAGTAGACGACCCCAGGCAGAGTGGAGAAAAGGAGGTTGGCGGCGTGCACCAGGGAGAAGCTGTGTTGATAGATTCTCTGTCTGCGACGGGACTTTGCTTTAGCTGAGCCAGCTGGACTCTGCGAGCTGACGGGGGGCTGTAGTAGATGCGAAAGGCTGACTTCTCCGGGGCAGTGTGGCTCCTCTCCAGGGACATCTGCTCAAAGTCAAGATCAGGGAAGCTAAGCGGCATGATAAGATGGTCCCACGTCTTAACGGGGTCCTCTCGGTCCAGCTGGGCAGCCTCCTGGCTCAGATAGCACCAGTTCTTCCTGGTACAGTCGCGTGTATAAAACTGCCGCCTCTGTCGTTTCCCCTTTGAGCTTCTGTGAACGTGATGAGAGGGTCATGACCTCAGTGACCTCAGGAACAACAGGCACAAGGTGTAAATGCAGAAAACACTGACCTGTCAGCTTCAGGGTGTGGATAATCGTGGAAGATACCACTGATGGCACACTGAACAGAAAAACAAAAACAAAACATGTTGACCAAGAACCTGTCGGCCTGCAGATCGACCACTTTGATCGAGGCTCACACATTATTGGATGGATTTAAATGAAAGGTTAGGTTTTAAGTGAAATAACTTAATACATATAGAAAGTATTAACAAGAAATTAAAGCTGCCCATAGGATAAACTTTACCAATTTTGGTGATCCTCAGTTTGATACAGTGCATTGACGAAAACACCATAAAAGTTACTCATGTTGATCAACAGTCTTCGGCATATGCGAGGCGTCCATATTTGTTTTGATTTCTGGCATTTGTTTACTAAAAAATCATGGGTTCCTCATCCTAATGACAACTTTTATGGCCGGAAGAGCGGTGTTAGCATGTTAGCGTATAGCTGAGAGCATCACTCTGTGTTTGTGCAACTTTATGCTAGCACACGGATTTGGCTCGTTGGCCTGGCAACCCCGGTCTAGTGGTAGACTCGTAGTCTTGTTTTTTCATGTCAAACCAAATGCCACTCTGAGGAAAGGAGGAATTACAGTCTAGTCAGTGGAGTGAGGAGGAAAGACAGCCATTAACGAAATAAATCCGTCCCTTCAAAAGCAGATCTTGGCATGCTGTGCAACATTTCGGTGGCAACAACTCAAACGTTGGATTATCGCTTAGGTGACGTGCATTAAAGCAGTGTTTCTATTAGAATTTAACAGATCAGGTGGAGTTTAGGAGCGGAGTATGTTTGAAGAATTTAAGCTCATGCATCAGGTCTGGACCACGCAGAGATTCAGTCAAGTGTTTTCATGCAGCAGATTTGAACATGCCTGTCCTGTTTGGCTGCGGCCTCGACAAGAGATTAGCCTAAATACGCTGGCATGAGTCTTTTCACGATGCCTGTTGGGAGGACGTGCGGCCAGGGAGACAGATCATCAGCAGGACTTCCCGCTGTATCACACAGCCGCGCACACAGCAGGGGATGCATGCCTGAAGGGTAAACACCATCCTTACCTCAGCTGCCTTGCCCTGCGTGGCCTTGGCCATGGTGTCAGATTCAATCCGCTCATCCTGAAGCTCTGCGCCGAGGTCCTGCAACAACCCCCGCAGCACAGACAGGGTTTTCTCCTTACCCTGTAAGAATTAAAAAAAACATGGAGATATATTTAGAAATTCAAGAACTACCTTACCTTACCTGAAAAAGCCTTAGCCTGAAAAAACACACATTTTGCTTGGATTTTTACCTCTTTTCCCTCCAGCCCTGGTCTTTTAACCTGACACCACCGATGGAGGATCCAAAGAATTTGCAAAGAAAGTCGCATTTTTGGGTCCCTGCAGCTGTGGATGAGGTCCCGCTGGAAGGAAGTTGCTTGTCTCATTTGTTTTTCCCTCTCCTTAACCTCGGCGGTGCGGAGATCTTCTACACACTCCTGCTCATGTAAAGCATCCACCTCATGATCTGCACAGTCTCCAGGGAGAGACGAGGGAGCGCAGGAATCCCAAACTGGTCCATCTTTGTGAACGCAGCCCTTGTCTGAATCTTCTCCTGTTAGAAGCACCTCCAATCTCCCAATGAAAGCCAACAGCATGGCCTGTAGAAGCTCCAAAGCCTCATTCAAAGGCCCCGGTAGGAATATCTTCTGTGCATTGGCATTCAAATCCACTTCTGTGGGAGAGTTGAAAGCACACGAGGGGGAGGAGCAGTGGCCGTTTTTTGGTGGTGACATCAGGAGCTGCACGGCTGAGCTCAAAATGCAGGAGTGATCCCTGAGAGTGAGAAGAGCTTCATAGTCTTTCACCGTCATTCCTTTGAGACCCCTGTCCAGATTTTTGTTGTCATCACTCTCAGGGCTGTCTATAGGGTCCCACTCGCCACCCACCGGACCCTCTCGAGTAATATGGCAAGCTGTAATCGTCCCCTCGGCTTGTGAGTGGTTGCAAAGCACAGATGTCTCAACATCACGTTTACCTTTTTCTGCCTCCTCATCCTGTACTGGCTCGGACTCTGTGCATCCTATTTTCAAACCGTCCTCTTTGTCCTTCAGCAGCGTGGAGGCTGACAGATTTTCCTCCAGCACGTCCCGATTTTCCTCCTCTTCCTCTTCTCCTCCTCCTCTCCCTACTTTCTCCCTCAAGTCACTCATTTCTGCTCGCAGTCCGCGGTTCTCCACCTCCAGTTCAACGATGCGCCGGCTCAAGAGTGTGGCCTCCTCTTCCACCAGTTTTAGGTGAACCTTGACCTCTGACTCCCTGGCGTGGGCGGAGTTTTGTTTGCCTTCAGGCGATTGGGTGACCTCTATGTCGCCGTAGGCTGAGTGGTATTTGGCCAGCTCCTCGCGCATGGCATCACTTTCGGACACCAACTTGGTGAGCTTCTTGCACATGAGAGCTAATTCCTCTTTGGCAAAGTGGAGTTGGCACCTGAGATCAGCGCTGTCATCCTTTTGGCAAACAAACCACAATGAATATCAATCTGACAAGGACCCTAAATACGTTTAAAGCATTGGTGCAGCGACGTTTGAAATCAGAATTAAAAACATATGAAACCTCAATCTGTTGAGAAAGCCTCTTCTCAGCCCGACTGGATGACGATCGGATGCTTTTCCTCTTCAAAGTGCTCTGAGGAATAAAAACATGGCAACAAGGTTCATCAATGTTGCAATAAAAACAATATTTTAGCTCAACAGCATATAAATACAATAAAACAGTTGAGTATAGTTCAACATTTCTTGCAGAAGGTTTAAGGAGAAGATGGGTGCCACTCTCACATCTTTCCATTTAGTATGACAGCTACAGCTAGGAGATAGTTAGCTTGGCTTAAAGACTGAAAGCCACTAGCTTAGCTACTAAGATGCTATATCTTGTTTATTTAAAGAATCAGTTTGTGGATACAGGATCTTTTATGTCACACTATTTTTTGTTCTGGATTCATGTTGACCAAAATCTGCTGTTTAATTGTAAGCTTCAAACGTTAGGCTGAGCTTTCGAGGTCTGGGAAGATGATGTTTTGTTGCTTTGTTGTCATTGGACAGAGACAGGCTAGCTGATTCCCTCTGTTTCAAGTCTTCATGCTAAGCTAAGCTGGTGGCTGTAGCCACATATTAGAAGACAAGAGGGATGTATCTATTTCCTTATCTTCTCCCAACAAGGAAGCAAATGAATGTATTTCCACACGAATATCATTTAAAATCATCCTCATGGCCTTGTGCTACTTTCAGAAATCCCTAAACTGTCCGTGGTGTCTGTTTTTCTCAAGTCGGATTCATTCCCTTCTGTGCATGAGTGAGTTTATTTGTAAGACTGAGCATGAGAGGAATGTAAGCTTCTGTCTGACACCATTGTCTCGCTCCTAGACACTAGACAGGATGTCACAGTGTTAATAATAGTCATCTTCTACAGCCTAGAGGTGGTCAACATAAGGAGTGGGTTACAGGGGTCAGTGGGCCTAGAGGCTATATAGAGAATGAATACTGTGACCTTAAATGTGAAAAATGCCATAAATTGTATTTAAATTCAAGTTGTTGTATTTTTACAAGTATTCACTTATGGTTCTGTTGTTGTTTGACTATGTGCAGCCATATTGTAACCTGGCAGGGCTGGGTCAGGGTCACAGGCAGTGCAGTTTCTGTGTGAGTGTCTGAAATGTTTACCCTCCTTCACGTCCGTCCGCACTGTGTTTTGCGCTCCTAGATTAGGTAATCTAAGTGGATTTCCCTGTTGGGATCAAAGAGACTAGCAGCTGTCTCCAGTGAGTGGGCCAGACTGAGCTCACGCCAAAGCACCGAATCCTGGATTAAACCAAACACGTGTCACTGAAGTGCAGAATCGTTATCGCAGGAGCTGTCGAGGTGGGAGTGGCTGCGAGAATAAAAGGTGGACTAGAAATTCAATCACTGTCAGGGTGCGGTGGCCAGCGTTTGATGAGAGCGTGCACAGGGACGGTTGTAGGTCAGTATGTCGATGCACTGAGACTCGCCTTTTTGAATGCCATAATACACACTGATCCAGATTTAGCCTAGCTTAATAGAAGCAGAAAGAGAGAGAGGAAGCTGGAGAGAGTCTATTTTTGTAATCTCTCGCACCCTCGCTCCCTTTTCTATGTCTCCTCAGCTGAGGATATCAGCTGTGCCTGAAGTTCAGGCTTCAGCATACCAGGCTGCTTCACCCGGGCCCAGGCACCAGGCAGCTGCGGCCGTGCCCTCCTCTCATAACATTGATCTGCACCAGGGTCATGTGTCGCCTGACATCAGGGTGACAGAGAGGATGAGGGGGACAACTGGCCGGGATGGGTGCAGCAGTGTGGCGGCAGAAATGGAGGGCAGAATTCCCGACCGCAGGGATGGAGGCAGCTAATGTTTCTGTCAAGATTTAGGCTGAACATCTTGACCCAATATACAAATTTATTTCAGATCCCCCTCCAACACAGTTTAAGACATATAAATGCTGTGTCTGATGTGTTTTTCCACAAAAAATGTAATTACTAGTTTAAAATTCATAAAAACACAACCACTCCTTCACTATGGAAACACAAATATTGGTTATTTTCATTTTCGTCTCCTACTTTACTGAAAACAAAGTGTGTGTGTGCATTGGGTGGTTGCACAAAACACTGTTGTTGATTATCAGACGACGACAGGCTCCAGACTAGTTGAGATTTCACGAAGCCGTCTCATAGCCACACTTCCTAAACTCCTATTTAAGCCTTCTGCACAAACATCACTGTGCACGGTGAAGCTCAAACATCAAAGTGTAGAAAGAAAAAAAAGAAGAAAAACACATTTGTGGCTGAAGTTTGGTGTCGCACCTCTCTGGCTTTCTCCACCTCGGCCTGTAAGACCTGCTTGGCCACCTCCAGTTGCTGAGTCTTCTCCCGCAGGGCCTCGTTGTCCCACTCCAACTGGGAGTTCTTCTTCTGCACCACCTCCAGCTCGCTGTACAGCCGGAGGGACACGCTCTTTGCGACCTGTGAACAAAGCCGGCAGCAGGTTATTTGACCTTCATTCATAGATGGATGATGAGACGACGGGCCGCTTGGCTCTGACATGTAAAAGTCCTCCCAACCCCACTGCAATAAGACCCTGTGGTTGAGGGGGGGCATGAAATGACTACAAACGACAAGGAATCATTTTGGGCCACTTTGTGACCACTGAAGTCTGTTTGTAGTTATTTTTCGTCTTTTTATGGCAATTTTCTGTTAATTTGTGGTTGCTTTGTATGCATTTATGTTTATTTTGCATCTCTTGGTAGTTTTTTTCTTCCCTTTTGGTCACTTTGAGCTCTTTTTGGGGCTATTTTGTGTTTCTTTAGTCATTTTGCATATTTTTGTCCTATTTATTTTATTTATTTATACATTTTTGGTCATTTTCTCTAACTTCCCTTCACTTTGAGCTCTTTTTATGTGTTTTTGTGGTCAATTTGTTGTCTTTGTGGCCATTTTAAGTCTGTTTGTGGTTATTTTGCAATGTTTTGTGTCTCTTTATGATTTTTTGCATCTCTTAGTTGTCGTTTGTTTGACTTGTCAACAAAAAATGTTAATAACCACGTCCAACTCTGACACACGGATCCCTGACCTTTTGGATTCCTGGACCTGTTCCCTGTAAACCCTGTTCACTGATTTATCCAATCAGGGCAATCAAGCCAATCAATCAAGTGCTGTAAATAACATCTTCTGGTCCTGCTCATACTCATGAACATCATTTTGTGGCCGCAGCACGTTCTCTGCAGCAGTTGGTTTCGGTAAAGCGGAAAGATTTTACAAGGAAATGCCTGTGACAGGAATTCACCATATGAGGGGGTGAGGAGTGTGAGGGGGATCGAGGGTGAGGCTGCTGGAAATCCTACACCACCACACACACCCCAGCTCAAAGAAACAAGAGTCTGGCTGCCATCGCAGAGTCTCATTTAACAACAGAGCGACTGTGCTGCCAGGATCCTGATAAAGATTACTGAGCTTTTATGTTTCCCACTCATGGAGAGCAACTCACCGCGTAATTACACCCTGGTACGACGAAGATATAAACAGGATGCATGATGAAGACTTTTTTAAACTAATTAAATTTTTGTGGTGCTGGCAAACAGCGGGGAGCGTTTTACTGTAAAACGAACAGTCGTGACTCAGGCCACCGTCAAACTGATGACGGCCGTTCAGCGTGAGTGAGCAACACAAACACTGTTAGTGTGTGGAGAGGAGGAATAACTCTGTGGACTGGACAGAAAATTATTCACGTTGATGTTTCCAACGGGAACAGCAGTGATTCAGTCGCGGGCCAATTTGGGAGAAGGAGCTTTTGCTGTGTTGGCAGTGAGTTTTAACAAGATCACATCATGTGACACACACCAAAGGAGGAAGGAGGGGGAATGACTGTAACGAAAGTGGAGATGACTCCTCACCTTGATATCATGCTCCAAGCTCCTGACCAGCTCCCCGTCCACCTGTCCCGTCTGAGCCACCCGGATGCTGCGGCGCTCGGCCTTGCGGAGGCGGTACTGCAGGATGCGGCAGGTCTTGTTGGCCTGCTCCAGCTGCAGCCGCAGCTCCTGCAGCTGGTACACCTCCTCTTCCTGGAACATGTCGCGCATTTCCAGCATCTCACAGCGAAGCTCCTCCACCTCATCCTGGGACAAACAACAGAAATACAACAGTTAGAAATATATATATATTTTTTTTTTAAACTTGCTTTTATTTTGTATATTAAAGCATCCTTGTATGTGATGAAATGAAATGTAATGCTAAATACAAACTTGTGGAATATCTGCTGGATTGTATTGTCCATCAACCTTTGAATTCATATTTATGTTTACTGGGGAATTTAACAAATACTAAAACATCAAAACATGTATTTCAAATCACGGCGGGTAACTGATTACAGTTTAAATTTGTCTTAAGGTATTAGAAAAAGTAGAGACAGCATCCAATGAGTCAGCACTCAACAGATTAATAAACAAATAAAGTATAAACAATTTGTGGCTCAATAGAAAGCTGTGTTCATTTAGATAAACTGCCTCATATGATGTCACTTGAGTCAGTGTTTGTTGGATCTGGTCTAAGTCTGCTCCTTCCTTCTGAAAACTAGAGGACTGAAGGCTGTATTTACCGCTACTAGCAGAAAAACAAGTTGTCATTATGGGATGAGCATGAGGAGCCCCACTGATCGCCATGGCAACCAAACAAAATGGAGGAGAATCTTGTTCTGGGCGTGTTTGTAATGTCTCTGCTTGATGTTGTCACAAACTTGTTGTTAGCTGTGAAGACGACCCTCTGTTAATGCAGCACGAAGTTAGCTTCTCTGCTAATGTTCGCTGTACAGCCCACGTCCAGTGTTTTTTGTCTTTTCTTGCACTGCACAAGTGCTTCATCCCAAACAGAAAACGCTATACAACATACAGAGGAGAATTGTGGGTAATGCAGTCCTCAAATGTTGATCCTTTGGGGGTTTTGGAAGATGAAATTCCTGATTTTTGATATAATCTGTAAATATTAAATAAATGAATAATGTCTAAAAACACTTTTTTCTTCAGTATTCATTTTATTGTTGAATATATGTCTTTTTTTCCAATGTATTAATATATATTTTTTAAAATCTACACCACAGTTTTGTCATTGCATTGTGAGAGCGATACTGTTTTTGAGTTAAATCACTAAATCACTGGGTTTTTTATTTAAATGTGGAAAAAAACACCTCCCACCGGGCCCTCTGGTTGGTTTAAGTGACACAGTGACATAGTGAACGCCTGGACCTATTTCTGAGGGAAGTCATTAAATTAAATGGAAAACGCAGCAGCCTGCATCAGTCTCGGCACAGATACTGTGTTACTGTATATGGCAGCATGGAGCAGCATGTTCTACTTTTAAATTTCACCAATAAAAAAGGAAAGGTTCATCCTCTGAAGACTCCTGTCACCATTAGTGATCAGTATTGAAGTCTTGGTCAAATAAATGTGCGTTTAAAACAAAAACTGTTGTTTCTTCATCTTGTTTTTTATGGCCTTGCACATCAGGTTTTGGTTTTCATTGAGCTGTTTAGGCTGTTTTCCTTATAGCGTGGCTGATGCTCCTGACCATATGTCACCAGTGACTCTTGACTTTTGCCTTTTGCCTGAGCTTCTCCTCAGTTGTCCTGCAGCCTCTAATGAAGACTGACACGAGCATTTACAGAAAATCGGCTCTAGTCTTCAGAGCATGAGGGCCTCTTTGATCTCAGGAAGACACAACGCGCAAAGCATCACGCAAATATGTGGAAATTTAAATGAAAACCGTCCGGATGCAATGCAAACTAGATTATACAAATTAAATTAACCTAGATCAAATTGAAATGAGATTAAACTTACTTTCAAGTACTCGTTCTCTGATCTCAGATCCTCCACCTCCCTGACAAGGTCCTCGGTTGTTTCTCCCATCATGAGGTCCATAAACGACCCCGAGGAGTTAAACAAACTGAGACCCCGTCCCGCAGCATCCGGCTGCGGAGCGCGGGTATCTCTCGCTGCCTCTGCGCACGGTTTGCCGTCGCCTTTCCCCCCGCTGTCCGGGCTCACATAAGCTCCCCCGTCTATCCAGCTTAAATCATTGTCGCAGCTCGGAGAGTCGCGCTTGTTGCCCTCCGAGGGGCAGTCTGATATTTCTGAGCTGCTGTCTGAGGAGGAGAGTTTCCCAGACAGGCAGCCGGAGTCTTTGCTCAGGTCCTCTGAAGCGTTGCTGGCATCGGACAGTTTCCTCTGCGCGCCGGGGCTCCGTTGGCCCTCGGTGGCACTTGATGACACTTTCCCTGCTGATTTCTCCTCCATCTCAGAGTCCCACTGACCTGACTGAGAGTCTTTGCAGATGGATGAACTCTGAGAATCTTTAGTAGACGCATCTTTCTTCTTCTTGTGGACAGAAACTTGCTGGTGCGCCCTGGGTTGTTTCTGACTCCGGAGCGCGGTCTTTGCGCTCTTGTCTCCGTGTCTAGTCATCCCGACTGTTATCCACGACTTTCGCAGGTGAACAGAATCGGAGGATCACGCAGTTTGTCGTTAGTTCAGTATGACCATGCTGTTTTCCACAGAAATGCTGGGGAATCCTAAAGTCCGCGGCTCACATCTCACGGACACCCGACTGATCGCTCTGCATCCTGAGGACTGAAACTTTGCCAAAATGCGCGCAAAGAAAGAGGGCAGGCAGCAACCACCAGGGACCGATTAACACAGTTTGTTAATGACTTCCTGTCACCAAAATAAAATCCTCCGATTGACCTTTGAGGGGGAAGCTCTGAAATGTATTTTATATCATTTCTATCAAATATGTGTTTTCCACATTTAACACATTTCCCAAACAGTCTCCGTTTTAATAAAGACAAGTTACATCAATAAATGGAATATGTGATTGTAAAACACCAAAGAATAATAAAAGACACGGAACAATTAGCATTTGACTTGAATAAAAAAACTTAAAATGACTGTTTACAGATTTCTTACAACACTTTCTTCGCCTCCCGTCTCCGAGGAGAAAGTTCATCCATCCATTATTCTAAACTCCTGTGTTTCCGGTCTTAACGTGACGCTGGGTGACTTGACCTTGAGTTAATGTTGCTGACCACATTTTTCACTTTCTCCTTTAAATGTGTGACAAACGATTAATGAGGCAACATGCTATTTTTCCTCCTGAATATACAACTGTTTGTTTATAAAAACCAGCAGTTTGATTAAATAAGTTGTGCTTCTCTAATAACAGCTTTCAGGTCTGTGCACATCAGCAATGCTCAGTACTGACATTCGACACTCTCCTAGGATTCTTATTGGGCCATGCGTACTGGATGGATATGCTTAAAGTTGAATTTTCAGGTTTGATTTTAAAATAAAGGTCTTCACTCTGGGTTCATTTTAGAGTCAACTGATCGTAGGTATAAAGCTGCCACCTGGTGGATTTACTTGAGCACTATAATCTAAATTGCACACGCACGTAGACTATTGTGCAGGCTGTTGGCCTGGACACCTTTAACCCAGGGGTTTTCAAAGTCGGAGACCATGAACCGATTCTCAGTCAAAGCACGGAGGAAGTTACCTGCTCACTCGTTCCTAAGTCAGTATTCATCATTATGTTATTTGAACTCATAGACACTTATTCATAGCCAAAGTACAACAGAAAATATATAATTATGGTCTGTTGTGAGCTATTTTTCATTTCCCGACTCTGGGACTCTGGGGAAAGTGGGAAAAACAGTTAAATCAAATTACACTTATCCTTTATGATCTCACTTTGACAGCTTATATAACATTATTTCACTCCCACACTGAAACAGTTTGGTGCCTCAGAATTCATTTCATTTATAAATCGCCAAATCATAACAGGAGTTTTCTCAGAACACTTGTCATATATGTCTTCATATTATTTACTGAGAGCCAACAATTCCCACCGTGATCAAGCACCTGGCGACAGTGGCAAGTGAAAACTCCCTTTTCCCACAGGTTACATCACATTTCTTAAATGGCTCCTTGTCTCAAGTGGTGACAGGTTTTAAATGAAGTGATGTAACTCTATCACGGGCTTTCCATTTAATTTTAAGCAGCAACTGTCATCACAGGTCAGAGAATAATTCTGGTAATTAATATATATTTTTTTTATTAGCATTATTTTTTGTCACTGAAGTCTCACGCGTTTTCTTCGTCACCACCTGCCCGCTCATTGGATACTAAAGTAGGAGTGTCGAGAAACAGGGGAACTGGTGATTGCGCAACCCGTTGTCCATCAAGACGTCCACCATAGAAAAACAGCAAAGAACATACATATAATGTAAGAACCTGTGAGAACAAAGCTGACACCTTTATAAATGCAATTATGATATATGGGGGTAATTAAATCCTGTTATAATCCAGTAAAGTAAAATTCAGGGATGGTTTTCACGTTTCTTGGTCGGTTTTAGGGGTCATATAAAGTAGTCTCAAGTAGTTATTTTAATATTAGAGTACACTGATGTAATGATTGAGTATCATCATAACAAAAACAATAATATTATACAACATAACGTTTATTTAATCGTTAATAAACCCTTACACAGGCGGAGTCACGTCCATCCAGCCTATAATGTAACACTGCCAGGACTGTCAAATATCCCATTACTTGAAAATAGCTTTTGGACTGAACTTCTGCTCTTTGGGTTCTATTTCTAGACCGCTCCTCGCTGCGTTGTGATTGGCTTTCCCTCCTGTCGCTCACGGTGTCCTTGCCGCCCACTTCCGCCCTGTTTCAGAGGCAGCGTACTCTTCGATTGTTTACGTTGCTAGAGCAGTAACTTGACCTTAATTCGCAGGTATATCCAACTGAATTGTGTTTAAACCTTCGTGTCAGTGTCTGTTTAGATAACGTTAGCTAATCTCTGCTGCCCACCCTCCAGCTGACGCTTTAACTGAGTCCAGCAGCGATGCTAACGGCTGGTTAGCCGGATAGCTAGCTAACTAACGGCTAAGTTAATGCTCTTTGGGGGGGACGGTGCTGCTGACACCGAGCTACAGCAGAGAGCTGTTGTGTTTTTATTCACAGCACGAGCTAAATAATGTTGGGCTTTAACGACCAGCTGTCCTGCTTAGGGTAACCAGTCCGTGCTGTTGCAGGTTGTGTGTTTGGCTGTCTGTGATGCTTGGAGAGAGGCTGGGCTGCAGGGACAGGCCGATGGTGGAAACATGACTTCTGAGTAACGCATAGTTACTTTCTGTGCTCAGTATGAACAGCGAAGAAGAGTTTTACGACGCTGAAACAGGTGAGACGCGGCTGGCAGAGGTCTCATACAGGGAATTATACCTGCCCCTTGCGCTCTTCCTCTCCCTCACTGTCCTCTGGTCTCCATCAGGGCTGGAGTCAGATGATTCCTGTGAGGTCAGTTTTAAAGATGCCCTGGTGTTTGACGGCAAGCAGGTGACTGACGGCAGCGCCACGCAGGAGAATGGAGTGTGGGAGCGCAGGTGAGGAAGCACATGTGGTATGCATGCATGTATGCATGTCTGCATGTCGCCACATGACCACATTTTGTCTGGTTTGAGGGTGTCATTATGCATGCATCCACACACGTGGAAGCACACAAGGCCAGTGCAGCCACATTCTATGCTGTTAGAAAGCGAGTTAGTGTCGGTGTAGCTAGTCAAGGGTAACTATTTTAAATTTGAAAACACCTGGATTTTGATATAGTACATTGCGTTCTGTGAGCCAGCTGTTAACACGGGAACGTTTTCTGATTTTACATCTTTTTAAAAAAAAATCTTATTTTGTCTAAATGTGCACCAGGAAAAGCCTGCCTGCTGAAATGATCTCCAGAAACAATTTCAGCGTCTGGAGTATACTGAAGAAATGCATCGGCATGGTGAGTCCTACCTGCTCCCTTACCGAAGCAGGAGAACAGGAAGTTATGCAAATCTTAATCTAAATATCTAATTTTTGCTTCAAACCAGCTGTGTTTAGATTAAGTGTCTAGTGTAATATTTATTGTATTAATGAGTAATTGAATACTTTTGTATTTTGAAATTAGTTTCAGCTCTAATTGGGCTGCACAAAGGCTAGTCATGACTGAACGGTTCGCTCTTTTCTCTGCTCAGAATGAACCAGATTACAGTAAATATAAAGCACGTGCCTTTTTCACTCCTACAGTTGAAAGCAGGGCATTAGTAGTTAGATAATACAAGGCATGTTCCATTAGAATAAGGTATTGAGCACAACTCTTTGAATCTGCTCTGCTGTAAAGCTCGCCTCCGTGTGTTCCTGCTCATTTATCCGCTCCGTTCTTTGATGTTCCCATGTGCTTTTACAGGAGCTGTCCAAAATAGCGATGCCAGTTGTGTTCAACGAGCCTCTGAGTTTTCTCCAGAGGATCTCGGAGTACATGGAGCACACTCACCTCATTCACAATGCCTGCAGTTTGTCCGACTCGATAGACCGCATGCAGGTAGAGAGAACAGATGACTCTGAAGTTACATTTTTGTGAGACTTTCATGTTTTTTTTTAATTATTTCTCTTTGAGAAGAGTTTCTTCATTTTAGTTTGAATCTACCAAAAAGTCATTCATTTGATACTTAAAATGTCAGAATGCTGTAAAGAAGACCGATTTCCTGCAAACCAGTTTCACATCTGAAAATAGCTTGTTTTGTCTTCCCGTCATTGCAAAACACGAAGATATTTGATTCAGCTATCATTTAAGACAAAGACAATCTCCAGATCGTCACATCTGACAAGCGAGTACAAGTGGATTTTAGTATTTTTGCAGTTAGGAGTTGATTTGCTTATTTGTCTCAGCTCTGCTCTGACTCACTTTGTGTCTGTGTGACAGGTTGTTGCTGCATTTGCTGTTTCGGCTGTAGCATCTCAGTGGGAAAGGACTGGAAAACCATTTAATCCTTTACTGGGGGAAACATATGAGCTCATAAGGTACTGGAGCATCCCACAGGAGCTTAGATATACATGGTTTTGCCTTGATGTTCGACATAATTGAGCCACAATGTATTTACTAATTTATGCAAGTTTTCAAATGTCTTGTTGAAGAGAGGACGAGGGATACAGATTGATCTCGGAGCAGGTGAGCCACCACCCCCCCATCAGTGCCTTCCATGCCCAGTCTCTGAAGCAAGAGTTCGAGTTTCACGGCTCCATCTACCCGAAGCTCAAGTTCTGGGGCAAAAGCGTGGAGGCCGAGCCAAAAGGCACCATGACGCTGGAGCTACTGAAGTGAGTATTTGTGTAGATATCTGCATGTTGCCTCACTGTGATCAGCTTCGTTGTTGTTGTTGTTGTGCTTTAAGCTGCTTTTGATTGTCCTGCTTATTTGTTAGTCCTCTGTGTTTGCACCTCAGCATATGGCTTGGTCAGCTGGGGATAACCTCGATGCCTCTAAAGCATTACTTCAACATTTTAGGAATAGCGCTTATTTGTTTGCCAATTAGCCGAGAATATCGGTTCCAAGTACGTGTAAATCTCACTAATTAACACTTGCCTCATAATTATGGTGTAACCTGTTAATTATTGAGCTTTAGATGTACTTGTAATCAGATTTTGGTGCCTTTGGGCAGAGCCGGGTTAGCTATTTCCGTCTTTTTGCTAAGCTAACCGGCTTCAGCTTCATAATTAACGGAAAGTTGTTTCAGTCGTCTCATCAAACCCTCGGCGAGAACGAAAATCTGTCCATTTCCTAAAATGTTGCATCGTTCCTTTAAGATTCTGGGGATTTCTTACAGACACAAAGAAGCGTACACATGGACAAATCCAATGTGTTGTGTGCATAACATCATCCTGGGGAAACTCTGGATTGAGCAATACGGGACGGTGGAGATAGTCAACCACAGGTACAGTGACGAGTCCTTAACCGCATGATTCGATCCGGGTGTGGCGGTGATTATTGACTGACGCGTTATTTTCATTTGATTCATCAGCACGGGAGATAAGTGTGTGTTAAACTTCAAACCGTGTGGCATGTTTGGGAAAGAGCTGCACAAAGTAGAAGGTTATATCCAAGACAAAAGGTAAGAGTGGGAGCAAAGCGACGCCGTCGACTGCCAGCGGCTGTATTTCATTTTAGCTGATTTTGACGTCTTTGCTATCGAACCAGTAAGAAGAAGCGGCGAGTGATCTATGGGAAGTGGACGGAGTGCATGTATAGCGTGGACCCCAAGGTTTACGACACGTACAGGAAGTCAGACAAGAAGACGGCGGGAGACCCAAAAAAGCTGAAACCGGTGAGCGATGATCAGATTTTTCCACAGTTTCTGCTTTGACTGAAGAACTGCCGAGCGATCTGACGCCTGATCTGTTCTCACGTTTGTCTCTGACGTGTTTTCTCTGTCTTACAACGTGAAGTGATCTGTGACTTTTACCCACCGCTCTAAATTTGTTTCTCAAATGGTATCTCTTCCTTTCACAATAACATGCAGTGGCATTAGTAGAAGGTAAGGTAAAAGTGTATTTGATATCTGTAGTGTGCTACTGCTGTTGTCTAGTTCGAGTTATGTTCAAAGTGTAGTGTATGATTAGATCATTGCCAGCACTTACCCATGATGTCTTGCAATGACATGCCTTGTTGCTTGAGAGATGTGTTGAATTTGTGGCAACTTGTAGTTTATGTGAATCACCTGTTTGCACATGGACTGTACGTGCTGTGAGATTTGTCATCGTTAGTCAATGTCTGATGATGTTTTCTGTGTGTGTGTGTGTGTGTGCCCGTGTGTGTGTGTGTGTGTGTAGGAACATAGCTGTGGAGGTGAGGATGCAGATGAGATGCCAGAAGTTCAAGAGACTGTGACTGTGATACCAGGAAGTGCCTTATTGTGGAGGATAACGCCGCGGCCTGCTCATTCAGCACAGGTCGGCACATCACGCACGCACACACACACACACACACACACACAATGTTGAGGGACAACATACTGTATGCTCCACAGTTAAAAACAGCCCGTGGACTCTTCCTGCTAACAAGCAAAGTTACTGTTTATACTCTCCACAGTCGGACACTGTTGAGTACATTTCCTACCCCGAGCTGAATTTTCATCATTAAATATTTGTTGACGTCCATGTTTGCCAGCTTGCAGTCTACTTCCTTCACTGCCTTTGATCACACTTCGCTGCAGGATTTATATTATTTTGTCAGCGCCATCACACACGGGCGCGCTGCAAAAAACAAAAACTGCTCCGTCGTGATCGGAGACTGCGCGGGGTGCCTTTTAATTGATAGTTGGAAGGTAACTGGGGCAGTAAATGCCTGTTTGATGGTTTGTTGTATTTGGTTTTAGTCTTTTAAAGGTTCAAGTCATGCTGCAATAATAAAACATTTACTCACTTTGCTCCAGCGGCAACTTGGTGCGCAGATAGTTTTAGTTTTCTCCGCACAGGTTTTAGGTTTCGCGTCTTTGCTCATGATTCAGCCTTGACAAACAGAACAGTACAGTGCTTTTCCCTGATGAAAACCTAGTGCGTATGAGGCCGTTTAAAAGTTGACAAAGTAAGAGGATTCTGAAAAACTCTTTTAAATGTTGAACTTTACAAGCAACACTCAGCTTCATTCACTCTGTTGGAGCGGAGGCAAGGACACACATATCCTTTACATAAGGCGTGGGTGTCAATAATCTGATTTTAACAAGCAGAGATGTGGAAAAGACTCTTGATGTCACAAAAGGGACAAGTGTCACCGACTCACTCACTCAGTTATTCTCACTGACCTCTTCCCCTTGTGTAGATGTATAACTTCACCAGCTTTGCTATGACACTAAATGAGCTGGAGCCCGGCATGGAGAGACTACTGGCACCGACGGACTGTCGGCTGAGGCCCGACATCAGAGCCATGGAGAACGGAGACATAGGTAACACCAGCCTCCACCAAACATTTTGACTTTTCCCACATGCTCAGAGGAGCTTGAAATGCATCAGTAGGACCCCTTGTGTGAGTCTGTAATGGCTTTTTATTCAGAGTTTTGTGTTTTTGTCGTTTTTGTGTAGACACAGCAAGTACAGAGAAAGAGCGGTTAGAGGAGAAACAAAGGGCGTCACGCAGGGAACGCTCCAAGGATGATGAGGAGTGGTCAACCAGGTACGTGTTTCTGATGTTTTTAGGCCACATTTGTAACTTTTCAAGGCCATAGCACCACAAACTTAAATATATAAATGTAATAAACATGGAAAGAGTGTAATCTCTTGTGTTATGTCAGATGAGTCTGGAAAAGAGGTTTCCAAAGTGGGAGACGGGCCTCCCCGGGGGCTCCTAAACTGTTTCAGGGGAGGCTCAGTGAATGAAAATATCACATTATTTACATTTGTTACATTTGAAATGCGTCTCATGTGGTTGAAGAGACGCAGTAAAGCTGTAGTTTTGGAAAACATTACCGTTTTACCCACATTTCCTGCATCAGAAACTAATACATGCCTCAGGACAGACCTTTCATTATGTATTCGGTGTTGTCAGGCAGCAGTATTGGGCCACTGTGGCTCAGCTGTTGAATATCCACAGGCTCAAATAACGTAATCATGATTAAATAGGCACCCGGGATGTGAGCCAGACTGAGTAGGTAAACTATGGAGGGAGCGACAAAGCGTCTTTTTATCATGCTGTGTCATGCAAATTTGAAAATTAAGAAATACTAATAGTCAGACCAGCACTCCCACTTCATGCCAACAGATCAATTTGATTTGGCTAATGTGTTATAGCGTATGAGCACATGGGAAATTAACAAGGAACAATTAGAATTTTTTGTTATTTTTATTATTTTTATCATCATAATTCTTCTTTTCCTCCATCTTTGTCTTCTTCTTCTCCTCCTTCTTCTTCTCCTTCTTGTTCTTCTTACCGCAGATATGCACAGTATATAATCAGCAATTGCCACCTCACCAACATACGGTGAAACCCGAATATCGCTGTAAACCTCAGAACCAGAATGACAAATATTGTCTTGACAGTGAAACCGGCAATGTCTAGATGAATTCCTGCTGTTTTCAGTACATGTGGTCTTAATGTTAAATATTTAAGCACTACAGTTCTCACGTTGTCGCGGTTTAGCTGGAATAAAAATAGTCTCCTCTGCAGCCCTGGACGTGCGGCGCCAGGGCTCTTGCTCACACTTTCCAGGCTCGAGGCAGAAAAAGCCCGTCAGGTCTCAATTCTGACACGCTCCGAGGAATGTTCGTCACCCGCGTTATGTAATATTCCTTCTAACCGTGTAATTTTAAAACGGGTCCTGCGTGTTTCTCTGTCTCCTCAGGTGGTTTCAGCTGGGAACAAACCCTCATACAGGAGCGGAGGATTGGCTGTACACAGGTGGATACTTTGACAGGAATTACACTGACTGTCCCAACATTTATTGACGCAGGAGGTGCTCGCTGTGAAGATGTCTTCCCTGATAGGATTCACTTTATTTCGCAGCATCTAAGATTTGTGTCTTTGTGGCATTCGGGCGCTCACTGGTACTGCGCCTGTGCAACGATAAAGCTGATATCAAAACGTTATGAGACACTTCATCAGATTATGACTGTGAACATCAGGAGAAACGTTATATTAAGGAGAATTTTTAGAGTTTACTTACTGTAAATGTTAACGTCAAACATCTTTATTTGCCCTAATCATGATCATGACAGTCCACGTGTGTGTTACTCACCTGTCGAGGGTTTTAAACCAGTCACCTGTACACGTGTGGCCATGCTGCTGCAGGACACAGAGGGTAAATTCAGTTTTAGTTCAGGTACTCAACCATAATCTTACCTGTAGTTGCACCACACACTTATGTCCAGTCGCATTCAGATATCAGGGCTAATTTAAACACATCTGTTACTTTCATATATAACCAATTTGAACATTAAATGTCTATTTTAGTTAGCTGTAAACATCCCTGAAGTGTCACATCAAGTGTGATCGTTTTCTGTGAATAGAGACTTACAATAGAGACAAAAGCTGCTTATAACTGAGTTTACTGGCACGGTAAACAGATAATTGTTGGTACATTATATTGTTGTCCACTGTAACATAGATGATGTGTATAATAATTGGTGCATGCATGGTCACCAAGATGGTTACTTACACAAGTTAAAGCCATAAAACCCTTTTCTGCACTAAGTATAATAGTGTAAATGCATTCACATTAAATGTTAAAGCAAAGGGATGCAGAGCACATTGGTTTGAAGTAAAGTCTGACACTATAAGACCAGGTTGATGGGACTTTCTGAGCCTTAGTCAAAACAATAATAACAATACTACTCTTTGTAATACTTCAATTTGGG
The DNA here is from genome assembly GCA_008933995.1 of Datnioides undecimradiatus. Lineage (NCBI taxonomy): Eukaryota > Metazoa > Chordata > Actinopteri > Lobotiformes > Datnioididae > Datnioides > Datnioides undecimradiatus. Next base: position 5,333,787 of record WARS01000071.1, on the reverse strand, counting down.
GCATAATGCTGCTCTAAGCTTTGAAACTACAGATCCCATAATTTGGGGGATGTAAACAGGAAGTATATTGTTGCCATGGAGTCATTTAGGTAGTTAGCTGTAGGCTACAGTGTGAACCCTGTTGTTGTTGTTTTTTTTAGCCTGTATTTGTTTACATTTTAGCAAATCCGCACCATTAAACTTAGGCTGGAGTAGCTCTTAGCACTTCCTGTTTGCAGTGTCCCCACTGTTGTACAGACAACTGTCTCTGGATGGTTTTGATAACAAAAAAAAAAGAGAAACCTGATGTTTCTCTGTCAGATTCTGAAGTTACAGGTCAGCGAATGATTCGGAGCAGGCTGATTGACTCTCAATCTAAAAATATGTGTTTGATATATATTTAACTGAGCTGTCAAAGGAGCAAAGGAGCGTGAACTTTGAGGCAAATTGCAGCTCACAGCTCGAACACCTCTGGTTTAAATAGACAGCTGCGTCTCCTGATTACAGACATTTTATTACACACCTGAACAGAAACATTCAACTGTTTTCAGAGTTTCCAGCTCGAAGCCCTGAGACGGTTTTTCCACCGGTGAAAGCAGCAAATAAGACGGGACGCTGTAGCCGCGATAAACCTATGCAAACTGATCCACCCGCCCTGCCCTCCTGAAATGTGAAAAACAAAAACACTCAACTCCTCTTTAGCTGCCAGCCGCTGTGTGCTTCAGACACTACAGCGGCGGCAGCTAATGAATGTTCTGTGCTCGTTATACTACGCTTACGTACACGCAGCAGTGCGGCCGTTACAGTGTAGAGATGTTTCTTTGCGAGCACTAACTTTGCAAAAAACTGCACATTTGAACGCTCACAGTCCGTTGCACATATTGTATGGTGAAATATCGTGCTACATCATGTCCCTCCACCCCCCTCCCCGAGCTGCTCTCATCTTCACACTCAGTTCAAAGCACTTTGTGGGACCTGCAGACGGTCAAAGCTGCAGGTTCAGTCTGATGGTTCCTCCGGTCTTGTTTTGTCTAGCGCCTATTTGAAAAAGTTTACATTGTCTGTTCATCCATCCTGTGTTTTCCCTCCTCATGCTGTCATCCACACACAGCCGTATGCATACGTGGCATATTTGAGAAATAAATTATGGACTATTGAAACTACCAGCTGTGTTGGATTTTGCGTTCAGTGCATCAGCTTCATCCTGGTCTAATGACACCGGTGTTTGTGTCATTTGCTTGTATGTGGTTCCCAAAAAAGGGGTCTCAGGATAGTTTATTTCAAACAAAAGCATGTTCCTGCCACAGAACATACTGTATTTTTCTGACTTTTGTCACATTTTTGCTCATTTCTACAGAAAATCTGGTTACTTTTACCTCTTCGGGTCCAAAAGACACAATCAAAACCACGTAGTCCAAAAAAACCCTGACTGTAATTCAGCCTCCAACTGAGAAATCAGAATGTGTTTCTACATTAATGCTGGATTATCAACAGAGCAAAGCAGACAGCTGCCTGCTCTAACCAGGCAGACATGAGTTTTATAGTCTTTCTGGCATTATTGGAATATACTCAATTAAAGCACGATATCCACTGACATGGTTCACGTCTACAATGTCTTGATTTCAGGGTCTATTTCTGTGACTGAATACCTGTTAAACTAATGATACTACCATCTCCCTCAGATGTACTCTGTCGTTAACACAAACTACCAGATGTCAGCATGCTAACATGCTAAACTGAGATAGTGAGCATTACCTGCTACACATAAGCATGTCTGCATTGTCATTTATAAGCATAGCATGCCAACATTAGCACTGGCATTTAGCTTACTCTGGTTTCTTTCTATTTCAGAATCGGTCAGCTTTACTGGCCAAGCACTGGCCAAGGAATTCGACTCCACACAGCAGCACACAGCAATAACCAACATACAATATGTATATGTGATATATTACTTCATACATGTGAAGTTGGTGGTAATGCATTATAGTAATATATATTTTGTAATAATCCCAGTAGAAGAGTTGGTAATCCTTGATGTTAATAATCACAGAAGATAATGTTTATGCAATTCACTATAAGTTCAACTTGAAGAGAAGAAAAGTTTATTTAAAGTCTTTTAATTCATTTGTAACATATTTGATTCAGCTGATTCATTCATAAAGCCATAAGTTATAGGGAGGATTTTTAATAAGTGTTAATAAATGCAATAAATAGTTGTAATGTATCTGATCCATATCGATATAAAAAGCCCAGCGCACATTCAGTACAATGAACAGGCTGTGTTGTGTCATCTCTACCGAACATGCGCAGTAGATTTAAAGCCCTCTTGATTGACACGTGGCTCGACCAATCACGGCGAAGTACCGGTTTCAGCCAGCCAATCACGAGCATCTTCAGTGTGTCCGACTGTTTTCGGCTCAGCGCTGTTTCAGTGAGTGAATGTAAGTATAAACATCTTAATTTTTTGCAAATATCTCGCGAATTCCTGACACAGAGCAGTTGTATGTTTAATCCACGCGCGCGAGACGTGAACGTGTCGCTCAGTCGTGCTCGCAGTGAGCTGAAAACACGCTGCTTGCTACAGGATGCAGAGTCATCTGGGGCTACTGTGGCTGCCCCAGTAGCTGTTTCATTATGGGAACGCTGGGATGAGTGGCGCTCCGGTCCCCTTACCCGCTTCAAATCTGCCTTTTTTATCATATTGTATTTATCATATTATCTGCTCATTTTCTTGTTTTCGTGACAGTATGTGAACGTGTTACCATCCCTGGATGCTAATAACAAAATAATAGCTATACACTAAGAATTCTAGTAGGCTAAAACATGGTCAGAACGAATGTGCAAACAGCAATTACAATATATGACGTGAATACATGATGAAGATGTGTGTATTAATTAATCTACTGCTTTATAACATGGTAATTAGCATTGGTGCTGTGACACAGCAGGGAAAATGCAACATCATATTCTCTAGAAGTGAAACATCTGACATCAAAGCTGCCCTCGTTGTCCTCCCACAGCCAGTTTTTCAGTCAAATCCCGTGTGTTTGTTTGTGTGTATAACAGACTGAGGCCCTCCTCCTTCTGTATCACCCTGCAGTTGTCTGTTCCGGTCATCATGGCCTCTGGAGCTTTGTTCCCCAGCATGGTGTCTGGGTCCCGGGGTTCCTCCAGCAAGTACCTGGTGGAGTTTCGGGCCGGTAAGATGACCATGAAGGGCAGCACCGTGACCCCTGACAAACGCAAAGGTCAGGTCTACATCCAGCAGACCGACGACTCCCTCATCCACTTCTGCTGGAAGGATCGGACGACCGGGAACGTGGATGACGTAGGTGAAACAGAACTCGCGTCGTCTTTCTTTGACTTTTCTATCATTAACCCTTTGTAATGTCCCGATCTAGGACCTGATCATCTTCCCCGACGACTGCGAGTTCAAACGGGTGAACCAGTGCACCACAGGACGAGTTTATGTGCTGAAGTTCAAGGCTGGCTCCAAGAGACTCTTCTTCTGGATGCAGGTACATAGCTGAAGCAATTAACACGACCCAGATTAACAATGTGACATGATATGATCTAAGTATTGCTGGAGCATCCAACACCTGATGTATCTCGTTCCTCTCTGCCATTGTTGGGCAACATGTACTGTGAACTCATCAGTGAGCCACAGTTTTATTGTGTGACATGTTTCTGCATTATGATGCAGACAGGCAGTTCCACATACACCATCCTGCTGCTGTAAATACTCTAGGGCAACAAATTTGTGTCAGTTTGCAGCTGAAAATAGTCCCCAACAAATGCACCATTTACTCCAGCGTGGGTAGCTAATAAGAATCTGATACAATGCCATCTTTCATCTCTTGTTGCTTCATTCAGGTTGATTTGAAATTCAAAACAATCCACAAGTGATCACTGCAGGAAGATGATCGCTTTCACAAAATTAAGAGCTAGAACTACATGATGAATAATAGATTTATTTGCAAAAAGTTTATTTTCCAGAAATCAGCCCATAGATGAGTCCTCCCTCAGTTTTGTTTTAATCTAATCTCAGGAGCCAAAGACTGACAAGGATGAGGAGAACTGCCGTAAAGTGAATGAGTATCTGAACAACCCGCCCATGCCCGGTGCTCTTGGTAGCAGCGGCAGCGGAGGACACGACCTGTCGGCTCTGGGAGGTGACACTCACACTCGTGCCCCCTGAAACGTGCTGCCAGCAAACATCTTAATGTCATTCTGATGCCCGATCTCATCTGTTGTGTTTTGTGTTACTCATGTAAAGGCGAGGGTGGACTGCAGAGCCTCCTGGGTAACATGAGCCACAACCAGCTCATGCAGCTCATTGGACCAACCGGACTGGGTGGGATCGGTACGTAAGCCCTCAAGCTGATCATGCAGATCAGATAAAAGAGGAGGATATCTTCATGAGTGCAGTTTCGTGCTTGCAGGAGAGTTACATGTTGTTTCTTCTGATTATCAGGTGGTCTCGGGGCTCTCGCTGGTCCAGGCTTGGCCAACCTCCTGGGCAGCAGCAGCAGCAGCGTTCCTGCAGCCAGTAACTCCTCCACAAGGTGTCGTATCCCTGTAAAATGTCTTCTTATTCTGTTTGTTGCTTTGCACTTTGTATTTTTGGCCTATATTAGGCCGAATGATTGCAGACAGGAGGTAAAAGAGGTTTACAGGAACAGTAAAGAACATTTTAGTGTCAGTACTTAATAATCAAAGATCATTAAGATCAGGTCTCAGCTGAAAGCCCTGGAAATTTAAAAAAAAAAAAAAAAAAAAGTGGCTCCTGTTACAACAGTTTTTATTTGTGAAAAACTAGGAAATTGAAGGTAAAACAGCAGCAGGGACCTGTTTGTTTAAACCTCCCACTGAATAACATGTATCTCACCTTTAGTTCCATTTCAGTGACTTAGGATTTCCTCTTTTGTCCGACCAAGGCTTTGTGTTTTGGAACGTCTATGGGGAATTTTGTCCACTTGGACTCAAAGATGAATTGGTTGTAATTACGAGGTCGTAAGTCAAGGTTGCTGTAAAAGCAGTAAAGGCGATTATATCAGGAAGACCCGAAAAGAATTTTATTACATCCGGTTCAAATGTCCACTTGGTCTCGGTCTAGGACAAACTAATTTTAGATTTTGGTCGTCAGCTGTCTCAGTGACTGTGCAAAACACATATTTGACCTAATTCTGACAATTTCATACAAATATCTAAAAGGATAAAACAAGGAAATTATAATATTTAATATGATTTGAGTCTGGACAGACCTGGAATCAGAACCGTGAGGCCATAATTCCTTAAAAAAATGACTTCAGCGATTATCAAAACAGTTCCTGATTATCATCTGATCTATGAATAGAGAAGTAGAGACGACTGGATTAACTGGTTCCCTGGTTGGTATCATTGGTGATATGACTGCTGTCACTGTTGGTCTCCGTATTGTCATTAATGAAACACAGCAAGTTCAAGGACACTGAAAGTTGCCTCATGCTGGAAGTTACTGACTGTTTCTCTGTCTCCTCTCAGTCCGTCCACAGCCGTCACCCCCACCTCCACCTCTGCCGCCAGTCGGCTCGGCTCCACCCAGGTGCCCACCACTCCCATCACTCCCTCGGCCACCTCAGCAGCCTCCCCCACAGCCACCACCCCCTCAACCCCTGCCGTGTCCTCTCTGGCAGCGGGGGCAGCCAACCCAACGCAACCGATCCAGCTCAGAGACCTGCAGAGCATCCTGGCCACCATGAACGTGCCCTCCAGCGGTCAGGGAGGTGAGGATCTGACCCCGGAGAACTGACATTAGATAAAAAACATAAACATCCACCGGAAGGAAGATACATAATTAGGCCTAATTAATGCAATTTCAGCTAGTTATGCAGCAAATAATTGATGTAGTGAACACAACAGAGTCTGTAATACTGCGTGATCTTCACTTCATACATTTAGTTTGTTGCAGAAGCGAGAACCCCTACAGATCCTACAATCTGTGGCTGTTTTGATTTAAGTCATCATTATCCACCATACAGTCCTCCATCAGGAATTCCTTCTATATTAATGAGTCATCAGTTTTAAGGTTTTAACTCATTTGTTCCTCACTTTTTTGTTTATTAAATAATTATTTATTATTCATTTATTTATTCGGTTCCCTTCTTGTAAAAGTGTTAAATACGTTTTTTTGTATTTCCCCCATCTGTTTTGTTTCTCTGTGACGTCGGTTGACTCCATTATACATCCGATCTTTTAACGAAACCGCTTCCACACCCACTGAACTGGCTGTTCCACCGTGGAGCTGATGCTACTCCTGTTTCCACTCCCACTCAAAACATGAATTTTGAAGACACCTTCTTGCTTTAAGGGAATTATAAAAGGATTTTCTCATAATTTATAGATAAAAGGATCAAGAAAAGAATAAGTAATTGATACAATTGAACACAGCAACATTATAATTTCTAAAACTTGTTAATAAAGAGTAATTGAATGCACCAGTTGTGTTGCATTTCTCAGTCACACCTCGATTAGACAGGTCAGCTAGCAAATAAAAATATTATTCAAACAATGTTCAAAGCGTTTAATCCCTAATCCACCCAGATTAAGCCCGGACGAGATTATTGTGGAACCCTTAGATAGAAATATGTTTTATAACTATTCAGGAAAAGCAGCTGAGCCCACGTGGAGGACGAGTCTCAGACTGAGTGTGTTTGTTACCTGCAGTGGACCTCGCCAGCGTCCTGACGCCTGAGATCATGGCCCCCATCCTGGCCAACCCGGAGGTGCAGCAGAGGTTGATGCCTTATCTGCCGTCCGGAGAGTCGCTGCCTCAGAGCACAGAGGAGCTGCACAACACGCTCAGCTCGCCTCAGTTCCAGCAGGTAGCGTGTTCGCTGCGGGACGCCCTCTGTGGGTTTTCAAGCTCGTAACTCGATATCGTTCAAAAACGGGGGGGGGGGGGGGACTGTTTTCAAGATTTGAGGTCAAAGAAACATTAAACAGCTCCTTCAGATTACCCTCGTATCTGTTGCCTGTGCACGTCTGATAAACACACAAACTGCACTCGGCTCTTATTTCCAGCTGGAGACTGACTTTGACATTTCTCTGTCCTTGGGCACAGAAGTGGCCATGTAAAATGAGACGCTCCAGTCTGGCCATTCGTTTGTTGCGGTGTTCGTCCTTTATTCTTGGTATTTATTGTCTCTCTGCAGGCTATGAGCATGTTCAGCAGCGCTCTGGCGTCGGGGCAGTTGGGACCTCTGATGAACCAGTTTGGCTTGCCCGCGGAGGCTGTTGATGCGGCCAACAAAGGAGGTGAGTGTTTCACCCACATTCGGCAGAGACACTGGAGCAATTTTCTAAATGATGCTACTCAATGTTTCACCTGAGGACAAAGGGACGCATTATATTTTCTACTCCACTACATTTATGAGGCAGCTATAGTTTTACAATTTTATCCTATAAACTTTCAGCAATTGTTACAGATTATTGCAATAATGTAACGTCGTACTGAAAAGGACATTTTTTTCTGTGCAAGTGCTTTTTTTATACATTTTAAAGGACCAGCTTGGGTTTTTTGAAGCTCGGTTTAATGAGGTAGTTATCCGTGGAGTGCTAACTACAGTAGATGGAAGCAAGTGTAGAACCTGGTACTGGTGAATCGAGCAGTCGATGGATAGACGGTCAGAATTAGAGAAGTAAATCTTGTCTAAATGTTGTTTTTCAAGCAAAATTGGCAAAATATTGACCGAACGTCTTTGGGTTCTGCACTGTTTGATCGTCAAGACAGCACACTTTTAACGACAACTTATAAAACCTTAATTTGCGGAATACGTGATAATGGAACTAATCGTTATTCACGCCTCCTACCTGCGCAGATGTCGAAGCTTTTGCCAAAGCCATGGAAACGGAGACGAAGTCCGACCAGGACGGAGACGGGGACAAGAAAGACGACGATGAAGACATGAGTTTGGACTAAGAACACGTCGATATGAATATTTAACTTATTTATTTAGCTGCTTCTTCCGTTTTGTAACTATTACACAGTAAGGTTAAGAGTATGGTTAATATAGTAGAAACAGGCACTAAGGCCCTCCGCTGATGACGCCGTGTTCACCCTGCGACACTGTGCTGAATTAATATTAACTGATTTAACTGAGCCAATATATTTTAAACCTGCATGTCAGCTACGAGTCAGTCTGTCCAAACACAAGGGAACAGTAAAGTGGAGAGAAACGCGCTCGACTCTCGTGTTTATTTCACAGACTCTTCACTCGCTTCGGACTTTGTTTGGTTATCGACTGTTAACTTGAAAAAACAGACTCGAATGACTTTTCAGTGTCTGAAAATATATTTCAAAAACATTCATTTTACAGTATGAAAACAATGAATATTCACCCATTTGACAACAACTGTACAACAAGTACAACATTGTCTGCAGGTACGCAGATCTATTTGGACGTTCAATGTAATACATTTTTTCCCCACCACTGCCGACACAGACATGAAACTGAATCACCATCATCGTCCACGACCCAGGCAACAGCGACCTCAACGTTTAAAGGTCGCTGCAGCGGCGAGGCTTGAGAAATGTCAACGCGTAACATCGCTTAAGATGAGATGGTTAACCGTTTCACTGCCGCTGCAGATTCAGGCACTTTTTGCACACTTTAGTAGCATCCAAATAAGATGAGCTACTACACAGTAAGTACTGCAGTCAGGTCAGTACTGTCTGCCGCTTGTAGGAGCAACTCGTGCTTATTCACAGAGTCACAATTGGTGGATTTCCCCATTCTGCCAAAGCAACACAGCCGGTTCATTTCCTGCCTTACGATGGAGCACAAGTGATTTCACCGATGACACAGCTACTGTAACGACGTCTCTTTGGGTTTAAGTTTACGAGCCATTCAAAGATACGAGAAAGTAAAATTCCTGAGAACTGAAAAATACGACGGAGGAATAAACTCCAGTGCATCATACGAAAACACATCCCTGGGTGATGACGTGAAACACTCCACCGTCCTGCTTCCTCACAGGAGTTATACTGCGCGTTAGTCTGAAAGCAGAGCTGCCACGAGAGTGTCAACTAATGTTTTCTTCTCATTCAAGAGCAAAATAAATAAATAAAGGTGGCTGATTGTTGTTGGACAGTACAAATATCAAATAAACATAAATTAAAGGCCACTTCCTCCTCTAATAACTTTCAATCTACAGTATCATGTTTCTGTCTAATGGCTAAAAATGATTCAATGTCACAGTGGATTTAAAAAGGCATTTACAAAAAAAAAAATCAACAGTATGGTTCTTTGTGGTTTACAATAAATACTATACAGGCTGTGTATAGTAACAAGAAAGGTGCATGACAAGAGTTTTCCATAAACACAAACATCACAGCGCACGTTTCATTTAAATACAAGTGAAGAATACTAGGACGTACCGAGAAAACAGGTCACCAGACAGCAAAGTAAAGCACATTCAACGTGCTCATCGGACATCTCTAACGTAGAGCTCATGACTGGATCAACAGCAGAACGTCACGCGCACAAACGCTCGGAAAGACACTCAGGGAGACGCGCATGCCGACACGTGTAAACTAGTTATTCTTCATCAACAGTGAGGGACTCGAGTCGTGAGAGACAGAAATAAATAGTACCAGGATTATTTGTTTCAAACACCGAAGCTTATAAACTGGTTGTTTCACACACACACACACACACACACACACACACACACACACGCACGCTTGCTGGTGTTTTTAATGAAAACACCGGAGTGTCAGACGTCACCGTATCCAGTCTAACCCTGCTGCACAAGCCGGCGGTAGTGCGGCATGACCTTGCTCTCGGGGAGGTAAAGTCCCATCTCCAAGGCAACCAGCACCGGGAACTCCAGGGGAATCAGCTCCCGTCTGTTTATACGGAAACGCTCCTCCAGCTTCTGCTCGTCCGCGGGGAGAAAAACAGAGGAGGGGGTTTTAAGGAAGACAAGTCGTGACGCTGGTTACAGTCTGAACACGCTGAAGAGATGCAGATGATGGTGCCCACTGAAATACTGAATTTACCACTCTGTATAATAGCTTTCATTGTTAGGGCTGGACTCCTTCCCACGGAGGATTCAAATCGCTTCACTGAACCCAGCAGGAGTGAATGAATACAGTCTACAAACTATATGTAATTCAGGCAAACAGCCTCTTTACCCACTCCTGACCCTCCCACAGGTATAATCACAGCTGCATTCATTCACTGCTCATGCGAAATGAACATTTCCCATCGGAACCACTTCAGATTAAAAGCATTCAGCCGGCAAAACCCAGGCTGGCTCTTATTGTGAAGGAGGGTACGATGGGAAAAAAAGTCCAATATCCTATTAAAGTCCAACTAAAATAACATTTGACCAATGTGTCTTTGTTAAAAAAAAAAAATATATATATATATGAAGAAAATCTAATTTAACCTCAGTTGGACTTTATAACATCACATAACATTTGACTACGCTGGAAACAGTACCAGTTACTCTTATTATGCTCAAAGAGAATAAAACTGCAGCTGCTGTTACCACGGTAACCACGGGTGTCACCACATCTTCAAGTACTAAACTCTTAGGCGTTACAAACTGTAAATCATTTCAATACGTTCATCACTACAGGAACAGACAAGTATGTAATATATAATGTAAGCATGTGTTGAAACTGTCAGCCAATCAGTGCGCAGTATTATAAAGCTGATTCAGCAGTTTAAATATTTCAGCTTTAACCTCTGGAGCCTTTACTTTGCAGAGCATGTTTCAAGTCCTAATAACTGGGCTATTGCAGAAGAGTGTTTTGTGATAACAGACAGGTAGGTATGATGTTCTTATGCAGGTGTGTTACCGGTTTTTCCACTCGGTGTTTACTCTTCTCTTACCGGCATGCGCACAGCGACAGGTTACAGTTTAGCACGTCCTGCTTTGTTTTGTTTCTATACAGAGACGTGTTGCTGTGGAAACTTTACTCACGTCGATGAGCTGTTTGACTTCGGGCTTCCTCAGGTCGCTGCTGATCTTTGCAGCCAGCAGCACGCACGCAGCCGCCACGAGCTTCCTGTTCTGTTTGTTGAGGCGACCCTGCAGCACCAGCTTCTCGAAGTAAACAAAAGCCATCGCTGTGGTGACCGGCTGCAGGCCGAACTCCTCGCTCACGGCCCGCATCTCCCCCTTCAGGCTGGTGCAGAGGAAGGGAGGATTCACAGTTACTTATCTGTTTTCTAAGAAAGGGCGCTCTGTGTGTCCCGTTTGAGCCCGATTATAAACCACAAAGAAATGTGAGAGCGCACAAGGCTTAACCTTCAAAAGGCTCTTAGATGAAACGGCGCACCGTAACGCGTCTCTGTACCTTCTTATTTTGCTCAGAGTCAACTTGATGTGAGGAAACTTCTCCTTGAAAGTCTCGTTCATGTCCTTCTTCAGGTCAGACGGTTTCACATACTCGATAACGGTCGTCTGCAGGGGTGAAAAACAAAGCAGGACGTCAGTACAGAAACACACTGCGTCAGCGTGAATTACGGCCACAATAAAGCTCCACAGCTTTGCTTACAAACAGCTTGCAAACCTGCTAGAGGTCACAGTCTTGTGATCTGCTCAGCAGTAAAATCGCGTGAACGGGACAGAATGGATGCGTTTCTCTCTGCGACAGCGCTGAAGGCTCACAAGTGGAAAACTGGTTCATTTTAATGTTGCATCACAACAATTTACAAGTCTAATGAAACTGTCCCCGGCTGCAAAAACAAATAGGGACAGTCCATGTGAGACAACCAGTGTGAAACCTGCTTATCTGGACCCACGGTTGCTGTTTTGTGTCAGTTTAGGGTTTCTGCAGGGTTAACCACCTGAAATTCAAGGCTTTTAAAGGCCTTTCAAGACCCAAACAGTTCACCTTAAAGCTACAGAGCAGGAGTTCTGTCTCCTCTTCTCGAAGTGTCGTTAATTACTTGAACACTGTTGACGTGTTTATGATGCCACAGGCTGTGCCATGCTCTGAGTTGCTCCAGCCTGCTCCTTTGCTACCGGTTACTCCCCCGCTTCAGCTCTGGCAAACCAGTCTCTGCTGGTTGATGCAAAATACATCAGTACCGGTGCAACAGCGTGGGAATGTCACACCAGATACCAGGTTTAAAAGACCTTTCTATCGGTGACAGATGCAATCTACAATGTGTGAACTTGTCTGACTGGTTTATAATGGGCTCTCTCTGTCTGCAGGCTCTAAAGAGCTGTTTGGAAACAGAATTGCAGAGAAATCTACCAGCAGAAAACAAGTCAGAATAACCCTGCGCCCTGATAACAAAGGCACGAGTGAAATGAGCACACAGGGGGCGATCGACAGCAAGACGAATGTTTAGCGACATGCGAACGCGCTGACCGAAAAGAGCCGACACTCACCACGTAGGACGCGAATATCAGAACCCTCTTGTGCCTCCCACAGGGCCACTGAGGGTCACTGAGCAGGTTCGGATCATACTCTGTCACCTCCTCTGCACCTGAGGAACACACAGAAACCACAGTGTGTAAAAGAGTCTGGGGTCAGCAAAGCAGCGGGTGTGTCCCCCGTCAACCCGAACTGGCACCCGTACATGGTTCCTGTGCCACGCTGGCGTTCAGGCGAGCGGGGGTGAAGTTCCTCTGCCCGTTGCCACGGAAACGTGGCTGAGGGGTCTGAGCTGCGCAGTTCTCTGGTGCGCTGCCGCTCTTTTGTCTCACCAAGGCATTGGTCGGATAAAGAAACTGGGCGTATGACACCGTCTGAGGAGGGAAAATGAGACAGATCAAGCAAATTGGTTTGAGTAACGTGAACATTCCTGTTTCTTATCGTAGCTCTTTAGATCTGATAGACATTTACTTTGCCAAAGGATCCCAGCTCCACACCCTCCAGGGAAGGAAGCAAGTCAGAAGCCGCCACAGAGGACAGCCTTTGTCTCTGAGCCTCCAGCTTAGGATCGCTGTTCAGAAAGAGTCACATTTATGTCATTTTCACTACACGATGCACAAACACACACACACACACACTGCCCTATCCTGAGAATGACGATGATGACGATGATGATGATGATGATGATGATGGATCAGACGGGACAATGACAGGAACGTAAAAAGCGAGGGGTGGGTGCTCTCTGCTTGGGATGGTGCTTTCTTGTACCTGAGGTGAGCACTCTCTCCATAGGGCAGCACTGAGAAAGCAGCGTATAGCGACCGCTTGGCACAAATCAGCACGATCCTGCGGGACACAGCAAGTACAGGCAGACAAAACAGATGGTGTGTCAGTCTACAAGCAGCAACCACAGTCACTCCCACTCAACTGCTACTGTACACAGACGATATTCATCAGTGCTGGAGCTGCGGTGACGGCAGAATCAGTCACAGGGCCACTTCTATGTTTATCTGCAACACTACTGTAGCCCAATGGCTATCCACGACAATCTAAAGCTCCAAACAGGAGAAGGGAAACCTGAGAGCGGGACAAGCTCCAGTTTGTGCCTTTCTTGTATTACCATTACATTCGCGGGGATAAGTAGAGCTAAAATGATTCATCGAACCAACAGAGGATGAATTAACAACTTTTCGGATCAATTAGCGGGAACAACATCATCTTCTTTTTCTCTGCTTTGCTTACATTGTGCTAACTGAGCTACGAGCTACATCATATCTAGATAAATGGATAAAAAGTCGGATTGAATGAGAGCAGCAGCTGATGATTATTGTCACCGATAATTAATGATCAGTCAGTTGTTCGGGCTGTAAAACATCGGGAAATATTGAAATATGAAAACTAATATCGCCCAAAGTAAAACTGGTTTCGTTGTTGATGGACCAACAGTCCAAAGCCAAAGAACTGACTACATGCTTACAGATATGGGAGTTTGGAAACAATACAGATACTCAGTATAGATTACTGAGTATCACTGATTACTAATGTAGTCGCCAATAAAGTGATTTTCTGGGGTGGGTGTTCCTTCAGTGCAGCAGGGTTTGTGGTTTATAACGCTGGGTTGTGTATTCTCTTGTATTCCTTTTTTAGAAAGTTACTGAAAAACCAGTAACTAAGTGTTGTTAATACATTCGTGGCACAGTGTGGGTCTAAGAAGCTGAGGACAGACATAAACCGCGGAGTCGCAACTGATAAATGCAGTGCACATTCACTGTAACTCTATTGTTCTGACAAAAATGTGGACAAACCGCTCACGGTCTCGCTTAACAGCACCACAACCACTGAACCCAACTGAGTTTTTGGCCACTACGAACGCTGCACACACACCAGGGGCTCCAGCTCCTTGCAAAACACCAATCAATAACATCCAGTCAGCAGTCTCTGGGACAGATCTCAGATTTCTTGCAGGGGACAATACCGCAGCAGAAATCCACTTCTGTTCACTGGCTCGGTTACATAACCTAGACGGCTTTCCTCCAGCCCAGTCGGATCCAAGCAGTGAAAACTGAAACAGATAGTCGGGCCTGTGGGACAATCTAGGATTGCTACATCACCGCTTTGCACGCACCGGCAGAAAACACATGACACTGATCACGTATGTTGGCATGAAATGTTGGTAAACAGAAATGTAAAAACACGAGTCAAAGAAATGTGGAAAAAAAAAATGAGATGTTTGTTTTTTTTTCTACAGACAGAGAGTGAAAATGTTCCAGAAATGAAATCCCATAAAATACATTAACACACCCTTGTTTTCCAACAGTGGTCAACAAGCTTCACAGAGCAGTGTGATACTTCAGTCCTGTCTTTCTTTGGGGTTACCTTACTGTTGGTGCAATAGGGTGTTGTATTTCTACTCTGCACCTCTTTTGGCTTTTGCAAAGCTTCCAAGGGTGATTAAATTCACTGTAGCACTCTCCACTCAGCAGCTGTGCTGCTGTTATTCCTCTGCAGTCCAAATTAAGTCTCTCTGCCAGACTTAAGCTGCTTATTACAACACTAGCAGGAGAAGTATAACTTGGAGGTGAAGGCCTTCACCAGAGTCCAAAATAAAACAGCCTTTGTTTCCCTTTTACATTTTTCAAATTCCTTGTATGGTAGTGTAGTGCTTATTGTCTGTAACAGTATTTGTGGATGTATATGTAACAGATTATGTAGACTCACCTACATCCCCTGGTATCATACTGCCTCATACTCTTGATGAAGTGGACTTTCTTTGGCACCTTGGGTCCAGGAGAACCAGAGACATTCCTCAACCTGGGCAGAGATCAGGACAGACACAAAAGACCACTTCATTAATGCTGCTAAGGCATCACACAAACATTCACATAACAAGGCTCAGCAACATGAGTCTCTTTCAATCAGAGATTTGGTAGTAAACCCAACAGTTTGATGGTAAATCCAACGCAGAAGGTCTAACTCTGCTGTTACAACAGGGACAGGATTTAGTGGGTATTTTTCCAAACGCACCACATCATAAATCTGACAAGTGATAAAACAGTTATGTCTCATTTTAAAGCAGGCAAGCGACTGTGATTTATATGCCTGACAGTGATTATACAGGACAGTCAGGCAATAATCTCCAACATAAGACAGTATGGAAACACAGAGTAAACCTGGTGTTAAATTTAAATTCCCATCCATAAACAAGCACTTGTTATCTTTTAAATCATTTGACAATTTAGCTCACATGGTAAAGCCACAGAGCATTATTAAAGCAGAAGTACATGACAATGAAAGTGAATCCATCTCATCACAACGTTACCTGCTGGTTTCATTTTAAGCGGAAGTCAATGGCCCGTTTAAAGGCCCATAGTTAGACACCGACCACCGATATACTCACCTCTGCCGTGAATCCAGAGAATTACCAGCCGGGACCGGGCTCAGGGCGGCCGGCGTTGACCTGGCGCGGGAGCAGGGCTGGTGTCCGGTGGGCACAGGAGACACAGGGGTGTCCGGGGTTAGCGTCTCGGCCGCGCTGCTACCCTCCAAAAATACCTCGTTGGCTCCCAGAGCAGTTGTACCGGCAGGTCCCGGAGACATTACCAAAGAAGGTCGGTTGGGACTGACCACCCCTGGAAAACTGGAGGACGAGCCACTGCCGGTAGCAGCGGGGTCTGTCACCTGGGCGTCCGGTCCTTGGATCTCCGCCGGTAGGGGCACGACCGCGGCGGCGCCGTCTCTGTCCCTGAGACGCTGCTCCTCGGCGGCTTTTTGGTCGGTATTTCCATCGCTAAGCTGACCCTGGGGCCGTCCGTCGAGTGAGATATTATTGAGGAATAACAGAGCAGCCTGTCTCCTTCTTGAATCTTTCGCTTTCCGCCGGTACTCTCGGTTAATCTTGGTTGTTTTAACGTTACTGCTACTGCCGGTAGACTGCAGACCGCAGACAGCGGTCGCCATTCTAGTTTGAAATGTGGCCGTTGGATGCAAAGGCAACGACTGACTGGTACCAGCGTCTTAGCCCCGCCCTTCTGTATGATGATTGGCTGTAGGAAAATTATGCGAACCAAACCGTGTAAATACTCGTAGGTGATTGGATGAAAGATATATTATGGAAAAATAATCTCGTTGCTCGTAGCTGATTGGGTGTGGTATACTTGTGGGCGGCGCACTGGAAACAAAGAAAGTAATTCCCAAATTTTACCAATTAATTTATTCTTTTTAGATGAACTGATTGAATAATTACGTTTATGTGTTTTTCTTGATCTTTGATATACAAGAATCACAAAAAAAGCTATTTACTACATTCATATTAAGGTCTAAAAGCTTAAAGGGTGTCTAAGGGTTTGTTTTGAGTAGTGGTTATAACTGTTGTTTATTCTTTGTATTTGATAATAATGCAGTTTTAAGTTTTGGTAATAAGGAGATAAGTGCTCAAAGGGATTTCACCATAAAGTTTGTGTTATTCAAGTTCTGTAATTCATTTAATGTTTATGTTTGTACATTAACCCATCTGCAACAGTGTGTTGTAAGTAAAGGGATTTTGGTCCAGATGCTCACCAAACACTCCACTTAAAGTGTCTTTCTGATAAATTTAAAAAAGATTCAGACAGGTCTGCTGTATCTAAAATGTTGTCACATGTGTTGAGTGTTTTCCTCTGGAGAAAATGGCACCGGCTCACCATTTAGCATTTGAACAAGTCAGTGGAATGTGAAACTGTGATTGTGAGATCAAAGATGAGCTCCTGCAAACAGCTCAGCTCAGGGAGCTAATGGGACGGCTTGAGCAGGATTCTGATTTTGGATTCACACCCCCACTGACGTGCAAACACGAATGCTTGAGTCTTCCTCTTGGAGACAGGAACTTGAGCGTGAAAGCTTTTTCTGTCTCCTGAGTGAAGGTGATCGATAGAATAGACTGATGGAAATCCTGGACCTTCCGTCCTTCACAGCGGAAGAGAATTACAGTGAAAGCAGCACGATGAAGAGTATGTTTGAGTATAGGTTTATCTGTTGAGAGGTCACTGACCTCTGTGGATATACAGTAGGGAGTAGTGACAAGTTCAGAGCCACTAATCCACTGATCGAGTGAAACATGGGATTTAGTCTCAATCCAATCAGAACAATCTGCCTCCCGAGAAGTATCTATCTATCTATCTATCTATCTATCTATCTATCTATCTATCTATCGTGGCTCTGTGTTTTATAGTGTCTTGTTTCTGTGTAAAAATGCACAAACAGTGAAAATCAGGTAAACACATTGCTCTTTATTTTAGCAACAACAACATAATGAAATTGTCTTCACCTTCTTGTTAATCTTTTTTTTTTCTCCTTCTTGCTCTGAACAGCAACAGTCTGGCATGACCAGTTTAAGGCTTTTTGATTCTAGCTTTGTGTTTGTGTTTTGAGGTACAGCCTCGCCCGACTCCTGCCACAACAAGCCCATTTTATGGTACACCGTGCGGTTGTTACGTGATGGATTTAAAACAGTTAGCACCATAATTGAAGCCCCTCCGGCTTTGTTACTGCAGCAGGGGCGGTAAAGGTGCTCTGTGGGCTAATTTATTCATTTACTTCAGTGTCATCTGGGGGGAAATGACCTGACCGGACAGTGTTTACAACAAAACTGTCATGTCTTAGTGACACAATTTCAAATTAACTTAAAATCCACATCGGCGGGACTCTTCCACCCCAGCTTTCCCCCCACATACACCCATACACATGCTGGTATGTGAGCTCATACACACATACACGCACGGACACACACACATGGTTGACAAATTCCCCTCTCGCGACTATTCTATAGAAGAAAACAACCCTGATAAAAGAAAGTACAGTAACACTTTATTTTACAGGTCCGCGGGGTCGTTATCATTTCCTATGAGGGTTCCCGGAAAGAACTTTGTAATTTAGCACTAGTTATAATTAAAATACAGACAGTGTTCAGTTTGTGGACGGATCAGTTCCAATTTGAACGCTGAGCTCGTGTAAATATGATGCAAAAATGTGCAAGCAGGTCTGCAATTCAGCATCCAAGATAAATTAAATTTACAATAATTAGTGAATAATAAATAAATCATCAGCTTTTAAACATAGAAATTCCTCCTGAAAACAGCAGCTTGTTTTTAAAACTCGACACTAAACTACAAATCTGGATCATTATCTCTATCTTTTTTTTAATTTGTGCAGAATTTATCTTTTTTTTTAGGAAAGTTTTGAGGAAATTTCACAGTGGACCTGTACATTAAAGTGTTACACAAAGTACCACATGCCTGTACCATCAATAATATCAAAGCTATCCTGTTCGGGGTTTGGAGTCTGCGGCTGTTTTTTTTTTTTTCTTTTACATTTTTCAGACAACAAAATATGGATACAGTACAATTACAGACAGTGCTGTCCCTCTGAAACACTTCATTGTACAGTTTAATTTACATGGAAATTCATGTCTGACCTGTGTCCTTTGTCGTGTAAGACCGGCGCATTACGAAAATAATAATAACTGTTCAGAGTCCTGTGAGTCCAGTACATCCTGTAAATGTAAAAGTAAATCATAATGTGGCTGTAGTTCAGCACATACACATTCTGAATGAAGGTGCATCTTATTAGAATAATAGTGATGGCATGTCCCCAAAAAAACAACAGATTGCTTGTAAACACACACAAATCTCTTTTTTTTTTTTGTTCTAGCTTACCTCAAAAAACAAATATAGTACCACAGGAATGTTGTAAATCCCACTGACAGCATGAAAATGCCCGAAGCCTTGTCACAAATAATCACATTTTCAACTGTTTTTACATTCAACTCAAATGTTGCTTTTGAACCGCCCTTCAGGTTTGATGCAGCATTCGCAGAGACCCCCTTCAACATGAGTGAAAAGCTATGGAAACTCGTGGTTTATGGTTATCAGTGCCTGTGTCGTATTTATTGTGAATTGTGTTACAGTGCGAGTTCACCGGTTTCCCCTCCTGCTCAGCCTTCCACGCCTCCGCGTTTCAGTTCTAGCTGCCATAAATAATCATGCATGTTGAAGGCTCGTCTCTGCTGTCGACCGACTTGAGAGGATGTGCTGAAGCACGGTCACCGAGGAGGACTTTCTGCCTCTGATTGATAATCGTACAGCCCCACTTCTCCGCCTACCTGTGCTTCTCTTTGAGTTCACCGGACAGCGAGCTTCGCCGCCGGCGTCGGCCACTTCCTGTACCACACCCTGACCTGAGAAATGATACAGAAACCGAAATATGCACCATCATTAGACAACATCACAGCACTTTGCCTTTGTTTAAAAAATAAAGACACCACACTCGGTCCCTTTCTCCGCCTGTTTGCCTCCACCGCCTCGCGAGTGCAGAGAACCTTGAAGTAGGCGTGGCGCTGAAACAGACTACTCAGTGAGAGTCATCCACCTGCCATCTTATTTAAGGCAGGTTGTCCACATGGCAGCGAGCTGAGTCACAGCACCTTCAGCACATCACACAGTGGTCTCGTACTCCATCACTTCTTTGGGTGTGCCCAGACAGCGGTACTGAATCCTTGGCGTGACCGGGGCGGCGCTTTCGAGCACCAGGATGGTTTTGCGCAGCCGGCGGTCGATGAAGTGAGCATCCCAGGCCGGGTATTTCTTCCTGGGCAGGTCTATTCGGATGACAGGCCCCTCTGTCCTGGGTGTGAGGCGGGTCACCGGGGCCTGAGCTCCCCGAGGTGGTCGTACCTGAAACACGTCTCCATCCACCCCAGGCCCCTGCTCTCTGTCAGACCCTTTAGTTCTCTGAAGGGTCCTGGGGGGGCTGCTCACCAGGTCAGGGGGCAGACTGGAGGCCGGGGAGGCCAGCGCCTCCACAGGCACCTCCTTCTCCACAATATAACCCCACCCTGAGACTGGGCCGTCTGGGTGCAGCAGACAGTAATACACAAACATGAAGAAGGTGCCCAGAGCGTAGCTGCTGGCCACCACGCACACCATGATGACGGCGTAGAAGTCTGAGGTACGAGAGCCGCGGTACAGGTACCAGGCGGTGGTGAGCGCCACATTCTCAACAAACACAGTCAGGCTGTAGATGAGCATCCTGCAGCGGGTACGGCCCTCTCTCACGCTGAACCAGCAGAAAACATACACGATGCCCACCATCATGTTATAGATGATCTCCTCCCATTTGGACATGCAGAAGTCCGTCTCGCCTTGGATGATCCAGAACGTCATGATGCACCAGTGGGCCACGATGAAGATGCCGAAGTAAAGCTGGAACACGGAGGCGAAGAGGGCGAAGGCCAGGGTGCGCGCCCCGATGGTGAACAGGTGCCACAGAATCTGAACTATGACGGCCTTGTAGGTCATGGGTAGCTTATCGTCACGGGAGTCCCTGAGGACTTTCTGATAGGAGGCGATCATCCAGGCGAGGGATATCAGCGAGGCAGAGGCTGAGAGCCCTGTGGGGGGGGAGAAGGAATAGATGTTAGGATGGAAAAAGCTCTGCTGTCTTTCCATTTAGCACAGCAAGAATATACGTTTCCCTGACTGAGGCGAGCAAGTGAGTCACCGCGCACAGCCTGAGCTGCAGACTTGTGATTGACTGAAGTGGTGATTGGTCACTTTGGGGCACTCACCCTGAAGGGGCAGCACCTGACTGGCCTGGATCATGATGCTGAGCTGCAGCACCAGCTGAGGGGCGCTCTTCAGGAAGGACTCGAGCAGACGTAGCATGCTGATATCGGCGCTCTCAAACATCATGCGCCAGTAGTAGTGACGGCGCTCGGGGTCTCTGTGCCAGCGGCTCTGCACGCCCAAATACAGGGCGTGGACGTACCTGTGCATCAGAGGCAGACACAATTCAGACGCATCCTTTAAGTTCTGTTAAAGAAGTGAGATTCAACTAAAATTTCAGGGCTTAATACTGTGCTTCAGAAACTTTTGGACATCAAACACAGTCTCTCAGAAGTCATAACTCATTATTCCAAACTCTGTGAGCTGTCAGTAGTTCTTGCCAAAGAGCTGGTTGCTTGCTCCTCTAGGATTTAGATTAGGCTGAAACTGAACTAAGCAGCTCTGTGGTTTTAATTTTAGTACAGGCATCGGAGGGGTTGAATGCAGAGCTTGTGTGCGATCTCTCTTCAAAAGAAATCAGACAGAAGGCTGCAGAAAGAGCTAAATATGAGGAGCTGGGGAGAGGAAGAGACATCCAGAATAAATGCTCTCAATCCAGTCTTCAGACCCGAGGTTAGAGAAGGGGGGAAAAGAGCTCGCTGTGAATCCCTTGTTGAACTCCTGAGCCTTCCTGACATGCAGTCCCACCCACCCTTCCCATCCCTACTTGCTCTATAATGACCTTGTATAACTAACGCACGTCATTTTCTAGACACGCGCGCTATGCAAACGTATTTCTGGGCTAATGTGTTGACACGTGACACTTATCTGCGCCGCGCAAACAGGCAAAGCGTAAATGATTACCTTCGTCATAACGCGGCGCCTGGCGGTTTGAGAGAGACTGGCGGTTGCCACGGAGGGCTGGAGCTATAAATGTGTCAGTAATTGCCTCGGGGAGAGGGGTCAGAAGAGCCCTATGTCAACAAGCCCAGTGAACCACGGGGGAGTTTGTGTAACCCTTTTTTGTGCCGGTTCCTGCTGCACAAAGTGCGCCTCGGGATGTAACACGCTGAGAAAATGGAGCATACGTGCAGTAATGAGGGTCAAAGACTCTGCCACAAAGGAGAAGACTCACGCGCGCGCGCGCGCACAGCTTCATCACGCACACTGCGCCTGTAACACGACCCCGCATCCCATCTCATGTGCGCTGACATTTAATTCTGGTAGCTGGCCCGAACTGATCCCGGTTTCACCTGCCTAACCGTGTATCGGTGACGGATCATTCCTCGGTTGACAGCGTGAGGGTGAAACACACGGCGGTAATCCTCTTAATGTGCAGACGCGCCGGGCCTGAGAGCAGCAGCGATGAACGGAGCGCACGCAGCAGCTTTAATGGCATTACCGGTAATTCTGTGCCGCCACAATGTTTTAATGTGCTCCTGGACACACAGAAGTCTAAGTCTCCGGGAGGAAATCAGGAATCAATATATATTACCCACAGGGCTGTCTAAAGAGGCAGGAAGAGAGAGGCCACAGAGATAGACACAGACGGAAGCCTGCAGATAAATCAAACAGCTGATTTGCATCTGATTTCATCATTGCACCTAATTTGCCTTCCTGTAACATCCTATAAAGTCTATAAAACACAGCTTGTCTTTGAGCATCATCACGCTTTGTTTCGCCCTCCTCCCACCAGAGTTCGACTGAATGCCTCCCTCTGACTGGCAGCAGCTCAAGCCTGTCAAACCCTATCAGGGCACTGGGGGCTTGAGCAGCGCCTCACCATCACTGACTGAGTAGCTGACCTACAGACCTACTACCATCCAAGTGAGAGTAATGCCAAAGTGTACACTGGTTTGTTTTCAGTCTCAGAGCACGGCCCGGTAATTAAACACGTTTGAGCTCAGCGGAGGGAAACAGACTTCCAGCCTAAAACCTGCTGGGGGATTTGAGAATATAGATTTTTACAAACATAAAGAGAAAGAGCCTCAAGCCAGGAGCTGAAAATACACTAGACAGTGATGGGGAGGCGGGTACACACATCACTGCAAATAAGAAGCAACTCTCATGACATTTGTGACTATTCATTTTCTTCAGCACTCAGGCTTCCTCCTCGCCCAAACCCCACAAGACAAAGGGATTTTTTTATTTTTATTTTTCTATATAAGGCGATTGGTGTGGATGAGTTGATGATTTTCCCGGGAGATGATTGACCTAAAAGCGCGTCAGGGGGTTGTGTGGGGGGTGAGTGGGTGGAGTCTGATTCTGCCTTTGCAAGCTGGGGAGAAACGTCAAACAATACAAAAAGACATTCTGGCATTTTGGGCACAGTCCTCCCTGAATGATTACGTTTCATAAGCGTTTAGCCACAGGGAGTGATGCTGGGCTTTGGAGGATGCATGTGCGCGCACACACACACACACACACACACACACACACACACACACAAAGGCAGAGGCAGAATGTGTAGTTTCCCTCTCCTCTGAGATCACGTTATAAGTGTTCAGACTTACCTCCAGACCTGTGCCAGCTGAAAGATGTGAATGATGGCCTGGAAGAGCCACATGAAGGCTCTGCAGCAGCCCCGGGCTCCTCCCCCGGTGCCCGGCCCTGGTAGCACCCCGGCCGCGGCAGTGCGGCCAGCGCCCCGCTCGCCGCTGTCCTTGGTGCTGAAGTCGCTCTCCTCCGCTCCCGACGCCGCCACCACGGCGGCCGCGGCAGTGCCGCTCTCGACGGTCTCCGAGAAATCGTAGGCGAACCATCGGAAGCTCAACACTTGCACGACCACAGACGGGACTATCACAAAGACCAGAGTCAGTGCAAAGCACCAGTAGTCCCTCCTTAGGTAGTAGTCCGCGGCCAGCCACAGGTCTGAGGCCCCGTCCGAGAAGAAGACCAAAAGGGCGCACAGCGTCCAGCAGCAGTCCGGGAGGGAGTACCGCTGCTCGGCGGGACGGCGCTGGGGAGGCCGCGGGTCCGACCTGGAAGGACACTCGGGAGGGATTTCGTTTCGTAGAGAGACGGGTGCACCATCAGATTTCGCGGCCATGTTTGTTGTAGGGAAGAGAGTGAGTAAGAGATGGGAAAATGATGGAAGGGGGGGAGGGGGGTCGCGTAGCCTGTCGGTCTGTATGCATGCGTGTGGGAGAGAGGGAGGGGAAAGGAGGCAGGGGGGAGGGCCAGGGTGGGTGAGAGAGATGGGGAGTCACGGCCGCTCGTCAATCAGCGGCGATAATGTGGAGAAATTGTTTAGTTTTGTTTTAATCGCGACATGATTAAAAACTGCATACTTTGGTGTTTAATCCCTCCAGAAGTGTGAGTCATCTCCATCTGAGGATCTTTTAAACGCAGCTGGAGGTTTTTTATCGTTCACACTCCCGCACAGGTGCACACAGCTTCACTGCGGGAGCAGCAGGACTGTGACACGGGCCCATTCAGTGAGTCAGGGCCAGAAATCATGCTGCTGGTGGCCAGTGGTGGGAGAAGTCCTCAGATCCTCTACTTAAATAAAAGTATTTATCCGAAATTCAAACTATTCAATCAATAGTATATAAGTATTATCAGCAAAATGCAGTAAAAGTATCAAAAGCAGAAAAGATCTCAGTGACTTGTGTTATGAGATATTAGATTTTGAGATATCTGTTTTGTTTGCGGTTACTTTTTAAAACATTGCCAAACATTTGAGGAGAGCTGCTAACAGCACATGAACATCTCAAACGTGATGAGAGAATCTGCTTTAATCTAAGGAGCCACAACCACAAGTGTGGGACTAATCGTTAAACCGTTAACAGTAAACTGTATTTTTATAGGCTTGTGTCTAACTTACCTTATAGTTTAAGCTGTAAAGTGACTATAGTCAACAAATAGAAGCATTAGTGGAGTCCTATGTAAACACAATTTAAACACCAGTTTCCATGAAGTGTTTTCTATCACCGCTCAGTTCAAATAGAACACATCTCTGCAAACAAGTCTGTGCATCGTTTGCACCAGGGTGCATCCATCTAATCACTGGGTTGTATTCTAAGAAGAGTGTTGTGACACCTGGCTGTTCGGTTCTTGTGCGTCCAACATCTGATCACGGTTTCTATTCTGCTTTTTCTGCAGCCAGGGTTCCTCTTTCTCTGCCGCTTCCTCTCTTGGCTCCAACCTCCTCCGCTAAAACCGGTGACTTGGGCAAACTTCTGCCAACAGGAAACACTATAGTTACACTTTCAGCTTGTCCACGCCCTCTGGGAGCCATCGATCCTGTCACTGATGACACCAGAACTTTAACGACTTCAGCTATTGTTTTTCCTTTTTTTTTTATGCTGTGGAGAAAACACGATTGATGAAGGCTGTTTCTGTTCAGACCCTGCAGCTCTGCTCGAACATCCAGAGTTAGATTTCATAATTATCGAAACGATCTTCGACGGCGTTAACATTTTCAATAAGAGGGAAAAAAGAAACAAGACCAAAAGTAATGAAAATGTACTAAAATTTAATCATTCATAAAAGCTGGAAAATCATCTGTGACAGCAATATTAGAGTTGGTTTAGTACAATATATTTTCAGCCTCAAGACACAAATCAGAACACACCATTTTCCCCCATCAGTCTATAAAATACTAATTTCCTTAGCTTTATTATGCAAAAATGGAAGTAGAATATATTATGGGAAATATGGAAGGCTTGCAGCTTTTCAATATAAAACAAAGTCACTTAGGAAAGATGTTATCAACACACATCCTTGTAAGTAGGTACGAGTAACTTATGGGCAATGATGCGTCTTCGTTGACACTGTTAGTGCAGAAATGTGTGAGAAGGCCGACGTTTCAACGTGTCGTCACAATATGCCAAAGGTCGATGTTAGATAAAACATTTTAGCTCCCCGTACGCGCGGATTTAAACCCGCGGTCTGTTCTTCTGCACCGATATTTTCCAAAAGACAGACACCTTGGAGAAGAAAGCAAAAAAAAACAAAAAAAACAAACCCAATGTAAAAACAGAAACAGTTGTCATCAGGCTGACGATACAAAAAAAAGGTGGATTTCTTTGCTGTTAAAAAAGCAGAGAAGAGTATCTTGAGAGTATGTGCCATCTCCTGCCATTTTGTGAGTGGTGAAGCATCTCTGTCAGCCTTTTTTTTCTTTTTCTTTTTTCAAAACGCTCTGGAGAGGACTTGGAATGCTGGCACGATCCACTGGGAAACAGTTAATCATTACAAGTTTCTGCAAGAAAATGAGAGGAAGACGGCGTCAGTGCATATTTAACGTGGTGCAGGACATGAGATGTTCGCAGGGGGGAGAGGAGCCTCGGGTTTAGAGCAGAAGACACTCGAACAGTTTGGGGAAAAAGTACTAATTTGTTTTTTCTGTTATTTCATTTGAACTGTTTACACTCGGACACTGCATCATAAGGTAACAGCAACCTCCTCCTCGCACACGAGACAGGAAACAGTCACGCTAAATCTCTATGAAACATTAATCAGCTGGCCGACTCCGGCGCTGCAGGTAAACCTTTGTTTGGGGTTTAAAAAGGAGGTGTTTTGGTTGCCGGGTGTGCCACCGTAAATCAGAGCGCTGTTGCTCCGAGTGTAAGTGCTTTTGTTGCCAAGTTGTTAAATCTAAAATAAAAAGCCGGTGTTTGCGCTTCAGTCTGACTGCCGGGTTAGAAAATGTAACGGCTGCTTTAAAAATCATGTACTCAGCGCGCGCGAGACTTTGGGAAACCGTGTCGTGCGCCAGGCGTTTGAGACACAGAGTCTGTTTTTTTTGAGTTTATCCCAGTGAAATAAAGGCTGCGGCGTCAATTCACTTCGCTGCGGTCAGAATAAACCACCAGAGGCTGCAGTCGTTTGGACAGTCCCACCTCTCAGGTCACAATGCAGAGAAGGAACAATCAGCTCGAGGTGACTGACGTATGAGCTCAGACGAGCAGCGAGTTACACCAGCACATTTAAGCCCTTCAGAGCACTGGTTTGTGATTGTTTCTGTCTTAAACCAGCAGCAGACCTACTGTAATCATTCCTCTGTTCATACTGGGCCTTAAAAGATCGAATGCAATGTAAATGAGGGCAGTAATGCATCATATCCACCAATATGCACCCTCTGTGTTTCCCAGGTCAGTGTTTCCCCGCTGAGCTGCAGCAAAAGGGGGATTTTTGTACAAAGTCAAGTCAACATTAAAAGATTCATATGAGCACAATGAGGATTTATTACATACCTTTAAATACAAGTGCATTAATAAAAGGTCTTCACCCGTATGAACAGAGGAATGATCACTGTAATACTGTGGCGGTGCGGTGCAGCATCTCCTGACCAGGCGTCATGCCTCCAGAGGTTGTTTTTAATATCAGTGACACAAATATAAACAAGTTATTCACATTCAAAGGAAGCACAGAACACTGACAGGAACGTGCATTAACTGCAATTGCGCCTGCTCCAACAGCAGGTGGAGCCGCAACCTTCATGAAAAGGTTCACGACTTGACACGACAACATAAAACATCATGAACCATCTTTAAATGAAGGAGTGAAGCCCTGAAATGGATTTTCACTCGTTTAGGTTTCAGTGACCCAGTCGGCACTCAGCTTCATGAGTCATCGTCGTTTCAAGGACGTCGGTATCCATTTACTGAGTTTATCACATTACTTCACCGCGGTCCACGCCTGCTTTAATAATTACTGCGATCAACCTCCAAACGCTCAGCGACGATCCAGAGAGCTAGGGCGAGCAGCGGGAGCCGTGCGCAAGTCTGAGATAAAATTTGTTTCAACACCCACTCACCTGGCCCGGAGCTACTGTGGGAGGGCGTTTTAGAGCAGTGTGCAACTTGACTTCTTTTTTGTCTTCTTCTTTTCCATCGGCGTTTTTCTGTTGATCTGTCGCACCAGATCATAGAAAATCTACAACAGAGGAAGTGTCACGGTTTCAACAATTTGCTGCATCAACAACAAACAAAAAAAACCGCAGACGCCGTTTACAGACATTCTCCCAAAAGGTGGAAGCAGAAATCACAGGAACTACGAAAGGCTTGACGCTCTAATTACATAACAGGAAAAATACACACACTACAGATTTTGTTTGACACTAATAAAGGCAGAAATGTGTGAAAAGGCCATAAAAGTGCTAAAACTTGTTGATTAATTGATCAATTAATAAATCACTGAATATCTCAATGAGTAAATAAAGAGTTTGAGTTATTTTTTCCTGGACAACAAAGCCACAACTCTCCTTTTCTGATCTTTTGTTGTTTACAGGCGGAGGATGAACTGAGACATGAAATCATGAGTTGTCTGAACAACCCAGCTCTTCGGCCGTACGTGTCGTTTGTGTCGTGCTGTGCCATTACTCGCCTCATTAACGTTGATCTTTGATTTAGCTGAAGTCTCTAAAAAGGCACAGTTGTTCCACTGACGGGCCAGGTTCTGCCCCTGCTCCTTGCCGACCACACGCTCATCCTCCAGGTCACATTTGTTTCCCACCAGGATCATGGGAACCTGAGTGATTTACAGAGACGTCACAGTCACTCAGAAACCTCTCAGCGCCATGTCCTCGTCGCCTTGCGCTGGTTTATGATTTTACATAGAGTCGAAGCACAAATTTAACAGCAAGGTGTTTCAGCAGAGTGAGACCTTAACCAAGAAACACAAACCAATCCAGCGTACCACTATGAATAAATAAAGCGCACGCACAGCATGTTGCATATCCTCTCTCTAAATTAAGAGATGAAGAGAGCAAGACTGAAAGTAGAAGATAGAATCTAACAACGGCTCTGACATTTCCACCCTGTCACCAAGTTCCTGCCCCCCCTCCGCTCTGCCCTCTCTCCCACAGTGCTGACTTTAATGAGGGAGTGATGAGCCTGAGAGGCGACACGGGCGGATTATAAAGAGAAACACCAAAGGTTATCACAGAGGAGGAACTCTCCACAGACCGAGGGCAGCTACAAGAGTGGGCGATATAGAATCAGAGCGGCTAGAAATAAAGAACACTTTAACACGGATGCGTTCAGTACGGGTCTGAATTACAGGAAGGATTCGTTTCTTTATACATATTTAATCATTCGCGGCTGTATTTATGTCGTAATACCCATATTTTACACTTGTCAGGATTCATTTTCGTAGTTGCGCGGTTCAGTACAGCAGAAGTAAAAAAACATTTTGTGATTCCTGCTTCTCAATGTGGCAGAAATTAAATTAAAATTACTTAATTAATTTTAAGCAGAACTGAGACATGTGGGTTGCAGGAAATCGTGCTGATGTTGATTCTTTATTTATTCCCCTCTGCGCTCTGATGCTTCAGGACAGCTATGACGTGAAAAATCAAATGAAAGAAAAGTATCACTGGCATTAATAAATTAATATCAGCGCCATTAAAATGGTTTCCTCCTGTACAATTGCTATCAAAGCAATCAAAATAAAACATTAGCGCGTCTTGGAAATCAAACACTCACGTCCTCAGTGTCCTTTACTCGCAGGATCTGCTCCCGGAGGTCCTGTAGGTCGTTAAATGTCGACTGCGCTGTAATGGAGTACACCAAAGCAAAGCCTTGGCCGTTCTTCATGTACAGGTCCCTCATTGCTGTGAACTGCTCCTACAGAAACAACGAAGGGCGGGAGAGGGGGGCGTCAGCGGCCTGTTTGATTTATCATGTCACGTGTGACACCTGCGTCGGACTTGACTTACTGTTCCAGCCGTGTCAAGGATTTCGAGCATACACTGCTGCCCATCGACCTCGACTTGCTGCGGGCGGAAAAACAAACAGGTTAATATTTTATAATGACAAACGGTTTCAGCAGCCAATCGCCGGGTTACTCTGGCAGAGCTCGGGAAGTCGACCGGGGCGCGTGTTTCCGAGCTTACCTTTCTGTAGGAGTCTTCTATTGTGGGGTCGTACTTCTCCACGAAAATGCCTTGCACAAATTGGACTGTCTGAAACGGAAAACGTCAGGACAGATCATCGCAACGGATGAAAGACCGGCTCGATGCTTGCGATACTTCAGCCAAAGCTGCTTCACACGTTAAAGACATGGATCCAAATATTAGCATTCGTCGCTGACTAGAAGCCAGTTTAATTCGAGGAGGATCGCTGTGGCCTCCTGAAACAGAACACGAGGCTGTGCACAACAAGGCAGTTTTTGTAGCACTAAGGATACATAAACTAATTTACTGAATCACTTTAATCGCTTTCATTTGAACAAGCATATGACTCAGTCGCCTGTGCTCCTCGCTCCGACGATTGGCAGCGGCCATCACTCACCAGCGCTGACTTTCCCACGCCTCCTGATCCCAGCACCACAAGCTTGTACTCACGCATGGTGGGCAACTTCACTGGACAGTACAAGGGTCTGTGAAAGGAGGCCGGAGAGAGAACGAGAAAGTGAGACAGAGGATCTTTGTGCCATTTCCAGCTATGGAAAAAAAACCCTATTTCTCCCTGACTGTAAACGAGCGTTAACTTCAGCTGAACATCCCTGCACCAGAGACCGTATCATTAGCCTTGATTCCCGGTGATGTTGTTGTGGAGCGCCCTGCTGTTTGATGTCTGCCTTTAACTGTAAAGTCTGTTTCTGTGGCTGTGTTCTCGTCACTGTCAGCTGCCACAGACACAAAGGGCAGAATTTTAATAACCTGACTGGAATTAATTAACGCCGCATCCATAATTCAACGATTACAGTAATGCTGCCTCTGAATCTTAAGAGTAAAAGCTCCCTCAAAGTCCTTTTAAGCTGTCATTAACGCGAGAGTTTGCTGGAAGTCTGTTATGTTTGCAGAAGAAAAAAAAAAAAGATGTTTTGGCTCACAGCGTGTAGGAACTGAAGCAGTGAATCTACTGACTGAGCTTGTGTCAGTGTTAACACCCTGTCAGTACAGTATCACTGCTGACATCAGCAGATTAAAACGCGGATCCTCTGCCAGAAAAAATGAGCTCTCTTTCCCACCCACCACCATGGGACTTCAGCTGTCATGACGATAGGGGCGTGGCCTTAAAAACAAAACAAAACAAAACAACAACGTCTCAACTCAATATTGACACTGGCATCAAAGAGCAGCCGGGCCTCCGCAGTGAAAACTTGCACAATCTGACCCAGCGTGGAGCCGCGGCCTCCCCGGAAAAGTGTAACTGTTTCTGAAAGTGACGGCGCGGCAGCTAAGAGTTCCACCGCTGCACATAACTAAATCTCATTACGACGTGAAGGAGAAGAGAGGCCCTGAGAACGACCCATCATCAGCTCCATCAGCCTGACACAGTTTAGACAGCGTGTGTGGCCTAGAAAACACTAGATCTAGATCCTAGAAAACTGACACAGGCGTGACAGCGTTTAGGACGAAGACATATTTCCTCAGACAATCCGCGACCATCCAGCAACAATCAGTGAATAAGAAGCGAGAAACTCTTCAATATGTGCAGATTATTATTATAATAATGAGTGTACCGTTAAGTTGTTGAGTAATACAGAGAGCTTTTCTTCTGTTATGTCATTTTCCACAAATGCAATTTTCATATTTCTCCCCCCTCATCCTGGCAAAGTGGAAAGTGTGTGACTGTCGAGGCTGAAAAATCACCATGTCCCGACGATAATCAACTCTGATTTGACTAAATGGGGACGTGAAATTAAAAAAATATATATTTATCATGAGATTTTGGTTTTAGCAGGCGACGCATCGAGATTAAGAACATATCGAATCATCAATCAGTGGTCACAAACATGTACAGAGGCAGATGTGGTGAAGAGAGCTTTCGAGGAGCTGTGTTTTAAAGCCTATTCTGAAATGCAAATGTAATCTTCATTTGATGTACAAATGTCAAAGAGGGGGTGTAGCACAGTAAAATCTCATTTAAGAACCTCTTTGAATCTACTAAACATACTGGGTCTGTCGGACATTTGTCAAATGTTGAGACAAACAATACAAAAACCACTCTGTCACAATCGACCGGCATTTGCAATTCTAAATACGACGTATGAAGCACCACCAGAAGCCCACAGTGTGAGACAGGCACACGGGGCACTCTACAAAGAGCCATTGTAATGACCCTCCTCTACTCAAGTACACCATACAAACAGAAAATGGAGATCAGAGGGTGCATGCATGACCACTGCTCTGAAATCATTACCGGGGTGAGGGGGTGCGCCTAAGGGTGATGCCGAAGTGTGCCTGATGTGTTTTCTTGCCTACAAATGTACTTAAAGGAAAACCACCCTGTGTTTAAAATGTAAATTCATGTGGGTGTCACAAAACTCGGTCTGAAGCCCTGACATCAGATAAGAAGCGTAAGCCTTCCTCTGATTAGATACGAGCCTGGACTCACACATTTGAAGTACCAAGCTCTTGAGCTGACAACCTTCACCAGTGCTACAGCTGATAAACTCGTTCTCACACATCTACGACGAGGAAGAAGACGCGGACATCTAGGCCGATTCACAAATAGAAAAAAAAACAACAAAAAAACACTTAAACATAAGCAAATTTTGCTCCAAATATACACACTGACACACAAAACACATTCATGCGGCAAGAATAGTTCCACCTACTGTGTACACGGCTGCTGCAGATGGCAACTCCCTCTACATCTGGGGAGGAGGGGGGCGGCAGAACCTCAGGTACACTGATGTCAGCGGGCAGGTGCTGCGGGTCGGTTGGAAGCCGAAAGAGCAGGGCTGCACCAAACTGTTCCGATCGGAAACTCCTAAATAAAACCAAATATTTAAGGGTTTGCGTTCACATCTGCACTACATTACCAGTCTACGTAAAACCAAGAACACTTCATATACATTTTCTCATCTGTTTAAAAAAGCAGTCAAGTAAGAAAATGTGCATTAAGCGCGGGCACGTGGTGTGCTGACGATGTTTTGGAAAGGGGGAACCAATTACAGCGCTGCGAGAGTCTCTTTTATGGAGTTAGGAGGTGAATTATCACGTTACAAAACAAACAAAGCCGGTTTTTTGGTTTCTTAAAAACACCTGTTGCTGATCAACACACAAACAGTAATTTTAAAAAAAAAAAGTTCTAATTAGTATTATTTGTCTTAACATGATGGCAAACTGGACGTCTTCACCTACTTTACAGTAAAATTCAACATACAGTAAATCTGATCCCGTGTGTCATAGCCTGAAGGGGGCAAATGTGGATTTTTAACTTATCACAACACAAACGAAGTCCCGGTTGCCGTCCTCGTATGAAAACTTTTAAGAAATGTCTATCTCGGTTTTGTAAGTTTAACGGGTTGTGCTATGTCAGCGCGTGAATCGTTTCATTAAACTTATTTTCGCGACAACTTGTAGCGTAGTTGGTTTCGAAAGGAAGGGTGTGGCTATTAGTTTCCCAATGCAATAAGTTAGACTGAGACTTTAAAACCCACTTAAAATCAAAAGTTAAACTCGACCGCGTTAGTGTGTCAACATGAATAAAACTTTGATTCAACGCTAAGTTTGAATGGCAGTTGCCGGTACCCAAAAGTAGCTCGATTAAGCTCAAACAAGTCAAATGTTAGCATTCAGCTAGCAACGATGGTACATGCTAAGCTAACGTTATTGGGTGTTAGTCTGGAAAAGATACGGCGAGCTGTGCAGCACAAACGCTGTCTTAACTAACACGGGCTTAGCAGAGAATAAAACAAAAAGTTAGGCACGCAGTTTGACGTTAGTTCTTGACTGACAAACATTAAACTTGGATTTAAGTGGCCCAGCGGTTAACTGAAGTGCTCAGCTAACACCGGGGGATAATAAGTTAGTTAGCCATTTAGCAAAGCACTCACAAGTCTCGGTTTGTGTTTCAACGAGCTAATGTTTTAGCGTTTCTGTTAGCGGGTTGGCAAACTACTAAATAGCTGAGCACCAATGAGATACAACCGGACATTAAATGGCTCGAAGCGCACACCATGTTCATATCGACAAATCGTTAGTTAGCCATTAGCTGTCGTTAGCAGTTCAGTACAGCCATCTAGGTTAGCTAGTACGCTAAGCTACTTAGCTCACAGAAATTATTTCGCTACAGTGAAGCCAGAAGTCATTGTTGCGTCTCACGAGAGACAACCAAACGTTTAGGGACCAATCGCTAAACTTAATGAAGTAACGAGCCGGATAATTAGCTATTAAATCGTTAACTTTACACAGGGGGTTAAGCTTCTCAAGACAACTCACCGTGTTCCGCTATGTGTGCGCTAAATCACACTGCTGGCTGAATGTACGGAAGGGTCGGTACAGCAGCTATTGATTGGATCAGGATCAGCCTATCACAGCTATCCAGGTTAAGATACAATTAGACCTCCTCAGCGTTATTGTCTGCTTTCAGTGTTTTCAGCGCAGCTATTATGTGTGTTGAATAGCTTGTTCTCTTATTTACAATTTCACTTCATCACTAATATAGCATCTTATGCACTGCCCCCAACTGATGCATTAAGTGAGGCGAAGCAGAGTGGCTGTAAACTGTGTGTGCACGCTATGTGTGGCTGTCAACACATTGGGGAATGAAAAGCATGATTGTGTTACAGAACTGGGATATCACCTGTAATTGCATGTCTGTAGATACAGCTCAGTAACCACCAATAGTGGTTACAACACAAGAAAAAAAAAATCAGGGCAGTTTGAATACAGATTACTGCTGCATTAATGTGTCTGTGACATTTCATTTGACCTAAGGTTGAGCTTATTTTAGCTATTTTATGATATTCTATAAGATGTCTCTCCATTTATCTCCAAAAAGTCAATTTTCTTTTCACATAAAGGAACATTTGATCCTCCAGTTTACTGATAAAAATCAAATTCACAAAACACCAGACATACTGAGATACATGCTTTTCCCCAGACAGGGAGTCAATAAAAACTATTAACTAAAGCTCTCACATAAATGCAGTGGAGTCAGTATATAATATTTGCCCTTGCCCCTTGAAATGTAACATAATAGAAACGCGAAGATGCTAAAATGGATATACTCAGTACAAGCGCCTCAAATTTGTAGTTAAATACAGCACCAAGTTACCTTCCACCATCGAAAACCACACGAGTACAATTAGTTGGCCTGCAACAAAAGCAGAATTGTTCCACGTTACTGCAGGAGGCATTCCTGTTACAGCTGAGTTACTTTTACTTTTCATACTTTCAGTATATTTTTGCCTGAGAGCTGCTTGTGTACTTTCTCAGTTTTACTTACAGTGTTGTTACAGTGGCGTATTGCTATTTTTAATCACGGAAATGCTCCGAATGTCTCCATTATTACCAGGAACGTATGAGTTGTATTCATGCCAGTGTAACAATGCATTTCATAAACGTCATAAAGTGAACATTGAGTATTTTTTTAAAGCGTCTCACTGGAAATGGCAGAAAAATGGTTTGACTCTAATTTGTATATGATGCATGTTTTCTATATAAAACAGGATTCAGTAGTGGAGAACCCTCTTTTCAGGTTATATCTATACATATCACATTTTCACAGTAAACATTGCAGACAGTGGCGTTTAGGATTTACACTTCATTTATACTCTTATGCAGGACGCTGAAACATCTCTCATAGATTCTAAGAAATTACATCTGATGCTCAAACACTCCAAGAAGGTGTAAATGCAACGGCAGAGGGAAGTTGCCTTGTTTATTATGAAAAGTAGCACAGCTGCACTGAGAGCTGATGCTTGGCAGGTGAATTTCGAGGTGAAGCTTGAAGTCGAATCCAATAACAATTGCTTTGATGCTCCCGCGTGGCCGAAAAGTTCTGGTGTTTGTTCGCCTTGGCATTTTAGATTCGCGGTGAGGTGGGATTTTTGTTTTCAGTCTAAAACAAAACCAAACTGCAGGGATGTTTTTCCTGGCATCTGTACAGTCCTACCATCTTGGGTTTTCTTGTTGTCGGTCAGACGTGTTGTTCATTGTATCAGCTGCTTTTATTGTGTTTTTAGATAAGAATTACATGATGTTATTATATTGTTGCTGGATCAATAATACAGAGCTCTTTCCTGTGTTGCAACCTTTCTCTTAAACTGAAACACACGTCCCTGCAATATTAACTGTATCCCTGTGAACCAGTGAGCTGATAAGGCTGTGCATATTTAACTTTTAGATCACATGGTGCCGCGGAGCAGACTGAGCGCCTGCCAGGAGTCAGCGGAAACACACTGGCTGCACTCAGCGCGGCGTCGAGGGCAGCTCGCCGGAGTCACAACACATCTGTCCTGCCAGTGTTTTGTTGATCGCGGCTTCTGATAAGCAACAAACTGCAGAGGGAGAGCTGAGTCACCTTAGGTATAGCCTTTTCTCTTCCAGCTTACAACACCTGAGAGGTTCATGAGTAAACAACGCAAACTCGGTGAATAATGATGATAATATCTATGATTCAGCCATTTTCAGTGCCCTCATGTTAGGAGATGGAGAGTGTGAATGCAGACACCCCGGTCCTTTTTAATACTGAGAACTTAAATCACATGTTATTAGCACCATTCTGTGACCAGACTGAAAGGAAAAGGTAATAAATGAATTAGCATGAAGCTGAATATAGATGTTCATGCTCCCCAGAGGATGAACCCTACAGATTTTTGTGATGTTTCCTGCAAGGATCTGATTGGCTCTGATGGTCCCCTGACTTTTTCACGCCCGCCACCATGAGGTAAATATGTCATGACATGTATGGTCTTGAACTTAACTTATCATCTTGCACCATCGTCAAGTCAGATCTTTAACCTATCCCATACTTTGGTTCCTTCAAAACTACTCACATTCCCATCATCTTAATTAGCGCTGATCAGCAAGTTTTTGCCTGCTGACACGCTAAATCAAGATGATGAACATGATAAACATTGCACATGTTATGCTTCAGCATGTTAGCATGTTAGCATTTAGCGTAAAGCACTGCGGACACATGTAGACTATTCTTATACTCTCACTGCATTTGTGAGTTTGCGCTCCACTGAGTAGGTTAGCTAACACCGCTTTTGTTCCTCAGTCACATTTGATTCATGTAGCATCTAAATATTTCCTTCTGTTTATCATCCACTTTTTATATTTACGCATGTCCTCCATCACCGTGTGCCTGCTTAGTGTCTGCTACTGTTGCCACGACAAAGGCCCACATGAAAGACACCCAGCGAATCACAGCCCGGTGACTGAGTGGATTAGATGACTTACTCTTACTGCATAGCTTCCTCATTACACTGGCTAAATGTGGAGTTCATGACAGACGAGAGGCTGCGCAGCATCAGATGACTTATGACTACAAATATCATTTGATGTACTGTGTGTACTGGGGGCAGTGTTGCCATGCTGACTCTCACAAAATGTCCCTGCCCTTTGTCAAAACAAATACATTTAAGAGTCATTACCACAGTCGACGGGATGAATCACAGAAATGGAAGTTATAAACGACATCCTTAAAATAAAAGTGGGAATTAAGTAAATGGAAATATAAGGAGTATCCGTCTCAGTGGCGTGCCTTGTCGCATACTATACTCCCAGCTCATCATCCAAACCACGTATTAACCCAAAAAGAGAAACACACATATAGATTTGATCTCATCCGTTACTTCAACCGAGTATATTCAGCCAACTGCTTCTACTCCATTTAGCGAGGAATGTGGTCCTTTTTAGTTTACCTGACAGCTTTAGTAACTAGTTACTCACTGCTTTGACTTTAATGTAATCAACAAGCTGTGTATAAAGTACCACACATGCCACACATTGAGTACAACATAAAATAATAATCGAATGAATATTAATACACAGCAACACTGATTGTTTCTGCATGGTGAATACTTACACTTTTGATCTTTTAAGTCATTTTACTGATAACACGGTTATACGTTTATGTAACTTAACATTTTAATTTCAGGTATTTTCACGTGAAAGACCCAAATGCTTCTTCTATCACTTGCAAAACAAAGTGACCTCAACAGTAGCAACATATAGTTTTGCCTTTTAATAATAATCTGGAGTCACTTCCGTGCTTCCGTCACACCAGTAACAAGATATCCTGGTTTCAGTTTAAATTCATTTATTTTTATTATTAATTTTTTATTTTATTTATTATTATTTCAGTTTTTAGTTGACTGAGGCTTTAAATATGCTGTTTGAAAGACGTCCAGCGGCTGTAATGGCTGCAGCCTGTCAGGGAGTCTGCCAGCCAACAGGAGACGACTGTGAGGACAGGTCTGATGTTGGAGGGGCAGAGACGACCGGGTGATCCACCTTCAGCCTTTTCTGTGACATTTTGGAGGGACAGGTCAGGCAGACTGCGGCACTGTCACTGTTTCGCTGTTGACGTTTCGTTTCTCCTTTCCTCATTTAGTTCCCGCAAGAGCAAGACGGAGTTTACTGGCTTGAATCCGCCTGTGTTTTACAAAATGTGTTGTTGAATCTGCTGGCAGGAGTGAAAAAACAACTCAGATACTTTACTTAGTGTGTAAACATACCAATACTACAATACTACTACTGTACTGTAATGTAAATATATCTATTGTAACTAGTACTAGTGCATGACGTGTAAACCGCATGTTGCCTCCACAGGGTCACAGGATAAGTCTGAGAGGCAGTGAGATGATTAATGTGTTAGGAAAGAAGAAAAAAATCGAAGTTCTGCTGCACAAATTTGTATTTTTTGAAAGTTTTTCTTTGTTTTTTTGGGGTGAAATATTCAATATTTTCATCTGATTGAGCGGGTAAACAGTTACTTAAAGGAAAAACACGGACAAAGATTGAAAATCCCTGCTTTGATTTCTGAATTTACATGTATTGCATGAGCCTATTATGTTTTTTTTATTTTGACATCTTAATCCGAACACGAACTGTTAAGTACAACTTTTGAAAAAGTCCAATATTTCCCTCTAAAATGTGGCAGACCGTAAGTATAAAAGCAGTAAATGTTAAGTGAAGAACCTCACAAAGGCTCTTAAGTGCTTCAGTAACTGCACTTACTCACGGAAAGTCGGCACCCCCTTATGAAACTGCAGTTTTTTTAACATAAAAACAGAAAAAATGGACTGTGATCCGTTGTTGCCGCCTGGAAATATTTCAAATGCGGTTTTAAATGAGAGCTGCCCGAGCAGGACGTGAGAATCATGTGATGTTTCAGAGAAAACACAGCATCAGGACGGGTGTGATAAAAAAAAACAAGACTTCAGTGAAAGGAGTGAATCTGCGGACCCGTTGTCTGGAGGAACTGAAAATGCATGGTGCACGTAAGATGCGTCAAAAATAACCGTGTTACAGTGAAAAGTGTGTTTAGAGTGATGAAAGTCATTAGTGCAGTAGAAGTAATGCAGAAGTCTGGCCGCAGTTGTGCTTTGTTTAAAGTGACAATAATCTGACGCCTCTGTGTGAGAAAATCAAATATTGTAGAGTTTCAATATAAGTTATTAACATTTAACTTGTTTGTTTTTCTTTTCTTTTGTCCATAAATTGTTTGTGTATCGTCCTCAGTTTGTCGGCGATCTTTCAAACTGTCTCATCCATCAAACTGTTTGCACTGCTGGTCACTTTTATGCTGCGTTGACATCTTTAAGGGTCCCTGTTGTCTTTTCTGGAAGTCGTCTGTTGTTTGTATTAGTGCTGTTTTATTGATATTTACTGGTAATCATACTCATGCGCTCCCTCAACCAGCAGGTCACTTTCACAGCTGGAGCACAGATGTTACTGACAGCATCAACAAGGGCTCGTCATTGTTTCGGCCACAGCAGCGCGACAAAGAGCAACAGCAGCTCCCTGGCATCAAGCCACTTTAATTACCTTTAAATGCACTGATCCATCACATCTGTGCTTTTACTTCAGCATTGTTACTCTTATTTGGGTCATGTTTTCACTGTTGTTTACTTGAATATGCAACTCACTTGAGTTTACAGTTTGGCTTCCTCTTCGCCTATGAAGGAGCTGAGTGTCTGTAAAGCTGTCACACCTTAAAGGTTAATAATAAATAACAGTAATAATAAGAAGAAGAAGATAGAGGGTGTACCACTCTGCAGGGAGATAATATTGCTGGAAATGAATCATCACATCTGTTTAACGAGTGACTGTGTCTGTTACCTGAGAGGGATGTGGACTGTTGAATAGTCTTCGCCTGTCGAGTCCTTCAACAGCTTCTGTGGTTTGGCTGCAGCTTCCTGCAAAGAAACCTAATTTGAATTCAGCATCTAAAAGCAGTTTCATTCCTCAAGCCTCACCACGCTGCTGTTAGGCGAGGAAAACCTCACCTTCAATACACAGCCTCCAAATAAAGGACGCGCGTGCACTGTATTAAAAATATAGCTTTGTTGCTTTTGCACAGCTTAATGTCAGTTATAATGAAAAATACACTTGAATGGTGGTTATTACAAACATTTGTTTTGTTTGTTCATGCTGTTGTGTGCACGTAGGTAGTGAGCATCTGTGGGCTGTTTGGGTGAGAGATAAAACCCATCCATCTGTTGAAAGCTGTTACTTGTTTTAACCTCACCAACGCGTCACTTTGTTGTTCGGCTTCTGCTGGAGCTTCTCAGTGTTTGTCGAGATCTGTGCAAGACAACCGAGAAGGTCTGCGAAAACCGCAAATGAGCCCGTGTTAAAAATACACGAGCTGCAGCTGAACGAGAATAATAAGATCACATTTGTCGCCTGCGCCCTCCAAAACCTCACAGACCGGTGAGTTATCGACACATCGGAAACGCAGCTCTGCTCCACCCTGAGCGCAAGGCCGTCGCTGCGGCTCGACAGCGGCCGGCTCCTGGTTCCTGGGATGTCCTTTCACACCTGACACAGATGCTTTACGGCCGCGCACTAATGGATCTCCTCCTGGCAGTGCCTGCTGTCATTAGCTTCCTCTTTGCCCTTACACTCGATCCTGAAGAGGAGGATTACGGTTTACTGCACAGTGTGGCGCATTCAGGCTGACTCAAGTCTTTAAAGACATGTAATAAAAGCCCGCTGAGCTTTAGCTGCTTTAATATCCATGTTGATTTCTACCTTAATTAGAGATATGGGTGGAAAAAAGAGAACTTGATGGTGTGAGAGTTCACCACCAGCAAATTAAAGCCTTTCAAGTCATTTTAAAGTGAAGACCTGAGGGAGATTATCCAAAAACGATGAACTCAAAGCCTCTGAACTGCTTCTGATAAATGATGTTTTGCCTGACTGGTTTATTTCACTAATCGCCATTAACGTCTGTCTGCGTGAATCTGTTAACACCCACAGGGAGGAATCAAAATCTCTGTAAGGACATGTATAATCTCTTCATGGTCAAGACTTTGGTTACAACCAAAGGTATAAAAGATAAATAAATAAATGTGAACTGTGCGGGTGTTTCCCTATTTTAAACTCATGTTCATGAGGACATCTAGTGGTTTCTTTGCTCAAGTGAAAGGAACGAGACTTGTCAATAGAACAAAAGGGCTTTATTCCACAATATAAACTTGTAACATCTTCAGCTACCCCGGGTCCTTCCCACGGTATCCTCTGCTGAGGCGGGGGGGGCGGTTAGGAGCTGCGGTGTCCCACAGCTGTGACCCGCCCGTCTAACGTAGCTTCCCGTACATC
Source organism: Datnioides undecimradiatus (assembly GCA_008933995.1). Classification (NCBI taxonomy): domain Eukaryota; kingdom Metazoa; phylum Chordata; class Actinopteri; order Lobotiformes; family Datnioididae; genus Datnioides; species Datnioides undecimradiatus. Next base: position 5,292,389 of record WARS01000071.1, on the reverse strand, counting down.
ACACCATCGCTAAAGCACCAACACAACTCAGCGGAGATCAAGCCATTTAAGTCAATTCAGAGAAAAAAAAAATTATTGCTCAGATAAATAAACCTATTCTACAAAAAGAAACGGGAATAATTATATTAAGATGCATGTACTAAACACTGGATTTCAAAGAAACAAATCGTAATTGTCTTTTTTTTGTGTGGGGGGGGGGGGTAGTGGATGAAAACCTTGACTTCTGTCCCCTTAGCTCTGGTTTAACATGCAAGGAGGTTCCAGAGAAGATAATATTAACCCTCGATTAACCCTCTTTACTGGGTGCATCATGTTGTAAGACTCCTTTGCGCCGATGTAATGGAATCCCATGCAGCACACTTCACATCCTGTGTTTTTTTCCCATTTAGACGACCACAAACATTTCATAAGAAGAAAGAAATATATAATATATATATATGTAAAAATACAAAAAAATAACTAAACATTATAGTTCTGGACAACAAGTCAAAGAGGAGATAGCACCGTTGTTACAAAAGGGTCAGACAGACAGGACGGGACAGGATGAGGGGTGGGAGGTGGGGGTACAGGATCAGTGACGCATCCAGACTGGTGGCTCCAACGAACGGACTGGCGGCTCTCCGGCCGAAGAAATCTTCATTTTCTCATGTGTCCATCGCTCAGCGTACACCTGACACACACGTAGTCCTCGTTCTCTGCCATCTCGGCCGTGACGCCGACGCAGGCCTGGTGGAACCACTGGTTGCAGCTGCCGTCACACTGGACCCAATCCACCTGCGGGAAAACACACACACACACACACACACACAAAAAGCTCATTTCACCACGGTCGAACACGAATTCGCAATAAAACCTGCAATGACTTGTTTATTTGGCCACTTGGGGGCGGCAGAAACAAACAAATGCAACGTATTACCACTTCTTCAGTTCATGCGACAACTCGTTTGCAAGCAGTTGCTCATTTACGCCTCAAGCAGACACAGGGGCAACGTTAAAATTCATTTTAAGCCGTGTTCATATCCGCCCGATGAATATAAATCCAATATTGCTTCGTTTTCAGCTTCTAAATGCACCACAGTGATCACCGGCTAGTCGCTAACAGTGACCATCTGTCATTCGGCGCTGAGCAGGTAGTGTGCAGAGGGTTCGGGCTGAAGAACAGCTGGTGGGGGCGAGGCTGGACCAAAACGATGAGCTGAAACACGCTGAGAGCCCAAGAACTGAGGGGAACTGCAGAGTCGGTGACAACTCTCTGTGGGTTCTTTGGTGTGAGCGACAACTTTACTCTCACACAATAATAAAATCAGTGTGTTGTCTCCACTTGTTTGGAGACTTGCTGTGAAAGTCTCTCTCTGCAGCTAAACTCAATTAACTTTGTAACACGATAGTTACTGTGCATATTTTTACGCGACGGCACCAAACAGCGGAAGATAATCTGACCTCTGCAGAAACTGAAACACGTGTTTTCCTCACCTCGTCTCCTTCTGGCATCTGACACCTCTCTGCCGGACACACAGCCATTTCCTCATCAGAGTCGTCGGACTGAGAGAAATCGGAGCGCGGAGAGGTCGAGGTGGAGGCCGGCCTGCGCTGCAGGTTCTTTTTATTCATCTTCTGCCTTTTGTGAGAAGGCTTTTTGTCCCTCCCCCTGCGCTCTGCGTCCGACCCTTCCCTCTCCAGATGACGCTTTGCTTTCTTCTCTGAGCCCATGGTTTCCCTCACGCCATTGATGCCATCCTGAAAATAGAACCAGCACTAATTAGAACAGTTACTGACGCAGTTTTGAAGAGTTATTGGATCAGTCTGTTTAGCAGAAAGAGTTTGTACTTGGCTCGGTGGCTGACTGTTTCCCTGAGAGTTGAACTGAATGTGTTCGTCACAGTCTGTGGACTCGTCCGGTGTCGGGGACGTGACTCTGTTTGTGTGCTCGCTGCTGGCTCTGTCCAGTAACACGTGGTAGAGGCTCTGCACCTCTGGCACAGACACCTGCAGTAGGAGCCCCTCCACCATCAGCTCCTCCAGATCCCGACTCAAGCCTGAAAAACAAAAACCACCCAGAACATGAACATGAGCCGTGTTTTCTGAATGCTGCGTGAAAACTTAATTCAGTCAGTCTTGGAGTTTAGCGTCAGGTGACACCGACCCTGCAGCGGGATGCATCTCTGCTCGGTGTAGAAGACGGTCTGAGCATGGCTTGTCCTATTCCACTCTGGAGTCAAACAAGGAGCCTGTGGCCAAAACACCAAATCCCACATTTAACATCTGGGAATAACACTTTCAAAGCTGTTACAAACGGTGGCACGAGGAGATGGAGAGCGACCTGAGTGTTGTTCTGAGCGTCGTGGCTGCCTGATGCCCAGCGTGTTAAGGTGGGAGGAGTTCCTGGTCTCTCTTCCAGTTCTGGTAGGTTACAAGACTGTGAGATCTGCTGTGCTCGGTGCTGCCAGTTAATTGTCCTCTCAACCAGATAGTGCAGGGCGTCGCCCTCCGGCAGGCGCACGCCTATGTGCCGCAGGGACGTGAGCAAAGGGAGGACTTTGTTCAGAGGGGGCTTTTCTGATTGCTGGCACTGCGGACAGAGCCACGGCTGTGTTTCGCTGGAGTCTGACGTGTCTCGGACACACACGCTGTGGAAGGCGTCCCTGCAGAGTTCACACTGTAGCATGGCACCCATGGGCGCCTTCTGACAGACGCACACCCTCAGGTCCATGCAGTCTGCTGTGGGAAGGAGCTTTGACTCGTTTGCTGCCCTGAGATTAGAGAAAGCCTCCATCTCCCTGACCCGCAGCTCCTCCAGAGTTGCCATCTGGAGAATCGAACACAGACCGAGTCAGAACACCTCCTGACAGTGAAACTCACTTTGTTTGTTTGTGGGCTGAAGGCACACTTACTGCAGAGGTAGAATCCTTGGTCTCTGAGAGCGCCTTTTCCACATCGCTGAGAGTGTTGAGCCTCTGTGTTTTCTTTTTGTTACTTTTAGGCGATTCCTTCCCTTTCTTGGCCTTCCTCTTTGGAGAACCTACGTTTCCAACTTCACACCTTGGACACAGGACCTGCGGCGAACAGATCCACCATCAGTGCTTTGCATTAACAGGAACACAGGAGTAAAGCCAAACGTCCTCTGACTCTTTACAGGCCTTTTTTTTTTATTAGAGCAGCAACTCTGACTCCTGCAATTCACTTTTTATATTTATACAAGTGCCTGCATGTATTGGCATTTCACTTAAAGCCAATATTTAATGCAACCTTCACTTTTTAATGTCTCTCTCCCATGGACATGTCTTCCTTTTCTGCTGTTCATGAAGTAAGAAACAGCGATTTCACCGTGGCTCATACATTCAACATGTTAACCAGGCAGTTATCTGAAGCTGCCGCGCTGCTCGTCAAATCCTTATTTAATTATCACAACGCAGTCTGACGAATTGATCATGGATACAGACTGTGTTAGCGCTTGACAGCTAATTGATGTCTAAAATGAGTCATCGCAGAGAAAGTTAATTTGTCTTAACGCTCAGCCATGAAGCGTCTGTTGTCAAAGCTAAACGAACTGCGTGCGTACTCGGTGTTATAGTAGAATAAGCTCATGAAGTTAAAGTCATTTTACCTCCAGTAAGGTAAAGGTTGAGTCTTTCTGAAGGAAAGTTGTAGCTGCAGATTCTTTCCATTGTTGCACTTCTACCATTAGAGACTCCAGCCGGTCTAAAGGTTCCAGGTGGACTTGGATGGCTTGTCCTCGCAGCACCATGTCAGAGAGGCTGTCCATCATCGGTTCAGTACCGCTGGCCTGAAAAACAGTTATTATTTCAGTGCAATAATCAGACTTTAATCAACCAGAACAAAAACTAAAACGTGAAACGTCGGGCGTGTCCTGACCTGGAGCTCCTCGGCTTCCTGAAGCCACTCTCGGGCTTTCCTGATGGTGTCTTTCAGGAGAAGACAGTTTGGGAGGTAAGCAGGGATGCCAGATGCCTTCTCAGCAGCAGCACTAAGAGTCTCTATGGAGTGTGGTGGCCTGCGGTGGGCAGTAAAACACAATATGATGTACTGTGGGTGACACAACACCAGCATCAAGATAATAACTCACTATAACAAGAACTGTCATGGTGTCACATCTTTAAAGGAAGCTCTCTGAAATGACTTTTTTCCCCAACCTACACTTTTCTCCAAATGTTCAAAATATCCTTTGTTGTGTGAAAACTCTTGGGCAAAACACCAAAAAAAACAAAACAAAACAATTCTAAACAATATTTTTTATTACCGTGCTGCAGTGAACTAAGCATGGTGAAGGGATGTAACATTTTGGCAAAACATAGAGATTCAAGCCCTGACTTGAAATTAGTTTTTTGGTTTGTTTTTTTTCCTGACAATGGAGAGAAAAGATGCACATTCCTGACAGCCATGCCATTAAAGCCTCTGAGAAGCACTTGTGACAGTTAATACTGAAACAGCACTGGGTACCAATGGAATGAGGGCAGAACTAAACGTGATGCTCACTTTTTGTCGATCTTGTTGAATATTCTAGCGGCAGCATTTTGCACTAGCTGTAATTAAAACGAAGCAAAATCAGGAGCACTGACGTAATATTACATTATTCACTTACAATCAGTGCAGATACATGGAAAGAAAGTTACAGCTATGATATAAAATACAGAAATATGTTTGGTTTTGGATTAAAGAGCATGACAACCTAACACAAGATCCTCTTGTTGATGGTTTTGGATGTTTTTCCATTGTTTGGCTTAGATGCAAACGCCATCATGGGTCAGTCGGTGCAGCCCTCACCTGGCTTTAAGGAGGCTGCTCGCTTTGTCCTCCCAGTGCTCCGACACAGTGAGCAGCTCCTGCAGGCGCGCCATGGCTTTCTCCACAGACGGGTGAGGTGCAAGGCCGACTCCCTGGTCGATGAGCCTCCTCATGGTCTCCAGGGTGAGGCTCGCAGGCTGCGAGCTGCCCTGCTGAACCCCCTCCAGCCAGCGTGCCTGCTCCAGCCTCACTCGCAGGCGGGGCAGCTCAGGCAGCTCCACGTCAAAGTCGAAGCTGACGTCCAGCAGGCTCTGGATCTCAGCGACGCTGGGAACTTCGTCTGCCAGGACCTTCTCGCTGTGCTGCTGGAAGTCCTCAATGCGATTCAAGAGCTCCTACAGAAAGAAACAGTTCAGACAATGAACGCTTTCACCAAATTTCTGTGTTAATGAAAGCCACATTTATTACAGATTGTAGACGATCAGATGTCTTTAATTTTTAAGAAAGGCACATTTTCCCTTTTTCTCTTTTAAAAAAAAGGCGTGCACAAACACAGGAACAGGTTTTTCTTGCTGTCATCAACGTGTATAACTAATCGTACTCTCGGACAACCGGTTGGGTTTCTGACCACGTGTGTCAGCTGTCTCGCAGTTCGAGTCGTTCCACATGACTGCTATCAAGAGGTCTGTTATGCAGCCTGGTGAGCTTGTTTTACATATTACTGGTGGAATATTTCACATTCCTAAAACCTTACGGCTGCTGTGATACAACACTGAACTTCACAGCAGATTAGACGCCGTGTCGTCCGCATCTTCCCACCATCTGCAGCTTTTTTAAATCGACGCTGATAATTGAACAAACTTTGCTGGAGCTGCAACTAAAAAAAAAAAATCTTTAAAGATGGAGGACGCAGATTTTTTCTGTACAAGATTAATCAAAATGCGTCTGCTCAGCTTGAAATTTGAATGAATGTTATTGTTCTGTGCTGAAATCACAGGGTGCCACTTCTCCTCCGCAGCCTACCTTCAACATGGGGGCTTGAGGGAGACTGCAGGGGAGGTTATACAGCTGCCTGACAAATGAGCTCAGCTCCTCCACAGTCAGCTGGCTGCATGATTTCCCACTGCCACACCGGTACCTAGGAGAGAGCATCCACTGAATTAAAGAGCCGAACACCATTAAGCAGCTAATGCTATTTCCTGACTCTTTAATCTATAAACCTGGTGCATGGAGTGTATTTATCTCACCTGGTTTGCCTCTTGCCATTTAATAGCTGCTGTGCCACAGAGGAGCACTTCTCCGCGTCTTGCGTGACCAGACGTAGCCGACGCAGCAGGTCGTTGTCGGGGAACAGCCTGGACTCAGATTCGGCGAGAAGGGAGCGAAACACTGGCAGGCCTGAGGAGACAACATCTGGTTCATCCGTCTGACAGATGACAGATCACAGTTTAAATAACCGGAGACGTGACTCCAAATTGTTTTTCGTGACCTTGGCCGCAGCGATTGTGGTGTGTTGAGACTTCTGCTTTAAAAAGGTAAAAGGTACGGACAGACAAGCAAACCCAATGCGCTTAAAACTAGAAATGGACCAGTAATGGATTTTTAATGTCAGATATTAGTTTGGAGCAGGAAAACATGTGGCTGTGTAAAACATCGAGATGCTGCAGACAAAGCTGGTGGAAGTATTACCTCCTCTGTTTGCTGCTGTGTGTGTGTGTGTGTGTGTGAGCAATTAGATGAGCTCCACAATAAATTACGGAGGGAGGGAGCAGAAGTCAGAGAGCGGTCCCTGTGTGATCGGTGGAGGCTTTGTAGCGTCGGCCCTCGTTACAGCCACATTCTTCCAAATCTTATCAGCACAGATAAATCTGCTCCAGCCTCTACTTAGAAATCACAGGACTGATGCGCCGTGATGTTAAAAATGTGTTTTACCGCCCCGCAGGGCCACATTTTTCTGTTGATTATCGTGCTCCATCAAAGTCACCAAACAGATCCTTGAGACTTACTCACACAGCTGCAGCATTACGCTGGTGATGTAGCGGCTGTGCAGGTACACGGGTTAATGTGTGAGGTTTAATAGCGCTAAATGGAGGAGTCGCCTGTGCATTCATCTGCTTCTCCATTTGGATGTCAAAGCACATTCGTGAGCTGTGATGTTTGGGCACTTTACAGGGACGAAATAATGATTAGAGGCGACTGTTTTAGAAATACTTGTCATAAAACCAGCTCTGAAAAAGAGCCAAAGGAGCTGAATATTGGTTAGAACTCAGTGAAGTGCGTCTTCAAATCTGGGATGTTTCCATGAGAGACGTCAGACAGAGATGATTATTACGAGGAATCCAGATGAGAAGACAAATCTAATTTTTACAGTACGACTGCTGCAAAACATCAATTTGAGATGTGGTCCTGAGGCGACAGCAGCGAGACAGGGAAGGAAGACAGGACGCTGTCACTGAATCACGGGCTCAAGCTGAACGCATGTTGCTCATCCTGCCGAGCTACAGTGTTTAGGTGACTGTATTCATTTGATTTAAACTGGTGGCGTGGTCCTTGAATGTTTTGTTTTCTTATTTGCTCTTGTTGTTTACCTTTCTTCTTCTCCAGCTTAGCCTCCAGAGTCTCTGTCACGAGGGAGGCCCAATCATCATACAGCTGGGCTCGCTGCTTCACAGCATTCATCATGGGGAACAGGTCGTCCAGTGTGTATCTGAAACTGCCGGAGCAAACAACTCTGGATTTATGGGCGGTGCAAAGTAACAAAGCCTGAAAAATCTGCTTCAGGTCCAGAATATTCAGATAAAATACATCTTTGCATATATGCAACATTAATTTGCACCTCACAGAGTGTAAATCTGTGTACAGAGTCTGTTTACTGTCTCTGAATCAGCTCTAGAGGGACTTACTTCAGTGTGTAGTTGGTGATGGGGCAGGAACAGAGGTCGCTGACGTGGTGCAGACAGACCAGTACTCCTGGACTACAGGGACAGGTGATGGCAGACAGGTAGCAGGTGGTTCTGCACTTGGCACACTGCCGCTCGTCATCCTGGAGGTGATCGTATTTTGCCTCTTTGCGAAGCACCACGCCCTTTAAGTGTGGGACAACAGCCGCGGTGTTACGTGCAAATCCAAGCGGAGCGCAACGCGGCGAGTGCATTCGCTTCACACCGAGTTTGCCATCTGACTGTTGCTCAGAACGAATCGCAGACACATTATTTAATGTTTTTACACACTGTGAAGAAACATTTTGCAGAGAGGTAGCTGTGAGATGTTTGTGAAAGACAACAGAGTGTGTCCACACATAAAGAAACATCTACGGTGACATGATAACGAGGCCTGTCCTACCATTTTCTTCACTTTCTCTCTCAGCTTCTGCTCCTCTTTGATCATGGCCACCATGTCCTTGTGGACGGCCGAAGCCAGGACGACGTCGAGCGTGTGCGCCTTCGAGGCCATGTTGCACACCATCTCGTCGTGGGAGAACACATTGTACCGGTGCAGCATACGATAGTGGTCGACGCACTGCCTGCCAAGAGGCATCTGGAAGCACAAAGGGGACAGAAATGGGTTGATGGGTTTGATGACAGATTCTTATTTGAAACCATTTTAATCATTATTCCACTAGTTCAAGCTTCACAAATGTTAATATGTTCTGGTTTTCTTTCTAAAACAAACTCACACCAGTGTTTTTGTGTTGGTTGGCCACCACTTAAATAAGTTATTATTCCTTTGTATTATACCACTGTAAAATCATTAATAATTAAAGTGGAGGAGTAATTCAACATTTGCTCTGTGTGCTTTACAGTGGCTGGTGCAGTTATGCTTCATTTACATTTACAAACAGTGTGATGTGTGGTTAGGGACAGCACATATGAAATGAGACGTACCCAGTCCACAGTGCAGAAGTTGACCGCCTCAGCGAAGTTGAAGCCCTGATTGAAGCCGCTGTGGTAGGCTCTGGGAAACGTGATGACAAACTCACCAGCGCACTGGTTTGTTCTGTAAATCTGAAGGACGGCAGAGACAAAAGAAGTTGATTTGTGCTGCTGTGAGAAACGCCAGCTGCTCATTTAGGAAAACGCCAGCGGTGTATTGCTGCAGATTAGAGACAGAAAGCATCAGTGGAAGTGAACGCGGCTGCATGAACACGTACGGGGACTCCGTAAGCCATCAGAGTGTTTGGGTTCATGATGGTGACCAGCTGGTGCAGCAGGTCAGGCTGAGACTCAAACAGCTCCGGGGCCAGTTTCCTCATCACCTCCTCCAGCTGCTCTGCTGCGAAACCAGGAGCTCCGTACCAAGTTTTGGGTTCTCCCCTTATATTATAGTGAATAAGATAAACATAAGATTTAGTTTGAAGTGAAACAAAACCAGTAAAGACCAGATGTTTCTCATCAAAAGCCATCATGAACAGTTCTTAACGTGTCAGAGCTTCAGTAATGTCAAACTTGTCTTCTTAAGTACCAGTGCAGGTAGTTGATGGAGTAGCTCCAATGATCCTCGATGTGCCAGCAGAAGGAGGAGAAGCACATGCCAACGTAAAGCCACGGCAGTGTCATCCCGCAGATGTCAGCTGTCACGTAAGTCAGCACAGATGGGTTCATCATTGCCAGGTTGTTCAGGTTCCAGCCACACTTGAGGTACTTCTGCAAGACGGAGAACGAACGAACGAACAAATGAACGAACGAACCACATGGAAAGCAGTTAATGCTCATGTATAACCACTGCTATCGGATTATGACAGCATGTTCGAGTTTAAATTACACTCAGTTCATGATGCTACCATGAAAGTATGACTGAAAACCAGTGGGCACAATCACGTTAATTATCATTTCTTGGCAGAATATAACAAAAATTTCAAATTGTGTAATTTTTATTATTAATACAATCCAGACATGGAGAAGCAGACGGATTAACCAGTTCAAAATGACAAATTCGTCAAGTTCATCACAGATTTTGCTTAATTCTTCACTGTAATGAGACAGTGAGCGAACAGTGCCGTGAACTGGTCTCTTGGTGCTGACTGAAACTCCACAAAATAGGATTAACCAGCACAGCAGCACAATCTACTGCAGCCATAATCCCACTTTTAGTTTAAAGGTGTGCTCCAGTCTCCAGATAGCGCACAACTGGACAGTACCTGCAGATACCCTGACCACACTTTGATAACACAGACATATCTCTAAGGCTTTTGGGGTGGTCTGTTTAACAGGCGTACCTCATCAGCTGGGGAAACCTTAAACTTTCCATTGGGAATGGGAAACCCGCTCCCGAACTCCTTCGAGGCAATGTCTGCTCCGTATTCGACAGTGACGTCCTCGTCGATGGCTCCCACCAAGCGCCAGAACTCTTTCTCCACCAGCTCCGTGGGCACCATCTGCAACGAGCACGTGACAAAAGATGAAAACACACGACACATTTAAAAACACTCACAGGAAGACGGTGCAGACAGATTTATTTTTAAATCCTCTTCTGCTTACGTGGACTGGCATGTTGAAGTAATCAGATTTGAATGCATCAGCCATTTGCCCAAACGCACGCAGGGAGTAGTCCCTGTATGCTTGTTCAAAGCCGAATGCCTCGTGAGGTTTGCTGCATTCCTACGGGTGAGATTTAAAATAAAAAAGACAAGAAAACATTGAGCAGTCGACAAACTTGTTGTTCAGATAGCTCACACGGCTCAAGAGTCAATTTGTAGGATGTTAATCAGACTTTGCAGTTTATCCTCACCTGAGCCAAACACTTGGGGCACCTCCAGTCTCCTTTGGGGACGTCGTGCAGAGGAGGGATCAGGCAGAAGGTGTGGTAGCTGTCGTCGCAGCCGTCACACAGCAACAGACGGTCTTCCTCTCCCCCACTGCCACACACCAGACACACAACCAGATCCACCTGGAGAGCCGAGGAAGGAGTTGCTGATGAATCCGTTTCAGAGCCACAGCTACTGACAAAAGGAGCTTGACGACAGCAATGAAAAGTAACACAAACTATCTGTAAAAGAGCTTTTTTAAAAACTGTAATCTATTCAATTCACATCAGATTTAATACAGATATAAAAGAGTTTCAAAGAACAAGAAATGTTTTTAGAAATGTTGTCCAACGTAAGGCTCCATTCCAGATTGTCATTTTAAAGTGTCTTGTATCTGGATAAAATCCAGATGAGACACTTTCATTCAACAGTTTAGTCACATGTATGAATCTCTGTTGGCCAGATCACCTTGTATTTGATCGTATTTGCAGAAATCCCTGGAGCCGTTTTTCCTTGTTGCTTTAATGAGACAGAGAACAAACAGCTCGTTTCAGCGTCACGTTGGTGTAACTTTAGCTGTCGTTATCACAGGAGCAGAGGAGACACAACATGGGCGTATTCAGAAAATCAGCGAATTGATTATCTGCACAGAGCACAGCTTGCTGACATAGTTACACTTTAGGGGGTAGTAGAGATTAGGTACGTGTGTTGAAATGACAAAATGAGCATTAACACCTTTAGAAAATCTGGTGAGAGCGTTTCTCAAACACTTTGCTTAATTCAGAGGTGTTAGTTATCTGATCCGTGCATGGCGCGTGTGACAGGCGGGGTCTGAATTTACATTTTTGTTCGGTATAAAGTTTCTTTCTGGGTTTTTATAAAAATACAAAGCACTTTCACTGTGTTACATCCTTCCTGTTAATACTTCTTGTGTTATGCAGTTGCATGTAAAGTCAATCTTGTTATGCATTATTTGTTTATATTTGTGTGCAGACTGCATTAGCAGAGGATGTGGTTTCTATAAACAAACTTTATATAAACAGCGTACACAGATCAAGGCTGAGCTCCGACCTCCGACGATGCATTGAAATGACTAGCCTATTAATCTTTTAGCAAGACACTGGATATCTCGTGCATGTGCGTTTCATGTCTACTTACTGGACTCGGAGGAACTGGAGGGATGAACTTCTTGTACCGTGACTTGGATTTGTCAGCTTCAATTATTGGTTCCTTACTTTCAACTGGTTCCTGTTTCACTGGTATGGGAATCTCTTTTTCTGCCGGACAACAGGAGACGTAACACTTTAACGCACAATTTAAAAAGAACTTGTACAGCAAATACACTCACACTGTAATGCAGCTGTATGCCGGTATAAGGACATGTTTTATTGTTTATTACAGCTCTGTGTGTTATGTGTCCTTTGAAGACATAATGAAAATTCATTTAAACCTGTGTTCTACCATACGATCATTCACTGCACCGGTTCGTACACAGTCAGAGCTGTGTTATAGTGTTATAGTGTTAAGATCCATTTGTATAATGTTTGTATACTGCTTATAAATGCTCAACATGGAGAGTTAAAGGGAAGTGTGACTGTAAATAACATGAATGTCATTAGTGAAGCTATTTCCCCCCCCCCACTGTCGGCTGTGAAGCCTCACCTGGTTCTTGTTTGGCGACGAAAGAGCCCATCCTCCGCCTCAGGTTTGGTTTGCTCTCGCCAGGTTCGCCTGGTTCAATCTTCACACAGAAGCCCTGCAGAAAAGGGAGACGTATAGCTTTTAATGATGGAAGTCAGGAGGAGGGTGTTGGAATTCGTGTAGAATGGTGAGGAGTTACTTCTGTGCTGCTTATTTTGGGGTAGGTTTAGTCAGGTGCGGCGGGCACTCTTCAGCAACACCCACCTCACTCTTCATGCGCTTGGCTCTGCGGGCACTGGGGCAAGTGTCTGGCGTCTGGGCAGGCTGCCTCTGAGTCTGGTCCTGCAGCTTGTGCTCCTTTGTGTCCATGTTTTCCAAGCTTTCCGGAGTCTCCAATGGCTGAATTGGCTTCTGAACACACTGGGGAAATAATGTGACACTTCAAACCACAGCTCACTGGCTATTTAAAAAAAGCTTATGAGAATCTGTACACTCAAATGCAGCTAGTGGTAATATAAAGTGTCAAAAACGGGAAGAGTGACTGTACCACAATCTACATTTTAAAAAGGATCTTCTTACTTGATTACTGCTTCAATTCACCAGCTACAATAACATAAATATGAGATAATATGTGACGATAACCAGAAAATGTCAGAGGCTATCGGAGTGCTGCTGAAAGACTGAGACACTCTCTCAAAGACAGGGTCTGATATTAACATAGTTTCAATTTGAATAGCCACACGACAAACGAGGCAACGAGAAGGAAGTGGTTAGTCACAGTTTGTAACCTCAAACAGACAACGCAGAAATCGAGGGACACATCAGGAACATGCATCTTCTGAAGACAAATCAGAAGATGAAACGTGTGCAGGTGAAGTTGGCAGTACGCCGACTGTTACAGTAAATATTTTAGAGGGACAGAAGAAGAAAATCTACTAAGGTTATTTAAACTTATACAGGATAAAAACATAATTGCTGGCAGTCACAGAAAAACCGTACTGAACATTAGTCCCAAGTTCAGTTAAGTGTCAGTTGAATTGACCAAATGGCAGTTCATTCCCAAAACTGTGCCTGCAGATATTACAGCAAAACGCTGATAACACAGTCAACGGTCCAGCCACAGATAAACATGCATTTTGTTAATAGTGAGGCCGAGCGGCTTCTAACCATGACACAAACATACCTTTTCAAGTTCAGGATCAGCCTCCAAACGCATCAGTTTGGAAGCTGGCTCTGGTGCCTGAGGCAAGAGAGAGCTTGGGTAATTAAACAACTTAGGGTGACCTGTCCAATAGGTCACACAGTACCAATCCAATCACCTTGGATAAGCTCTCTTGCGACATGTTATGGAATATAGTGTGCAGAAGCTCTTAAATGACATGACAGTGACGGCTGATTTTAAACGTACTCTAACTCGTCTTTAAATCAAACACAACGTAAAGCATAGACAGAAGTTGTAGCCAAACACAGAACATGCGTATCCTAATAATGCATTCTTTACATTTATTTATTAATGTCTTAAGGTAATCTGTATTCCTCTTAAATACGACTTGTTGCTGCTTGTTATAACTGTAATGATTAGGCACAATAAATATGTAATTTAACTTTCGGTAATTTGTAGTAATGGTAAAAAGAATCAATTAACATTATTAGGAATTTGCAGGCACACACGGTTGTATGGGTGACAGCTCATCTTTGTGTATATCATCTGTAACGTAATGGTGCGCGTATCCAACTCACCAGCAGGTTTGCTCCACTCTGAAACAGATTGTAGGGATAAAGTATCTTCTCGTAATGCCCCCGCAGGTGCGAGCCGACAGCTTTGCCAGGGGCAAAACCCATTTCTCGCGCAATCTTGGTCCATCGCCTGTCCCTACAGACAATGTCGAATCCACCCTCGTCTGTCACCAACTGAAACGACAGTGAGGTCTGTTAATGGTGTGAGTTCGGTGATTGCATGTTAAAATATATGCATAAAAATGTCAATTATCAACCTTATTTAGCTTATATAAATCTAAAATCTTCCGCTCCACGTGAGGAATCTTCAGGGCACATCCCTGTAAATCCCAAAATTTGGCAATCTGGTCCAAGAAGTTGAGCTTGACTCTGGTCTGTGCCTGAAATAATAATATGAGAATAAGAAAAGACAACAATCAGGTATAATTAAATGAAATTCAAGGAAGTCGACTGACACAAGACAATCAGGGTATTCTAGGTACACAAAGGGAAAATAAGGGACAAATGTAATATGAACAGGCTGATGTATTCAAGAACACATGGTAGTGTATCCTATTGGTTAAAATAAATAAATAAACTAAGTTAAAAAAAAGCAATTTCAGCTTATTTTTTTAAAAGTAACAATTACACATTTTAATTACCTTGTCTCAATTTGTAATTAAACCTTTCTTACATGCTAATGTCACAAAGACTTACTGAAACAGCTGTTCGACCTTACCATCAGTATAACACGCACAGGCCCAGTAAATATAATAACTAGGTAAACGGGTGGCAATTAAACAAACAATTTAAGAGTAAACACAGACACAGAGAAATAATGATCCGACAGACAAAACTCACCTCCAGCTCATTGAGCCTCTGGATCCGAGGGACAAAGTGAAGTTTGTCGACATCGCAGGCAAACGGAGGCTGCCAACCCTAAACAGCAACAAAAATACACACAATGGCACACGAAGGTCATCACAGCAAACAGCCTGGATTTTTATGCGGTTTGCAGTTTTTCCTCATATTCGCCCTTGAATTGATAAAATGATAATACGAAGTCTATTGGTCGTGTCTTTGGAGACGGGCCCCTTTTTGGTAAATATTTTTTTTTCAAAACATAGGGTCAAATTTGAGAAACGTTTATATTCTTTACTCATGTGAATTCATTAATCTGAGGCACCTAAAGGAGGCTTATAACAACACAGTTATTGTGTGATTGTGTGTTTTTGAACTGATGTTGGAATCAAGTTTGGCTGAAAAGCAAGGCCTGATGATCCTGAAAGAACATAGTGATCCTTTCCAGCTTATAACTCAAAACACCAATCAATACTCGTGCCAATGCCAAACACAGCCTAATATACACAATAACAATTGCCCCGTCGTGAAAACAGGGACCCAAGTTCTTGTTTTGATTCAGTAGCCAACATCCCCCACTGGCACACAAAATGGCCAGATGGAAGACTCACTCACCAGCCCAGCTTACCACAAAGCCAACATGGAGGACAACACCCTACAACACAGGCTCATACATGAACAGCTGCTCATCCTCAAGAAACTTATAGTATGATCAGGTGCAACACAACTGCAATGTGCATAATGACTGGTTTAACCACAACTTTTTAAGTCACCACTAGTTATTTGACAATAATGGTGGTCTTTGTGATTGGATAACCTAGTGTGCTCCTTCTTCCATCATAGGGAAATTTCTGTAATCCACCACCATGGAGGCATCATTGGAAATTATTAATTTTTTTGTCCTTTGAAACTTATACACACACCTATTTACATATTCCTATGCAAGTTGACCGTGAAGTGATGTATCACGCAGGCTCAAGTACACTGAGTGACCCAACTGCATCATGATGCTCTTCAACAAATAACCCATAATTAACCTCAACTGTCGGCCTTTCTGGACATTTTATAGCACAATAAAGGAACAAATGACAGAGTTCGTGTTTATCTTGTGTTAGTATCATGATCTTCTACGCAGTTGAATGGCTTCCGCATAGCCACCTATGTCAAAGCCGTGTGCTACGTTATGACAGGTTGGTCGGTGAGCTACTAGCTAGCGTTAGCTTGCTAGCTAAGTGGCTCAATGACCGGACCGCAAGAGGCTTTGTTGACACACGGTGAACCACGACAACAACACGCTTTTAGTTAACCGACACACATATATTGCTGTAAACTCGCTCAAAGTCGCCCGGAGAAACCACGCGCGTGACGTAAATAACCACGAACGAGAGCTAGCTAACCGCGGCGGCACAAAGAATGAACATAGCCGTGCGTCCGCCATGTTGAACAGTCCCTTTAAATCCCGAGCGCTCGGTCCATTTGCAGCCGTCTTGACGGTGGATTAATTCAGCATCCGCGTCGGTGTAACGTTTTATCAACGTTAGGCACACTCACCGGTGGCGGCCGGACTTTGCAAATGCCAGTTTTTTCCGCGATGGGACGGATCTTATTGATGAAGGCAAACGGATCTTTGAATTCTTCCCAGCTGGGCTCGAAGACCGGGCACTCCGGAGGAGGCTTGAACTCGTCCGGCCGAGGCTGGCTCATCGTTTTTGGAACGACCCGGTGGTAGCTCGGACAGCACAGGTCACCGTTACGGTTTCACGGTTTCCCTGGAGTGCTTTTTTTTTTTTTTTTTTTTTTTTTTTTTGAGTAAATCCCGTTTGTTCACCGTCAGACTCGGTGGCAGTCAGTCGTCATCAACACGAGAGGAGGCAGCTTACACACATACAACCCTGCACATACACACACACACACACAAACATAGACTCTGTCTCACACACACACATCCATGCACAGTGAGGAGAATGTTCCAAGGCAGTGAGCACGTCCGCCCAAAAAACTAGACACCGCGCAGTTCTTATTAAAGCGCGTGTGATTTCCCAATTTACACAATGTTTGGCGTAATATCGACGCCTTGTTGAGAAGCCAGAGCAAAATACGTTTCCCATTTTTGTCAGTTGTTAATTATTTTTTTTTTACTATACACCATATACTATTAAGACATCATATTGCAAAATTTTATTTTTTTAATCTTCTCATAGCCTCAAACTTTAGTAATAACACAGTCTAGACTTGGATTTAGTCTAATATTCTGTTGAACTGATGAGAGATTGGGGTGTCTAAATGCACCACCAAAATCAAGATCTGAAACTGATACTAATAAAAATGACCACCTCTAAGGCTGTTATGTTATAAAGTCTTATCTTGGACATCCCGACTCTAAACCACAATACTTATAGACTCAGATAATAAAACATGAAGTGTTTTATTTTTACTGAATATTAAAGCATATCCATATTTAAAGTAGGATCGAGCAGAGGCGATTATGATGTCTGCTCCACAGGCTGTACCATAAAATCTTGGCAAGACATCATCAAGTGTAACGATTCTTGTCCTTTTCCACTCTCACCACCGCCCAACTACGAGATGCATCAAACTGCGGACAAGATCACAAGTAATGTCTTGCATCGTGTTGTTAAGAAACAGCTGTAATCTGTTAAAACAATTCTCTTCTTTGTAGACTGTCTTATGTTTACACTTGCGCGGATGAATATGTTCAGGTGACACCTTCACGGCTACCGGGACTCGTTGTTTAAATAGCCAGTCTGTGCAGTTTGATTGGATGTTTCTCATGAACGTTTTACAACATCTGCTGCTATACAATTAAACCAGAGGCACCTCATTGCAAAAACTTTATCAAACTATGTTCTAGGATCCTGTTCAGGATAATTAAACCACTTCACTTTAAGAAACCACCACAGTTTCAGATGGAAAACTAAATTGTGAAACATGGAGGCATCATCTTAATTATTGTGTCTTCTTTATATATCCTTCTTTTCTCTCTTGAAGTTTTGAAGTGGTAACTATAGATCTAAAAATGAATGCAGTGGAGTAAAGATTACATAATTTCAGACAACAAGTGTCAGATGCATCAGTGTCTTAACGTGAACAACCACAGTGCAAACAAGCCCTGGATTTTATTGTGTTATCGTTGACAATTTGTAGCAACGTATGACCTGATGCCCCCCCCCCTGTCGCACTGTGTCAAACAAACTAAACTACATGCATAGCTCACATAATAGCTCATAAAACATTTACAAGTTTTCCATTACAACTATTTTATTTGGTTCAATAACAATGGTGCACTTTGATTTAAAAGCATTATTATTACTCGTGTACATACATTGGTGTGGACCGTGGGATCCTGGACAAAGAAGAAATAAAGAAACATAACAAAAGGGCTTGATTCCTTTAATTCCTTTCACTTTGTCATTTTGTTAAGAAGATATCATGGTTAATTTTCATGGATGGTCATCTTGAGGTAATCTTTTGGGCATGAGTGCCTTTATTCAGTGGTTTACACAGGGCAGAAAGACAGGAACAGGGAGAGAGACCAGGGTTGGAATGACCTACAAGGGACCCGGTAACTCCATGGTGCTGTCTTGGACCATTTTAACGCCTTGCTTGCACATCTCAAATGTTGGACCAGATACACCAAGACAGACTTTATTTTGCGGCACTATCCAAACACAACTTTTATTGTCTCAATCTAAAGCTGACAATATAAAAACACGATAGTAAGAACAATCACACATTTAGTAAACTCGAACTTAGATGAAGTACTAAGTTATTATTGACTCAGTACAGGATAAACTCATTGCCCAAAGCCTGAAAAGGTTCAATATTCTTCATCGTCGTTCTCAGAATCAGGGTTCATGTGACCCAACTCCTCGTAGTCCTTTTCAAGACAGGCAAGGTCCTCTCTGGCCTCTGCAAACTCCCCCTCCTCCATTCCTTCACCCACGTACCAGTGGACAAATGCTCTCTTGGCGTACATGAGGTCAAACTTGTGGTCAAGGCGAGACCAGGCCTCAGCAATAGCAGTGGTGTTGCTCAGCATGCACACTGCCCTCTGGACTTTGGCCAAGTCACCACCAGGAACAGCTGTTGGAGGTTGGTAATTAATACCAACCTGTTGAGACAAAGATAATGATTAGACAGATAAAACATTTTAAGCTGCACTTCTTACCCTTGCAATACTCCTCACCTTGAAGCCAGTGGGGCACCAGTCGACAAACTGAATGGAGCGTCTGGTCTTTATATTTGCTATGGCAGCATTTACATCCTTAGGGACGACATCGCCTCGGTACAGCATGCAGCATGCCATGTACTTGCCGTGACGAGGGTCACACTTGACCATCTGATTGGTTGGCTCGAAGCAGGCACTTGTGATCTCAGGCACAGTCAGCTGCTCGTGGTAGGCCTTTTCAGCAGAGATGATGGGTGAGTAGGTAACCAGAGGGAAGTGGATACGTGGAAATGGGACCAGGTTGGTCTGGAACTCCATCAGATCAACATTGAGCGCACCATCAAAACGAAGAGAGGCTGTGATTGAGGAGACAATCTGGCCGATCAATCTGTTGAGGTTGATGTAACCTGGACTCTCAATGTCCATGTTGCGGCGACATATGTCGTAGATGGCCTCGTTGTCCACCATGAAGGCACAGTCGGAGTGCTCCAAGGTGGTGTGGGTGGTCAAGATGGCGTTGTAGGGCTCCACCACAGCAGTTGACACGTGGGGAGCCGGGTAGACTGCAAACTCCAGCTTGGATTTCTTGCCGTAGTCCACAGACAGACGCTCCATCAGCAGAGAGGTGAAGCCAGAGCCTGTCCCACCTCCAAAGCTGTGGAAGACAAGAAACCCCTGCAGGCCTGTGCACTGGTCCGTCTGATGGGACCGACAGAGCAACAGGGTTAAAATGAGAAGACTGACTCCATATCTGTCCATTAAATGCAGCTTAATTGTTAGCTTAGCTTAGCACAAAGTCTGGAAAATGCCGGCATGGATCTGTGCTAAGGGAGTTCATCTTCTAGCTTATGAGTTAGCTTTAAGCCCGTGCAATAGAACATTGTGTTTCATAAGAGCATGAAGCAGAAAGTAATGTTTTAATAAAAAACAATGACAATGCTTTTCCTGGAAATTTCATAATGATAGTTGCCGAGGCTGACAGCAATTTCTCAGTCGTGTTTTATCATTATTACTAACCATTTTACGAACACGCTCCATGACTCCATCAATGATTTCTTTCCCGACAGTGTAATGGCCACGAGCGTAGTTGTTGGCTGCGTCCTCCTTTCCAGAGATCAGCTGCTCAGGGTGGAAAAGATCCTTGTACTTTCCAACCCTAACTTCATCTGAAAAGAGGAAGGTTTTATTCAGAAGGGTGAATAAGATCAAATGCAACTTGGTTTATCTTCTATACTAAAACATGTGTTCAGGTGGGTAGTTCATCAGTTTTACTATCAGATTATCTGTAACCTTTTAAATGCTATTGGCTCACTGGTGGTTCAGTTCAGGTCCTGTAATGTAGAAAACGTATGACTAACAATGCTTCTTTTCTCTGTTAAAGTCTGCTGATACAAACTCAAACAATGCACATTTTAACCACACTTATCCTACTTAATGTAAGTCGTAAAATGTAGTCTTGAATTTAAGCGTTTCAGTCAATGTAGTGAAAGGTTATAAGACAAAAAAGGAAGAACTATAACTGTGGAGAGGAAAGCGGGAAATGGTGATTGGGGAAAAAATGGCAAATGATTAAAGGATGAAGTCCCTTGAAAAAACAATTAGGCGAACACTTTATTGGACTATTTATTGATATGTCCAGTTGTGTAACCTTTTACTGCATTTTGTCCAGTTCAGGGCTGCAGATTTTAGTTTGTGTGGTTGTGCAGTTTCAGTGAGTGTTTGGATAAGCAGTTTAAGCAAATGTATTTTATGTTTGAGGTCTTAAGCAACATACAAATTGTTGGGACATGTTGGAATAACGAGTTTTGTCTGACTAAAATCGATCTAGTTCTGCTCTGCGCAACTTGATATTTACATAATACACTTCTGTAAATGTTAGCCAGCATTGAATAAAAGGTAAAAGGAGTCACCGCTGCAGTTGTTGCCTGGCTACCAATGTTCCTATCTGCAGTTACCTGCATGACCCATGTGTATGGAGATGCACGCACACTGGATGCATACAACCACACATAATAGGGCGACGGGAACAGTAATAAAACATAGAGATAAGAGGGAAAAAACAAACACGCATACAAGGCTACTCACCAACCACTGTTGGCTCCAGGTCCACGTATATTGCTCTGGGAACGTGTCGCCCAGAGCTCCCAGTGTTGAAGAAAGTGTTGAATGGGTCGTCACGAGAGTTCGGTTCTGTGGGACTGTCCAAGAACACGCCATCAGGACCGACACCATGCTCCAGGCAGAAGAGTTCCCAGCAGGCATTTCCTGTCTGGACACCTGCCTGGCCCACATGGATGGAGATGCACTCTCTCTGAACAGAAAAAAACAATACATATCAAAGTTAAGATGCCTGTTACAGAGTCCTAGAAATATTATATTGTCTGTGTTACTCCTTTTCAACATTTTAACTCTGTAAAACATTAATGGTTTCCAAGCAAACAAACAAACAAAAACCTGAAAATGATGAATGAGTTTAAGAGCAATATGTTGAAAAGGTCTACATTTCCTGTAGGTTATTGAATGCAGAAACCTTAATTAAATGTCTTTTGTTTGATTTTAGGGTTCACAAAGTCAAAATGGAACATTTAAATGTCAAAAATTCAAACAAGTCTACAGCCAGGCCAGCAGATCTGTGGAGGTAAACGCTAACAATAGCATGCTAACATGCTCACAAAGATAATGCTAGCATGCTGCTGTTAGGCAGGATTATTGTTTATGTGAACCATCTTGGGTTAGTGTGTTAGCACACCAGCATTTGCTTAGGAACACAAAGGTTTGGAGAAGCTTCAGTTTTCACCTGATGATGGCAATATTGCTGTTTATAAGTGTTTAAGGTTTAGATTTGTTAGCTGCATGGACTTTGGAACTAAATTACTGGCAATTCATCTAACAGCAAATCATCTAAAGACATCTCACTAAAAGCCAAAACCTGCAGGTGGCACTAGAGGAAAAGTCAGAGGATCACCAAAGTCTGAGTAATTCCCTGGGACCAAAAAAAAGTATAAAATGTTGTGACAATCTGTCTAGAAGATAGTTTTATTATATTTATATTATAATTGTTAGAGTTGCTGGTGGCTAAAAGGAAGCTCAAATTCAGTGAAACTGTGATTTAGGTTGTATTAAAAAAAATAAATTCGATCAATCATTAAATTTGAATCATGAAACTCTGACAGCAAACACTTTAATCTGAATTTGGGAAAAAGCGCCACTTTAAATTACCCAGTGCATATTGTTTCAAAATGAAATGACATTTAAACGTCAGAAATTCAGACAGATGTTGAAATTCCACAATTTCCCAATTAGGTTGTTTGTAATTCATAATTATGGGCTTTCTTTTCTTCCGTACTCTCCGGCTCAGTGTTTGATCTCATCCGGTGACTGACCGTATTAGCCATTGTATTTGTGCTGAGCCTTTTCCAGTTGTTGCGAGTAAACAGAGTCAAAATCAGCAGAGTGTTATTCCAACACTGTACTGTTGCATTTTAAGTGCTTCCTGCAGTCATGTTTCAACATGTTGAGAATTTCAGGTTTTGTTTTCTCTGGAGAAGGAACATCCCCCAAGATGATTTTTTGCTGTTGAGTGATATTTGTAAGGCACGGGCGGACTCAAGTTTGAAACATGAACACTGTTTTTAAAAAATGTATCAAATATCAAAGAAATAATCACAAAAATATGCTTTTGAAGGCTTTTTTTATGGTCCAGTTTTAAAATCTTAATGCTGATGATGAAGCAAGGAGCTCCTCTCATTGGTTAGTAATTATAAACTCATAAAACTATTAACACTTAGGATGCAAAGAGCAATATAAAGACATAATTTCACAATTATGTAGCTACACTTACGTAAAAAACAACACAAAGAGCTGTGACTTAATCTTGCACAGGCACACAGCTGAGTTAATATTTGGAGAGATTTCAGAAAAAGTAAGACACCTAATTTATTTAAACATTTGACCAAAATACTTTCCAGAATAAGTTTCCTCATTTGCAATAAGTTGTAATTATCTTACCATATTGCTTCAGATGGTATAAGTAGTTGGTTTTTGCAGAATACTGTGAGTTTATCTGTCAGGAAAGCTCCAGACAGACGGTGTAGCTCCTCTGCTCTGCTCCGGGACAGGTAACTCGTGTCTCCACCAACACTCTGCAGCTCTGTCCCACCCGCTGCCAGACGCTCTTTATACCTGCAGACAGACCCGCTGATGTGTCTGACGGTGCTGATTCAGACTTTAGACGGCAGAGGAGGGAGCAGATAGATAGATGGAGGGAGGGATAATGAGCTTCCTGACTCAAAACTTAATGGCGTGCACAAGACGGAACACTTGGAGAGAGAATTAGACACATGTCACGTGGGTCATCTGTCACATTTTAATTCATGTTTAACCATCTGAATCAGTTCAGCATGCTTCACTGTCACTGGCAGAAAACCTTGTTTCTACACTCACAGTGTAGAAATACTGCAACAAGTAAAAGTCTTGCATTCAAATTTAAGTACAAAAGTACTGGCATTAGTATACATGTGAATTTAATGTTGCAGCTGGTTAAAGTCGGTTTACATTGTCAACTTTTGTGGTTTAATCAATCAATTGTACTTCTACTTCCAAGTTTAAAGTGATGATAAGGTGCACAACCAGCGATAGAGCTTATAAATGCACAATGAACTCCTCCTGTATGTTATCATCCTGTTGTGTATGTAGCTGTTAAAATTGTACACGACAGCACAGCTCATGGTGAACTGTGTGCATTCTGAGATGTTTACTGATTTGGCGAATGTGTAAACTTACTTTCTGTTCAACACAATGTTTTCTTCATCATGAGAGACAAACTGAAACAGCCCTGGGGAGATGTGGTACGGTGGTTGATCGTTGCTCATTGGCTGGAAAGGACACCGAGGAGCAACAGCACCCCAGGCAGCGCACAGCGTTTCAGACGAAGCTTCACTTTGATAAAAGTGTGGAAACTTTCCTGTATTTGGAGGGTTTTTTTTGGCCGGCATGATCAGCTTGGTGAGATCTTAAGGGATCGCATTTCGTAACAGAGCTGAGTTTTGCCGTCAGATAATGAGGAAATTGATGCACGTTAGGAAAGAGGCATCTGATCAGGTGAATCAGCAGAACTTTCATCTCACAACCCTCCAGATTTATGCTATGACCTACATATATATAAAGTTATGTGCAAATGACATTATTAATAATAGTGATAATAAACTTTAGAATTTAGTGTAAATGTAGTGTACTGTTTTACATTGTTGCACACAAATACAGTGTGAAAGATGTGTGTGTTCATTAGTTTTGTAGGTGTTCAGTGATGAAACAATACACAAAATGAAAACTTATGAAAACTTGGTGATCACCAGAGGTTATATGATTTATTCTGAGGAGTGGGGCACGCGTCAACCAAATTTTAAAACAAGAAATTTAACAGTTTTTAATTAAAAACCACAAGCGTCGACCTCATGATGGAGAGACTCCCCAAAGTCAGTCGGATCCGTTCCTCTGGAATCGCGGACGTGTCTACAAACGTCATGCTGATACAAACGGTAGTGATTGAGATGCTTCACTCGAGACCACGGTGAACATAGTCGACGGCGGCCCCTCTGCATCTACCAGACACGTGTTTAAACACTTCACAGATGAACCACAGGCAAAACGTGTCAGCTCTCACTGTGTTTATTCACTTCCCAGGCAACAGTGATGTTATGACTTTGTGCCCTACGCGTACATGTCCAGATTTATATGCTGAGGAAGAAAAACAAATCACATGCACCTCTTTGTTACGACTTTGTGAGTCCCCCCCCAACTGTGCCAGATAGCGGGGACAAAATAATCCAAGTAAACTGGTACAATTCAGTCGTGTTCTAAAACAATATTTATCTCTAAATATATATTCTGAGAGCAACAATACGTATTAAACCTTCTGTATTAAAGTGATTTCAATCTGTTTACAGGAAGAATTACAAAAAGGGTTGAATTACTGACCCATTAACGACTTTGCAAATGCCAAATGAGTACACTTGATAATAAGCCAATGCACTGTGACTATCATCAAAGTCAAATGGGAGGCAACACGGATGCTCACTGTTGGATGTAGGCCAAAGTCATAAGGCATATAGCAGCAACCGGAGTCTCGATCGACTCCAACGTTTTCATGTTTTCTTATGATGAGTAGAAATATATTGCACTTTGAAGACAAACTGAAAAAATAATCTCACAGGTAACGACAGCAACAAGTACCACTGACGAGAGTCATGCAAGTGGCGATTGGGCTCCTCGGAGGCCTCTTTTGAGTTGAAGTCTACCACGGTGAAGCTGAATCTCTGTTGCACAGTCCAAGTGTCGGAGGGTTGACCATCCCGATGAGGAGGCGGCCCATACTGTTGCACTTATTCATTTAAGAGTCCCTATTTGCATACCGGCGAACAAACATCTCCCTTTGTGGCTCTGTTTTAGTGGCATTTTAGCAAAGTCTAGCTGCCTGTCCTCCTGTCTGCTTTTCCTCTTGTGGTTCTTGTTCTCGGGAACGATCACTTTTCTCTTAGAACGCAAACGCCTGCGTCACACCGCTGCGTCGCCATCGACGTGACGACTTCCCAGGAGTCGATGACTGGGTCGTAACATTCAATACTGCTGAGGAGAGAGTTCCCATCATATCTAGAGAGATGTGAGACAAGCAGAGAGGAACTGAGAGTTTCAACCACAATAATCAGCGCTGATGGTACGCGCTGTAATATTGAACTAGGTTACATTGCTGCTCTTTTTGTTGTGTAACATCAGAGACCCCGGGCTCACTCTGACTGGCGAAATGTTTCAGAACAGTGAACAGAAACTCTGCAGCGACGTAGCCATGATTAAATCATTAAGAGAAAACTGGGAACAAGAAAAAAAGAACATGAAATTTAACATCACGAAACGCTCAAACTGCCAACCAAGGCAATGATTGACACACCTTTAAACCTGTCTGATCAATAATCATGTGCCAACATGAAAACTAAAATACAGGCCTATGATTGCTGCAATCATTCCGCCTGTTCACGTTGGCAATCCTCCTAAATTGCCATGAACTTTGGTGATTAGGGACAAAAATACACAACAACGAAGCAAATATGAGGCTTCAACAGCCCGAGACCAATCAAGTGAGGATTCTCTAAAATTGAAAGTGTTAGAAATTGGTTCGAATTTCACAAATATTTGTTACTGCAACAGGAAAAGTGAGAGTTCATGATGAAAGCTCAGTTAGATCCATGAGTCTGACAGCTTATCAGTCACCAAAAGACTGCACAAAGGCTTGTAATGCTACGGTAATGGCTATGGAAAGTTACAACAACAATAATCCTATCAATAACAGTAGAAATATAATGCTCTTGTATGTAATTAATCAGTAATGCACGTTTGAATGCATTTTATTGGTTCAGTTGCAGCAAACGTTGAGCTTAGTTCAACCCAGCACTGTCTTGTCTGAGCACAGCCTAACAAAACTGGACCCTCTCCTTTAAATCCACACAGTCAGGGATGTTAGGGCAATCCTCCTCACCCTGCGATGGCGTAGAGACGTCCTCGGAGGACGGTCGCTCCCACGTAACATCTCGGAGTGGTCATACTGGCTACAGTGGTCCAATAGTCCGTTCTGATGTTGTAGACCTCAACGGAGTCGAGGTGCGAGACGCCGTCAAAGCCTCCCACCACGTAGATGTGGTCGTTCAGTAAAGCGACACCAGCCCCTGAGAACAGCACGGAAGTCTCGCGTTAACAACATCGCAGGCGGTTAAGCTGGAAAGCTTCACTTCACTGTGCTTTCTTACCCACCTGACCGCTTGGTTGCCATGGGTGTAACACTTGTCCAGTGGCCTGTGTGTGGGTCATACCGCTCCACTGAGTTCAGGATATTCAGTCCGTCGTATCCACCTGTGGGGAAGTAACAGGGAAGTTATGAGCTGTTGACGAACTGTTTAGATAATAGTTTAATTAATTTTAAATGTTTAAGTCCTTTCTCAAGCAAAGTTCTAACTTTTTTAAGCTGGGATGTAAAGTTTGTCTTTCCACACCTAGACAGTATATGAGTCCACTGGCCACCACCAGACCAGCTCCTTCTCTAGCTGTCTGCATGTCTCCCAGCATGCTCCACTGGTCGATGTTTGGGTCATATCGCTCCATGCTGGTATGACGTCGGCTGCCATCGAAGCCACCGGCAACGTAGATCATATCTGTCAAGGGCCCAAACTGTATTGTTACTGTATGTCTGTCTGTCTGAGAGGGAGGACAACAGCGACAGGGGATTTCAGATGTCATTTGGTAAAGACGCCCGCTCACCTCCGAGGGTTGTGGCACCGGCGAGGCCGCGGCGCACATTCATGGTGGCGACTGTGTACCAAACGCCGTCCTCGTCCGCTGTGTAGTCCAGGCACTCCACAGAGCTGAGCCTCGAACGCCCATCGTAGCCTCCGATCACATAAACCCGATCGTGGAGCGACACTGTGGCAACATAACGCCTCTTCCGTGCAATGTTCTGTTCGGGATATACACCCATGTATTAGCCAAATCCACACAGATATACAAACAATAAACAAATAAATAAAGTCATACTCTTTCAAATATTCAATACTCACGGGAAGGAAACTCCATTCTTGTGTCTTCGGGTCATATTTCTCAACTATGTCTATTGGTGACTGTTGGCTGCCAAACCCGCCTATAACCAACAGAACTTCTTTGGCACCTGAAAGGACCCAGACACCACTGTTACGGTCTGCAGGGCTTATAAAAACAGATCAATAGGCGGCATGAAGCAAAGCTGCTGGATCCTGACCTAATCGAGCTTGTGTGCGTGGGCCCTGCATCTCACTCCTCAGCTCTGGTCTTAAGTGGAATTTCTTGGCTTCGTCGACAAGGTCTCGACATGGCAGGCTACACCGTATGAGGGGCTAAAACATGCCAAAACCTGCTTAATTACGGTGGCGACTGTGATGAATACCGAATACAGCACATAATCCTTCACTGCGAGCTTGGCGCACGGTTACACAACAACCTGCTGCCGTGTCGCCCGGCTCACCTCGGCATCGATGACATCCGTGATGTAGCGGGGGGTCAGGAGAGGCATTCGGACAAACTCGAGCATGTCCGGCAGGTAGGGCTCTCGCTCTTTTCGGTTGTGTTTGACCCAGTTTAACACGGCTTCGAACACGGGCTCCTCTGAGTCCACCTACACACGGGGCGGCATATGCAGTGAGAAGACAGCGAATCCGCACACTAAATAAACAATTAGCTGACAACCGCGGTTAAAGATGTTGCACAATATTCACTGGCGATGCAACCGCTCCTGCTTAGCGGCCCATCTGTAACCATTATCATTAATTGTTATTTATGTGTGTGATTGCTAAGACACAAATGTGCAGCAATGCAGACTGCTGAGCCACAAATTCTCACCCTAATCACCTTCACGAGGAAGATGACACATAGAGAAAGGTTCTACTGAGAGCAAATGATGCCTGACAGTGATTTACATGCACGGTCTAGTTTTATCCTAAAATGTTAGGAGGGACCATTTCAGCGAATTGATGATCTATAAATCATCGTGTGATAATAACTGTGTTTTCACAAAGCGGGCCATGTGGTCGGGAACAGGAATTTCCTGAGCACAAAGGCTAAGTTAAATCAGGTTTTCTGCGCTGCAATTTCAGAACAATGTCAGCTCAGTCCGCAAAAGTGAGTGGAACCTGGGGGAGGGGGGGTGCACTGAGATTACAGCAGGTTGGTACTTGTTCTCTTTTTGACTCTCAGGTAAAAGACAATAAGAAAGCTGCACAAGTCAACAGCATTTCAGTCTGAGCTGCAGGTAAATGCACAGATGTATTGGGGAGGAGACACTTCATTATGGTTTTAGGCATTTCGGTTATAAATAGCATTAAGATCAAGTACTGCATTACTTCCAGCATAACTGACAACACCAAAAACTACTAGACCCAGCTTTCCTACCTGGATTTCATCACATTTTATAAGCTTTTCAACTTCTGTCTGGCTGAGCAGCATGAACTCCTCATGCTGAACCACCTCGGAGAAATGCTTCTGGGAAAAAAGCTCGGCGGCCTGCATCAGGTCAAGGCAATTGTGAGTTTCGGCAAAGTCACGAATACCCAGACAGTTGGAGGGATCGAGCTGACTCTCCAAAAAATCACAACATGCTCTTTTCACCCCTGAGGAAAACAGAGATACACTGGTATATACACACATGTATCGTTCAAATTCAGCCAAATCAAGACGGTCACGACTCTCACGTCAATCAACAGTTCTTAATTTAGAAATGCTGAGGCCATTTCATTTGAAAAGTGGTGCCATGCTGTGCCTGGGGGGTTTCTGCAGGGTTCGCCGAATTACATTTAAGACTTTCGAAGGCCTTTTTAATGCCACATAGATTTCAGGTTAATGCATCACATTTTTCATCACTTCCCAGCTGTCGATGACAATAATTCCTGATGTTACGATTAATTAAATTAATGCGACCTAGACTCAGATAAGTGGCATTAAGTGGATAAATGGATTAACCTTTTTCAAATGATTCATTAGTTTAAGTGCATTTAAGTTTTTACTAAAATTGATATTTCCATTTGGCAGTGAGCTCCCTGACTAAATGTCCTAAATGTCAGTCTTGCTTCCACCCGCAATGTGATCTTAAAACAAAAAGACAACCAGAGGAAACAAAAACAAAAACAAAAAGTTGATTATTAGGAACACAAAAAAAACCAAACAAACAGGAAAAACCCCACAACACTCCGACTGCATAAGTCTGCACAACCCGCCCACGGATACTCTGTGGAAGCGGCTTTTACATTTCATCACAGCAGCGAGACTTTGGGGGTAAGTCTCTTTTACGCTTCACATCTAGACTTTGGAAATTATCCCGCTCTTTTCTGTAAAAAAAAAAAAGAAAAAAAGAAAAAAAAGAAAAAAAGTTGAAGTACCTGAAGTCCCTTCAAATTGTGAAGAGACAATTTCAATTTAAGTTTCTTTTTCTGAAGCCTTGGTCAAACCTGGATGTGAGGTTTTGGGTCATTAACATGTTTCGTACGTAAACGCCTATTTCATGTTGTGATAGCCAGTGTATTTTGATATCTGGAGCTCGCGACCTAGCTCAAAAGAAAGAGCCCCAAAGAAATATGCTACTACAGCCATGCTTCACAGTCAGTATGGTGTTCTGTTGGATGATCAGCTGCACGAACGCTGTGCCAAACTTATTTTTAGAATTAAGGCCTTGTCAGACAAAACAGTTCTTCATTTTAAAGGTTCCTAAAAATGTATTTTTGTTAGTTATAAGATCACAATAAAGATGGAACCAGACTAACGCAAGATCTGCATTGTTGCTATTTCTGTATTTCGGTTTCAGAAACCTGCAATTACACAGGCATGTTTACACTCGTCATATCCATTGTAAAATTAGTGACAGCTACCTTTCTGGCTGTACACATCGAAACTGAAAATGGATCTGCAACCCACAGTCAACTGTTAGAACACTTCCACTAATGTATCGCATCTTCTAACAGCCTACATTCAGATGCATTTTAGAACATTATTGCTGCAGCATATTTCAAAATGCGTGTAAATTACACTTATGGCATTTAAGGCCTTTTTTTGAGGAAAGTGAATTTCAACGCCTGCAGATACCCTTTGCCTGTTACTATACAACATCAACTGACTTGCGCACACACACTTTTCAAATCAAGGGACAGCAGGCATTCCTAAATTTACCTTTGAGCTGCAGCAAGCACGCTGCGGGGAGCAGCTCTTGGACGTTCTCCACCGTAACTAACACGGTCTCTGTGTAGACGAAGTCCAGCAGGATCTCCATAGTCGCGGCAGTGAGCCCCTGAATGTCGACAAAAGATTTCCCCTTCTCTGCAAGCTGCGGAGCCACAAAAACAGAGCCCATCAGGTGTAATGACAAGAAACATATCATTAAAGGATTAGTTATGGCAATTGGGTATTATCCTATGGCAATCCCTATAATTGTCTTGTCAACTGTGTCTTTGTAGAGGCAAATAATAGCAATAGTTCAATATGTCTCTTTGCTAGCATTGAGTACTGCAACAGTTTTTGGTGTTACCTCACTGGTGAACATGGCACAAAAGTAGTCACTGCAGGCAGCCAAGACAATCCGGTGAGCAGGAAAATCTGTGTTCTCCACTCTCAGAGTGATGTCGCAGAGCGTGTTGCTCTTGCGAAGGGAGTTCATAGCATTGAGGATGGATTTGGCATGGGAGTTGGTCATGATGTCTTTGGGAGCCATGCTGCCTTGGGAGTCTCTCAAGGATCTCAAACTAGTCAAGGAATCTAAAACAAATATCAAGACAGACGTCGCCCTTCACTTCATCTTTTGAGCACAAAACTTGTTACATGTGTGTTATCAGTTGGTGAGTGTTTGAGTGTGTGTGTGAGGTAGATGGGTGTGTGAGATTCAAACAGCCTTGTGTTGCAAAGTGAAAGAACTAATGAATATCTGATATCAGAAAGCGTGCACTTTGAGAGATTTCCACTGCATTTTAGAATTAATTCTATAATATATATTCATGTATTTAATTTGTGTGTATGCTATAGTCATTAGATTCATTTTTTTATGTAAAGCACGTAGTTAAAGTACATAAACACTGATGGGGCCCTGTCTTCAGTGACAGGACTGTCAGTTTTGACACATCATATTATATTATTGTTGCTAAGACTCTGTTAATTCCGTGAATTTTTGAATGCAGGGCTTCTAGTATTGGTTAAACAATCGTGCACTGTGGCATTGCAACTAATGCAACTTACCGTTAAAAGATTTGAATACTTTTTCCACCACTGGGAGGCAATAACTATAGCTACACATTAGCAAGCAGCAGCCAACGACAGCTGAGGGCTAACGCCAACGCCAGACAACAACTAGGAAAACACAGCCAATGTGAAGTGAGCTGGTGGCCAGAGGAAGACAACACATGAAGCGACACACACAGAGGAACTTGTCAAGAATTTACATAATACCTGTCGCAGCGGTAAGGCTGATTCAAAACGTTTAGCTAAGTTGCGCTGCTAGCTAACGTTAGTAGCACCAAAGTCCCTTGTCCCAGTTCTTGCTGCCAGTCACACAGTCTGGAGAAAAGCCACTGAACTACAGCTAATCCATGATGACCCCCGCGCTGGGTCACACTATCCGCGGCCTCCACGACGACATATATGTCTAAAATTTCAAAATAACGTCATATCATCCCCGGTACGAGTTTTGACCAGCTAGTATTTATCGTGGACTAAACTGCAGCAGGTCACAGCAGCAGAGACTCCACAGATTGGACGTAAACAGACAATTGCGTGACGGTGCGCGCGCGCTCCCGGTGCACGGGCGCGCCGCGTCCTGTGAGCACGAGCTCGCGGCGTTCCAGAAACAAGATGCCTTCCGCGCGCCCCCGCTGGTTCGTCTCTACAGCTGCCGGAGCAATGGTAAAGTGCCTGCATCCCACAGTAACAAAGTTACACGCGCTGCTTTGAAAATGGACACGTAACGCGCGAAGCAAACTAAAAGCCCGAAAGCAAAATTTTATCTTTTCAATTAAATGCATTCTGCTCTTTTTTAGTCAACCGAGGACGGCAGCTACACCGTGTAGGAGGAGCCAGCGGCGTGTTTCCGCTAAGACCAGGCCGAGAGAGGTAACACGGTAATCTATCTATGCCGCTGTACTGAGAATTACAGAATAGTGGCGGAACAGTTGTCAGCCCCTACGGGACACTGCTTTAGTACGATTTTCTAATTTTTGGGGAGCTGTGGCTGTCCACATCTCGGGAATAGAAGAAGAAGAAGAAGGAGTGGCAGCTGGACTGTCAGCAATGGAAGCCGAGTTTCGGGAAATCGATGAAAACGGGAGTTGGAGCGCCGTTTATCAGGTAAATCAAGGTGGAAATGGACTCTTTGTGAAGCTGTCGGTTTTAGGCTAAATGATCTCTGATGCACGTCAGGCCCGCATCAGCGCAGATACATTTTCTGTTGTTATCAGCCTCGTTCGTCCTCAGTGTGGTCCGTGTTCCGACTGCTTCTCGGACCAGTGCGATGATTGACGTGTCTGCCTGGGTCCTCGCACAAGCAGCTACATCCCCATCACTGAACCGTGACACTGTGTCTGCACAAAGTGTCCATTTTAGTGCCACTCTCTCTTTTTTTTTTGTTGTTGCACGTGTTTCGGCATAAATACAGTATAGTTAGATCACTTCCTTTAAGTGACCTTTTAGCGGCCCGTCCACAGTTTCTTGCTCAAAAATATCAATTAATTGCTCTTTAATGAGAGATTAACTCACTAACCTCGGCTAAGTCTGAATCAGGTGTTATAGTAATTATTGTTTTTTTAACGGTTTATTCAGATGTGTATGCTGGAAACTGTACCACATTCACACACTTGAGCAAACACTTTCAGGGAGTTGTCATGAAAAATCAACAGTATCTGACAGATGGTGCATTTTCTTTTAGCACACAAATGAAATACAGGAAGGAGCAACCCCACCATGTCATGATGCATCATACCTTCAGCGCCATGTAAATGTTAAATCGTTGTCATGCTGATATTTGTTGTTGTTGTTGTTGTTGTTGTCACAGGAGATTCGTCAGCAGTCGTGTGAACTCCCTTGCAAGGTCGCCAAATTACCTGAAAACAAGACTCGGAATCGTTACAGAGACGTTAGCCCGTGTAAGTTGCTCGTTTTTTTTGGTCTTTCTGGATTGAGCAATTTGTCATATTAAAAAAAAACAACAAAAAACTCCTTAAAATTGATGAAAGCTCCGTAATCAGCCATTCATGTCCACTACAGCAGCATCAAGCTGGGTCCTGTGCAGTCAGATGTTGCACAAACGTGCCAGCTCACTGCTGTCTGACCTCAGGTGGAGGCATCGTAATAACTGTCTGAAATAGCACAGTGTAATTACACAACAGGCAGAGCATTGTGTCACGGTGGACAGTCTGACTTAATAAAGGATGCAACTTCATATTCATAACTTCGTCCTCTTCATGAGACCGGCAGATGTGTTTACTGTGTGTTTGCGCAGGGTGTCAGTGTGACGGTGTGCATGTAGGTGAAACCACGCGACGCCGCCAACGTAATAGTCATTGTTTGGAAAGCAGCTGCATAGATTCGCTTTTTTTTTTTTTTTTTTTTTTAGCACCTTTTATGTTCTCGTTGTGAAGTGTTCATTATTGTGTTTATTTGTGGACATTAATTAACCATGACATTTCACAGCATCAGTGTAAGCGCGTGGGAGGCAGATCAACATCTAGTGTGCGTTCGCATTCCTAACAACATTAGATACTGATACAATTCATCCCGGCAGCCTTAAAAGAACAGTATGATCAGATTAGTGTAAACCACAAAAACATTTAATATCTGAGTAGATGTATGTTTGATTTTCTAACTCCTGTATGTATTTTGGACCTTCTCTTATTTCTTATTTTATTTATTAACGCTCATTGTAAACCACCATCACAGAACGGCGACATCTTCACTTTTTAATAGATATTAATAAGATATTAATGTTGTAGCACGATGTAGTTATAGTGATCGCTGTTTTTAAACACTGACGTGTGTTTTCTAACTACTCAACATACATTATGCTTCAGTATTTTCAAATGACTGTTGAATAAACTGTTATTTCACTATTGAATAAATGATTATTTTCCGTAACGTCAGAATCCAACAGCTGAACTGTGTGTGGTTTCCTCTTTTTCACACTGAATAAGCTATGCAAATGGTACAGGCCAGCTTGCAAATACTTACTGTATGTGCCATCGAGCGTGCTTCATACTCGTATTTATAACAAGACGTGAGAAACAATAACCTGAAACTTGTTCCTGTTGTTTTGCACTTTCACTGAAATGTTCCTTCGGTGGATATTATCTGTTGAGGCGTAAAAGGCAAAAGCTGACACGCGTGTTTTGTTCATAGACAGACTCAACAGAGGACCTCAGCAGCTGTTTTGCCCGATGAGTGCATGTAGTCCCATGAGGGTTGTGACATAATAACAAGATAATGTATTTTCATGATTCTTTCCCTTTTCCCTTCAGTTGACCACAGCAGAATAAGACTGCAGCTGGGCACCAACGACTACATTAACGCCAGCCTAATAACAGTACAAGAGGCGCAGAGGAACTACATTCTCACTCAGGTAAGCATGGAGAAGATTCAGCGCGCACACCTGGGAACGCTGCAGTCTGACATTGAATTCACCCCAGTTATATAAATATATATACATAGAGAGAGAAAGAGAGATTAAACCTGCCTTCATTGAGAAATATGGGGTAAAGGTACAGTTCAGCTGCACCACAAACTACAGAATGATCATAAAAGAAGAGCAACTTCCCTGTTGACAAGTTGCAACACAAACATCATAAACAAACATCATAAACAAACATCATAAACACGAACGTACGACTTACTGCAAAGCTGTAGTATACATTAGTTTTAGCCCAGGTGGTGGCTGGGGTTTGTGTATAGATTGTAAAGTAAAGTGTGATCTATATATATATATCTTCATTGAAAGTTAGAATCACTCACTCGCAGCTTTAATTTCCATTCTTACTACAAAGATAACAAGAGTTTACTGTCTCACCTTTGGTAGATGTGCATTTACAGCATCTCTTTTGGGGAATACTCAAGGAAACATTAGATTTAAACTTAAAAACATGGATTTAAATCCTCAGTCCTCCCACAGTCTTCATCCCAAGGTAACATGTTAGGAGTTTGATGTGTGGTTGGGTGCAATATCAAGTCGACTGAAGATCCAACACTTTTGTCTCCTCTGAAGCAGTCCCTTTGAAGAGCGGTACAATCAGCGGCGTCAAACGCTTTCCTGAGACCTTTAAATAGACGCACTGCTCTTGTTTAGTTACACTCAGAATAAAACCCGCTCGTCTAACGCAGCAGTCGCTCTCTTCCAGGGACCCCTTCCAACTACATGTGGCAACTTCTGGGAGATGGTGTGGGAGCAGAGGAGCCGCGGCGTAGTGATGCTGAACCGAGTCATAGAGAAAGGATCTGTACGTGGTGGTTTTCTTTCTTCACAGTTTCACTTCTCAATGTGTGACAGCGCCAGTGTGTCGTCACTGCTTATATGACGTCTGATATGCGACGCTAGGTGAAATGTGCCCAGTACTGGCCGCAGAGAGAGGAGAGGGACGCCGTCTTTGAAGATACTAATTTCAAGCTTACCCTTGTGTCAGAAGACATCAAGTCTTACTACACAGTCCGTCAGCTGGAGTTGGAAAATCTGTCTGTAAGTACGTTGCGCGTAAAAGCGGGCGTGAAAGCTTTCAATGCGTCTCCAAGTGAGTCCTGGTTTCTTTCTTTGGTCTTCTGATTTCTCCTCCCACGTCCGATCTTGCGTTACAGACTCAAGAGACTCGTGAGATTTTGCATTTTCACTACACCACCTGGCCTGACTTTGGGGTGCCAGAGTCTCCTGCCTCCTTCCTTAACTTCCTGTTCAAGGTGCGCGAATCGGGCTGTTTGAGCTCAGACCAGGGACCAGTGGTGGTGCACTGCAGCGCCGGCATCGGGCGCTCTGGGACA
This sequence comes from Datnioides undecimradiatus, assembly GCA_008933995.1. Classification (NCBI taxonomy): domain Eukaryota; kingdom Metazoa; phylum Chordata; class Actinopteri; order Lobotiformes; family Datnioididae; genus Datnioides; species Datnioides undecimradiatus. The sequence goes on along the minus strand of WARS01000071.1, from coordinate 5,255,940 downwards.
TTTTGTCTCGTGGACACCTGCCTCTTACTGGTTCGTACATGCTGTCACCAGACTTGACACCCAGCAGCTCTTTTATTAATTGCATTTAAAAGACACAGTTCCTCAGTCAAGCCCTTAAAACTCAAGACTCTCTTTTTGTGTGCAGATGTCCATGCGTAAAGACCCGTCTTCTGTGCGGATCCGTGATGTGCTGCTGGAGATGCGACGCTACCGAATGGGCTTGATTCAGACGGCAGATCAGCTTCGCTTCTCCTACCTTGCTGTCATTGAAGGTGCCAAGTACATTAAGGGAGATACGTCTCTGCAGGCAAGTTCCTAAGCTGCAAATCTCACTTATACTTGTTTTGCCCGATCAGCTGCAAGAAATGAGGAATTGTTTTTAGGAAATACTCACTGGTGTTTTGCTTTTTTCTCAAGGAGTCGTGGAAAGAGCTGTCAAACGAGGAAGACGACCCTCCAGAGTTCACCCCTCCTCCTCCTCTTCCTCCGCCCCGAAACCCACACAATGGCAAAGTTGAGCCATCCTTTTTCCCCAGAAATGATGAGACCATCCAACCGATGGCGATCCGCAGCCTGGGGTAATCACACAAATAATGTTCCAGTTTTGTTTGTGGTTTTTAGTTGTGGAAAGGTTGCTAGGAAACATCTGTAGCCCTGTCAGATTAAAAGCAAACATAAAAACCCCTCTGTAGCATCTCGAGCTGCAGCATAAACCCAAAAATATTAGCCGTGCTGCAGCTTTCTGATGATATAACAAATAACTGACAAAACATTGTCAGTGTGGGAATCACTCTGTGTCCTTTAAATGTGCATTCATGGAGAAATATGTGTTTCAGAGTATTCATTAAAGTAATTATCGGTACGCTGACTTCGCTGAAGTCGTCCGGCGTTTTGGTTTAAAGTCATTGTCAGGGGACCAGTTTGCTTCAGTTACCCTCGGCAGTTACAGGATGTAAATATTCAGTAGCAACAAACCACCTTGCAAGAACTAGTTTGTGTGGCGTAGCCTATTTAAATTCAGCTTTAATTCAGAAAACGTGTGTGAGAGATCCATCTGATGAATCAGACCAAACCAAACCATTGGGACGTTAAAGCTGGGCTCTTTCACTCATTCAGGTCCTCACGAGACCCTGAGCTGCGACAGAGGGTCATCGCTGCCCCCCCGCCTCCTCCTGATGGTGCAGGTCAGCTCGCTGGCTACGTCATAACCCAAGAAGATACCTCCAGGGCTCCAACCAAATCCCAGCAGCAGCAGCCGGAGACTGAGAAGCAGGAGCTGCCCGGAGCAGGGGAGCAGCCAAAGGAAAGCTCTCCCGCGCCGGGGACGTGGTCCCCTCTACTAACCAACGTGTGCCTGTACACGGCGCTGGCTCTCGGCGCTTACGTCTGTTATCGAGCCTGTTTCCACTGATGTCTGTCCTTCCTCCTCCTTTTTGCTCCTCCCCGTCTCTCCACTGATGTTGCAAAGTGGACTCGGCTGGCCAGTCAGCCTGCTTTGACTCTGGGTTTACTCTGCGAGTGAGTGGATGATTTGGAGATTCAGGTTCACTTGTTTATTTTGCGAATGCAGTGCGCGAGGTTGGACGGCCGGGAATAACAGGCTGCCAAATCCGTATTACCCACCCAAACGTTCTTTCAGTATGTCATCGTGGACGCTCAGGGCCTCCGTTTTTCAGGTGTCACATCCCAAACACGCGCGCCGACTTAAACGCAGACTCACCCGACGAAAACGCGCGGCGGTCGGCGGAGGAAAAGGGTTTGTTTTGGCTCCCCTGCTGTGTGAACCAGGATGAGTGGCCCCGTCAGCCCATTTTACACGAGTCCTCACTCTTATTTACCGAACGTGTGTTTGTATTCTTCCATTTCCTCAATTACTGAAGTGTCCGCCAGGATTTCACAGTTTTTCCATCTTATCCGTCTTTTGCTTATGCAAATGGATAAGACCTCATAGAGCCAGCCTGTCTGAAAACATGCCAGTAATGGAGACGTGTGTTGTTTTTTTTAAATATTCTTTTGTTATAAGTCAATATTAAACAGCAGCGAGGTGAAATATGTGAAAGCAGGAGAGAAACAACCCTGTGCCCACTAGATAAGACATGCATGGCGGGTTGGGCATTGACTTGTTATCTGTCCTCACTAGTGGCCCGTGTAGGGCTGCAGAGGCAGGCTAGTTGAATACATACCTTACGCGTGTGTGTTTTTGTGTGTTTGTGTGCGTACGTTTGCGCGAGTGATAGTTAGTGGAGCTTTCTACTGATGCTTAAGTTGAATCTACTCTGTGAGAAATATTAATACGACGTTTGTAGAGCGTCAGATGGGAGACGCCGACTGCATCGCCGCCCGGTAACCCGTTCCCATTTGCGTTTTCTCTCTCTGGTGTCTCAACAGTGACACGGAAAAGTGTTTTTAAAAACAAAATGGTGCATCCTCCATCAACCTGGCATGCTCCAATTTGAACATTTATGTTTTTATAAGGTTATAACACCTGAACTTTGCTTCTTGCTGTTTGGGAGAACGTCTTTTACCTGGAGGCTTTCATGCCAAGAGAATGTGCAGCGAGTGCAACTGACACACGCTGTAGATTCACGTGGGCTCAGTCAGTGGGGTTACGCACAAAACGCCAGCTCAGTGGGACACAAAGTAGCGAACGCCCAGCTCCTCTCGCCAGCAATACAAACACGAACCAATGTGTCGCCCTTTACTTTTCTCAAACTCCGAGTTTGAACAGGGAACCAGGGATTTTGAACAAACCAAAAATCAAACACCAGCACAGGGATGAAAACAATACACTGTAGTGATGATCCGCTGTATCATGGCGTGGCCCTGAGCTGGCAATATCGTTTTTTGTATGATTAATATTTTTTTTTTTTATTAGCATGCTGCATTTGTGAATCAACAGGTTTTGTCCTAAGAAGAGATTAGCTAAGCTGCTAGCGTTCAGTTTACCTTTGTGACTCGACAAAGTTCAGCACTTGAGTCCGACAGCTGTACCTTTCTTTAGAATGTATTAATGTCCTCTGCAAGGACACACTCTTATTAGATATATATATTTTTTTCAAATCAGGTTTCAGTGTGTGTGAGTTTGTTATTATTAATATTATTTTTTTTTTTTGGTTCTGCTTTAGCGACGGATTACGTCTCAGCACCTGTGCAGCCACTGCACCAGGTTTTCCCGTTTTTCTATACTCATGCTGAGCTCCAAAACATGTATTTTTTTATTTACATTTGTTTTCCTTTATAAATAATAATAAAAAAAAAAGTCTACTGTTGATTTGTTCTGGTTTGTAGAACAGAATCACGTCTATAACCTCATTCTCAGTCTTATTTCTGAACAATGACTATGTTAATAAAAGGTCACCCATCACCGTGTTTCTGTCTCATTGTTGAGTCCTATGAATAGCACAGACCAAAGCCACTTATCAGCTGCGTGGCGTTGGCAGTTTCCTTAGCCGTGGGTCATTTCAGTGCTTCCAGTCATCTGGGTTTAAAACCAGAGACGGCTTTAAGTGCTTCACGTAAGGAGTGGATATTAGTCACAGCAACTAAAATAGAAGAGAAAATGAAACAAAAAGGCACCAAATCAGTTTGAAATTTGGTTTTATAAATATTAAAAGTAATTAAGATAGTCTTAACGTTGGATTTGTGAGCTTGCCACAAACAGTTTCTCATTTCATTTATTTTATGTCATTTATTTTTTTGCCTGCAAAAAAGTACTTTTACACACACTCAGATTAACCAAACTCCAGTAATCCTGTATAAAACCTACCTCTACATGGGACGACACATACTGCTTACCCTTATACTTAACTGCAATACTTCAACAGCAAAAAGATGATTTCTCATTATCTTGAAAAGTCTTAAAAAACATTGAATTTAAGGGCCTTACAACCTGAAAATAACCTGACCAGTAATACAGTTACAATTATACCATACTCACAAATGATCAAATCAATCAAAGACACAACAGAACATCAGAGTGTTTGTTATAGATTAGTGCAAAAGTACATGAGTGCTGTCCGTTTTCTGCGTCAGGATGTGCTGAGTGAAGGGCTTCAAAAGCACCACCAGGTGGCTCTGTGTGACTGTGGCACACACAAAGATCCCTGGCTGCCTCGCTCTGTGAACATGGAGCCTTGCCTTTCATTGCAGCCCACTCTTTCCTGTTTTCTGAACGCTACCTGGCTTTTTTGCTCATTAATTATCATTTTATTTGCAGTGAACCGGAGTCGGGTGGGCTCCTCCGCTGGCCCTCGCTTTTATTTAGAGGCCAGTGATGCCGCATGCCACAAATATTTCATGCAAATTTGAACTGTTTCCAACTGCCAACATCCACTGTGGCCGCTCTCACCACAGGCATCACAGATTTAAAATTGTTTCCCAACAGCTTGTTGGAAAAACATACCCAGTTCCTTTTAACACACACACACACAGAAAGGTTGTTTTACACCAACAACACAAAGCCAAAGAGTGAGTTTAGGTTTGTTTTATCATGACAGACCACAATAATGACGGTGGACGCCAAAGGAAGGAAGAACATGTCTTGAGACACATGCAGTGCTTGAGTAAATTCCACCTCCGCTGGTGTACTACAGATGATTTGGCAACAGTCTTGGCTCGAACTTCCTGTTTGGGAAATAAGAGGCAGGCGCACTGGTACGGGCTGTACAGGAATGCAACTTAAACAGAGTGAGTAATAGCACTCCCAGCCACTCTGCTGACGTCAAAGCGAAGCAGGCAAGATGGAACACGCTGCACCCGTTCGCAGAAGGAAAACTACAATCAAGGTGTGATGACCAGGGACCGGAAGTCATCTTAAAACCACAAGTGTTTCAATTGAAACTCCACCGTCTGATCTCAACAGTCTTGGCCCTGACTCACGACTGTCTGGGGTGAAGAAGTTAATCACTTTGTTTCTTTACTAATATCGACTACGTTGGTCAAGCTCATTTTAATATATGTGTTATCTGTTATCTAGCAGGGGTGCGAGTTTTAATGTTAGATCACAGAGTTGAACAAATGTCAAAAGTGCAGATAATGTCCTCCGGTGCCTTCTTGCTCAGCCTAATCGAACATGTTGCTGACTCCACATTCACCATTGACCAAAATGGATATCTGCCCTGCCCCGCTGACTCTTCCAGCATGTGTCCTCAGTTTAGTTATTAACCTGGAACTTCCCATTAGCTGGCCAGCTGTGAAGCAGGGTGGGACGCTCCTCTGACTGTAAAACTCTCTCGTAGCCTGCAGATCATTTTCTCAGGGAGCTCGCGGAGGGATCAGGAAATTCCTGAATGCGAGGGGAGTCAGATCTTTCCAAGTGTGACTCTGCAATGCCTGAGTCATCATACGCACACACAAACCGGCGCTGTACAATGGAAGCCTGATACCAGGAAGTGTGAGCACAATGTCAGGTGTACCATGTTTCTTCATGCCCTTATTTTTTGACAGCACAATGAAGACATGGGAGTGAATCTTAGAGTCTCTGTGGGCTTTCAGTACTAACTAGTTGGTGAAAAGTAAGCTAACTCAGCACATTTACTTTACTTAAATCAGCAGGCCTACTCAAGTACAGTTTTGCGGTACTTGCCCTTTACAGTACTTGCATACTCATCCATTATATGCTACTTTATACTTCTGCTCTACAACATTTAAGAGGGACATATTAAACCTTTTTACTTTGTTGTATTACTTTATAGCTGTAGTTATTAGTCAGATTTTAGATTCAAAAGTTGTTTTTTTAACAGAAAAGTTTGACATTTTGGTTTTTTGCCACAGTGAATATGATGCAAGCAGCTCGTTAGCGTAGCTTAGCTTAAAGACTGGAAACAGAGGGAAACGCCTCGCCTTGCTCTGTCCCAATATCCACGCAACACCGCCTCTAAGGAGGTCTAACTGAAGTGTGTAGTAAAGTGTGAGCTTTAGAGTTGCTGGTAGTATTTTTTTGGCTTTGGACAGAGCCAGGCTCTCTGTGATTGCTCCATTTCCACTCTTTGCGCTAAGCTAACCTGCTCAGCTAAGTAAGCAGCAGTAGAAGTAAGTGGCTAGCATTGCTAACAGCACCACAGGATGTAAGATTTAATGTTTAAACTACTTTTTCAAGGCCAAAAAGATATTTTTAAAAAGGGGAAAGCCTCCCATGAATCACTGCATGACACCTAAGATTTAGCCCGGGACCCCTTGGTCAGGAGCCAGCTGTGCTGTGCAACGTCCGGCTGTGTGTAATGAATTAATAATAATGTTGAGGTCTGAGCTGTTGGACAGAACAAATGTTTGGAGGGTTTCATTTCATTTCTTAGTGTTTTCTGAACTTTTAAAAACCAAAAACAATCAATCCACTAGTGGAAGAAATGATCAGAAGACGAATGTGTAATGAAAACGCTACACAGACATTAATGCATTAATGCATGTAATAATATTCTGTCACAGTGGGGGATTATTCTGCAAAACATGAACTCTTACTTTTGATATTTGTATTTTTACATTGTGATGTTGCTGCTTAAACAAAGGACCTGAGCACTTCTCCACCACTTGCTTCACCCCCCTTTTATTCCTCACTAATTGTTTTGGTTTTCTACGTGCAAACACTGAGTTGTTGTTCTCAGTAAACTGCAGTGTCTCAAGTCGGAGGCTGCTGTCTTTGGTTACGTCTGTTGAGACATTCACCTGTGAGCAGTTCCTGTTCCTGTTCCTGTCCTGGCCTGGCTTGCTGCTGTTGATGTAACATATAGATGTCACATATAGTACCTTGGCTGTCATAGGCTAAGTTCATGCATGTAGGTCATAGCGTAAAATACTAAGAGCTTGGGGCTGGTGCTTCCCCGTTGGTGCGCTTCAAAGTACCCCGCATCCTTCCTCCTCTGAACATAGCAAAAAGTGATGACGTTGACATATGGACCACATGTAAACAAATGGCTGACCTGCATGCCTAACCGCAGATGTTACCACTTTGTTCTTTTGGGTTATTGTTGATGTTTTCCTCGCAGCAACGGTGGAAAAAGACAACGATTTGTCTGATCTGATGTGTGACTGATGTGTGGATGAGATTGCATGATGTGAGGCTGAAACCGTGACAGAAGCGCGCGCGCGCACACACACACACACACACACACACACAGACGCCTGCCAAGGGTTTTGTACTTTGCAGCAGCAACTTTTGGGAATGAGGTGAAAGGTAAGAAAGTGTAAACGTGAGGATGGTCACATTGTTAAGCTAGTGTGGGTGGCGAATCTTTTCACGGTTGCCACCATCAGCAGCACACCCTACTTCCTGTTGAGTAATCTCTACATGTCAAAGGCCACACATGAATACTACTTGTGTTTCCAGCCGCTGTCTGTGATTTCATATGTGCACTGCGCCTTTTACCAGTTGATTGTGCAGCAGCTCGTCATCAAAACAGCCTCACTTTAAAAATATTCTCCCCGGGGCTATCTGTCATGTCACACAATGAGAAGAAAACAAATCAGCCCACAGCTTCTCATATTCATATCAGTCAATCAAAACTCACATCTTTGTTCACTTAAGATGTTTCTATTATCATATTCCACTTTAAGATGGGACCTTTCATTTTAATCGGGATATGATTTTTTATTTATTTATTTATTTTTTGCCTGTATAACCCCCCCCCCCAAAAAAGACAAATTTCAGTTTTCACGCAGAGCTGGTTCAATTAAACTACGCGCATCACTCTCCCAATTTAATAAATACGAGCAGTTTACAGTAAGTCCCCTTCCCATGTCCAGTGTTTGCACAGTTGGTGGTAGCTGTTTTGTAGAGGCGGGTTTTCACTTCCACAAAATTCACAATTTTTGGGGCAAGTTGTCAAAATAAAACAGGATGTTTCCTTGACTGACAAGTGTGGCAAAGAGTCTGGTAATCTAGGAAAGTTTTAGTGGGGAGCTTTGAGGAATAGTGCATCAGGCTTAACTTTCTATATTGATAGAAACTTCAAAATATTATCTGGACGTCTTCCTTTTTTTAAAATATATAGATAAAGTCCTGGATTAATAAACTCTATAAGAAATCACTGATGTGTACTTGCATGAAATCAGTGTTTGATCAGTGTTAGGTCTGCTGCAGCAGGATTATCGACTGCGAGTGATCGAAGAACGAGCCCATTGTACTGAGCACTGATCATCAGCGAACGTTACCAGTTCATTAACGACTGTGTCTGAAATCAGATCTTCTGTTCACAGCTGATTTCAAGCACCTTTACTGTATTTTAAGTTTATACAGGAAATATGACACTTTTGTGCTCGTTACATTAAACATTACATTTTAAATACGTACCATGTTTAGTCTCTAATTTTAGAGGCATTGTGATACACTGAACGACATTGAATTTAGAGATTTAAACAATACATAAAAATGATTTTTTTTGCTCACCCAAATACAACATTAAATGGATATGTGCCTATAAACCAGCTAATACTTCTTCTTTTCTTGTTCCCTTCGGGGGTCGCCACAGTGAATCATCTGCTTCCATCTCGCCTTATCTTCTATATCCTCTTGCCTCACGCTAACTGCCCTCACGTCCTCCTTCACTACATCCAAATACTGCTTATATAGTATATATATAAAACTTCTGTTTTATACATATAAATATGTTCTCTCTGTATAGTTTTGCATCCATTCAAGTACAGTTTGCTGATCATATTTGTGTCCAAAGTAAATGTTACGGCGCATCATACAGTTCGCTTTACAGTTCTATTATAACAAGAAGTGCTGCCTTGTGCTGTGCTTAAGCAAACAATGCATGTCCTCTAACGCTGCTTGTATTTATAGTTTTCAGATATATTAAAATGGATTTTGTGGGCTCGTCCTCAGAGGCCTTCTTAGCTCCTGTAAAGCATTATCTGCTCTATTTATTTAAACATGAGAGGCAGGGGTAGTCATAATGTACTTCCTTATGGCGCAAAGCGTTTTTCATATAGCGCCAATTACCAGTTTTGTCCACATTTACATATTAGTCAGTGAAAAACACGCTGACCACTCTGCACAGCACATCATTTAAAGCCTCTGACAGCGAGTGTCTTGAGATGAACTCTTCTCACACATCGTTGCTCTAATAATTAAGACAGCGCTCATTTTGCAAGGACAGCCTGGTGTTACACAAGACATGGGCAGTGACACTGTGTAGTGACCACAAGTCACTTCTGCACGTCAGTTTTGTGTTTTCACAGTCATCCACAGCAAAATAGCAGAAGTGAACGAAGATGTTGAAATCTTGGTGCACTTGAAGGCAGATCATGTTCTGGTCCATTTACCGTATCTGAGGCGGTCTTGCTTCCCGTTACAATGCCCCGGATATCCGGCGTGCCTTTCACATAGAGGAGGAACTGTAATTAAACACGTTAAATCACTGTGTTAAAATTATCAAAATTTTGCATTGTACATAAATGTCTGTTTTAAAAAGCTTGGTTACTTTCTCTTGAGTTTGAAGGCCGGACATCTTGACCGTCTTTGGTCTTGTTTAGACTTCACTGGAGACTTTTGGGCTCTTTACAAACAAGATCTTGATAATATGGATAATCTAACGACACAACGACAGACTTACAAACTAAAACATTCTTCTTAATGCTTAAATATTCCTAAACAGACTGTTTCAAAGTCTACTCCAAGTGAAGCAAAGTGTTGCCTCATTAGGCAGAAATGTGGGCGCTGTTGTTTGTTTTGATTCAGTCCCACGGACACAGAGTAAAAAACTCACTTTGGCACCAAATGTGTGTTAATCCACAGCTGAAAATAGTCCCCAACAAATGCCACAATGACTCCCGTTTTGAGTGATTTCGCAAAAAAAAATACAGTGGCCAGCTGTTTTAGGAAACTACTGAGCCCTTTATTGAAAAATGAAAGTGACAAAGATCAATGTCTTCATTAGGAACCAGTGAGTGTGGGATTTAGCTCCACAGACAATGTGGGGAGCAAAGAAATGTACCGAGAGACGAACAGGACGCTATTAGTTTTTCTCTTTTCATGGGATTTGGTCACTATTGGCTATGGGCAGCCTTTAAATGCATTGATTAACTATGTCAAAAATAGCTTTGGTGTAGTAGTTGCTGCAAATTTGAACTGAATTAACAGTAAAATGGCTATTCGCCATGGTTCACCACTAACAAAGCAACATTGCTAAAGAGCTAAGCATGATTCAGCATTTTATCATCACAACGTACCACATTAAGACGGCCACCGACAAATAACTTAATAGCTGATTGATTGTTTTGTCTGTAAAATACCAGAAATAGTAAAAACCTGCCTGTTTAATTTCAAAGGTGACATATTCAAATGATTTGTTTTGACCGAATGACATTCAGAAATGATCTAAAGGTTGATTTGATCACCGAAACAGTTGCTGTTTCGTTTTCTGTTGACTGACTTCATGCTGCAGCTCTGCACCACGCGCTGATTTGACCGCGTCACATTTAACTTATGTGTGCAGGTGCAACAAAGCCTGTATTAATCCGCCTTGCTCCATGTTTACAGTGTAATTTACTTGGTTGTTGGTTGTGTACCGAGGCACTGTCAGCCAGAGAAGCCGAACTAAATAATTAAAAGTGTTAAATATTAAAGGGCCGGGCTCTCACCCCTTCCACTTCTTTGATTAATTTGGAAAACACAATCTGATACAACGATTTTGAGGAACAACAACATACTAATATGACTCATACTTAAAAAAAAAAAATCCTTCTATTTCTCAACAACTGGTACAGAGTTAACACTATGGAGTGACAGGTAAGGGTGCGTGTGTTTGTATTGCCTTATCAGAGGAGTTTTTAGGAGGCCAGTTGGCCTGTGGAGGGGCTGTGATGCAACTAGGAGTTTACGGACAGACACTGCCCATTGACGGTAAAATGTGGAAAAGGGGGCCGGGCCAAACTTTTAAGAAAAGAGGTCATCCTGTGTGGGAATTTCCCTCTCCTGAGCATGTGAGCCAGGACCAGGGAGAGACTGCGTGGGGCTCCGATAGGAAACAAGGGGTCATCGAAGAAAGAATGCCCAGAATGTTTGAGCGAATCCGTGCCAACGCTGACACTACGACCAGAGCGGCGTCTGTGCTGGAGGAAGCTACAACAACAGAGTCTTGGATGTTTAATTATTAAGACCTTATCCAACACATGACAGCGTTCCTGTGGTTCTGTTCCTCATGTGTTCTTGAAACCTTTTTAAAAGATGATCAGTTTGGCTCGCAATGTTTTTGTACCAAGTGAGCCTTAAAGCCAGGCCGCAGCCACTCACAGCTATTGTCCTGTGCTTGGAGGATAACAATGTCTTATTTAAATGTGGGTGTAGCATTCTTCAAGTGATGATGTGTTGGAAAGAGAGGATATTGCACAACAGTGAAAAGCTAAACTGTTCCATCATCGAGTGTGTTGAAATATCCACTACATTCAAAATGTCATCTCTCACTGCACAAAACAGCAACAGCACAGTTGGGGGGGTGGGGTGTGCTTTATTTAGAGGATATAAGTTTTCAGTGCCAATACAATAAACATGTCCCCTCTTCATAAACCCACAGAGGTATTTTCTTTTCTCTTCTCGGAGTTAGAAAACATTCTCAGCCCCGAAAGGTCACGGATCGCGTACAAATCCCACCATACGTCTTTTCTTTATCCTGTCTGTCTGGGGTTTGCATTGCTCATGACAGGTTTTCATGCCGCGCACGCTGTTGAAATGCAGACTCAGGGCTTGGTAAATTCCACCGCAAACCAATTGTGAACTTATCTCCCGTGTCTGGCTGTCACTCCCATTTTCAACTTCTACATTTGCTGCTTCTTTCCACTTGTGGGTTCAACAAGGTTTGCTCAGGATTATTATTCATATCTCTCCTGCGCCGACTCCCAGCCATGACTTGGCTGTTGGAGCGAGACCTGAGGTGGTGTGAGGAGGTTAGTTGCTGATTAATTTCCATGCAACCTTGAACCCCTCTCTGGGCCAGTGGACCCAGCAGACTATTGACAGAGCAGTGTGCTAAAGATAAAGCTAACATTTCTGTGCTGCGTGCAGTGTGACCGACTCTTTTTTTATTTTTTGCTGGTCTCAGCAGGATCGCTTCAGTATAAATGTACAGTATTTCCTGATCCAATGACTTTTGTGCCAGATCAGTGGGTAAACAGAGGAATGCAAATAGCATTAAGAGTTACCCAATAACTGTGTGCTTAGTCAGTTTCTTGCTTTGGTTGATCAGGTATGATTTTGGAGAATCACCCCACCTCTTAATGTAGCTAATAGAAATATAATAACACCACATATAAAATGTCTTCTCTGGCTGCAACACTGCGCTGATCAAACCACCGAAAGCCATTTTCTGCTTTGTGGAAACATAAATGATAATGAATTGTGACAACAGTGATCCAAAGCAATATAAAAAGGTCACTGGTGATGATTTGATTGACAGAAAATCCACTGTATCTGAAAAAGATACACACGTACATGAGTGCATGTTGTCTGTTCCAATGCAGGTACACTGGCTTAAATGAAAAGGTTGCACATTTGCCTCATTACCAAGGCCTTTTAAAAAAAAAATCTGCATTATGTTGCAATTGAAATACAGTCTGACTATCACCAGTGTGAATATTTAAGGCACGCATGTCTGTCTGTGTAGCCGAGCCTGCACCTGCTTCCAAAAAAAAAAAGGGCAGAAAAGAAGAAATTACAAATGAAGTCGTTTTAACAAAGTATAAATCTGTTTAATTCAATAAAATATCAAGTACAATTAAAGCAATTCCCCTTTTAATATTAAATAATTAGACTTATTTCATTCATTGCCAATACTATTACAAAGAGTTGCATCATTTCACTGCAGCACAACTCTTCCCTTGACAACCATTGCTCCAGATACACAAAAATGTAGAAATTCACTCGCGTGTGGGCATGTAAAACCTGCACAGAAATACTGCATACAAAAAAATTACATCTGAGAATAAAGCTACGGTGACATGTGAAGAATCGTGAATGATTGCGCAATCCATGCACCCACTTCTTCAGTCCCATTCAAAGTGTCCTTGTAAACTGGTGGTCACTGTCTTCACCTGTGAAGCGTACCGGGGTTTTTTTTTGTTTGTTGTTGTTGTTGTTTTTTTTTTCCAGCACTTGCTCAGATGATCACCTCCGGCTCTGAAGTCCATCAATGATTAGACAAGCGGCCCAGAGATCCGTGTTGAGTCTCTGGAGGAGGTTTTACTTATTTCTCTTTAACATTGTCCGGTGGCGGAGAGCAGGTTGCGCAGGGTGGCCAGCTCTCTGGACAGCTGCTCTACGCGCTTTTGTAAACGATCGTTCTCCGCAGCCAGTTCCAGCACTTTATGTTGAGTCTCCAAGTTGCGCATTTTTGCTTTGTCCCTGCTCTTCCTCACGGCGAGGTTGTTCCTCTCCCGCCTCACCCTGTACTCTTCACTGTCCTTGTCCAGGCGCTTCTTCGCCTTCCCGCTGGACATTTTGCCACCGTGCGATGGTGACCTGTTTTTACCTGAGGGGGCAGGTGTGCCGGGCGGGCTGGAGCAAGTCGAGGACGCGGTGGAGATGTTTCCAAGGCTGCCGCTGGTGGACTGGTAATGGAGGTAAGACCTCATGTCAAAACCAGAAGACCCGTTCTCCATCTTTGCGTCTTCCTGACTGTCGTCTCTCTCGGCAGAAGCTGCAGCAGCTCTGTAGCGACTCCCGACGAGCTCAGGGCTGAGCACACTATCCACACGGGTCTCCTGCAGCTCAGTGTAACCCAGCGCGTAGGGCTCCCTGGGGTCCCTCAAGTTGTCGCACTGACTCGTCTCCAGCTCGTAGTAGTTCTTGTAGTTCTGCAAAGCTGCGACTCTCTTGATCTTGTTCTCCGCCAGGAAATCGGTGAAAACGTCCCCCTGCTGATGCTGCTGCTGCTGCTGCTGCGGACAGTGCAAAGTTGAATCCAGGTAAACACTGAAGTCTATCGCTCTCTCCCGCTCTTCAATGCCCAGCTCCGTCATCGAGTCACCGAGCCTCCAGTATGAGCCGCCGCCGACGGGACTGATAATGCTGTCTCTACTGTGGATAGCAAAGCTGCCCTCGTCGTAGAAGCCGGCCACTTCCATGGATCTTAACACCCGCCGGATTGCAGGAGCATGGAGGGCTGAGATGAGACGCCCACACCGGTTTTCGGTTCACTCGCCTCTGTTGTGAAACGGCTCAAGTGTCGGAAATGTTTTGAGTTTAAATCCCTGTTGTCACTGCCTGTGACAACCCGCTGTGGAACTACTTTGAAGCGACCGTGCGTTTGGATAGAGAGGAATTGACAGATCTTCCTGTCTCGGGGGGTTTTATTAAAAAACGGGGGGGGCGGGGTTTAGCTGCAGGTGTGTGACGCGCAGAGAGGAGCCAACCGGGCAACCTGCGCTGCTCCCTACAGCGCTTTCCCCGCATTCAACTTTATGTTTAAACGTAATATAAAACGAATTTAGCGCAGTTTTGTGGCTTTCCTGTGAGTTAGTCTCACGGCAGACACTTGGCTACAACAGCAGACTTAAAGAGGGGAAATGCAACTTCAGTGGTTTTCACTAATTCCCTCACGGATAGAACTAAAACTGAAATTAAAAGCGAAAACACAAAAATCAAGAGCGGCCACTAAATCCGGAGTGTCAACACATCTGCCCCGAGAAAACGCGGCGGATGCTTAAAACTGACGCGCGATGACAGCTCGTCCATTCACGCCCTCTACAGTCGCGTCTCATCGGCTCGACATTAATGGAAAAATCCCACTCAGTGGCGACCATTTTCGGAGTTTCTGCGGAATCATTTCATAAGATGTTGATTAAAGCGGCTCTGGACACGTCTCCAGACAGCTGTTTCCCCACAACACACGCGGTGACCGCTTTAAACCAGCCCGCTGTTGTGGGGTGTTTTTGTTGTTGTGTGTGGTTAAACTGTGCGAGGATGACGCATCTACTCTGAAGCTGTATGAGGGTCAGGGTGGGTGTAATGAGACATCCAACCTGTTTAATGTCTAAAACGCCTCAGCGTGTCCCCAAATGGAGCTCCAGGATTAAATATTTTCTATGAAAGTCTCAGGGGGGCACCGCGATTTTGCTCTTTGCACCTTGAATTCAACAACAAACAGCGGACAAACACGTGATAATATCCAGATAAACTAACAAAAAAACAGATGTGGTTACCACAGACAGATGCTAAGTTGATCTGATTAGCGTAATTTCGCACATGCAGATCATAACTTGCCTCTCAGCTCTTGCTTCAGCACGGTTTGTGGTCAGGAGCGAATGTGAGCTCTCACTGCCATCTTGTGGTGAGCGCCAAGCGCCTGCAAGAGCGACACGGCGGAGTTCACGTCAACGTTTGGGGCGTGCGTGTCCCTCCATAAACCGTTTCACTGGATTGCAGCCAAAAAACAACAAAAAAAACCCCAAAAGCGTGATCTGTTTGCGTAGGTCTCCAAACCTCTCTTGCCTTTCCGAGAAACATACACTCTATTTTACCAAGTAACTCCCCAGTGATGTTGCTATTTATTCTGACTCATTAAACCCTGTGAACTGCATTGCTGTGTTCACTTTCTTTTTCTGTTTCTTCACCAAAAACCGGTGACTCTGTAGATACGAGTGCCAGATGTACACGTAGACTGCTAGTAGCCCAACCTGTTGTGAATGAACCCTGACGCCCCCGGGTTTCATGTACAATGACACAGCAGGCGACCAGTATGACATCATTATGTGTCCAGGAGAACCCATTTGCACCACCTGGTCCCTAGATTTCATTCATAGCCGAGTGTTTAAAACCAATTTGTGACACAAAAATCTAAAAATAAAACTGCAGTTCACCTACAATGTGGTACCTGTCTTCTCTGAATTTGTAATATAATGGTACATTCCCTATGAAATCTGTAATAGGGACTTTTTCCAGTTGTCTGATTTGTCTGCTCAGATCTGTTACTTAGCACAATGTAAATGACGCTCCATTATAGCTCTGAAATGAAAAAGAATACTCTTTATACTGAGTGTCTGTCTGGCTAAAACGTTGTATATACATCACTGCATTTTTAATTTATTATTGAAATTCAGCTGTGGACGTTTGTATTTTTATTGTTACTATCAGATGTCACAGTGTATGAAGAATAACATTATGAGTATCTAAAATGCTCATTTTGAAGTATACCTAGTCTATTAAATGTTAAAACGGCCACTTCTACTTTTTTTTTAGTTTTTAGAGATTTAAAGATATCTTAAATATAGTTTTTCACTCGCACAGTTAAAGTTTTAGATATGTTGAAATCCACCCCCTCCCAGCAAGAATGTTATCGTCTTTGTTACTTACTTCATTATTTGAAAGTTATTACAGCTTGTCATAGCAACGCCTTCCCCGGGTTCTACGTGTTTCATGTCATGTATACCCAGAGAGCGCCATCTACTGTTCACCCGGCAGCACGCACCGAACACGGAGCGAGCACCAGTCAGGACGGGTGGGGTCAGGAAATGCGGTCTTTCCCCTCGCTTCCGCTATTGGTCAATCGGGCTTCTGTGGAACGTTTTCGCCTCCGCTGATTGGCTGCTGCGCTCAACGGCTCGCGCGCGATTGGCTGAAAACGCTACGCCGTCTGTGGGCTGAGAAGTTGACGCTTCCGTTGGTTCCTGGCTGCGAGTAGAGCGATTGAAGGGGCTGGGCCCACAGTGGAGAAATGGCGAGAATGGTTAACGAGAACGGCTGTGGAGCGGAAATACAGAATCCAGAGCCGCAGGGACCGGGCCGGGGTGCGGCCAGATGGGGTCCACAACACGCCGGTGCACGAGAACTGGCCAATTTATACTCACCAGGTGAGTCAATCCGCTCAGCAGCTCCGTGTTATGGGCTTGTTCCCCCGGTTCAAGTGTCCATGAGTGGCGTGACATAGCGCCAGGCTTTACATAGCGTGCCTGCCAAGTAACAAACTGGAAAAAAACTACTAAATACTGATTCAGGAGCAGCAGGTTATCTGCAACTGACGCGCAAAAAACGCCAGCGAGCAATCAGCTGTGCGTTTGTGACAGTCGCACTTTTGTTGTTACACAATAGGAATCATGTGAGATCGGCTGGATTTGTGTTTGAGCCGCTGTTGTCCTTTTGACATTTCGAGCATCAGAGGCAGAGAAGAAACCACCGCTTCTGCTTTAGGCTCAAGGAAGCCTCGCGTTGCCGTGGAGCCGCTGTGACCTTTCATCACAGCGTTGTTGCTTAAGTCAGCGCCATAGACTTGCGACCCAAGTGTGCATTGCAACAACAAAAAAAACTAAAGACCTAGATAGTTCTGTGGTCTTTGCGCCAGTCCTCCCACTATATCCCATGCTATCTGAACCTATTCAAACTTGAGCATGGATAGTCAAAGGCCCACACACCCACTGTACAAATACATGATGCCTTTTGAGCTTCACCAGCATCTGACTCTGACAGGTTTGAGTGTTTTACCCACCGGAGGGGCGTCATTAGGACCGCAGCCCTCTTTGATTTGTAAGATGTGGACAGGTATTTCAAGCCCAGCTGCTCGCCAGACGTGTAACAAGCAACGTGTGCAGGAATGTTGCCTCGCTGAGTGTCTCTGTTGTGAAGAAGTGTCTGATAGTGAATTACGCTGGCCGGTTTACTAACCTTTGGCCATTTTTAGTTTTGATTATGTGTCACCGTGGCATGAAAAGTCCAGGTGCTATGAACTGCAGACACAACACGACTGATAATCTTATCAGAGGAGTTGCCCAAATCCGTGCTGTATAAAAGCTGCTGCTCGTGCGGTTTGTCGTGCTGATGCGTCTTTTTCTTTTCGAAGGCAAAAGATGTCAGGAATGGATCAGCGTCGTCCTCTGCTTCTCTCTCATGGCCTTCAACTTCATTCACCTGCTTGCCAATTTCCACCTGGGACATGTGTGGTACATCCTGCTGAGCATTGGTAAGCACTGACTGGAAACTCATGTGATGTTCTGATGCCGTGTTGTCGTCGGTTCCGTTGTTTTTTCGGAGCTGCAGTCCAAACAAACGTTGGTTGTTCTCTCATCATTTGTCTGCGCTGCCCTCCTCCTCATGCTTCTTCCCAGTGGCAGGAATCCTCACCGCGGACTTTGCGTCTGGACTAGTTCACTGGGGAGCTGATACGTGGGGATCAGTGGATCTGCCCATCTTCGGGAAGGTAACGAGTCATTTTCTCATGTTTTGCCAAACCAGAATCTGTTGTTTACACTCTAAATAAGCTGCCTTTGAAGTAAACACGGTCCTGCATAACACATCGGTTTGTCTGATGCGTCCCGCAGGCCTTTATACGACCATTTCGAGAGCACCACATCGACCCCACAGCCATCACACGTCACGATTTCATTGAGACCAATGGTGACAACTGCATGCTGACCATAGTCCCTCTAGCAAACATGGCCTTCAACTTCCTCACCCTGTCCCCCGGTGAGTTCTGCCTCAGTTCAGCCAGAGCCTGACATCATCTTCTCTGTGGAAACGCGGTTTCGTTCTCGAAGCCATCGCTTCAAAAATAACCTGTGTCTGTTTCCTTCGTGCAGCGGAAGTTTACCATATCTACCCGTGGTACTGCTACTTGTTTGCACTGGCCATCTTTGTGACCCTCACCAACCAGATTCACAAGTGGTCGCACACGTACTTCGGCCTGCCTCGCTGGGTGGTCTTCCTGCAGGACTGCCACATCATCCTCCCGCGCAAGCACCACCGCGTCCATCACGTCTCCCCTCACGAGACGTACTTCTGCATCACCACAGGTTCGTTTTCACTTCATTTCAGACGGAATCAGCCTGTGCGCGGTGTTCCCCGGATGACGTGTTCATGAGCTGAGCCTTTTCTTTTCCAGGCTGGCTGAATTATCCTCTGGAGAAGTTTGGTTTCTGGAGGAACCTGGAGGATCTCATCCAGGGTGTGACGGGAGAGAAGCCCAGGGCGGACGACCTGAAATGGGCTCAAAAAGTCAAGTAAAGCTGCAGGCTAACTGCACCCTACCTCAGAAGACGCTGGTGCCGTCCAGCTCATCCCCTTTCTTGCCTCACTTAAACTTTAATCCATAGGAAGAAAACTAACAATTTCTGATGCCATAGCTTTAAGTCTTGCACATTTTGTCTGTTTTTCAAGAGGAGGGCTCTGTTGATGGAGATTTCTTTTTGTTTTTTCTCATTACTCACTCACGGAGATCATCATTTCGAATCGCAATATATCCTTAACTCTTCGTAATGTCAAACACAACTCAGCGCTTATTTTAAGGCGATTTACACGTTTTGGGGTTTTTTTTGCTAAGAAGGTATGGTCGGAAACAGAAATTGCATTGGCTTTCCAAGGAGATCAAAAGATTTTCCTCACGTCAGAAAATTCAAACGATCCCAAAAAAGAATATTTGTAAGAGTCAACACTCTCTTTTTTTTTTTTGTCTTTTCCTCCAGAGCTACAGCTGTTTATTTGGAGATGAATCACATTATATTTAGCACTGCTTTACTTCCTCTGGATCAGTCTTTGCATCTCTTTTCAAGGGCCTCCTTGATTTGCAACTGGATTTAGGCCATAGTGACTCGCGGGGATGTGGCGATGTAGGATTTTTTTTTTTTTTTTTTTTTTTGATGCTTTTACCAATGTTATTAGCTAAAGAACAAAGTAGTTAACTGCTGTTACAGTTGATGACTTCTTGCACATTTGGGGTTCCCCTGCACACGTTTTGCGGCTGCTTTTTCAAAGAGCGGCGGTGGCAAAATGTGTCTGCGAATTGGATTTTTTGGAACTCACAAATACCCATTGTTGTTTCTAGTAACTTGCTACAAATCAAGGCACAGCCACGTCTGATGTGTGTAGTCACGGATCTGTGAGTCTGAAACAGTGGGCTGCAGAGGAAGAGGTGATGCCAGCCTAAATCTTCCCACCGGGATGCAAGGCGACGACTCTGACAGCTCAGAAAATGGGTTTTAAAGTAAACAAACCAAAAAGTAAAAAAAGTTTAAAAAAATCACCCACATTTCTGTAAAACCCTGAGCTGATGTTTCAAGTTATTTCCCAGCTGTCATCTGGCCATTGAGACAGGTTGATGAAACAGAGAAACACGGGGGGGGGGGTGAGTGGGGATGAACGCTAAGTCGTTTGACGTGAAAGCCACGTTTGAAATGTCTGTACCTGCAGTCAGCGCCGCTGAAAACCGGGGCAAATGCACACGTATCGCGTTGTAGCTCTGCTGAGTCAGCGTGGCCGCACTCAGACGGTCACGCGCCCTCTGTGAAAAGCATTTTTTTTAAATATATATATACTTTATTTGACACCTGGTTGGCGGACAGGCTCGTCAGAAAGGGGCGCGTGCAGTTTTCTCGAGCTGCCTTACACACCGCAGATGCAGTACTCGTGTCTTTTTATGCTCGTGTCGTTGTTTTTCTTTCATCCGCAGCACTTTCTGTCTTTCTGGGAGTCGCGTCGCACTCAGTCGGACGCAGAGACTCTTACCGTGTGCCAACTGTGCGTAACATGCGACGCGTAACGTTGTTCTCACTCCCCGCGCGCTCTGCTCTTCTTCTGTATTGCGAGGAGGAGCAGTCGGTCTCAGAGCGTAACATCCCCTGTGTTATGTTGCCACCGTGTACCGCCTTGGTAACCGTGACAAACAGAGCCGGAGATGTTACAAGGGCTTCAGTGAAGGCTGACGATCCAGGACTTTCTTCACTCCTTTAGATGAGATTATGTAATTAATTAATTGGTTGAGAGTTTTTGGGTTTTTTTACGCTTCAGTCAGTCGTTTGTAAATGTATTGTACAGCTAATAACTATGCAGTTTAATAAGAGGCCCTTAACTATACGTCTTAACTCATCGGATTAGGTTTAAAATGCCTTTCTTTTTCTAATTGTTTACACGCATTTTGCTAAACCGGAGCTCAAAAATTTAGCTACTTAATAAACTGCATGCCAGAATTACTTTTACTAATCAAGATGTCACTTGAACAGACGTAAGAATGCGTGCATGCATACAGCATGTCGGCTTGTGCGAGCAATACACCGGGTCGCCAGCTTTCCTTTTGCGTTTATAGCCCTCCACGCGACATCAGTTGCGCTGCTTTCAAGAGGCGACCCAGGTTTTGAGATACCAAAATGTTAAGTTCATTCCAAGGAAATCCTGGGAAAGATCTAAAAGGAAAGAGCTAACCTTGCTGTCAACCTTGAGGTTATAGGCTGAATTATTAAGCTTCTGGTGTTATACTCTAAAAAAGTAGACGATTTAATGATAGTAATAGTTCATTTTAAGCCAAATTTTCTTTTATATCATGAAATATTCCACTTTTTTTTTCCCTGAATCCTTCATACTTGATTATATAAAATGATTCACCATAGGTCAACAGCAGAGGTACACTGCAGATCGCGCTAGTGCTTGTAGAGTGTTTGTGCGCGCAAGCTTGTGTGATATATGCTGGTTAGGTGGACACGTTGATGCGTCACTGCGTCACGGCCTGCGTCATAGAAGTTCTTCTCGGTCAGTATTAGGCAAAAATATTGTTTGGGCACCGCTAGCTGCAGTTGAACTTTGACAAATTATTATCATTTGGGGCTCTACTGGATGTTTTAGCGCTTTCAGTAAATAGCTTATTTTTGTGATAATGACAGTTTTGAGGACGTTTTTGTGTTTTCTTTTGTGATACTGCAAAAATAGGACAATAGCTAAGGGTTAGAAATACTAGACATGCCATAATCAGTTTGGAAATTGACAAAACTGACAACCTTTAAACACACAGTGAGAAACCCATACGACAATACTCTTTGCTCAGACACAGACCTGCTATAATTAAGTCTGGCTGCGAGCACAGGTCCAACATGCATTGACCTATACTGCATTCTTATTCTCCAGATGATCTCAGGATTGTGGTCAGAGGGATTGTGATAGGTCGCTAAGAATTTGTGGAGAAACAAACCCTCCGTTCTCCAGGTTACGACCCAAATTCAGTCGATAAGAGTCGTCGAAATCATTCACCGCCATCAGATTCTGTTGGCCCGAAGAAGCCGAGTGATTATTAGATGCATTAGGTTCAGTTGTAGCCATAATTATCAGTACAGTGGACTTGGCCTCCTGTTATTGAGGTAGACTTTTGTGATTAAGCTGTGTTTTGGTTTTGTTTTTTTCCTGCTTAGACAGTGGGCTTTCATCCGTGGATTTGAAGGGTATTTTGTGATGATGTGTGGTTAAACTTAATATTTTCCCACCGCAGATGAACTCGTTGGTATGTGGTGTGGGCAGTCGTCGTTGGTATGTTTGACATGCTGTGTTGAAATCACTTTTGTAATGATCCTTTTGGACTTTTTATTGAATTGCCTTACCATCCCCTCGGTCCCCTCGATTGATTTACTGTAAATCTTGCCAGCGATATGGGAAAACAATTTATTGACTGACTTTAAAATCGCCCTTCGCTAGCCTCTCAACTTCTTCTGAGGCGAGGCCCCATGTGGATGTTGTTGTCGAATATGTCTGCTGGTGGTGATGGAGTTTTAGATATCAGAATAATGCCTTGATGCCTTTTTGTTGTCTTCAATTTGGGGAGACTTACAATGTATATATTAAACTGTATTTATAAATAAACTAAATAAACAGTTGATAATTACACTACCTGTTTTCTCTGATATATGTCTTTCTTCCCTCCTTGGCTTTAAAGATGTTTTGGCAATAATAAAAGGCTGCACATTTGCTATAGCATTACTTCCCTCTTGTTGTGCCCTCATGAGCTTACTTTACAGCAGGAGCGCAGGGTGACAGGCTGCTTTCAAGAAAGACATCATGACATGTAAGAAAACATTACCACTTTTCCAAGATGTCTGCTGTGAATAAGGGGCCTGTTGGTTATTCATTAACGTGCTGGCACCTGTTGGGAGGCAGACCTCTTTCAGGCCTTTCTTTCTGTTTTGTCTCTCAGCTCTTAACATAGACTTAGCACACACTTGTACACATTACAGCTCTGTTGCCGTCACACCCCATTCATATTTATCACAACTTTGCTCTTTGCGTTTTTCAGATAAAACAAATGAATGTGTTATAAGTTTGCGCACACCGTGAGATATATACGCAAATGCTGAACGCTCGCGCAACGCTGTTTTAATTCCGCCCCCACAGCCACATAATGTACGTATCTCAGACTGTCCGCGTGCACAACGAAGGACGCGATGCTCCGCGTTCCTCGCGCACGCACCGCTCGCCCCGATGGCCAAACGACGAGCGCGCTCCCGCTGTGTAGCGACAAGATGGCGGTCGCCGCCTCATCAGGTAAATGTAGCGGAGGAATAAATCACTACAAGAAGCGGTCGCTGAATTATCGGCTCGGCGAGTTTTCACGGCGTAGCTGTCAAGTTCCGCAGTGAGGCTGATTATCTACCGACGCAACCGACGCGTGAAAAGATGCGAGTTAGCGCAAAGACGGAGCTTTTCAATGGAATGAATAGGGTGCGATGCTACTAGCTAACGCTAAGCTAACGCAAGTTGGTTAGAGGAGCAACGGGATGCTGTGGGACAATAGTTCAAAATCTAACAGCCGTCAAATCGTTTAACACCAGTCGTCTGCATTTATAACATCATATGACTTGCTGGCCTCTATTTAATAACGCAATTTGGCGGTTTAATAATGTTTAGAGCTGATGCTTGCAAGCCCCACCGGTTATTCTAAACTCCGGATGATGCAAAATCTCATTTGCGACGTTAAAATTGTCCGCAGCCCGCGAGCCCGTGAAAACTGATGTGTCACAAACCGGGTCCGTAGCGTTGAATGTTATCGTTTGATGCCGATGCATCAGCATTCAGCCTTCGTGCATGGTTAACCTCAGGCTGCCAAACGTCAACAATGACGGTACGTTTTCTGAGACGCTGACTCCCAGCTTATCCAGACAATATGATGCTTGCTTTGTGTCGGCGGAGGGCTGCCGACGAGCCGGCGAGCTGAGCATTGCTGCACCTGCTGGCGGCGTGGCCGCGTTGGTTTGCACGGCTCGGTTAACGGTGCAGCACCGTCATGTCTCACTGCAGAGGCCAAATGATGCAGCATTGTTAAAGTCAGATGCTAAATCAGAGGACGTCGATGAGCATCCAGTGTTGTTGTGATTGTCATGAAAGCTGGTCAACCAAGGGTTATTTTCCTGTCACGTTGCGTGTGTCTGCATGAGTCACGCCACGACCAGCTCGCACCTTTTTATAAATGCAAGTCATTGCTCTGCCCTGACAGTTTGTAAGCATGGCTGTTACCTAAATCCACTTGTCACGGTGGAAGTGTGCATGTGTGGGCATAACAGTCTGGCTTTTGTGTGTGTTTGTCCGCAAACAGGCGTTAAAGTTCCTCGCAATTTCCGGCTCCTGGAGGAGCTGGAGGAAGGCCAGAAAGGTGTGGGAGATGGCACAGTCAGCTGGGGTCTGGAGGATGACGAGGACATGACCTTAACACGATGGAGAGGAGTGATCCTTGGTCCTCCGAGGGTGAGCAATGCCATCTTTTAAACACTACAAGCATCAAAGTGGCCTGGATGTTCACGCCCTCGTGTGCCCGAAAGGCGCCGCACTTGATCAATGACCTGTGCAGCATCTTGAGGCACATGGAAAGGGACGGAGCGTAATTATTGATGCCGCGTTAGTCGTGAAAGTGAATTAGATGCAGCGGCGCAATTAAAAACGCCTTAGTGATGACGGCGATGTGTCATAAAACGGCAAGAAGCAACAGGTGGAACATCATAAAGCTCATCGAACGTTAGCATTGATTTTCTTTTTGTGGAGGCCGTACATAATGACGTTACTGTGTTTTTTTAGGTTTGCTGGACTGCCCTTGGGGGCTAAGCGCAGCTGCATATGTGTCTGTAAAGCATAATACTACCTAGAAGACAGCATATTAACTCAAGGACCTTTAGAGCACACTGTAAAGGACGCATTAATGTATGTCTGACGATCGCTGGCTCAGCCCACTTGTATTTGGAACGCTTTTGTGTTATGAAATCAAGTAAAACATAGTTACATTTTAAACAGTCACAACCTGAATTCTGGGCATTTTCACCCATGTGTGGTATTGTTGGATCCACTGAACGCCGTGTGCTGTTTGTTGATGTTTAGTATGCTGTCCACTCACCTCTCTCTCTCTCTCTCCCTCTCTCCCTCCTTGTCTCTGCCCACAGACCAGCTATGAAAACAGGATGTACAATCTGAAGGTTGAATGTGGGCCGGAGTACCCAGAGTTGCCGCCGTACGTCAGATTTGTGACAAAGATAAACTTGAATGGCGTGCACACCTCCAGCGGTGTGGTATGTAAATCTTCTTAACCAGCCTTTGATATTCTAGCCTGAAATGTGGACATTCATGGATGCGTTTAGAGAAAGAATTTAGCTTCTGTATATTTTGTAACATCAAATTTTGTCCAAACTCAAAAAGCGCGTTCACACTATTTGAGCATATGTGCATGCATATAATTAGCTGCACACAGTGACTCTGCCTGATCAGCGCGGATCAGCTAGTTCCTGTTAATGAAACCGCTGCGCTAATTTTGGCGCAAGAGAATCATACATGCAGTGTAAGTCGTGCACATCCGCAGTTCAGTCGAAATGTGACTCGTGTTTATCCAGAAACTTGTGGTCTTACCGCATCATTGCAGCTCAAAGGAGGCGGCCTTAGATCACGTCATACTGTTGTAATTACACATTATTCTCAGTTTGATATATATATATATATATATCAATATATATATATATCAAAATGGGCTAATGTAAACATAAAGGAAGTCGCCTGCGATGCCACGATGTTATAACACATCCTAAAAGTCAACATTTTGGTAAAACTGAGCATTAGTTTCTGCTGTTTGTGATGTAAAACACAGATTGTCCTTGGCAGGCTTTATGAGCTTCACAGGATTTAACAACACATCCATCTTGACTTCTTCTCCGTCCCGCAGGTGGACATGCATGCGGTGACAGCACTGGCCAAGTGGCAGAACTCCTACAGTATCCAGATGGTGCTGCTGGAGCTGCGACGGCTCATGACGTGCAAGGAGAACATGAAGCTTCCTCAGCCACCCGAGGGCCAAATCTACACCAACTGAGCCCCCTCGCTACTTTTGCCTCCATCTTTTTCTCCTCCATCCACCCACACCCACCTCCAACTCTTCTGTTTTGCTTTCATCCCTTTATCCCCCATTTCTGCGCCATGTGACATTCCACCTCCTGCCGACACCTTGACTGAGCACACACACCCACACACACACACGCAGCAGAAAACTTAGTATACATTTATCAGATACATGCAAACATGCATACACAAATGCACATACACTTACAGATATCTCTACGCGCACGCACACACACACACACACACACACACACACACACACACACACACTTATTGAGCATTCATGAGAGCCATTCCAGGCACTGGCCCCCCCCCTCCCTCTCCCATCACTGGAGCTCTGGTTGGACTCGACGTGACGGTGCAGGCGGAGTCTTCGGTCCACACCAGATCAGATCAGATCATTCGAATACTGTACATGTTACTAATCTTTTTTTTATTATTATTTGTTAAAAAATGCAGATTGTACAATAACATAAATAATCTTATTGAGTGTACCTCCTCTTCGTGCGTTGCCTTTTTGTACCAACAGCCGCGTTTAGCAGAACACAATCGCTGAAGAAACGTGCGGTCGCTGTTCGTAACAAGGCGGTTTTCTTTTAAACCTCATCTGTAAAACAGTGCGTGTCGACACGGGCTAGCCTATGATGTGGCTTTAAGCACGACTACAGCTCAGTAAGGTGCGTGGAAGTGGTCACCTTACCCAAAATCTACTGTTCCAGTTAAACCAAATCAGATACCTCTGTCGCTCCTGTGTAACGCCAGGCGAGTGATCTGACTTGTGAAACTGTCTTTGCTGCTTGATGTGACAGTGTGTTTGTCCGTTTCTTTCAGGAATCTTAATTCATGCTTTTCATGCATTTACGTCCTCATAGGTGACTCTGAGTCAGTGCTCCCGGGTCGCAGGTTGAGACGGAGCAATTGTACGTAACCCCCGACATGCAGGGCTCATTTGCATAACTTCTGGTCTTGAATGGCCAGAGCAGATTCTGCAGATGCACGACATGAAGTTGACTTAAAGTTTGTCTACAAGCAGGACAGTTTGTCAGGTGCAGAAAGGAAACACACAGAAATGTTTATCCCAGACACTCAAAACCTCAAAATAAAGTCAAAGACGGCCTGATCCTATACGAAGAGGTCGACAGCAGTCATTTTGACATGTTGCAGCAGTTGGAGAAGCATGGGTGTTAATGACGGGAGGGCATGCTCATGCTGGTTTAATGACAGTTACACCCGTGCATCTTTGCTGTGACACATCAGGATGTGGTATAAATGAGTCAGTGTCGGTTCAGGTCACCCACATAACAAGATACTTAAACGCTGGATAGGAATAAAGACATGGATCCTGCAAAGTAATTATTCTGCAACTTCATGGGTGGAAAGTGTTGCAAGTTATTTTTGGCATTTCTTTGTGGAAGAAAGAGACAGAGAAGAACGTCAGAGACACAAAATAACCACAAACAGACACAAAATGACACAAGGAGTCACCAAACGACTGCAGAGACACAAACAATAGGCACAGAACTACGAGAAGTCACAAAACAACTTAAAAGAGACGAAAAGCAACCAGAAAGCGATACAAAAGGAACACATAGAGACACAAAACTATCACACACACATGCAATTTGACCAAAAATAGACACACAACAACCAGATGAGATGGAAAGTTCAAAGAGACACAAACATCTACAGAGAGAAACAGGTCTCAGAGGTGTCTGTCTCGATTTGTGTGTCCTCCTATTGAGGAGGGATGGTAGGGTCTGTGTCCATAGTCTAATAATCAGTCTATAATCCTCCCACTGGCTGCCCGGCGTCCACACTGTGAGTGAACGTCTTCACCCTCAGCGTCAGGTCACAGGCTGCAGCTCGCACCTGAAACCAGCAGGGGGCGGTGCATGGCCGCGCAGCGCAAAAACCGCTAACGCAGCACATATTTGTTGCTTCATGCTGCAGCAGGTCAAAGCAGGTGAGCCAAGAGACAATGTCAAGGGCACCTCGAAGTGCTTCAGCGTTGACATGACCTAATTAAGAGGCGGGTGCAGTAGAGACAGCTCGGTGCATTAAGACACTGCCCTCTGTTATCCAGTGGAGCTGATCGGCGGCTGCAGTGGACTCTGACCTACCCAGAAGCCATGTGATTCCCATCAGTGTGTGTGTAAGAACAGCCAGAGGAGGTCTGTCACTAACCTCTATATAAGATGACAGCAAGTCGCATTCAGCGCCTCCAGGGACTGAAGAAACTTGTGAGTACACTTCTGCATCTTATTTGCTCAGCAGCGCGTGCGTGCGTGTTTGTGGCCCTGTGTGTTTTCAGTTCCTCTATGAAACATTGAATCTGTACAGAAACCACGCTTTCTTCCTGTTGTCCCCACTGGTCACATTATTTAAAGGTGCAATACGTGTTTTTTTGTTCCTCAGAAGCTCCTCTTTCTTAACCAAACGCGGATGTTATCATGTGATAACACGCATTACAGTGTTTCTCTGACCTGTTTTTGTTCATCATCATCATCATCATCATCATCATCATCATCACCGTCATCGTCATGAGATCATGTGTGTGAGAAGCTACAAGCGTGACAGCAGACACTCGGGCCCACATGGTTCGCTTGATTCCTCCACAACGTGTGACAGGGATGTGAAAATTGCATCAGCTGCTTGACACATGAGTATGAGTGTGTGTGTGTGTGTGTGTGTGTGTGTGTGAACTAAAATGACACTGATTTCACAGCAGCTCCATCGATGAAGAGACACGCTCGACGCTGCTTTGTCACATTTGTGCTGACGCCGGCCTCATCTGACATTTGAATTATCAGTGATTAGAGATATTTATTTACTGCCTCTATCAACAGCTTGAGGTGGAAGTACTAAGAAGAAGTACTTCATATTTCTACTTAAAAGGGAAATGTTTTACTATATTAATCTGATATAGATACTGCTATGCACAGAATATATAGTCAGTACATAAAATATGATGAATGGCTGCTGATTAGAACTATAAAGTAGGTCCACTCTAAATTAGCTTCAGCTCCACCAGCTACAGCAATAAAATGTTGCCCGGGCATGAAAGTGTCCATAATAGCAATTAAGTAATATAATAGTTAATGATATAGCAGTATATTTTGCCAATAACGCTTCTGTAGTTTTACTTAAAAGGGCAGTTTGTAGTTTTTTAAGTGGGCTTGTGTGAGGTAGTGAAATGTATTTTAGCCACATAATTGGAGACTTGCCTAAAAATGTCAACGTTAGCTTAAGTGTACGTTATATTTTTTGTATTTTCAATGTTTTGTCTTGTTAAGAATCAAGAAGCCCTCTTTTCAAATCCTCCAAACTCCTTCAACAAAAACTGTAATTTGGCAGAACACAGGGATCTCTGGTTTGATCGAGGCAGAAGAGACCAGAGGCTCCCATAACATGACTGTTTCAATTAATGGGGTCTGGTGGAGTTGAAGGGAGCATGCATAGAGAAAACGGCCTCAGCACTGATTCAGGATAAGCACCTGATGCAACCCCGCTTCAGAAAAAAACAAACTTACCCTTTGAGTGGGATTTTGAAAAGCACACTTGTGACGCATTCATCGCTGGAGTTTTAATAACTGTGTTTGTTCCATGTGATTTAAGATGGAGGAAGTGTTGAGTCATCAGACCACAATTCAGTTTCTAGCGTTCTTCTTTCCATTTTAACGTTCGTGATTAAGACAAACACCATCAAACAGACACTGGATGCATTTAAACCAATGTACCAATTAGCTGACCACATGTGCACGAGGAATGGTTGATGGAAGGTCTTTAGTTTCTGTCGGTTAAGGCTTTAAATAAAACTCTTTCACAATAAATTTCACAAAACCTTACAACTCCTGACTTTAGAACAACAAACAGACTAAGTTTAATGTACTTTTCATTCAAGGTATGACACACGACTGAACCATTTGAGAAGACGTCTTCTTCTTCAGACTTTCCTCAGACGGACCCAGCTGCAGCATGGCTCTGTTGGTCCATATGCTGGCCTGCGCCTTTGGCCTGGGCTCCTGGGTGGCAGTGAACGGTCTTTGGGTGGAGCTGCCGCTCATCGTCAACACTCTCCCGGAGCGCTGGGAGCTGCCCTCGTACCTGACGGTCATCATCCAGTTGGCCAACCTGGGACCTCTGTTGGTCACCCTCATGCACAAGCTCTGCCCAGGTCGTCTGAAAGAGCAGGTGGTGATTTACTCCATCCTGTCCATCGGCGTTGTCTCCTGCATCCTGCTCGCCTTCTTCTGGGACAAGACGACCACAGTGGCCGGGGCCTCGCACAGCACAGCCTTCTTCATCATCACCTTCTTCCTCTCTCTGGTGGACTGCACCTCCTCAGTTACCTTCCTGCCTTTCATGATGCAGCTTCCAGCTAAATACATCACAACGTACTTTATTGGAGAAGGGCTGAGTGGTTTCATTCCTGGCGTCGTCGCTCTGGCACAAGGCGTGGGCATGGCTAAATGTGTCAACTCCTCAGATACTGCAGGAAACCACACCGATGGGAGCATGTGGTCATTACAGACGGTGTATCTTCCTCCGAACTTTTCCACTGAGGTGTTTTTCTTCTTCCTCGCCGCCATGATGTGCGTAAGCCTGGCTGCTTTTGTTGCACTGAACAGGCTTCCTCCGACGTACACGCTGTCAACCGAACACCTCGCGCCAGACACCGTGGCATCCCGCAGCTCCGGCCTGGAGAACGCGGGAGCAGAGGTTGATGGTGAGCTTGTAACATGCCAGGACAAAGGGGCAGCCCAGAGCCGGCCTCAGCAGGCGGGAGCAAAACACACCATGTACCAGCTGACCTTCATCTACATTCTGGTGGTGTGGGTCAATGCCGCAACCAACGGCCTGCTGCCCTCTGTGCAGACGTACTCCTGTATGCCCTACGGGAACCTGGCCTATCACCTCGCTGCTGCCCTGTCATCAGTGGCCAACCCAGTGGCTTGCACCATTGCAATGTTCTTGCAGAACAGGTAAAATATAGTTAAACAGAATTAGTTTTTTAATTAAAGGACAAGTTTACAGTTTTTTTACAATGTTTAGGTGCCCATGTGAACTTTGAAATAGATTTAACTGGCGTGAATCGTGTCTCTCCCCATGCTTTTCCAAGCAAAGTGATGCCTCTGTGCAAAAATATAGTCCAAGGTCTACCTGAACCTGTAAAATCGCTTATAAAAAAAGCAATATGGAGTACTGAAACTGATAGATTTACTGTTTATTACACCCACA
The DNA here is from genome assembly GCA_008933995.1 of Datnioides undecimradiatus. Taxonomy (NCBI): domain Eukaryota; kingdom Metazoa; phylum Chordata; class Actinopteri; order Lobotiformes; family Datnioididae; genus Datnioides; species Datnioides undecimradiatus. The sequence goes on along the minus strand of WARS01000071.1, from coordinate 5,224,664 downwards.
AATAAGTCAAGTATTATGTTGGAAAATGAGATGGTGCTGGAAAACAGTGATTACTGCACAGAAACACAACATTTTAGCCTTTTAGACTGATTTTCATGAAACCGGATCATAGTACATGGAGAAAATATTTTATTGTTTTCTCTCTGGTGTCCTCAGACTGCTCTGAGTCAACAGTTTCCTCACAGACGGACAGCTTTACTTGTTTATAAAGCGTCTGCTAACCTTAATTAACTGCAGCTGCTGTTATGTAGTTAGCTTAGTTAGCCGCCCAGCTCAGCAGCCTCCCAGTGATCGCAGTCAGACTGGGACTGAGGTCGCTGAAAGCCAATTTGATGACCGGAAACACAGCACAGATGTGGTTTTCTTTGGTTTGGTTTGGCTGTTGGCTGACCCCACTGTACCACCTGCTCAGGCCTTAAGTCCCACACCACTTCCACCAGACGCTCTTTTTAAAAGGATGATTTAATTTCAACGTTCATATGGGGACCTGATAGCGTTAAAAAAATAGTAAACTTATCCTTTAAGTTGCTTACTTTTTCAGATTATCAGTGAGAATGATGTGTTTGGTTTATGTGGGATAATAAAAGCCAATCATGTTATCCTTGTAGAAGATAAGTCGTCTTTCATATCTAAGTGGATTCTTAGAATTAAGGAAACTGCAGCTGATAATAAACCTCTTTTGTTTTCAGGTCACTGGTCTTTCTTGGCATGCTGACGGTGTTGGGGACTGGATTTGGCAGCTATAACATGGCCATGGCCGCTCTGAGTCCATGTCCGCTGCTTCAGGGGTCCGTGGCCGGAGAGATACTCATTGTGAGTGAAACGTGTTGAGTAAGAGACGTAGGAAAGGCACAGAAAACATTTCTCTGTGGCTTTATCAGTGGCAAAGTTCAACCCCACCTTTGCAAAAGAGTTGAGCAACTGCACCTACTCTCATAACAGAAGATGAAGTTACATATTTGGGCTCTTTGTGTGCAGCTGAAGTACCAGCATTTGAAAATGATGATGTGTCAAATCCCGATTTGTGTTTTTTTAGACACAAATGATGACTCAGATGATTCTAGTTTGCTCTCTTTGCCCTCACCAGGTGCTCTCGTGGCTCTTCTTCACCGGGTCGCTGACTTATGTTAAGGTGATGGTGGGTGTAATCCTGAGAGACCGGAGCCACGACGCCCTGGTCTGGTGCGGTGCCGCGGCACAGATGGGCTCACTCGTCGGCTCGGTCACCATGTTCCCGCTGATTAACGTCTACAGGCTGTTCACGTCAGGAGACTTATGCAACACGAGATGTCCTTTATGATGACCTGCGCCAGGAAGGCTGGAGACTCTGTCAGTTAAAGGAACAGTTCGGCATTTTTGAAACATGCACTTACTCAGTTTCTTGCCAACGTGATCGATACTGTACACACACGGGTGTGTTAATTATGGCTCTGGAGGTAGGCGTTAATTAGCGTAGCTTAGCTTAAAGACTGGAATCAGGGGGAAACTGCTAGCCGAGTCAATTCAAATCAGATTTTGTCCTTTTCTATTTCCTGTCTACACAATAAGGATGCAGTAATTAAACAAATGAGAAAACATTGTAATTGGTGAGCGCAGGAGGTGCTAGTAAGCAGATATTAAAAAATCGAAGTGATGCACACTGACCCCTCGTTTCAGCTCTTTATGGTAAGCTAAGCTAACCGGCTGCTAGCTTTAGCTTAGTATTTAGTCCTTGGACCTGAGAGTGGTACGCATCCTCTCTTCTCTTGGCCAGAAAGCAAATGAGCATCTAATACAAAATGTAAAACTGCTCCTTTAAGGTTCCTCTGTAGTGTTAGGACCGGGCTAGCTTTCAGCATTTTGTTTATTTTTATCAATGAATGAATATAATATGAAAACCGTTAACTTTTATCAATTTTAAATTAAATGTGTGATGTTCGACACTGGGATTCAGCTCCATTCTTCATTCTTAGAACTGCTTATTGCCTAAAGTGCATTGCATGAAGCTGTCAGCCTGTTTTTAGCCACTAGATGGCGCAAGCACGCTTTTATAGTCTGCAGGCACCCAGAGACCACAAATCCTTGTCCATGAAATATATTTATGACTGTGTACATGTAAAAACGAAGGTAAGCTAAAGATTTAATGCTGACATGTATACACCTAATATAAGAGGTCATTTCAATATTAAATTAAAAAATGTAGTGCATAAAATGAAAAGCTTATTAGAAAAAAAAGATGTTATTGATGCAGCTGGACTTTTGAGGCACATTTGAGTTTCAGTTTACATACCAGAATTCATAAACCACAGCACATTATTAAGGTTAAAGCAGCGATTCCCAACCATCGAGCTTGTGACACTTTGCTAAAGGTGTTTGACTTGAACCCTTTGCCTCATTTCAGGTGAATATGAGTTTTTAATTGTCTCAACTTCTCGCACTCGTTTCATTTAAATACATACTTCTGTCTCAGAGAGGTTACATGATTCAATAATTCACTAGAAATTAAAAATATCAGAAAAAACAAGGACTTTTACATTTGATGATTACTTGATAATTTGATAATAACTGGATCTGATGCTTCCTTCACCACTGGTGGCACCACTGAAAACAGAACATCATGTGGTCCAGCAGATGGTTTCATTTTTAGCTGAAGTGACAATGATAAGCTTAACAAATGTAGTATTTATTACCGGCCATGCTAATGTCATTGTCCACTTATAGCAATTTATAGTTCACATGATGAAGACAAAGGACTGAACTAGTCATGGAGACAACAAATGGAAAGAAAGACATAAACAGCCATGAGAAACCAGACAGACAATAATCCTATAATATGTCTGGTCCGAGCCCCCATCATCCCCGACAAAGATGCTGCTGCACATCCTCTGAGGAGGACGGAGGGATGCTGGTCATCCCTGGGAACCGCAGAGTGGTTTCCCATCGGCAGCTGTTCTTCCTCTCTGCCCCCTTGCCCTTCAGAAGGAGAGCGAGAGGTTCCCCGGCCTGGAGGTGGAGGAGGAGGAGGAGGAGGGCTCTAATTACTGAAGCTCAGCGGGGGCCGCTGGCTGTTGCTCCTGCCGCTGGTCACTTGGGAGCTTCCCCTGACCCCGGCACTGAGTAAAAACAAAAAGATGAGGATGGGAAAATGGGGCCACAATTAGCCCTACGTAGCCTCCAGGGCCCAGGATCAGTGGAGGAGAAGCACAGATGGGACTTTCTCACTTGGATTTGTTGAATCTACATTGCAGTGTTGTGTAAGCTGTACGGAAATCACTGCGCCGGTTTGTTGATGCAGGATGGGTTTGAATGAAATCATAATCGCCTCAAACAACACATCAGATTTATTGTTTCTCTCTTAAATGAAGAGAGAGAGAGATCCCAGCATGGTCGTAAACTGGGAGCGTTCACCTGCAGACATGCGTGCGAGTGATGCCGCTCGCTGCTTGTTAACGTGACCTTGAGTATTTATGTGTAATCAAAAGGATTTTCTCTAAGCTTCATTAGCTAAATTCCTTGATTGGCTCAGGGCTTTTGTGTCGAGGCGAAACAAAAGCAGCAAAGAAAAGTGTATCGTTTCCCTGCGAGTGTCAGATGGTCCCATCGCTCCTCCAGCTGGTCAGGAGGGGCTGTGGCCACCTGGATGCTGAGTCCCGGTCCTGTGAGATCCTGCAGTCTCCTCTGCCATGTGAAGACTCCACTTACTACGCCACTGAGCGGTCCATCTGCTCAGGACGACACCTCCCGAAGAGGGCCCCCCCCTACAGACTCACCACCACCACCACCACCACCACAGCTCCCCTCCCTCCAGCCAACCACTGCGCCTCTCAGCTAAATGAGCAGCGTGTCAAATGGAAGGAGGGTTTACCCTTCCTTTAACTGGATAAGAGAATGAATTCACAGCGCCATGATGCAATGAATGAGTGAACCCACCTGCACGCCCGCTGAATCGACAGATATGTCACCTGCGCCTGACTTTGCGTGGTCTTCTCGTTCTGGTGCTCACCGTGAAGCACGTTTCGCACGAAGCGAGAGCGCGGCCCCTCAAAGGGAAAGAGCTGTTTTCTTTCTCTCGTTCATTGACGGGAAATAGCAAAACAAAACTCAGAGAGTGTGGAAATTTAGCTCGGGTGAAGCCGCAGGCCGACAGATTTTGGCAGCTGATGTTCAGGTGAACAGCTTGCGGGTAAACCAATTGCTGATGCATGCAGACAACTCACAGACAGGCGCAGCTCAGACAGCATCTCTCCCATCAATTTCCACACGCAGCCCATTTAATAAATGCTGTCCATTTATTTGAAATTGGATGTGACAGCCCTATGTCATTTCACCATAGTGTCTCGGAGCAGACAGTGATGCACATAGGCCCACTCCTCGTTTTCTATCAGCAGGTATTGATGTTGCTTTAATGAAGTGCCTAGCACTCCACCCTAGGAAGAGACAAGTCTGTCAGCATATGTAAATGCTTCCTGCCTGTCATTGTTGTGGGAGGTTCAGCATGGGTCAGCATAGATTCCCCCTCTGGGAAGCCTTTGTTCTGGGGCCCGACTGTGCCACATGAGGGGACCAATTACAGAGCCGCACAGCAGGACGGGGGTGCTAACTTGTTACCCTGCTGTAGTGAGCTAATTATTACCACCACTCTGTGGGTAGTGCGGAGCCAGTGCTCCACGGATGGGTAACAAAAGCTAGCTCGTCCGTGCGCGTGCAGCTTCTACATAAATGGTTTACGCTCCAAGTACATGATAAGACGTTTCGCTTCGGTGAATTGGTTTATATCGCAGGCTCCATTATCACAGTTTGGAAAAGGTCAGCCTAATTTTCCAGCCATAAATAGCTACTGAACTACTTAAATCCCAGTGGAGCTCCTTTGCATTGTCAATGCAAAGGCAATTTACAGGCTACAGACTGCCAACCACATAACCTTGATGCGGTGTCAAGAAATGATTTATGAAAATGCATCCCGCTCTCCCTGTCCCGAGTGAGACCTGGCTGGACCCGGAGTGTTGACACAAAGCCCACACGGCCCGAGCAAACAGCCACTCGCTGAATTATCATTCATATCATAACATCTCAGCGGGCTTTTGTTCCCAGCTCCTGATGAGATATTGGCAGTCTGTTTCTCATCAAGGAGCGCGGGAGATATTTGCCGGGCTTTTCGCCGAGCTGCAAAACGCTTCAGCTGATGCGCAAAAATGACGCCTTATGCTAATGCCAGGGAGCGGAGACGCACGTCAGGTATCTGACGAAAAGTAACAATGAGCAGGTCGGCCTGAATGTGTAAACACGCCGGAGCTGGAGCTGCGTTATCAGGAGCGTTTTGGACGGTAAACAAAGGTCGAATTTTAGGACAAAATCCCAAACACGCCTCTTGATGCATACAGACGCCCTTCCCTTCTTGCTATTAGCCCCCTCCCCTTACATCCAGCCCATTCATCTCCTTCTCCCCACCCCCCAGTGACCAGTCTAGCCCAGCTGCTAGGGGCTACCAGTCCCCCTCGTGTGTGTGGGGCCAGTCAAGTGGAAAATGGCTGCTACCGAGAGAGCCCACTTTAGAGAGCCATCATCCTTTGAAGGGGCATGATGGCCTTTGACAGCCACAGTGTTAACATGGAGCCCACACGAACACAGCACTGCTATTATCGTGTTTACTAAAGCAAGAGGAGCGAAGAGGGGATCAAGGGGAGACCCTGTTGGTTGATGTTTGAATCCAGGGGTGGCGGGGTGCTCGTCTGAGCCACGCCACGGTGGCATTGTGGGGGAAACATGACACGGGATCACTCACAGGCAGGTGGAGATTGTATTTCAACACGTCAGTCGGGCCTTTTAACGGCCAGATCGCTCCCCGAGTGTGTCGGGGGTGATGTGTTTTTATCTCGGTGCGGTCTCATTCAATCGTTCACCCGTTTCAGGCGGATACGGCAGGTAACATAACTCCCGCGCTTTTCTCAGATGAATAGTTAAGCAGCAGTCAGACGTCTGCAAATGGTCCAAGAGACTTTTTGTGCAAACAGGTTTGACGTGTTTATCATAAATACAAATATCCGATGAGCTGGTGTGACCAGACAGACACTGGTTGGTTCCATATTTATGTGAATTTATTGGGTTGAGAGACAAGAACTGCCAAGAATAGAAAGAGGAACGAGCTCTGACACACGGCAAAGACATATCATCATGACAAACAGTAGCTTATTTACACATCAAGCAGTTACAGAGAGACACAATTATTGGTTTGGAGTCGTGTTTGTGTCCACCTGATGAGTGTAAGTTCAATATTCGCTCTCTTCTGAGAAATATCTGTCTCGTTAGCACCTAAATGCTCCGCTCCAGCTTGTCTCTAGCTGTGACTGCCTGCTGTTTGGTCCTAAGCAGGCAGTGGATAGAGGGTTTTTAGAGTTTTTGCACTGAAAACAGCTGCCCGCTGCTGAACAACGATGCCGTGAGAGATGCCACTGTTCCCCGTCAACATAAGAGAGTTGACAGCGAACCAAATCAATTAAGTTGTGAGTCAAACAGCAAAAACAATGAGCTGAAACTCACTGTAAAGCTCCATAATGCTGAGCGAAGCTGCAGATTTAGGTTCTCAGTTGGTTCATCATTTTAAATGGCTCCCTATACATCATCATTTATTGTTTGTATAGAAATACTGACTAAAGCTGCTTTGATTAGTGTTTGTGATGAATTTCTGTGACTTTTAGCGTTTTAGCGCTTTGAGTGCGTGGCGGCACTCTGCAGGATGACATGAAGAATATGCAGCTGAGAAAAACAGCAACACGCTCGTTAGCTGACGCAGTGCGCTCGAAACCGCCTTTGACCTCTCGCAGTGGGCGCATCCCAATTTATGGATGCAGGTTGGATCCGGAGCAGATAAAAGCTGACACTGTTTCATCCGGCCAGGCTTTCACTGGCTCCACTCCAGCTCTGGCTGACTGCTGATCTACGGCTGTAACTCGACCAAAGCCGCTCTCACAGCTCGTGGCACATGTTGCTGGAGGACGCACGTGGAGCTCAGAATGAGCAACAGTGATTTTAACTGCAACAAATGGTCGAGGTGCGTCATTATCCAGATTTTTGGTGAAGGGATCATTACCTGCCACAGATGCCACTGTTGTTTTGTGTCTCCATTTGTCCCGAGGCTAATACAACCACCACACTTGAAAAGAGCAGGAGGCGCCTTTGTGTAGACGCACACCTGATCTTAGCAATCAATTGGCAGCACTCCCCCCGCACAAGTCTCTCAGGCTCTGCCTCAAGGCCGTCCATCTGTTGCTGCAAGGATGTGTGGCTATGGGTGAATGTGCTCGCGTACAGGTCGGCATCCATCTGTGTGCACGTGCGCGTCGGGGAGTGGGAGGCTGCAGGAAATATGTGATTTGTGGTTTTGCGCCTGTTGACACCCCTGCTCCCAGAGGTGTAGCTCTCTCACTCTCCCTGTAACCATGAAACTGATATTTAAAGCAGAAAGAGGTGACAAACAAATGTGGCAAGATGCTCGGGGTGTAATTAGTACAAACAGAGGTAGCATTAAGGGGCTCGTGAGGAGGGGGCACTTAGACGTATACAATCTGACGAAACGAGCTTTTATCTTTCCTATAACCAGATGTAAAGATGCACATGAAGGGAAGAAAGCTGAGGTGAAAAGGACAAAAGATGCCGTTTTTCCAACGTATTACAGCAACAGATTTTTATTTCCTGCTGAGTCTGCGTTACGCTGCTGTGCATGAACACCTTATCTTCTCTGAGAGCGCTAGAAAAGGCTCTTGATGGTGGTGTTCGGCGCCTTCAGCTCTAAATATGCATCCTGTCAATGTGCATTTGGACTTTTCACCCAAAGTGTCTCATTTCAGTGTAATTCAATGAGAAAAGCAGTGCAGACGAGCATTGTTAATGATGACGATGGAGAGACTTAATGTCCTTGTATGCGGCAGGTTTTAAACTGTATTTGTGTCCCGGCCCGTCCATCTGTCAGCATTAAAAACGAGAATCAGAGGAGGCAGGAGATCTGAAAAAGCACCAGTAGCTTACAATTCACGCCTATACACACCTCTGTTTTGATATTATACTTACATTTATCTTAACATCTCTTATCATGGGAAATTCATTCTGCAGAAGTTGTTGAAATGCACGACATGCAGTTTGCAGTCTGATTGTTGATTGGTGGAACATGCTCAGATACTGCCTCCCATCCCATCCCATTTGACGTTCACATCGACTTCAACGCAATGATTGGTCAGCTGCGAGAGAGTGTGCAAAGTTCAGACATCTCTTTATCCTTACACAACTATTTCTGACACATTTGAACTGAGTGTGACACGATGAACCTCATCCAGTAGTGACAATTTGAAAAGTCCCGTTATCCCATATTTAAACAGTTATCATATCTTGCTCTTTCCCAGTACAGCAGCTGTGTCAAACCTCACCGTTTTCCGATGTGGTCAATTAAGATATCTGCAAATCGTTTAAAGAGGAGTGCACCTCTTGCACCTAACATACATTATTAGTTGATAATGGGTTAATAACGTTGAAACATATTGGGCGACACTTCTCACGGTCTGTGATTTCCAGTAACATAGTAAGTGTAGTAAATAATGAAAACAAACTATAATTAAATAATTTTGGTGTAAAGTATTTGACAGTAACAATATGCTACCAAAGAAAATAACAATGAATCCTGAGACAAACAAACAAACAGACCTGAAACAAGCAGGCAGGACAACACTCTTTCACACACTTTCAGGCACTTACACCTTTCATACTTTCTATTTGAATGGTTTTAAGCCATTATCTCAAGGGTAAAAGCTGAAACTTTTCCTTTATTGTCGAGCTTGACGGGACATAATGTATCTGTGCATTACAGTGAAGAATATCTGTCTCCCAAGAGCTCATGGGAACATGATTTTTGATACCACTGACCTTGTAAATATTGAGCCTTTCTGATGGATGTGCTGCACGAAACTCGATTCAGCACTGTCCTGTGTTGACTCCGGTTATATTTGATGCACAGAACATATAAGGAACTGTTAAATAATTAATCGGCGTGTGTTGCACCGTTGCTTTGGTGCTCTGCTCTGTATGGTTACCTTCAGTCTTTCCGTTATGTGATTAATTTGCTGTGCACTTGGGTGTGGCATTTAGATTTCGTATTTCCTTTAATTGGTATCAAAGGACTTGTTGGTTGTTTGGTTGTAACCTGTTGTTTTTTTTAAGATTTATTGATTAATTTTCATTATCTCACACAGATTATTGATCTCCCTCTCATGCCTGCACCGCTGCTCTGTAAGCAGAATAGTCGGAAATGAAAAAACAGCTAAGTGTCATGTTCAAAGCGGCGCCCTCTCTCCCCGTGCGCTCTCACTTTAACATGATTTAGTTTGTTATGGGGATTCAGTGCCGGAGAGAATGTCATATGCTAAGTTAACCTCTGCATGCCTCGGTGGCTCGGTGCCAGTTATGAAAGGACACGAACATGGAGACACTCTCTTTGATGACGACAACTGGCAAAGTCCCCAACCTTTAAAACAACTCTAGCCGCTGCTGGATGTATCCGATGGTGTGAGTGCACTCAATAAATCTGCGGAGGGTCTGATTCAGACTCCCACACATCACCGCTCAGTGTCCTTGAAAGCAGCTATTGCCGCATCAGTTCAGGAAACACAAGATCTGTCCGCTCTGCCACAAGTCAATGAGTCACAGAGAGCCCTTTTAATTGTATGGATAGCAGGTGACGTCCATTTGATAAATATATTGAGTAAGAAATACTCACAGATCATTTCAAACCCTCACTCCGAGCTTGTCTTCTCATTGGACGGCCCACTGTGAGGACAGCCAACAATCCCATTGAGAAATTAGCAGGGTCCCCTGTGCTTTCCTCTCCTTTAATGAATAATTCAGCTGTCAGGGTGAAAGCAGGGCGAGGAGACCTTGTCGGTGACGACTGACTCAGCACTCTGTGGCCTGAGGGTGACACTCTAAACCTGAGCGTTGCATCCTGTGCCCTCCATAACAGGTAGTGGTGCTACGGTATGTCGCCTGTGTCGGTGGTCACACGATTGTCCAAGTGCGGAGGAAGTGAAGGAGAGGAGAGGAAGGATTGTGTGGATCTACTTATCGTCAGATTAGATCAGATAAAAAGCCCAAGCTGCAGCAGTCGGTTCAACACATCCTACCGGTGATCCTCTGACCTTCTGACCACAAGCAGCTCAGTTTTCATGCATCCTCCACACACCCTGCTCCACTGATGGTGCCACAAGCTTGTGGTCTGTGTGACACATAATTGGGTGGATTGATTTGGTACAAACATTCATGTTCCCATCAGAATTTATTAGAGTAAACTTGTTATATTACTATCATCAGGTCAAAACTGTCATTCCAAAAACAACGGGAGGCAAACATCTGTTGTCCATTGGAAGCAAAAGAGGAAGGAAGCAGTCAACACTAGACCAGAGTGAGCGGTTATTATTGTTACCATGGGAATGAAGGTCCGAATCAACGCACAAACCATGCATCGCCCTATCGATTGCGGTGTCAGATCAGAAAATGCTAATATGCACCAACGGTGCATGGACATTCCCCTCATCCTTAGCTGTGCATATTCCATGTTTAATGCTAAGTAGCAAATGTTAACATGCTAAAACACATGCTAAACATCATACTCGTCAGCATAGCAGCATGTTAGCACTGTCATTGTGAGCTTAGCATCTTAGACTGCACATGTTAGCCCAGTGAGGCCAAATGTAGGCACAGCAGTGCTTTGAGCTAAATGCTAACACTGCTGTTGTGTAACGACGTGAGCCACCCATGCAGGAAACGGCAAATAATGGTTAAGATACTATTTTCCACACACCTCTTTGTGCCCATGTCAAACTCATCTTTCCATCCATCTATTAACACTTATTTCCAACACCCAGCGTTATTCCAGTGAATGTTTTGTCTTTTGTTTCATTCTATTGGGCGCATCGTGCCTGTGGCTGCCTCCTGCATTCATAGCCAGTGGAGGAGGAATGGCATTTCAGCAGAGTTACAAAAGATGGCTCCACATCCAGGGCACACAAGCCCCCTGGGCCTGGTGCATTTGCCTCCCATGGTCCACAGAGCTCTGAGCAAACATCTGTTTCGCTCAGGAAACAACCTTTGATCTCGGAGCGAAGGCTTGCTGTCAAATTAATGAAGAAAAGGGATCATTACACGCACAGAAAGTGAAACCGGTAACTCTGTTTTCACGTTATTGATCAGGAGTAAGTGTGAGGTTAAGGATGATTCATTTATTCAGCCTCTGAGCACGAGCTTATCACACTGGATCAATGCATTTCAGGCTAGTGGAGACCGAAACTCAGCGAGAGCCAGAGAGAAAATATTAGAGTGCGACCGACAAACATGTGCATACTGTCACAGCGCGGAGCTGTTTACAGATTATATGCAGGTCTATGGGGAGCATTTTACAAATATATAGGTCACAGCAAAAAGAAAGTCTCTGAAACATTTTAGATTTTTAGATTTTATATTTCTGCTTTGGTGATAATTTGGATTTTCTGCAGTTTTTATTAAAACTGCTGTTCAAATACAATTGAAATTAGAGTAACAAGGGTATCAGACAGCGCTCATAAAACTCAACTAACTACTAGTACTAAACTAAACGTCATGTAAGAAAATATATTGTTCTTTCGAGGAAAATTCAGAGGGAATTATAAGACAATTACTGACCCGTAAATTAAAGAGTTAATGCTTTATTTCCCTGCATGGAGGTCTGAAAGCTCCTCGGTGCCAGGAATTTAAATACGCCGAGTCTAAAAACACTGGAAGAAAAATGTCGGTTCTTGACCTTTGATTGTTGCTAAAAGCCTTAAATTCACAGAAAAATATAGAAAGACACATGAGTCCAGACTCCCGACGTTGTGCAGCAACAACAAATGCATACTGTTATCATCTTATTTTAAAACTATGGAAATTTGCACAATTGTATTAATTAAGTACTGATTAAAATCTGATGCAGTTCTATTATAGTTGTGATTTCACTCTGCAGGAATCGCACAGTTTAACTGCTCATATTTACGACATTTAACACACATAAAAACAAAGACACTGTAAACACACATGTTCCCAGCTATAATACTGTGGTAACTGGTAACTTATATCTTGGTTTATGCCAAATATGTGTCAGAGAGTCAAATTAAGTATATAATAAGTCAGAAACATCTATCTTCTCCCACATCCGTCACTCTGTGATGTATTAAGGCATCCGATCAAATGCATAAAACCGCGCTTGACCGTTAGCTCCTGGGTTGCTAGCATAGCAGCAATGCTGGTCTGAGGTTTGAGGTGTTTTACACTTCCAAAGAAATAATCACTGAAGCTGCTGTTTCGCTGTGACTCAAATAGTACCAGTTTAGTTTATTTAATCTTATCCAACCGCTTTAAGCAACTTTATCTAATAGCGACAGCTGGCGGGAGACGGGACAGGGGAGGCTTGGGGTGAGTCTAACTCAGGCCAAACATGCTAAAGACTCAGCCTTGATACAAAGCAGGAAGCATGATTTTTATTCCCACTGGCAAACCGTGAAGATCTGCCCAGCTGCTGATTGCCTCCGATCAGAGGAAAGGTAGGAGTAGGTCTGCGTGGAAACACAGCACTTTAGCATCTGAGTTATCAGGGGCGCCCAGCCTTATTATTCTCATAATGTCCATATGTACTATTATGAATAAATCAATAACAATATAATCATATTCCATGATAAAAGTGTTAATCCAACCACATTGAATTTCCATCCATTCATGCCTCCATTCATTATGTATACCTGCTTATCATATGCAGAGTCACAGGGGGGCTGGAGCGTATCCCGGCACACACTGGGCGAGAGGCAGAGTACAGCCTGGACGAAGCCCAGCCCACCACAGCCAGGATAAATCTGGCACATTCACTGAACAGTACTTCTAATCTAATGATACCTTTGTGATGTATTTTCATAAATTCACAGTGTGCATAATAAGCAATACCAAAAGAAACTGCAGCACTGTTAATAGTATTTTTCCACACATTTTGCCCACTGCGTGATGACACAGGCGTCAAACGTTAAGTGGGTAGTGTAGCAGGAAGGTGAGATAATGGATCGCACGTCAGTGATACTGCCAGCGAGTTAGCGCTTCTCTATAATGCCTATAAAAAAATGAGATTTTAGCTATAGTGTGCTGTCAGCGTGTGGGGATGAAATGAAGCCCAGCTTTACTTCATGTCCAGATGCACATGGATGCCTCAACAACTCCCTGATTCTTTGACTTTGGATAGTTGACTTGACAATCACGGCGACAACAAATTTTCATCAACACGCGCAGAAACATTACTGTCAATCTCCTGAGACAAAGCACGGTACCAATCATCAGTGATGTACGGAGAAAGATTAAGTGACAACAGCCTTCTCCCAGACATAAAAAAGCCTTTTATTGAGAATTCAAACAGGTGTCATACTGGTTTCTGAGAGGCAAAACAAATGACAGGCTACTGAGCCGTAAATAGCACAGCAGACGATGGGAGATTGGCCATATGTCCACTGTGTGTGCGAGCGCCAGCCACACTGGCTCGGTTTGAGATAGGATTCTTTTGGGAACATCCCAGTAAAAGCTCCTCTGGGACGACGAGGGATTCAACTGCAACATCCATTCGCTCAGTTTTGTTCAGCCGAAATGCTTAGACGGCGCACTCGTCTCCTCTGAGGTTTCCATGTGGTGAAATTAGAATTTTGCAGATTGTCATTTGTCAGCGCTAATCAGTTACATGAATGTCGAAACACAAATGTCAAATGCAGTGAGAAAACATGGGATGATCCAAAATGTTGCGTGATATCAGTTTCCTATTTGTGTACCTCATTAGCCCCCTTATGGCCCCTCTAAATTCACTACCAAGAGAGTGCAGGGTCTCCAGACTTCTGTGTGTGTGTGTGTGTGTGCATGAGGGAAGGATATGGGCGTTCTCTGAGGAACACGCACCTCCATCTGGGCCAAAGTAATTGGTCTGCTATTCATATTCAGCAGTGTAATAGCCTCTAGCCGCGCATACAGTCACACATGAACTAGTTACACCGAGGAACAATCAAAAGATGGGATGACCCAAGTGTCAGTTTTCCAGGAGGGGTTACCGCAGCAACATGGCGGGACAAATCTAACCTGGTTTGATGGGACGCGTAAGAAGATAAATCCTTTTCTGATTGAATCTGTCGAGCGTTATCCACAGGCCTCCAGTCTGCAGCATTTAGCAGGAGATTTACATTTTTTTTTTATGCAGAAGCACCGTTAGATTGCACCAGTTCTTGGGACTATGAAGGTGAATCTCAGCGACTTGTGCATTATGATGAACTGCCATTAATAGAACCTGCTGCATTTAAATATATATATATATATATATAAAAAAAACAATCTGCCCTTCTTTCCCTGAGAAAAGGCCTCCAGCAGTCCTGCATCCTGAAATGTATGCAGTGAATCATCAATTACAGTGGCAGCTTATGGTATTTTATCATCATGTTGAATAAATAATTGTGTTAAGTCACCAGAGAGTGCAACAATAACAACAAGCACAATAACACATTCACTGTATCGGTGCATTAACATTTCTTTGGCAGTGAAGAATAAACTGGATCTATTTCACCATTAAAAGCATCCCTCAACACCGTCGGTGCAGTGGGGCTCGTGTGAAGCCCCCCCCCCCGCCGTAAAGGTAAGCTGCCGCTGATGTTTTTCCTGTGTAAAAACACCTATAATTACCTGCGTAATGGAAGAAAGCACCCTTCATCATCTGATCATTCTCAACAAGATAAATATGTAGGTCAAGGCATTTAGGAGACAACAAATGCTATCCCTCTTGGTGGCAAGGGCTTGGAGTGGTGTATTTATCATGGTTTCTGAAGTGGTGTCTGAGGCTCAACCAAAGTAATTGATTATTCGAGTGAAGAGGAGCCCAGCCCACATCTCCCAGAAAAATAACAATGAACACCCGCCTCTGGCCTTCCCACGTAGTCTGTCAGAGCTTGTCAGCTGCAGCACCATTCATTCAATCTCACTAAGCGCCAGGCTCCAGGATTCATTCCCCATCCTGCACTATCTCTCCTCCTCTAGCTTCACCTCCCTACACAGCCTCAAGATTACCTCCCAAAGTCTTACAGGTCCCCCCACCCCGCCTCCCGCCTGGCCACCCGCCTCCCCCTCCACCCTCCACCCTTCAGCCCCACCCCACCCGCTCACTTCCTCCCATTCTGCAAGCCTCTGCTGCTCCACCCCTCCACCCTACTTGGTCCTGATGAGCCATTGTGAGATTCAAGCAGATGGATGGGGAACAAAGGGGTGAGAGGGGGGCCCCCTCTGCCTGTCCCCCTTGTATCACTGCCAACCAGGCTCTGGGTAATCTTCTCAAGCTTTCACGGCAGAGCAATGAATAACCTCAGCCTCCTCTCTGAGACCCAGGCTCCGCCGCAGCCCCCCCTTCTTATCTTACCCTCTGCAGACTCGCCAGGGCCGGCTGCTCCCCGGATAGCATCTCTCACCCTCGCTTTCTACTCACTGTCTCTGCCCTCCACACCCAATCAGGTTTTTTTTTTTTTTGTTTCTAGGGGCGTGTTACAAGGCCCGGAGATTAATTGGGGCTGTGGCTGGATGACATCTGGTCCCAGCTTCATAAAAGTCTAGGTCCTTGAGGTCCGCTGGGTTTATAATGAAGTGTGTATAAGTTAATTTTCTCATCAACAGAGCGTTAATCAGAGCTTCTTCAGTGGCTATTTCAACACTTATCCGGGTGCAGCTCAGAAAACAGTTTGATTACCGGAGCTCGCTAATGCAGCAGGAACTGACCCAACCTGCAGAAAAATCATTTAACCTGTTTAAACAGTTGCATTTCTTCTTTCACTTAAGCTGATTTTATTTTTTAAAGGCCCAAAACCGACAATGAGTTGATCCCACTGACAGGTACTGACTGTGCATCCAAAGCCTGGTGCATCTCTCTCCTCTGTGACTCTCAGCTCCATTGTTGTCCATAAACTACAAAGAGTGCATCAGTGCACCACACTGTTGCGCCGAGTGACAAGTTCCTTTAATGTGTGCGTCCATTATGAACTCACTCGCTGTTGTTTGTTTTGACACACAGTCCTGCTGCTCATAGTTCAAATAAATACACAATTTACAGTCCCGCTGGCTATTAAGGGACATTCAGCCTATTTGAAATGATAAAACAGCATATTAGTGAGGCTCAACTGAAACCAGCAAGACTAACAATGAACAGAGTGTGTTGTTAAGTGTTGCGAGATGGGCTAATGCACTGATTTTGTTTTTGTTTTATATTTGACATACAAAACATGATTAGAAACAAACGTATACATGCATGTGTGTGTAAAATTTAGCAAAATTCCACTAAATACAACCAAACTCAACACAATCGACAAAATAACTGCTAAAATCTAAACTAAACCAATCACATTAGTGAAACAGAAATGGAACGAAAACTCAATTCTTTGTTGCTTACAATGAAAAATGTTCTTGTATTGGAGAAAACACAGGATGTCTGAAATGCTACGATGCACACACACACGTGCACGCTTCTTTATTCTTTATTCTATGACGATTATAATCACACACTTGTTTAATTACATCACAGCACTGGAGAATTTGCAAATCTGCTGAGACCTGAGCAGAAAAGCTGTAAAGTCACTAATAAGAGCTTTGTGCTTTACGTCTGCACACACACACACACACACACACACACACACACACAAAAACAATCCACCTGTTCTACTTTACAGGAACAGCTCAGCCACTCCACAGCTTCCTTGCATGGCCCTGTTAAAATATTGAGCATGTACTTAAGTGCTATTTGGCCAAGTGTCATTTAGGCTGAAGGGCTCTCCATCCACAAAAGATGTCTTGAAGTGACTGGATCAGAGCTGGTAGGGAACCGCAGAGGAATACACAGGTGTTGAATTATTTACTCTCGATGAAATATTTATACTTTTGTCCCACAAACTACTAACTACAACTATGAACTAGGGCTGCAGTTACGCTGACAGAGAGACAGAGGAGAGGGAGCAGGAGCCATGTTGGTGACTCACACTAACTTTATGTAACATGTGTTTTGCAAAATCAAAATAACGTCGCTGTTTGAGTTTAGTGTGTAGTCAAAGTTGTAATTTTAAAAGGAACAGGTCTTTACTTTTCAGCGCACGTATACAGCGAATTTAACGTATGCTTCGCTGACATTTATGAATAATACAACATTTATGTAACATGTTCAGATTTCAAAATAAAAGCTTCCTGGACCTGTCTCAGCTGCAAGTATCTAATATATAATGAATCATACAGCTGAGGCAGGTTTTTACTGTAATTTGTGTTTTTCTGTAAAATCAGGTGTAGTTTTTTTACCATCTGAACTTCTCCAACTGCAACATTTCCACTTTACTCTTTACTCTAAACAGATTTATATGAATATAAACATGAAATATAAACGTTACAAACCCACAGAGCGTCTTCAGAGGTGATCAGCTGAAAGCAAATTGCTCGAGACCTCGTCTGTAAGCGCTCCATTTTGCTCCATAAACTGCGATGACATTCTCTGATTAAATTATAGCCGTATTGACTTTTGGGAACCACTTGCCTAAATCTACAAGATTAGCCTATGATTAATGATGGACACTTAATCCTTTGTTCAAATTGGACTGTAAGAATTGTAGCGGGGGGAAGACAAGACGCTCGCTCTGCTCTCCTAACACCTGCCACCTGCTGAAAAACAGCCTGTAGAAATAAATAACCACAGTATGAATGTTTGTATCCTTTGTCCTTTCTAAAATGCCACGTGGCGCTGGTGGATCACTTTCACACAGATAAAATGTTGACAGCAGCCGAGTCCGTGCGGGACCTTTACGTGCTACGAAAGGCCAAGAAAGACTTCAGTGCTGAACTACAGAAACGAGATCGATTGTCAGGGGATTTATAGTTCCTGAGGTCTTCATGGGTCCGCCTGGTTCTTGGTTTGGAACCAAGACCAGATCCAGCTCGCACTCAATAAAAGCAAATAGGTTGGTTTGATTCCCGCCTTGTTATTGAATTGCATATTAGCAGGTAAACCAGATTTGTTTTTATCATCTAAGCTTTATTTTTAAGTATCTACAGTTTTATCTCTGATTCAATTCAGTATTTATCTCTGATTATACACAAACAATACCTCTGATTATATACAGACGTTATTTCTGCCTATCTACATCTATATATCACAATATATCTCTGCTTTTATACACACTACATCTCTTATTATACATAGAACATGTGCTGATTACAAACAAAATGTATCTATATCATATTTAAACTACATTACAGATTATATACAGCATGAATCTCTGGTTATATAAGCCTACAGACTTACAGTCTGTATGTCTGATGATACACAAGCTTTATCTTTGTTTATACAAAGTATCTCTGATTATATACAGACTATCCACATGATATGAAGACTATCTCTGATTATATACAGTGTATATATAGTGTAATATCTGTGCTGTTACAGGGTCTGACACTGAGGAGGTTCAAGTTGTCATCATCAGTACACCTCAACTCTTCCTCAACCTGTAACATTTATATAACAATGTATGTTTGCATTTAGAGAGTTTTATAAGAAAATAGGAATTATTTGTGTTTTTTTCTCTTAATCTTTGTAAAATCACATTTCAACCTTTGGTTCTGTGAAATCCTGAAGACATAAACCTCATTATTTATCACTGTTTAGCATTTACAACAAAAGATAAAGCCGTTACACTCCACTGTGAGACTGAATAACGATGCAGCTCAACAGTAACCATGTAACATGAACAAATCTGCTGAAAATGCCGTACTTTTATAAAAATGTCACGAAGCGGTTCAACGTAGGCTTTTTACAAACGTGCTATTTTTGTCACAGCCCGTATTACCTGTCAGGGGAGCGTATATTCATGTGTCACATAAAGAGAGCTACCATCAGAGGTTTATGGGTATCTATGAAAGACAATGAAGAACACAAAACTGTAGCCTTATTTAGACAAAAAGGGTTTGCTGAGATATCAGACATCATCGCGTGACACTTCAGTCGCAGACCGAGCAGTTGTTTATACATAATTCCTTTGTAGTTTCAGCAGCTCACTCCGTGGTTGATCATATCCTCGTCTGTCTGTGCTCAGAAGCTGACCTGTTGTGCAGGGATGTGCATATTTACTCTATTCATAGGCTGCACACAGCACACATGCTACAGGCACATATTCATTACTAAGTAGCCTGTGGCGACTGTCATGTGCAGACAATGGCGGAAGACAAAAACAGTGTATCTACCACACAGGGAATCTTCCACACTTGTAGCCACACTATGTAGATAGCACGCCCAAGTAGCGTGTTTTTTTAATCATATTCACATAATCTTGTGAGAGTCGTATGTGGAATCACAGATAAGCCTCCTTATGTTGCTCAGATATTACCGCAAATGAGCATGTCTGAGAAATGTAACACCTTGCACAGACTCTTGCATTTTAATTTCTGTGGCATCTGTGACCAGTCCGTCATGTCCCTAACCCCCTCGGGGGACCCCCAACCTATCTGCTGCAGACCCCCAAAACCCAGGAGGAGGGTAGGGTGGGTTGGGGTGTGTATGCATGTGTGTGTGTGTGTGTTGGTGGTGGGAGTAGGGGGGCGGCGGGGGGCAGGGACACATTTGATTGATGATGGTGTGAATTAAACAGAAAGAGATGGAGAGAATCCTTTTATCAGGCCAGAAACACGAGTGGATTAAAATGTAGTTGTACAACCCCTCTGTATAATGCAGCAGCCTGGCCGCATATCACGGGGCGCCAGAAGCCAAGATGAGAGCTGCTCGTTATTACTGCCCCCTCCTCAACCCACCGCGTGAAACTTTGCTGAAGCAGGAAAACGGGGCTGAAACGTCTGAATCAGGGCTGGAAATGGAGGTGAAAACATTAGTGTACCAACAGGAAATGTGTCTAAAACTGTTCTGATAGTCACTTTGGCTGTTTTTCATCATTCCCAACCACCCAAATGTGGGAATTCGCTGCTTTGCTTTTTTTAAAAAATATTAAATTACCCAAATTTTGGGGGGTTGAACTTAAACTAGAAATTATATTTTGCATTTTTCAGTCTTTTCTAAACGTAAAACCTTCTTTAAATCCTCAGTTACATAATGTTAGATTTTGGTGCTTGGCAAAATGAACAGTAATTCAAAAAGGCAGGTATCAAACAATAGTTTTGGTCGTGTTACGATAAAAGTAAGAAAATGCTATCATGCAAAATTCTTTGGAGACTTGTTATTGTCCAGAACGCTGTTACAAGCTTCCTGTCATGTGATCATGCAGGTGGAAGCCCTTGGTTGTCCTTACACAGCATCACTGATTTGCCTCGTTCATGACCACGTTTGAGGCTTTTAATGGACCTGCAGCATGTCTCCGTCTGGCAGTGGCCTCTGTGCCCGACTCCACCGCTGCTCTGCTGATGTTTTGTGCCACTGCATAATTTATTGCCCTCTTTGCAGGCTCCTTCTTGCACGTCCCCTCGCTCGTGGTGCAGGTGAGAGTTCAGCTGTTTGGTTTAACACATCACTGAGAAGGGCCTCAGACCTGGCTCCGCAGCAGCAGACCCCACATGTGACAAATGCAATTAGAGGGAAATATGCAATTACCGCAGTCCCCACTCTCTCATGCGGCCAGACAAGGACAATTTGTCAATGAGGCCCCAGTGGTATCTCCTGAGCCTGGATAGGGACCTGAAGGTACCATTGTCCCTGCCTCCTTCTCAAGAGCTGGCCCGTGGTGTTGGATGTCCTGAAGCCCATGGGAGGCCTGGCAGAGGAAGATGTATGGTCCAGAGGAAAGACACAGGGTTCAATAATCAAAACTAAACCCCTTGTCTTTGACTCTTTCTGCTACACGCACCCCTCTGTGGACCACAGAGGCTGCATTTAATAACAACCGGCTGCAGGCGACCGTGCAGACAAATGCTGCATCAAAAGAGTCTCCTTTTATTTCTTTTTTATGTTTTGTTTTAATTCAAATTTTATTTTGACATCTTTACATAAAAATGAGCAAGGCAGGAAGTGATTTTGATAAAACGCTGGAACTTACTGTTGAAGACAGTGTTTTAATATAAAACAATGAAGAATAGACAATACTGGAGCTTTGGTTTTAGTTACTCTTCGTATCTAAACAAACGCAGAGAAGCTTACTGTTGACTAAAGTCAAGTCCCAGGGCTGGATTTAAAGTTGAGATGTGGCTCTGGTTTCACTTTGGCTCTTTATGTAACGTGTAAGCTAACATGCTTTCTGTAAAATCTTTGATGAGGACCCTGTAAAAGCCCCATCGCACCATAAAGTGACTCATCAATGCATTCTCAGGGAATAAGCTGTGCACGAAGTCGGTGACACAGATACTAATTGATCGTTGGACTAGATGGGGAGCCTCTGGCTTGGCGAGGTAAAGGGAGACGAGCTAGCAAGCTAGGAGCTAGTGCTAATGCTAGTCACACACATTAGCTCTGAGCTCTGTTTTCCTTGCACCGTGTTCTGTTCAAACCAGTTGGCCAAATCAGCAGATACACTGCAAAACAGATATCTTTTAGTTATATGAGTTGATACAACAGCAAGTGGTACCATCAACGTCACATGGCTGCCTTTAACAAATACTGTCCCTGATTTAAACTCAACCTCAATCCCCATTCTAGTCATCTGCTTGTGCAGTGATACGCCGCTCCCAGTGCTCCTGCCACGCTTGGATCGCTCCCTGGGAGTCCCGTTATTTAACCTTGTGAAGCATCATCTGCGATCTTGCATCACAGATCATTTACATTCAGGTGCACTTTCCTGTCCTGTGCTGCAACACACTCACACACTCACACAATAGACGCTTGGTTTAGATGAGTACGCATGTGACGATAGCACAAACTAAATATTTTGCATCATTGATTTTGTTTTTTCTCTAATCGGTGACAATAAAGCATCGTTGCAATCCTCCAATTACATATCTTAAATCAAAAACGTCAGTATTTTAAGCAGTAAAAAGGAAATATTGGTACTTTTCAACCTGGACTCTATGATCTCATGTTCTGCTGTCTAAATCTGGTGCCGCCTTTAGTGGACGTACTGTAAACTCTGCAGTGTAGCCTGTTTCCTGTCTAATGGCTCCTTTAATAGTCTGCCAGTTTTAAAAAATGTTGTCCATAGCAGCCATTCAGACACAAAAACATGGGAAAATAAGGTCCAGGTTGACTGAAAATGCCCCTTTAAGATCAAACTGCCAACACTGTTTCTTTCCTTTCATCGTCTTTTTTTTTTTGGAGATTTTCTTTTTGGTATCTCTGCTTTTTTTAGATAGTGACAGCTGGAGAGAAACAGGGTAGAGAGAAAGAGGGGCTGACATGCAGCAAAGGGGCCGGGGCTGGATTTGACCCCAGGCCGCTGTGTAAGAACTTAAAACATGGTACGGTGAGCTATTGGGCTCTCTGGGCGCCCAGTGTCATCGGGATTTTTTCTTACGTTTAAGAGCACCTTATGGTCCCCTGTAGCTCGCCGCATGGTGACCTGATTAATCCCTTTGCTTGTGTGTATCTCTCTCAAGAATCTGTTGTCGTCTTATACGGATAATAACGAAGGAAGCGGACACTTGTCTGAAGTGCTCACCACTGGCTGACACGTGAAGTGCACGACCTGCTGCATGCCTTTGTTCGCTCTTTGAATGGACGTGATAGATAGAACTGGAGCAATGGGGGCGAAGACCATGACAATTTGAGCACTGACCTGGTTTTCACTGTAGTCATCATAAAACACAGAGCCAGCGTCCTGGGGACATGTAATAACATCAGGCCTTTGGTGTAATTCACTATCTCAGTGTGTGGCAATATAGCAAAACCCATTACATTTGCCTTGTAATTTGCTGTCGCCCCAGCGAGGGATTCAGGTGACTGCGACCCCCGTTAATGGAGTTCCAGTGATAAGGACAGGTCTGTTTATTAGCCACATGCGGTCAAGCGTGGCAGGAACAGCTGAGCGCAGGCAGGTGTCGGGCCCTGCAAGGGCTCAGGCACCGCTGGCAGGCCTCGGCGCTCATTTCACGCACGTTATCGTCACACTAGCTAGGTTGAAAAAAGGAGGTCGCTGGGTGCACAACAATATAACTGCTGAGTGATGAGGTTTCCTCAGAGTCACACTGGAGTGCACCACTCCTGGCAATTTGGTTTGTTTGTGGAAATCAATGAGTCATCTGCAATTTTTTTTTTTTTGTAAGGCTGGAGGAGGAGGTCTATGAATGAAACATCAGGATTTATTTTGTTGTTGTTGTTGTTGTTGTTGTTTCAGGGAGTCACCGTGTTTCAAAAGAGCTACTGGAATACCCAGAATTTGCACTCTTCCACAATGCCAAACTGTGGTAAACGACAAGTGAACATTTCATTAGGACACAAAAATAAAAAGATCACACGCTGCAAAGAAAGGTTATCTCTTTCAGCATGCGTGCTTGCAGACATTTACAGAGCCTTGAGGAGAAAATGAACTTCAAATTAAAATGTCTATTTGATGCATTATCCTAATAGGGACGGATGGGAAAAGAGAAGTCTATAGTGCTCTCATCCTTCAGCCTGAGGGGACAGTCTTGGGGAGTTGTCATTACCAACTTAGCCCACCAAGATGAGCCTGTTGGGAGGTGGATTCACAGAGATTGTCTGCTGTTTTGACAGGTGTCTGTGCTGGTTAATTTATCAGGCAATTACAGAATAAATGGAGCTATCTTTGCATGGGAAACATGATTGATCCTGTTACAGTATTACAGAGATTAATTTGAGATATTCAGCAGAACGCTGGGAAGAAACTCAGAGTAGCAAAATCAAGAAACCCAAGTGAACTTTTAAAGTATGTCAACGATAAATCCCTTATGATTTTATCTTGTAGAATAAGTTCTGCCCATTTCTGAGACTGCTGGGCTTCTAACTCGTAACATTAAGTGTGATCCTATCTGTTATCTTAGAAAGACTTCGCACCTCACACAGGAGATCAGCTGCACAGCAGACATGACAAACCTGCAACAGTCCATGAAAAATAATTGATAATGACTTAAGCAGGACAGCAACTACTGATTATTATATGACTAAGTCGCCACTCATGTCTTGATTGGCCAAACAGTCTGCAATCAAAGGATATTCATGTAATTATCACAAAAATAAGAATTTAGATGCCTGAAACAGGGAATTTGCTCCAAAAACACAAGCTATCATAGTTGCAGATTCATTTTCTGCCTAATCAATTAATCAACTAATCATCACGTCTCTAGACTTAAGGAAACAGACAGATTCAAACTGTCCGCGCTCTTTGAAGTCTGCGCATCACAGCCGTTATCGATGGGCCAGACAGCAGACGGGCAGGCAGCCTTTATGTAGCCTATATAAAGTGTGACCCAGGAGCCAGGGCTTTCTGTAAGTGTGCCAACGTGGACGTGCTTCCAGCAATAGTCATGCTTCTGCCAGCTGCATCATCTGTGCCTGCACAAAAGCATGCCCTTTGAAAAGCGCTCAACACACACAAAAGCAGTGATGCGTGGTGCACATGCATCAGTGTGCAAACGTGCATGCTCACATTACTCTTTATTCAACTTAAGACACCCGACAGAACTGTTAACAGACACATTTCACGATTGGGAAATTAAATTTGGTTTCTCTGGAGTGGGATTTGCCTTGTATGCATCTAAAAAATTTCCTTCTGGTAAATCTTCTCTTTATTTAGATGTAAATCTTGCATAAATACTCAAAAAGAACAGAAATACTGAGGCTGGTTTAAAAAGATTTGAGGTGAAATCTAAATAAGCGTCGGCAGATTGAAGTAGAAGCAACAGAGCTCATCTGTCCTCTGGCAAAAGACTCACTGTGAGTCATACCAAGTGCACACATCACTGTAGAGACACTCAATTATGATTCAAATCTCCATAACGGGGCAATAAAGCCATTTGTCATGTGACCATCTGCAGTGCATCTCCACTGATTCTGCCTGAATATAGTTAGCCCCTGCACACTGTGAAAGTGCAAAGAGTGGAACGCGTGGATTTATTAGTGTCAGGCTCAAACTGTAATCACCACAGGATCAGCACTGTGCCGATAGATTAATTTCATTTTCTCTGAATTGTGTAGCCTGGTGAAAATCTCTGGGAGCTTTGAAACAAAGACGTGCCCTGCAGCCGTCTTTGTTTTACTTTTTCTCCTCAGATTTAAAACAATGTGTGAAGGGAGAGAGCAACACCAGTTTAGTCCCAGCACCGTAATTATCGCCTGCTTTCGTCTCCCAGGGATGTTCATGGACAAGGGCCTCATAACAGGTGACAGAATGCCTGCCAGCCGCCCCCGGTTCCCCGCCCCCACCCCAGAATGGTGACTATTATAAACCAAAAACGTATGCTCTCAATATATATGCAAATGATGCTTGGTCCCAAGGTGAAGTTCGCAGAGCAGCAACGCCGCTTGCCTCTGTTTTGCTCATTTGCAAAAATGTTGAGAGTAACAAAGACCACAGGAAATTGAAAAATTGTTACTAAGTATTAGAAAAAGCAATCATTTTCCCCAGGCAGCCTAATCCTGTGGAAATTGATCTCACCTCTCTCTCTGACATGCACTGGTAGGAAAAACACATAAGAGGAAAATGCCTGTTTCGATGTCGCCCCGTGGAAAATTTGTTTGGTTGCAGATTTCTTTTAATTTTTTCATTAAACCTCACTGTCCTGCGCTGTCAGGAACTCGTCTCTTTGTTTGTCCCTTTGGCTGCAAACAGGTGTAGTGGATCCTCAAAATGAAAATTAGTATCTGGTGTGTAATTGTTTTCCAGCCCTGCTGCTGCTGCTGCTGCTGCTGCTGCTGCTGCTGCTGCTGCTCCTGCACACAGCAGCGACTAATCTTTCTGCTGAGCTGCTCCATCCATGCTGCATGCATGCAAATCTGTCCATTTGTTGTCTAATTTTAAACACGCTGATACCATCTCACTAATGCATTTGCTCTTCCTTTGCGTGGAAGTACAAATTGGAAACGACAGTCTATTACCCACTGCTCTGACCTTCATCATGGAACATAATGCGAAAAGACCTACGATGCCTTTATTTGAAGGAGGCAGGGCGAAGACACGGTGGTGATTAATTAACCCAATTAATTTAGACTAAGATTATCTGAACAATTATTTCTCGATAAATCAGAGGAAGGTGTGATGATGACTATTATCGTTAAGGTTTAATTACAGCATTAGAAAATGAAAGCGCATTTCTAGGAACACACAGAAACGCTTATGAACGTCTTCGGCTGCGAATTAAATTGTTATCGCTTCCTTTAGAAATGGAAAATTTGCAAGACAATGGAACCATGAAGAAGAAATCCTCTTCGATAGCTAAATTATACCAAGTAAAAGGGAAACGTTTGACATTTTGGAAAATACACGTATTTACTCTGTTGACGACAGTTAGAGGAGAAGATTGGCGCCACTCAAATGTGTTCACGTACTGTAAATCTACATCTAGCCACCTTAGCTTAGCGCTGTGCACAATAAGACTGAACATTTTGTTTATTCAGTTGTTTCAACACAAATTCATAAACCTCTCATTGTTTAAAATAGGCTGCGTTCACTGGAGAGATGCTGTCCTGGTTTCCCACCATTCCCCAACTAATATAACCGCTAACTGAGCAGCTAACTGAGCAGCTAACTGAGCGGCTAACTGAGCAGCTAACTGAGCAGCTAACCAAGCTAGCTATCAAATGGCAGCTACATCTCGTAGCAGTTAGCAGCTCCATACAGCCACGCTATTTTTCAAGCTCTAATAACGCAGCGGTCATGTGACCCTGTCTGGTCATGTGATAAGTGTTCGGTCCGTAAGGGAAAACACGAAGCAGCTTCTAAACAACCAATGAAAACTTTGCTGACTCGTCTGATTGACCAACAGGACTTAACATTGACAGAGCTTCCCGACTCCAAATCAACAATTTCGAGCTGGGATTGAAAATAAGCAACTGTTTGTTAGCAAGACCACCAATGATTTAGCTATATAAGCAATTAAAAGCAAATCCTTTTAATGCACAAAAATGGCAGATTTTCACAATTCAGTTTGTCTATGGAGTTAATAAATATGTTTTAATGTTTTGAGGAGTGAGATTTTGCTAAGCAATTTTTGTTTTGAGAGTCAGGCTAGCTGTTTACTGCTATTTCCAGCTACGCTAAGCTAACCAGCTGCTAACTACTTTAACGCTCATAAAGAAATCAAATTTAATTTTAATCAAAATGTTTATATATATTTTTTTTTTTTACCAAATGTTTGAAACTGTAACCCACTTCCTCTTTGCCATTGCACAAAAGAAATTATCTGAGCCTTGCAAGCTGACACATTTGTTCTTAGTGGCTGACATGAGAGCTCCTTGCTGAGCATGATAGTGGGTCGCTGGTAGAGATTTCATATGGTTTATTGCTCCCACTTTCACTGAGGTTATTTATTGAACTGCCATCATGGCCCCTGCTCTCCACAGCCACCCAATGCCTCTGTGCCCCTCAGTATGATAGAGGAATTTATGCCACATGAACAGCATACTGAGCTTGAGTTTAAGTGTTATTAAGAAGCATCACTCATGCATAGGATACTATTTACAGTAATACATTCACACATGCAGCGACTTCCTGCGACGGCTCTTGAAGGAAAAATGATGATAGATTGTGTGCAGGGTGTGAGGCTATAAGAGAGAGCGGGGTGTGGGGAGGGGGGAGGCGGAGGGGAAACTAGGTTTCAAGTATTCCACAGGCTAAATGAAGAACAAACATGCACCATACAAGACAGTGAAGGAGAAAAGATTATCATCTGGAGATGAAAGGCAGAGAGAGAGGGAGAGAGATTCATTCACTGCCACACAGCTGTCTTATTTGCAAGGTGTTGAGAAACCACTTTTTTCCCCCTCCAAGAGGATGAAAAGATTCTTCTGAAGCCAAAAGGGTCTGCTATCATTTTTGGGCAGCTTGAGCGGTAGAGATGTTATTAGCATAAATTATCTCCCCCACCAAAGAGATACGAACATGCTAGCTCCTTTCTGCTTTTCACACTTAATTGCCCTATTTACTGAACAGTTGCCCATGGACAACAAATGCACACACGCTCCGAGATGCATACAGGACAACAGGCAGACACAAGCCAAATAGGGCATGAGTGATACACTGAACTATCTGCCAAACAGCATTAGATACAGTACGGCTGGGGAGGCAGTTAAAGTCCATTCAGACTTCATGTTGGACTGGGAATCCACAGTAAAATGTTAAATACAGGCTTCATGACCTTCCGCGCTGAGCCATGTTTGATTAAAAAAGAAGGTTTTTACAGGGATTTCTGTGCCAAAAGCAAATGTGCACACCAGCTGCCACAAAATGACTTCAAAAAAAAAAAACAATAAACAAGGATTTTGCCTTTAAAATAAATAGTACTTGTTGCATCTAAAGTGGGCTCATGTTCTATTTTAAACTTTTAAACCATCAGCAGTTCTTGTCTTTCTAAAGGGCACAACAGTCTCCTGCTGTAGCGGCTCAAAAAAGCCTCATTGAAGTGACCCAGTAAGCAAGAGGGAGGTGAATTATAGATGGCTCTGCTTAATGGACTCTTAGCTTCTCTTCACCTTGCCCAACAAGCTTAGAGTGACGTTATATAAGCAAGTATGAGGTGCTTAAGTTTCAAGTTTAATGCAGCAGAATCGTATTTTTCGTCTTTTTTATGTCAGGTGTCTGAATTAGCTGGAAGTTAAATGATTAAACAGACTTCACGTGTCGGCGCAGAGATAATAAATGTTCCCGCAGATGGAGTGGTTGTAGGCGGTGTTTCTTGTGGAACAGTGTGAAGGAACAAATCAACTAGATTGACTTCATTCATTCTGCCGGCCAGGTCATCTCCATAACCCTGGAGGGCCATACAGGATGTTAATGAGGCTGATTGTATCACAGCCTCCACCCCTCTCCCATCTGACCACAGCCAAGCCCCCACAACACCCACCCCACTTCCACCTCCACCTCCTCCTCCTCCTCCTCCGCTTCCAGCACCGCAGAGTAAAAACCATTCCTCCAGCCCGAGGGGGTCTGTCACTATGGTAACATCCTGAGGCTGTGACCACATGTCAGAGCGAGTCTGGGGGCCATAAGTGGACCGGAGCTCAGGCATGAGGAGGAGGAGGAGGAGGAGGAGGAGGAGGAAACAATTGGCAATGAGTTGCCTGCTGCTGGATACAAGCAACCTGAGAGACGTTTCAATCAGTGTTTCCTTTTGCGTGTCACACATCACCTCTAACCTGTAGCTAACTTGTTGCTTCGGCTTATCAGTTAAACTCTCACGTGACAGAACAGTGCAACCATTCATCTGCAGATTATGTTAATGTTCAGCAAAAACCTGAACCTGAGCGCAGAAAATGTAATCTCATGCCGCTGTACACACGGGGGATGCTTGGCGGTTTGAGGTGAAAGCTGCACGTGTGAATAGACGGGGCAGCAACGGCAAGGGGTCATGATGACGCGAGGAAAAGATGGAAGTAATCTAAACTGCAACAAAGTTCTAACTTTGCATATTTGTTACTGCTACCCTGACACTGCCACAGTGCACTGGCAGGTGTTTAATACAGGCCTGATGTCAATATGAGTGTGTTACAATATGGCAGATTAAATGTAAAATATATAATTATTTTTGCCACAACAGGTCTCTGGGAGTTGTCGTCTTCAGTGGTGCAGTCAGTTTCTCCCAGTCGGGATTTGTTTAACGTTCATCTTTAAGTTTTTACATCATTTATCCTCAGCAGTCTCCAAAACAAACCAAAAAAACCAAAGAAAGCAGTTGTGTGTTGAAAATCAGTGTGTATCTGGAGCTGCTTGGTGGACACAGGATGTCCAAGTGGGGCCGAGCTGTTGCTAACGTTTCATAATCTTATTTAAGATCCAGATGTCGGATGACTAAAATCGTTCATCTGGTTAAAATATAGAGTTTAAAACCAAGATATGTGGCTAAACTGTGGCTTAAAACTGGATTGAAAGTCAGTGTACGACTTCTTGCTAGAACTGTTACGCCTGCTCAGTGGAGATAGGTTGACACGATCAGCAGACGACCAAATCAGACTAATAATGGACCAATTAAAATCACAGATTTCTCTGGGTTCAAAACTTGTTACAGATATTTGGGATCGTGTTAGAACATTAGCCAAAAAAATTATACAACATAGGTCTCGTGAACATTGTCCTGTAGACATTTTAATTCAGAAATGTTTTAAGTCAAATAGGAAATCTGTAACTTGATGTTAAACACATTGAGCTTTGTCATATATCATTTCATGCTGAATATTTTGGGTTTTTGCACTAAAACAAGACATTTGTGGGCTCCAGGAAGTTGTGATGACAGCCCACAGACTAAACAATTACTAGAAAAAAAAAAAGAAATCATAATGAAACAGTTAGCGCTCCAACTGAGTTATTGTTATTGTTCCACTACCACCACCTACATACTTCCTCCAACATGCCACGTTGATGCGAGTGTGTTTATAAAGAATAAACTGCCTGCGCTCTGCTTCACTGTGCAAAGAGCAGAATAATGAGAGCTTCTGCCGGAGACGAGCTGTAGTTCAGGAAACGCCGGGTTTGAGAAGCTGCTGGAGAAGCTCAATGTGAGTCAACGAGGGTTCATTGTTCATTTAACCTCGCGGCCCTGTGGAATAAAGTCTGAAGAATAACCCAACAGCAACAAAGACTCGTTTTTTCTTTTTTTCTCATGAACAAATCATGTTCTCTGCAACAACCCAAACATATCAACACAAGAAACTACTGTTTACTGCCAGAGGCTGGATAAATATCTTAAAGTGGTGCAATTAGATAATTACAGCGGTGGAATTTATTACTTTATTTACAAGATAAATCATACAGAGGAGTGTTTATTAGAAAGGATTTCACCGGGAAAACAACAAGCACAAAACCCTCACCGGTTCTCATTATTTTAGACAATGACTCTCCCCCTGACCTTTCTCGTCCTTGCCTCTGCACTACAAGCTTGGCTCGGTGACAGCAACGTGAACTTGTGCTGTAATGTACAATCACACACGTGTGATAAATCCTAACCTCGCTGATTTAACACCTTCCCCTCTTGAAACCTGCCGCGTCCGAGCTGCAGGGTCACCGTCAGTGGCGGGGATGATTTACAGCGACCCGGGCCAGGGGGCACCCCTAGATGTCTGGATGAATCTATTGCACCTTTAACCGCGCTCATGCACAGTTTAAAGGCCCAATATGAAAATGCAAAATATATTAAATCAGTTATAATATGAGCCTTTTATCTCTGGACAACCAGTATGTAATGAATTTCTGCAGAGTGGAATCCACAAGTGGCCTTAAAACGTTTTGGAAATATGTTTGTATTTGGTCAAAAAAACATTTCCATCTTTAATTAAATTCATTTTCAGTGAATTGTTTAAGACATGTATCAGGTACAATTTGATTTGTCTCATAAACAGAAGATCTTTTGGTCTTACGTCACATGAAACAAGCAATCTGAAGACTTAAACTTGTGTTTCTGGGAAAGTGTGAAGGGCAATTTCACTATTTTCTTTATAACTTTATAGACCAAACAATTAATTAGAGACATGATTGAAAATGATAGAGAGAGCTACCCCATGATGACTTTAGCGCCATCTTTACTATTCAAAAATACAACAACCACAGAAATAATCTAATGGATTTGAAGCAGAAAAGAATAAACATGTTGTCCTGCATCATTTACTGATGCATCCACTGATTTCATGTGTGATATAACAGCAGCGGAAGCACTAGTTTTCCTTTAGCAGTCATTAATTTAGTGGATTTAATGCCGTTTGACATTAATTAATCAAACAAGTGATGTGACACAAGTGTTTCCTGTTGACTGCGAATCAAACAGGTGCATCCTCTCGGTCTCACTTGGAAACTACCAGCACTTTTAATATTTCTGCATTAATAATTCACTTTCATTTATCCTAACAGGAGAACAGCGAATGTTGAGATGCAATGTAAAATACAATGCATAATGTAGCATAAAATCTATAGAGTGAGCTAATGAGTCCACACAAACACAAACCAACCCCGAGAATATCTGGCCAATTTAGCAAGCACGGATCTAATTCTAGATTTCACCCTAATCAAAAAAAATGTAATTAATTAATCAGATAATTCACTGCCACGCATGGCAGGACACACATCTGTGCGGCGGTAATGGGGAGGGAGAGAGACGAGCTGAGCAGTGCAGCACTCGCACTTCCCCTGTAGCCCGCTCGTCAACAGTGCTGGAATCCAGTGCGGCTTTTAGAAAAAAAGGGGAAAAAAAGGGTCCAGCACTCCCAGACGCTCGGATAACCTCCGCTGTACTGTACGTGCAGCGCGGCGTGCGAGTACAGTGCAGTGTGTCGAAGGGACGCAAAGATCTGAGGCTGTTTGAGGTAACAGAGATGACATGAGGGAGGCAGTGCCTGTACAAGGCAAACATAAACTGTGCCACTTCATCTGAAAACAATGGGGGACAGGACACTGAGTGTGCTCTCATCCACATCTCCATTGTCTGCCCTCCTCTTTTACTCCTCCTCCGAGCACGGAGCATAAGCGGGGTGAAAGAGGGAGGGTAGGGGAGGGGAGGGGAGGAGAAAGGGGGGAGCAGCAGCGGGGGCAGTGGGGGTCTGGCTGTGTTCTTTCTCCTCTGTCTGTGTGCGAATGCACAGACGGTTCAGTAGTAATTTGATGTGTGTCCCCGGGGACATTTGATGGATTAAAGCTAAGCAGCTCCATTTCGCAGCACCACCTGATCTTCCACTGCCTGTGCCCCATATAAAGGCTGGCGTGATTGCTGATCTCAGCTAGTCTGACAGTCTCTCTCTCTCCCTCCTCTCTCTGTCTGTCTCCATCTCTTCTCTTCCTCACTGGTCCCTTAAGCCTGCTGCATCACAGGAGCTATCCAGTGCTGAACAGGATCGCTTTTATTTTTTATTTTTTTATTTTTCTGGGGGAAGCTGGGGGAGCCAGAGAGTATCACACAGCATTGCCGTCAGCCTTGTTCTCCACCGGTTTCCATTTTCTTTCTTATCTTATGTTTTTGGCCGTTGTCTTCACATTAACCGAAAGGATTACCGTCAAGCCAGCTCTGCTCGTGTGCTTCCTCAGAGGGTCTTTTATTTTCGCTCATGCGTTTTTCTCAGCTCTGTGTTTTTATCCATTGAAACATGCCCCGCTCATTTTTGGTGAAGAAGATCAAGCTTGATGATTTCTCTTCGTCCAATGTGGCCACCTCCAATCACCATCACCACCTGGACGACTCGTTCACTTTTGCACGCTCCATCACAGACTCGGTGACCAGCCTTGGGGTTCGTCTCAGTGAGAATGGTGAGTTAACATGCCTCCAGTCTGCCCCGCTCCCGTTAAAGATGCGTTAGCGCTCCTGCCTGTAGACAGCCCCGGTGCTGATTTCAGCAT
This sequence comes from Datnioides undecimradiatus, assembly GCA_008933995.1. Classification (NCBI taxonomy): domain Eukaryota; kingdom Metazoa; phylum Chordata; class Actinopteri; order Lobotiformes; family Datnioididae; genus Datnioides; species Datnioides undecimradiatus. Next base: position 5,191,197 of record WARS01000071.1, on the reverse strand, counting down.
GCCTGACATTTCCAACACTCAGCACAGATGGCATCCTCTTTTGTTTCTCTTGCTTCAGCCGATAACATGCTCATAGTGTGTAAATTAGTGTCAGATGTTACATGCAGCCAGCTGATTTTTTTTTTATTTTTTTTTTGTGCATCAATATCCTAAATAATCCTCTCCAGGGGCACCCCACCCCCACCACCCTGCTCCCAGACTTTTGTTTTTTGACTCCAGTGAAGGACAGACACAATTCAGGTCACAGCCACGGATTAGCTTATGTAAATAGGGAACAAAACGTGTGTATAATCAGGAGAAGCTCCAGTTACGTATTTGTATGACTGTACCAACCCCGTGTTGGCCGAACGCACACAAGTGGACTGTATCTGGTCATCGTGTGGACTAAAAAATTCATGAATATGAGAGATGAGTATCGGATGATACATTTGTCCTTAGCTGTTATTGTCCTTGAGTTCCCATCACGGTCCGATCCTCCCTTGCCCCCCTCTTCCCATCCAAATGGATGCATGCACAGTCTCCCCACCCCCATCGCTCCACTACATCTTTCTCTTCCTTCCGGGCATTTGAAAACTAGCAGGGGTTAGAGTTTCAGCCGTGCAGGCCTATCGTCGCCACAAGAGACATCAACACACTGTACGGTGCAGCCGGCAGGGAGGTGGGGAGCTGGGCTGAGGGGTTAGCAAAGGGAAGGAGAAAAAGGAGACAAAAATGCTTGGAGCAGCAACGAGGCTCGATCACGTGACCGAGGTTGTACAGTAAACACGAAGAAAGGCACATAGCTGCACTGTGGTCAACACACGGACCTGCCGCGGCTGAGCTCCGCTCAGAGCCGAGAGGCGACCTTCACTTTTCACGGTCTGCTTAAAGCTCGCCGCTTCCATTTTGTGGCCACGTTTCGAGGGGCCATACGTGTGCCTTTGTTGTGATTTGTCAGGATATTTTCGCAGCGAGGGAGGCTTCACGGTCCACAGCGAAATGTTGTGATGATACCCACCTGTTATTCAACTGTGTCAATAACAAGGGCTCAGTGCTTCCGAGATGGATCGGGATTAGTGGAATTAACACAAAAATGCCTGGACTGGTTTCTAAACTGCAATGAAAAACATTTTTGCCCGGAAATGAAAACATGCACTTTCTTTATTTATATAAATATATATTTACACATTTATTTATATTTAACTGGCATGTTTAGCTGGTATTACTTAGATTTCCTTGCTGCAGGATGTACTTTCTTTCTTAAAAAACCCCATTTGTGTAATTATTGTCACCCTCCATTGTTCCTGAGTCTATTGTTCAACACCATGAAAAATAAGCATTATAATAAAAAGACGAAAAGAACCATCAGGCATTAAATTGGTGTTGACAAAAGACCTTTTAATTTGAACAAAAGAATCGTCCCTTTCATGCTGAGTCAAATAAAAAAAAAACAAAATAAAAGAATTTTTTTTTTTTTTAAGCATGGCTGCAAAAAAACCTCACATCAGCACTTCTGCCGTGCCAGCAGATTTCCGTTCCCCCCATTGTGGAGACATTTGACTTGAGTGTCTGTCGAACAACAAAGAGGGGTGGCTGAGAGGGTCCATTAATTACATGCTTACTTTGCATTAGAGAAATGAGTCTATGAGCTGTAAAGGCTGATACAGCGCGAGCCCTAAATGATGAGCTCCGTGTCTGACCTTGGGTAATTGAAACATAGTAAACAACTCTGCGTACACTCATACAGGATGTTTCGTTGATAAAAAAAATAATAATAATAAATTAAAGGCATGTTGTCTTACTCAGTGGAGGGCAGAGGCCCTTCAGCTGTATTCACTGTAGTGTGACTGTAAAACAGGTGGATGCAGCTGCGAACAGTTGCTGAAGCTGCAACATTGGTGTTTTTAATAATAAAAGACAGAATTTAGTTTGACGTAAAGAAAAAAATTTTATTTTTTTTTTTAAAAGAACGTGTCGCTCTCTCTCTTGGACAAGCGTTACCCATGCAGTGCTGCATAACAAAGTGTGCACAGGCCTGGTGTATCCCTGTCCCCGGGTGTCACGGTCATGTCTTTGATAAAGTGGGTGTGTGAACAGAAACCCCCGGGAGTGGAGACGCTGTAGCCAGAGGGCACTTCAGCTGATTTCTTAATGGCCTGTTTCTTGAAGGCTCTTCAGCGTTGCTCGCTGCTACAGACAGGTGACCACCCCCCCCCTTCACAAACACTGTGTGTGATGCCATGTCGAACATCATCAGCCCTGCAGCCCACCTTGCTCGATAAACTATTATTGTGCGTCGCAGATACTTGATCTGTTCCTCGCACTATTTCTACCTTCGCCGCTGCCCGACGGTTCTAACAGCTGCACTATTTTACATATGATAGCCTATTGATCAGTTCAAACTTTGAATTTCATTAAAAAGCAGTCAATAACTAATTTCCACCGCTTGCTGCACACAGTGCTTAGGAATGGCTTTTTTTCTGCAGTTTCATGCACTATTTCTCTGAGGAAAGGAATTTCACCACATTTTATATTTGCACTCATGTGCTCAACCTATAGGATATGAACCCCCGGAGGTAAAATGCATTTAGTATTTATTAAACTCCTGAGAGTCACAGCATAAGAATGTATTGGGTTCTGTTTGGATGCATTTAGCTGCCAGCAAGCCTTTTAGCTCCTCTGGCGCTGGGCTGTTACAGAGAGAAAGGAAAGACATGAATGATGCCAGCAAAAATATATCTCTCTGAAATCATGCTCTGAAACAGTTGGGGACATTTAAATCACTGGTGGTGCTTTGTGCTCTGCTGCATCATACTTCAACCTGCATGCAGAAGTGGCATGAAATCCTGCAGGATGTAAGCAGCCATGTAACAAGTGAATCTGGTCCAAAACAACAGCGACAAAAATCTATTTGTCTGCAGCACTCTCAAAACAGAGATGCAACCCATTGTGGGGGTGTGCGTTTTGTACCACACTCACACTAAAACTCCCCTGCCAAACAGAAAAACCTGGGGAAACATGGTGTTTGTTAAGGTTTAGAGTTGAAACGTGATCCTGTCTGTTTGGCCTGCGATGCCAGCACTCACGTGGAGAGGGCTTGACATCCCATAGCTGAAGAAAAGCAGGTCTAATCAATGAGGCTACTTTATTTAAAAGGGGCTTTAATATGCATCTCCTTACGCAGGAGACCTCTCTGATGAGCTGTTATCTGGTGCTCATCCTCGCTGTAAAACTGCAGCCTTCCCAGATGCAGCTGAGCGTGTCATGCTTCCCTGCATCGCTGCACTATTGTGCGTACAACCTGTGAGTTCTGGAAAGAATGCAATTAGCACCGCGCTGTCACTCACTCTTTCGCCATTTTACAGAGGGCAGCCATCCAACATGATAATCATGTAATCACCAGCATGTCACTATGTCCTTATCCATCACAACCCCTGGCCAACTGTGTTTGCGTGTGTCTCTTACTCAGGCTACATCCAGGATTACATCACACCATCTGTATACCAGGAGGAGAAGAAGATGGAGCACAAGCTGGCTTCGCCGGTGTCAGATCCCCTCTACACCCAGGTCAGCAGTGGAGGGGAGTACTGCGACCCCGACCTGAAGCACCCCGACAGCCCCCAGTCTGGCATGACAGCCAGCGGCTTCTACAGTGGTGAATCGGAGGCCCTGGCCGAGGGTTACACCATGGATGCCTTCTTCATCTCTGACGGGCGCTCGAGGCGGAAGGGAGACGGCGAGAGCCACGGAGGGGGCTCAAGAAGCAGCAGTGCCAACGCTGGGGCTCAGGAGAGGGGCGCCGGCACGCCTCGCCACACCTGCAACGAGTGCGGCAAGACGTACGCCACCTCCTCCAACCTCAGCAGACACAAGCAGACGCACCGCAGCCTGGATAGCAAGATGGCCCGCAAGTGTCCCACCTGTAACAAAGTGTACGTGTCCATGCCGGCGTTGGCCATGCACATCCTCACCCACGACCTCAAGCACAAGTGCGACGTGTGCAGCAAGGCCTTCAGCCGGCCGTGGCTCCTCCAAGGTCACATGCGCTCGCACACGGGGGAGAAGCCCTTTGCCTGCGCACACTGTGGCAAAGCCTTTGCTGACCGTTCAAACCTCCGCGCCCACATGCAAACACACTCTGCCTTCAAGCACTACAGATGCAAGCGCTGCAATAAGACCTTCGCTCTCAAGTCCTACCTGAACAAGCACTATGAGTCAGCTTGCTTCAAGGGCTCTGCAGACGAAGACGACTCTGGATCAGAAAACTAACCGCGAGGAAGAAGCAAAATTTTGAACCCCTGTTGTAGGTTCACAACCAATAACCCTGTTCACTCTGCCCTCCATGCCTTTTTTCTTCCCTTTTTTTAGAAAGCAATATTTTCACTGAGATTACGTGAAGAAACTCTAATGATTATGGCAAAGACAATTTCAAAAGATGCTGGATTTTTTCCCTGCACAGTAGCTAATCGTCCACAGAAACATACAATCAAACAACCTTTTCCCCCAAATAGAGACTGTAGATGATAGTTGTACACAATTAAGCAACATGTGCTCGCATGGACGTGGGCACATCTAAACACACACACACACACACAAACACAGACATGTATACATATATACACACGCACGCAAACAAAACACATTTCAATGAACACACGTGCACACAAACACACACAAACACACACACACACACACACACTTACACACACAATTATATATGAGGCCTGGCATGTGAATTTTTATCAATGACTATAATGATATTGATATCAATAGTAATAATATTTAGATTCCTGATATTTTATAGCAAATAGTAATGACAAAATGAAAAAAAAAACATAAAAAAGGACTAACAGTGTTCTTTTGTTTTTTAGAGACAAAATGACCTCTTGTATTTTTATGCTGCTTTTTATTTGCTAAGAATTGAATTCTTTTGCAACTGCCAACATGAACTTTTTATGAAAATGTGAACTATGACAGTATTTGCAAAAAAAAAGGGAGATCATTTTAAAAAGGTAAAAAAGACGAACCCCTTTTTTCCACACCAATGTTTCAATTCAACGGATGTTATTTTTCTATTTGATTTTTCTAAATTTATTTTTTTGTGCTTATTATCCCTTGTTGATCGAAAGCATCTTTGTAACTGTGGGTTTCAAAAAAAAAAAAAAAAAAAAGCTAATTTAAATAAGCTATAGGCCATAGGTCACTCAATTCAATTCTGCAAGAGCAGTGATTTTAAGATATCTTACAGGCCTGTTGAACAGGTTTTCATACACGCCGTCTGATCAAATTCATAGTCTCACCCTGATGTACAGACAAAAACACTGGGAGCCAGACCAAATGATCTATTGTTATAAGTGCCATGTGCGGTTGACTCGTCTATAGCAATGAAAACTCGTTGTTCTTCCTTCCACCATGGTGGCTTGCATAAACTCTGCTGCCTTTATGGTGCATCGTCCCGTCTTAAAGAGCAATCTTCTCCCATTGTTTGAGGTGCTCCCCCTCCGCCAGTGTTACCTCAGAGTGAAGGTATGGACTCGCACACCCTCAGTTACAAAGTGACAGTCAAATTATTCTGTTTGTCTGTTTTATATGTCGCTCAAAGCTCCGCCCACGGTTTAGATGCATACCATCTATTTATCATGTAAATACTTTATTTATCTACCTATTTATCTATTTATTTATTGACCTTATTTTTGTGTATTTATTGAAGACTTGCTTATTTGTTAATTATCATGTATTTATTTATTGTTTATAATTTAAAAAATGAACATCCATTGACCTTGTAAGATGCTGCTGATCTTCAAAGAAAATGTTTATATGCATGAAAACTGTAGAGAGTCCATGGGACTTAGTTTTTTAAAGAGGAACAATGTACAGTACCAGTGCTAGGACACTTCAAAACGAATGAATGCAGAATTACTTTTGTTTTCGTGGCAATAACTTCACTGACACAGCAATTGACATGTATAACAATCACAGCTGTCCTGTTTTCAGTCGATTTAGGGCAATAAAAAGAAAACGAAAACACTAAAATACTCTCCATTTTACTGTTTTCCAAAAGTCCACCGCCTCCTCGTGACCGGCCCCGTTTTGGTATTTAAATCTCAGGCAATAAATAATTCCCAAGAAATGGCAGAAAACGTGAGCGTGCGACACCATCCGTGTGTTAAAATTAGAGAGCCAAAATAACGTAGGTGTAATCGAGATACACCAAGGTCTCAAAGGTGCAAAAGCAATAATGACAGTGATGCAGTAACTATGAGCAACACTCAATCCTCCATACAGCGAGCCCAAAACTGTCTATGAGTGTTAATTCGACTGGAAAAGGCTGCTCTTCTATAATATCAGTGTTATTTTTAAATGTCTTCTCTCTTTTAAAATGCAACCAGGTAAAAATAATAAAATAAAATAGTAATAATAATAATAATAATAATAATAATAAATCTCTTCCGGCAGCTCAAGGGCAGGTATGATTTGACTGAACTGCGAGAAGGTTACGTATTACACAACAGGATTACAACAAGTCTCATTTAGGTCACTGACATAATAAAGCATTTAAATATAGCTCAATTCAAAGTCACTACTGCCTCCGAATTATTCTGCTCAGCTTCAAACAGCGAAGCAAAGCTCTGAGGACGGGGAGGGGTGGAGGTGCACACGTCTTAACCAGCGCTGACGGGAATGATCTTGATGTGAACTGCCTTAGCACGGAAAGTTTTTAAAGCTGTTGTAATAAAGCGACGCACTTGTGATGCACTTCCAACTCCATCCCCTCCCCAAAATCATTTGTCCCCCGCCTCACGTCCCTCCCCTCCCCTCCCAGCCATCCTCACCCCATCCCAACTGCCTCTAAACAGACGCACCGGGGATGAGATGTGCTGAAGTGGGATTGGCGGAGGGTGGCGGAGTGTGGGAGGATAACAGGTGTTTGCAGACAGACTGCAGATAGGGAGCGTAATTGAGTCGGTGAGCGACCTCCAAAGGGGAAGGTCAAGCACCAGCAGGCAAATGCACCGTCAGCTATTTGCATATTCCAAATGGATGACACGAACGCGGCGGTGCTGAGCTCGCCCTTAAAAACACAACTAAAAAAAACAAAAAACAAAACAAAAATACAAAAAAACTGTGGAGAAAGGAGAGAAAAGAGGAGTTTCTGCTGTGTTTATCCGTCCTCTCCTCCCCGCCTCACCATCATCCTGTCAATGGTTGTCTAAGTGCTACAGCTGAATCACTGCATGAGAGCGTCCAAACCACCTGTCTCCTGATTAACTTGCAGAACACACAGTTTGGCAACTCGCTGTATTATTGAGGGAAAGCAGAAATCACTGCTTCCTATGGATTCTCTTTAACATGTTTACTATTTCAAAGTGGGGCGGGGTTATAATGCCGGGGACTGTGTTTTAATAAGGCGGATAAAAGCTATGCGATCATTAAAAGCATCGATTGGAAATGCGCTGCAGGCTTGTGTCTGAAACTGGCAGTATTACAGAGACGATTTTAATTACAGAAATGGAGGCACGGTTTCGCTCTAAACTTCTGAATTTAGGCGTAGGGAGACATTGTTCCTCTTTGATGCTCCTGTAAATATATTTGTAAATATATCACAGCAATAATATGACAATGCATGTAGACATTTAATTGCTCTTTTTCTATTCATGCTGTCTTTTTTTTTTTTTTTTAATTAAGGAAAAAAAAAAGAAAAGACAAATACAGGTACCAATTGCAGTCTGGGTGGCCATGTGAATCAGGGAGTGTCTTGATTAAAAAGCTATCTGTTGTAAGTTACAGACAAACACTTCAATCTCTGTGTATTCTCAAAGATTTGATCATGTTACGTATGATTTTTTTTTTTTTTCCTCTTTCTCTTTTTCTTTTTTTGGTTTTTGTTTTTCTTTTATTTATGTGCCCGGCTTGGCTGCGCAATGAAAAAGTGCCAAAAAGTATGATTTCCATGACAAAAGCCTTCAACATATGGTTGGCTGCTTGAAACCTTCCATATGGTCCTCAAAGAAAAAAAAAACTGATTAAGATTTTCCACTTTCTTCTTCTTCTTCCTCTTCTTCTTCACTCTCTCTTTCTCTCTCTGTCTCTTTATCTTTCTATCACTCTGTTCCAGCTGAGTATGAAGAAACTTAAGCCATGATTGCTGAGGGGTGTTTTGATTTATCCTGTTCTGCTACAATTAATAACGATGACAACAATAGCAATGATAACGTTAATAAAAACAATAGCACAAGGAAACCACGAGGCGGTCTGCTCTTATTTCTCCTAAAAACGGTCAAATTTGGTTTTATTAAAAAAGGACGTTTTTTGGGGGGGTTTGCTGAGAAAACGCACACGCGCACACGTACACGCGCCCTGCAGGTGTTCCCCGACGGGCCAACATGCTCACTGAATGTACTGTATGCAAGGTTTTACATGTTTCTTTCACCTTTCCTCACGATTTTTATATGTGCAAAGGAAAGACACTTAGAATAAAGGTGAATCTGGAATCTGTTTGTGGCGCTCCGTCAACGTTAACACAGCCAGTGATTATAGCCGTGGCTGTAATGTGCCGTCAGCTGCAGCCTCCTCTGTCAATGTTTGACCAATCTTACGAGCTTTACTGTCAATTCACTTACTTTTAATTTCACCGCGACGAGGCACAAATATCCTTTGTTTCTGCACGGCGGCTGGGAGCAGGCACGGTCAGAGGACCTGACAACACCAATACAGCTCTGAATGAGAGTTCCTGAGACGTCGGCGTTATCAAAAGCAGAGGCATCTGTTCCACCACTATTAAGCCCTTCCTGGTCATTAAATTTTAATGGAACATTGATTTTATGCTGGGACTACTCTTTCTGAGTGACTCAAAAGCCAGAGAAAAATATGGAACAAAATAAAAATGAATCATGACAGCGGACAGGGATTATTATTCTGGGGCTTTTCTTGATTGGTTTCCAGGGAATATACAACACTTGAATTCAATCGCTTCTGTCCTTCGGTGTCCTCCAGCAGCACAGCGGCAGTATAATGAGACAGCAGGCAGAGCAGAGCAGAGCAGAGACTCAGAAACAAGACACTTTGCTGCACTCTCCTCTCCTCTCGGTGTGGGGAAGCAGTGATTGCCACTGCCGATGTTACATGCTACAATGCTAGTTATGTCGCTGGAGGTAAACAAACGACTGAATAAATCGTCAAATGACAACTTTACAACCATGTGTTGATTCTCCAAAGCTCCCCGTGCTGCAGATCAGGATGCTGCAGGCCGTGCAGCATCAACATTCATGTGCGGTACTCACTCAAACTTTACCCCGGCAGATGTTGTCCCTTATCAGATTTTATGATGAAAGTAAATAACTGATTTCATTACATGGCAATGGACTATAAAATGGGGACGCATGCAATCCAATTACATCACCCCTGGCTGTGTGTGCATGCGTGCGCGTGTGTAACAACAGCAGCAAAGAGTGATCAGCACTGGGGAGGCAGGTAGCATCGGACGTGACCTCCCCCCCTTCATTCATATCTCTGAAACACTCACTCGCGCGCACACTGAGAGCACGTCGGGTAAATTATTGAAAACAACCTGCAAAATTAAACGCACCGTGCTCGCTCTTCAAAGATATTGACCCGAGAAGAAGAGCATCATCTTCTGAGCGACTGTCTGAGAGAAAATATAACCTCCTTCTGGTGGGGGGGGGGGGGGGATGCGGGGCTACCGTGAGGTTACTGCACAGACCTGCTTCTGGTTGGCAGATACAGCTGTTCGCCAGCACAAACTGAAGAAAGAAGCACTGAACGTTGGATTGTAATGCCATCGACAGGCAGACGGTGCGAATGTAAGGGTATTCTCAGCTTCTCTGACTGATTAGATGCTAAAAACTCTGTGCGCAATCTGTGCCGTGTTGCATTTCAAGTATTTTAGTTGGTGTATTTCGGTTGCTCACTCATGACACATCAAACAAGACGCCCGTCCCCTTAGAGTTGAACTGATTAGGCAACATTTTTCGCAGTTAAGTGATATTTAAACAATCTGATCTGCTGCTGATCCCTCCACAGAAATAATATTTCTGCTTCTTAAAAAAAAAAAAAAAAAAAAAAAATCAGTACAGCTGAACTCAGCAGGCATTTTTATGATGTTTTTATCATTTCGGTTGCTCCATCAAGCGATAATTATAAACATTTTCCAGTCAAAGCTTCTCAGATTTGAGTATTTGCTGCGTTTTAAGTCTAATCTTAATGTAAGAGGGGGTTCAGACTGGTTAGACAAAATTAGACTCCTGGGCTCAATAGATATTTTTCACTTTATTGGCCTTTTAATGGAGTAGACAATAATACAGGGATTTAAAAAAAAGCTAATTAATCACTGAAAAATAATTAGTTTAACAAGGAGTAAACACACTCTTAATGAGTTTCCCCTGTCCACTTTAAAAATCACTATTGATAAAAGGTATTTTAGTTGCAACTGGTGTCTCTCGGTTGCTCACAGGCGACTCTGAGCAAACAGCATCTCATCTTTTTTAATTAGAAAAACAATCATTACTTGAGTCGACACTCCTTCAACTGGCGTCGGCCTTCGCTCTGACCCTTCACATACATCTGGCGCCATCTGTTGGCTGATCACCAACTGTTGGCATTAACAATTCAACAAACGACGGGCTATTATCTGTTGCCTGACGCCGGCGCTGTCGGTTCGGCTGAAGGAGAGGTTTCGCTCCAGGCTCCTTTAATTTTACAATTAAAACACGAATCCACACTCAAACAGTCTTGGTGTCGCGAACAACCTGCACGCATTCTGACCAAAATGACTGAATGGGAGGTTAGTAAAACCACTTGGTTCGACCAGACAGGGCCAAACCAACTGTAACTGCCCCTTTAAGAGCTAACAGTTTGTCTTTTCACATTCTGCATCACAGGAGAGATGCTCATTAAAAGCGCCTCCATTCCTCACTGTTTCATCAAGTGAGACTGCCAAGCTCTTTAACTCAGTGTTCTTGATGTTTGTGCTGTTTGTGTAAAACCCATCTGTTTCCTCGTCTCTCTGTTGGCAGAGGGTCCACCTCATCCGTATGTTTCCCTTTTTGAAGTCGTGTCAAAATCGCATTTTCATGCATCTAAGATATCCAACTTGTCATCAGCACTCAAGCAAAAGTCAAGGAGGGCACTCCTTAAATAGCTGCTTCTTCTCCTCCTTCATATACGATACAGGCGGAAACGAGGCGAGCAAATGTGTTACAGATGTGAGGCATGTATCATTTGCTTTATAATAGATAATAGATCATTTTTAACAATGCGTTTATGGCTTTCTGTGTCTATTTAAACTTGAATTACTGGGAAAATGTTATTCGGCTTTATTTTTTTTAACGGTAAAGTAAATGAGCTGAAGTGTTAATAGAAAGAAAGTCCACGTCTAGTAAATAATCTCACTCCAAAGCACCACTTATTCTCTCTCTCCCTCTGTGTGTGTGTGTGTGTGTGAGGTTGGGAGAGCAGATTTATTTCAAGGCGAGGAAGATCATTAAACAGAAATCCTGTTCTGGGCAGCTGTTGCAGCAGGAAGAGGGCGCAGAAAATAATTTCATAGGTTTAACCAGCGGTGAATAATCAACGTCGCCGAGCGAATCAGTCACACATTCAGCCCGCAAAAACACAGCCACATCCACTGCTGCTAAACCGTGTCACCGTTTCAGACACGTTCATCTATCACAAAGCTGTAGTCTGAAGACTGAAAATCGCCGTCAGAATAATTATCACTTTAAAAGCACGTCAACGTGTAAAAAGAAAAAAGACAGAGAGAGAGAGAGAAGGTATAAATAAATATAGCTCACTTCCCTGTCGGAAGGCTGGCAGGTAATTTTCTCCAGCTGCTCTAAGTGTGACAATCCCACGGGGACTGAAATCTAATATTAACAGCAAATCATTATGTGGGAACTGTTCTTCCGTGACCCGCCGCCGTACCTGTGTGACTAACTCAATCTAAGTAATTGAGATACGTTAGCGACGAGAACACAGTCCTGCTGTGACAGCAGAGGGTCACGCAGAGTGTAGTGGGACTCCAAACACGCCTCGGCACCGCAGACGATTTACATGTCTATATGCTTTGACTGACGGGGTCTCTTCTGTTCGCGTGACGCCGGCTTCTTTTGGCGCAGTGGCTTTTGATTGACAGCAAAGAAGCAACTCCAATCTGACATTGTGTAAAGTGGCGGATGCCCCGGGGAGGGGGCCGAGGGGGATGTGACACCATACATATTTACTCTACTGTAGTTATTCATACAGAAACACCAAGTCATGCAGCCAGCTGCGCGATCCATGTCAGCATATTAAAGCTTAATTGGAGTTAGTTTTTACATTGTGTGCTTTACAAGTGCTCTTTATATTAAAAATATAAAGTGTGAAGTGGCTTTCGGCTGATTGGGGTGGGTGGGGGGCATTAACATTGTTGCTACTTCTGCAAAACTTGACTTGACTATCAGACAAAGCACCTAAACTACAGGGTGTGTGTGTGTGTGTGGTTCAGTTTTATTCTACAAGGATATATAATGTACTGGTACCACTGTTAACGATTACACACTATATATAGACCTCCTTCATGTTGTAACTGATCCCCGTGTGACCAATTAATCAACATAAAAGGCGCTTCCATTGCAGTTCAAAGTATTTGTAATAATTCAATATAATGGCCTGCCTCTGCTGTCCAAGAAATCATTTTTAATTGTCTCATTAGAAGACGCTGTAGCTGTGGGTTGGAGAAAACAACAATAGTTCTGTTCCCGCTCCACTGCCACAGATCTTTGAAGCTCTCCACTTACCTGCGCAAAGCTGCGGGCCCAGACGTCCTTTCTGTAACCACAGCAACCTGGCTGGCTCTTTGAAATCCCTGCAAAAATAGAATATCACCAAGTAGCGCACTTTGAAGGAGGGAGCCTATATCACGCAACAGTCCGACAATACAAAACACTGACCTCATTAAAAACTATTGTCACCAAAGGGTTCTGGGCTTGTAGCGGCTCTTTTCAACTGCTTGACTAATTGCTGGAGTGAATTTTAATGAGAAACAGTTTGGCCATGAAATGAATAAGTTAGCTTACAACAGGGGTAAAGTTTGTGTTTGGTACTACGTGTAAACACAATCTGATACCGAGCAGATACTTCCGTTTACAGGCAAAGAGCCAGACGTGTTCACCTTAATGTTCTGTCTGACGGTTCAAAATACACACTAAACGCCGCTTCATCGGCTCGATGCTTCACAACTGCCTCTTGCTTTATTAGAGTCCCTTGTTAAACTACACAACAAATGGTATGTTGTGTAGGCTACTGAAAATACAAACAAATAGGGGCCATTAAGGAAAAGAAAAACTTAATTAATACCTGTTTGTTAATGCTATTTATGAACAAACATGCTCTTTTACAAATAACCTGGTGAAATGAGTACTCCTGCTTGATATAATGCTCCCACCTGTACTCTAGTTTATGAAAAGCAGGTATCTCATTGATTAGCATTATACAGAAAACCAAACATGACATTACTTGCATTTTCCCTATTTCATATTTTTAGTTTAGGAATGTAATTTAAATAACTGGGCCTATTTTGCCCAGTGGGATTTTTTTTTTTTTTTTTTGCAAAACAGTTTGAAGTACTTCCTCTGGGTCTATTTTATTTTACGTAATTAATTAAGTCTTTGTGGTAATTGCTAACTTGCAATGGTTGGCGGTAGCTCCTCAAATACTGAGCATTTAGGAGCTACATGCTAGCCAAATGTGTCTTTCAGGAGCTGGTAGAGACCTAAAACAGAGCTAAAAGAGTGCAAACATTAGACTTACATTCATTCATCAGGTGGGCAGGAACACGACATCGAGTTAAAAAGTATGGTATGTCACTGCTGTGTTCACTGCTTGGTTTCGTTCTCCCCAGGTGACCAAATAGTAAGGCGAATGTTAATGAACAAATATGATTGGACAGTGGAGCAGAGAAGGCGGGATACATTTGTGATTGACAGCGCAGATGACCAATGAAACGCTTTCGTTGAAATACGCACTGCGTAAACGCGCGAGCAACCCGGAAGTTAAGGCACACACGTAACGTAAACAGTCCACAGGTAAATGACTTGGTTGTGGCACGGCACTAAAACCCGGGTGAAGCTGTGGGTGTTATCCCGCGGCAGCATGTCGATGGTGTCGTCTCATTCCGCCGGGGAGGACGTTAAATACGCCGACAACAGGTCGATCCACTCGGACAGCGTCGAGGAGGTTCATAACGTCCCGATGGATGTCATCATCAGACCGATTCCCCCGGTGCTGGATGAGCTAAAGGTCCAGAGTCTCATGAACACAATCAAGGTAACTTCTTGTTTTATATGTAAATATGTTTTTTAATGGTCTGATGTGGCGGTAAGACGCCGGGCTTGTGTTACTGTAAAATTACTTTTTCATCTGCATATTTGTGGATTTGGACAAAAAAAAAGTACCCATAATAACATCACGCCTTGAAAGTGACTGTTCTGCATAATAAGTGCTCTTATTTTTGATACTTAAGTACAAATTTGAGTATTACAGAGGATTGGCTCATTGTGGTATTTTGTTTTCTGTAACCAGTAGCTCCTCACTTGTTGTTTTCATCTATTCGTTATAATTTAGCAGATACTTTGAAATACTTTTCTAATATCCGCTCCACATCTGCTGTATTAATTATTTGTCAGTTTTCCTTTCCTTCCAGGAATCAGCAGACGTGAGAGCTGTTCCTCCCATTGATGTGCTCTGGATCAAAGGCAGAGAGGGGGGAAATTACTACTACTCTTTCGGAGGCTGTCACAGGTTCGCTGCCTATCAGAGGTTGAACATGGCAACCATCCCTGCCAAGCTCATTAAATCAAACATCTCAGACCTCAGCACGTACTTGGGGGCCTCGACGCCTGATCTGCAGTGATGCTGGAGCAGCCAGCATCACCGCAGACTTGGCTCAGGTGACGCAAGAGTTTTGACTAATCTGTTGCAGCAGATGACTGCAGGACAAAGTATTTACCAGCAGGGGGAAATGTAACTCTTCAGTTAAACACGTGACATTTTTCATTTGTAAAAACAACTATATCATTTATATTGTTTCTTTGTAAATGTGTTTTTATAAGTTATACATTTTTACAAAGTCAGTCTGTCACTTAAAAGCTTTAAACTGTAAACAGTTGTGCTTGCACAGCTATTGACTTGCACCTACACAGCGAGGGTGGTTGCAGCCGCAGCAGCAGACATGTTTCCTTATTAAAGTAAGAGAAGCTCAGTTTTTCCTAAATGCACCAACAGTGCCTATGTGGTATTGAAGTGAACCGACTGTCACCTCAGCCGAGTTTTCTGTCGGTGTTGACTGTCAACATTGTTTTTATTTAGTTTCAACTCCAGCCATTGTACTTCTTGTTTGTGTAGCTCCTTTTCACTAAGTGGGAGATGTCACTGTTGTCAGAATTTCACAATTACACGACTGAATTCCAAGTCAGGCGCTGACAAAATAGGGTTTTTCCAACTCGGCTGCTCATGATTATAATGATTAAAATCTCCTATATAATACTCTAGATAGATAGATAGATAGATAGATAGATAGCTACTTTATTAATCCTGAAGGAAATTCAGGTATCCAGTAGGGTCATAAATTGTGCAAACAGCATGTCTCAACATGAGAAAAAGGAGATAATGAAATAAAGTAAAAATAAACATAAAATTAAATGAAGTTAAATAAAATCAGGTGGAGTAGAATAAGTAAGAGTATACAAACATGCAAACACATACATCTTCACATACACATATGTGTATATACTGGCAGTATATACATATACATACACACCAGCATATACACACATGCTCACATACATATACATACAGCGTATAGATCACCTTGTATTAATACTAATTATACTAATAATAATGCCTATTATTATTATTACTAGTAATAATTCCTTCAAAAATTCCGTAATGCAACAAAAAAGTAGTGTCCATGCCACAAACAATGTTTTCTGCTATTAACCCCATTTGCCACTCTTAAGGCAATGTGTGAATGAGTGAGGAAGGGGTTGACTTTGGCCCTAAACTGAAGCAGCTGAAAGGATTACAGCCATTATTCATTTTAGTAATTACACCTGTGCTTTTTCTACTGCTGCGTGTCAAAATGTATTACATTAAAAACACCCATTCTGTCCCATTTTATGAAACTGATAAAGCAGGTTTTCTTTGAAAAGCGCCTTTTTGAGTTCCTCCCGCTGAGCACTGAGGAAGATTTAAATGCAGCTTGTCTCATGTTCAAGTTATTTTTGTCTGAAACTTTATCAAAAGATCCCTGGTCTTCCTTTTCGTGGCACTGCTGTTAATTTTAGAGATCAAATAGTGCACAGCTGACACACGTGCAGCAGCAGAACATGAGGAGGAACTGTGCACCGAACAACGCGTCTATAAAAGCACCTATGATTAAGCAGGATTGTATGAAATGTTGCCACAAAGTAGAGTGTTTCATGTTTTATCAAAAAACTTTCTGAAGTCCCACGCACAGTCAGCTTTGATTGTGACATCTCAGACAACCCAAGAAGAAGAGGTAATAGAAAGCCGCCTATAGACCAGATGGTTTGTAGGTGTCAGGTGTTATGAGAACATCAGGCTGACGACGTCTGGTGTCAAAATGCAAGATGCTGCGGAGTCTGCCCCTTCTTCCAGTCGCCGGTCTTTCCTGCTCGCTGTCTCTGAGAAGGATCCCTCTTGTAACTTTCCCGTGAGTGGCCAAAGAAATAAGAGAAAAGGGAAGCACAGTCCATGAATTCCACCTTAAAATGAAGCCTTTCTCTCTTCCCTCATGCTGTAATCCCAGTTGGCTTTGAGCTTAAATAACACACAGTAGGTAGGAGCGTTTTGCCTTCCCTGAACATGTAAAACAGTGATAATCATGCTTTGCTCTGCTGTGATGAATATTCTTCAGTTAATGTGTTGCACAATGTCCTGTTTGTTGTTGGGTCTGACCTTCAGACTGGCCCTGCTTATTAAATCAAGTCAGTTCCTTTGCCCCCCCCCCTTGCCTTGGAGGAAGGAACTGTAGGTTTGCAGAATAATATAGGTAAACCATACATCACAGGTCATTGCACAGAGACGAGGCCCTTTCCGACATCAGCGTCTCCACAATGCGAGCTCAGAGCGCTCCCTTTGTGGCCATCGAGGAAATGAAGGGAGACCCGGGGCAGCCTTTACCGACCGGCCTCCAAAGGCCTCTAAATTTCTGCTCTGAATCGTCGCGTGTGCGAAGACTTCCTGTGGCTCGCTCACTGTCTGGAAGTAACCATATCCTCAAAGGGTTTTTGACACGCAACACCGGTATGAAAAAATATATTGCACCTGTTGCTTCGGGGAGCGGTTTCCATGGGTGGTTCTGTAGCTTATTCTTTGAGGATTTAAACAGATCAAGGGGGTTTAAGGGGCTAAGAAGAGGAAGTGTTTCTCCCCATTTTCACAAACGGATTGTGGGTCACGTTGACTTGGTTGATAAACTGTTTTGCAGTTTGCTGTTGCCTGGCACGCTGATGACTCAATCTAACTTGTGGTCACTAAAAGGAGTTGTGGTGATCGGTGACTTTCTTGATATTTTAGTGCGTTTCATGGTTAAATGTACAGGAGGTTAAAATTGCTGTGACAGTAAAGTTTGCGCTTTTTTCATGGTATGTTGAGGACCTTCTGGTGGCTCTGGGGCTCTGAGCTGCATCTTCGTGAATAATATGGACACCATTTTATATGTAGTTTTATGTTTTTAGATGTGCTGAAGTGAGGGGACAATCTTCAATGTTAAAAAGTTATAAAGGATTCATATTAGCAAGAAGTTTCTTGTTTTAAAACCATTTCTGTGTGGAGTTTGTGTGTTCTCCCCTTGTCTGCTTGGTTGCCTCTGGGTGCTCTGATTTCCAAGTCAAGTCTCTGTCCAAGGACATGCGGGTTAGGTCCCAGTAGGTAAGAATGATTGTGTGGTCTTAATGCCAGACCAAGTCTGTTTCTGATTTCAGACAGTCTAGACAGCAAGAGATTTAAAAACACATTAAATGAGATTTTTGCAAATTCAAGCCAAATTTGGAGTTGGTCTGAAATGTGACTCCAGAGTGAAAAGGCAGACTGACTTAAAACTGACTCAAAACAGATTTCTTAGTGCCACAACACCTAAAGAAAGACTATTTTCACCTTTGTATCTATTTGGTCCAATAAGGCTGCAACACATAACCCGCAGTCATCCTGCTTTCACTTTCACAAATAATCACATTTATTATCTCTCGGTGTTTCAGAGAGGTTCACTTGTTTCACTTGTTCCTCCTCAAGCACTCGCTGTACTGTCTGCAGCGTTTATTACAGCAGCTTTGAGTTCACCTAGGTCTGTCCAGGCATCATCATCTGCAGAGTGCTGCTTCTTTAATGTGACTGTACCATACTGAGAAAAAAAGAGTACTCTATTTGTTTTAACCGTAACCAGGTTGGAATAAAGGCTAATAATAATATATTCAAACGAATTGCTCT
The DNA here is from genome assembly GCA_008933995.1 of Datnioides undecimradiatus. NCBI lineage: Eukaryota > Metazoa > Chordata > Actinopteri > Lobotiformes > Datnioididae > Datnioides > Datnioides undecimradiatus. The sequence continues at coordinate 5,172,714 of WARS01000071.1, read as the reverse complement.
GCAGGTTGCTTGAACACTGTTTTTAAAATTTTACAAACCTGCTTCTGTGTTCTCCTGTTTTTATTATGAGAGGCTTCTTGAGATTAACACTGACAGGAGGAGTTTTCCCCCCGTACCATATTAAACTACCAAGACCTTGCAAATGTGATTCCTGCAGAGTCTGTCTACATTTAAAATTCAGCTATAAAAAAAATCTGATCTCTGCTTAGCCAGCTCAGCCATTTGTTCCACTTGGGGAGGCGTTACAACCAAATCCTCTTGAAAGAGTTTGGGTTTAGGTGTTTGAGTCGCTGATGACTTCTCACAGCTTCCTATCCGGAATTCCCTCAGACTGCTGCTGGCTGCAGGCGTGTAATTTGGGCCAGATTTGCAACGCCGTATCCACCCTCTGACCTCACCACTGTGCGCTTTGCGACACACTGCGCAGGAGCCTTCGTCTCCGTGCAGCTTTTGTGAAAGTATACATGTGGTGTAATAGCAATAGCTTGTATGTCAGAGAGGTTTCAAACTCGAAAGGTGGTTCTGTTTGCTTATTGCTGCCAACTAGAGTGAAATTGAAGACTACTTTAAAAGGACTGACTGAAGCATCGACTGTTGTCAAACATATTAGCATGTCACCACCTCCTACAGTGCTGTGTTAGCTTCAGTTCAGCAAAGTCCCAAAATCTGTCAATTCACAAACATCTGATGCTACAGAATCTGCAAAGGGAGGTGGACAATGCACCTACAAGAAGGTAGTATTGCATGTGCCTCTTCAAACGCTTTAACAAAGATGAGGGAAAATGTGACAGGTTTTTGTGTTCCATATTTCTCCAGCAATTTGTGTTTCTCCTTTGCTTTACCACAACGCAGCCCTAGTCTTCACCCTAACCACCCTAACCTGCAATGCCTGACCATGCCTGATTTTATCATTTAATTTTGAAAAAGGCTTTATAATTTCTTAAATCCACCAATTTCCTACATTTGTTTGGGACCATTTTCAGATGAAGGTTTAATGCTCCAGTGAGTATTTACAGCTTTGGTATGTTGGATCAGCTCCAGCTTAACTACTTTTGCCATTTTCATTGTAATGAAGAATTATGTCACCCAGTGCATGGGTGTGGCTCGTTGATGTCTTTTTAATAGTCCTTGGACAACAATGGACCTCTACAGCTCAGTGGAATAAACTACATCCCGCTTTGGCTGCAGAGGCAGGGCTTATTACTTGGATCAATTTGTTGTTTGTTTTTAACTTAATGGGATATTTTGACACTAAGAAAAATCCTAACCTTTACCTTTAATTGGATGAATGGCATAAATAAGCCCTCTTGACTCTGACGTGTGCAAATATGAAACCTGGAAGGTGTGGTCGCCTCATGGCGTCACACATTTCTAGTTTCAGTGAATGAAACAGTGGCTAATCCTGCCAAAGAGTTAAAAAGGCTCACTCTGCATTTGAATGCACAAAGAAAATTAGACTAGATTGTATCTCAGCCACACCAGAGTGAAACGGAAACTATTGCTATAATACTGTATTCATACTTGTCCTTTGGTCAGTGGTGTAATGAAAAATTAAAGATTTTGACCTGATGATGGCACTAGATCACCAAATCAAATAAAGTTCATCCGTTGGAGCAACTGCAACAAATTTCATATAAATTTAAATTTAAGAAAAATTATACTTGTTTAGATATTTCACTCAAAAGTCAGAACACCACAGAAGTTGTGGACAAAAATGATTTGTCCTGCTGAGCCATGAATGTGCCAGATTTTGTGCCACTCCATCCAGCAGATGTTGATATGTCACATACTAAAGCTGCTAAAGGAAAACTCCATTGATCACCAAAGTTAGAGACGTTCCTCCTCTTGGGACCGTGGATGTCTGTACCAAAGGTCTTGCCAATCGGTAAACCCAAAAATGTCAACCTCAGAAAGTCTGACAATCACGTGATTCGCATGATTGTGAATGTCTGTACAAAGTTTCATGGTAATACATCCCATAGTGGTCAGAGCACTTCGCTGAAAAGTCCCCTAAGATCCCCTAAATCACTGGGATTCAGCCTCTTGAAACCATGAATGTCTGTGCCAGATTTTGTGCCAATCCATCCAGTAGAGAGATCTTCCACAAATAAGTGGCTTTGACTGCAGGACTACAGTACAGGAAAACTCCACTGATCACCAAACTCAGAGAGATTCATCCTCTTGGAACCACGAATATTTCACACCAACCAATGCAACAGGACTTCAAATATTCTACAAAAAGCTAAAAATGTCAAACTCATACATAAAGCCAATATTAATAAAAGTTATAAGGGTTCATACTCATGGGCCCATGAATGTCTGTAAAGATGTTTCATGGTAATTATTTTGATAGTCCAGACATTTCACTTAAAACTCACTCAAATGTGAAAACATCACTAAAGTCATTGGGATTCATCCTCTGGGAACCACGAGTCTCTGCTAGATATTGTGCAAATCCATTTAGTAGATTTTGAGATTCTTCACAAACTAAGAGGCCCTGACCAGCTGATAGCACTAACGAAGAAGTCCATACATTACCAGAGTTAGAGAGAGTCATCCTCCTGGGACCACGAACATCTGTATCCCAATTTATGCCAATCAGTGTAGTAATATTTGAGATATTTTATTAAAAGTCAAACATTTCAACCTCATAAAGTCAGAGAGTCACCAAACACATAAGGGTTTATCCTCTGCAGACCACAAATGTCTGTACAAAGCTTTATAAGATTTCATTTGGTAAAGTCTTGGACTTTACATGACAACAGACAGACAAAACAAGCGACACAGACACAGAAAACCTTCTTCGCTGTGCTCGGTAGCTCAGACAGAGCTGCTGTTCCCAGGGATCTCTGAAGCACAACAACAGAGGACTCAGTGGGTGGCAAAGCCAACATGCTGCCGCCTCATCAGTGTGGATAAATGGATCTACTTCTTCCGGATGAGCAGAGGAGCATTTCACAGTTCCATGAAATGAGAGTTCTTCCAAGAACGCTTCAACTTCTGTCTTTAGTCCCAAGTCAACATGCTCACACACACACACTTGTGTTTAGAGTGTATGCCAGCTCATATGCCTGACAAACACACACTGAGTTCACCATGGAGATGTCTTAAATGTAATAAACCATACGGCAGCAGAGAGTCTCTGAGTCTTGCAATTTAATTGGTTTGCTGATATTTGAGGATGTTGTTTGACCTTTAACATGTTATTACTGGATCATCAGATATGGCAACAAATTAAAATCAGTTTGTGTCTGTCTCAGAGCTCAAAGTTATAAAAACTCTGGAGAAACCACCTTATTTTTTGCTAACTGAAACGTTCGCGCAGCCTTTGCTTGTGCAGATTCCTGTGTTTGGTTCGTGTCCTTTGTGAGACCTCAGTGCTCCTTCAGCAGACAGTTTCGGTGTCTGATGTCTGACTGTTGATGCAGCTGAGGCGCACTGAAGTGGTTGAATGTGCTGCGGGCTGTGGCTGCTGATGTGTCTTGGAGGGACTAAATCATCCGTTTGCCACTGCTTTGTTTTTTTGCACTCGGGGGCAGCAGGGGAATAAATCCTTGCCATTCCAGGATCATCTGCTCAACGTTTATTTACTCACACTTAACTTTCTCCTGCTGCCTGACCTGCGCTCCTCTGTGTGAGCCAATGGCAGCTTAATATGGTGACATAACAGGAAGATAATTGACCCTAACAGGTCAAAGCCTCTGTGTTGCTGTGCAACAGTGACACAAGGTCAAACATTAGTTCAGGTGTCCCAAGAAAGGTATTCAAATTATAGAAATCCTTGCATTTGACTTGACCATTTCCATTGGAAATTTGACAAATGGCAAGACAAGCAGAATTTACATACACAGCCACTGCGCAAGTTCACCTGCGCACCTATGCGTAGATGTTAAAGAGGCTGAAGGTTTTGTGATGTTTATTTTGGTTGTGACTGTAAGAGTGTGGTTTACCAGCCAACAAAAACAAACCTCAGTGGGCGGCAGCACCATAAAATGTGTCAGACCAACACCAGACAGTAAGCTGTAAAGTAATGAAGTCCCTGAATTACTTTAAAAGACTCTATGGCTTTAATATTAAGTATTATACAATTTTATAATCATCATAAAACACTTGTTTTAAACAGTCCATTGAACATACATGCTGTGGTGGAATGAACTACGGACATTTACTCAAGGTAAGCTCAATCTTGAGGTTTAAGCAATTTCATTTCATGCATTTGACTGTTGTTATATATTAACATGTTATACTTTTACTCTATTATTGCATTTTGACAGCTATAGTTATAGAAAGTAATAAAACATTTGCTCCACATTTACTAGTAACAATATAATATTCATAAACATTACTCTCAATGGGGATCCCCATGGAAAGTGATCATGTACTTTGCTGCTAACATTTGCGTACATCCGCTGAAGTGATAATGGAGAACTTTCATCTGTAATGGTGTATTTTCACTATTGCTGCCGCTTCTTAGGTGGAGGATTTACTTGTTTCACCCAGTAATGTACTGCTGCACTGTGTCTTGCACTGAAGCAATATGCAATAATTCAAATATTCTTCTTTTTTTAAAAATCAATTATGATCTAAATCGCTTTAAAAGTGTCCACAAAAAGCACACAAATGGTGCCAGTGTTTCTCAAAGGGCCTTAAAAAGTGGTAAAAGTATCACAATCGCTTTATATTTTAACTGTTTAATGTGATATCCATCAGGAATTATTGTGCATTTGTATTTATGAGTTACATTTCGTGTGTACGGAGTCTTTAGGGGTTACTGTAACAGTCTGTGCTGCTGGCAGCTCCTCCCATCCAGCTATAAGAGCCCAGCTGACCAGGTAGTGCGGGTCCATCCTTAAAATAGGCTAGTGCAAGCTGACTTAAGAAAAGTTAGTCAGCTTTATTAAAAGCGTATTTCCCCCGTCACTGGTTGTTTGCGCTCACTTTGTGCCATAGTTGAGATGTAGGGTGAGTCCCTGCGTCGGTTTTCGGTCTGATCTGAAAGAGGATTTAGTGGTGGGACTTTTTAATGATGACTTTCGCCATGCTGCGGCCTGTGGCGACACACTTGATCTATTCAGACTTCACGATCACGTCTGAGGATGACGAAAACCGCAGCGAAAGCGACGGCAGCTCGGAGCAAAGTTACTGCGGCTCCACCGAGAAACGGAGACGGATTTCACGCAAACTGCAGGGAGACTCCGGGATAGTCATGAAACAGAGGAGCGCAGCTAACGCCAGGGAGAGAGGCAGGACCCAGAGTGTCAACACCGCGTTCACGGCTCTCCGGACTCTCATACCCACCGAGCCGGTGGATAGAAAGCTCTCCAAAATCGAGACTCTTCGACTTGCATCCAGCTACATCTCGCATCTGGCCAACGTGCTTCTTCTCGGGGACGGCGGCGCTGATGATCAGCCCTGCCTCGGCGCGGTTCATGCGCAAGGAGACAGCGGAGCGCAGCAGCCGCGCACCATCTGCACCTTCTGCCTGAGCAACCAGAGGAAAGGGGTAAATGCTGTTTTACTGTGTGTGCATATAAAACAGCTTCAGATCTAACGCAGCGTGTCTTCACCCGATGTGTTCACATTAAACAGGCTTATCAGGCTCAAAGGTCGGCTGTTCATGTCTTGCTCATGCTTTTGTTTTAGAAAAGGGTTGCGTTTAATGCAGCACCTGTTTATCTTTCATTCGTGACCACCTTTGTAAAACTGCATTATGCGGAGTTTTGTGCGTAAAAAGCACTTTTACGCTCGGCCCACGTCTCGGCGCACGCCGTGAAGTCTCCACTCATCACGCTCAGACGTTTTTGTTCTTATTTTAATGTAAAGGAAGAACTTCACTCGCAGTGCAGAACATAATGTAAAGTAAAATATAAACCGGTGGCTCATTCTTGGAAATGACCTGGCCCTAAGAACTGAAACTGAAACATACTTTTCAAATTCATAATGTATGTATCAATAAAAAAAATACGATACATCCGGTGCAGCTGAATTCAATATTGCTGAATCTTTGCGCGACTGAGACCCCTCTTCCTTGTTTTTCAGATAAAGGATGGCAAAGACTGTTTAAAACTGCGAGGGCTGGGTCCGCTGCGAATGAGACGCTGACAGAAGACCGGTGAATGATTAGCAACCTGAAAATCCTCAAAGACTTTCTCAGGGAAGAGTCAGAGCTGGTGTTACACACACACACACACACACACACACACACACACGTACACATGCTGGATCAAATGAAGGAACCAAAGAAGAGACTATTTATACTTGAGAAATTTAAGCATAAGCCTTTCAGAGATGCAGTGCATTTGTTTGAAACTTATGAGTTTTTGTCCTTTTTTGCCTGCTAAAAGTTTTAAATAAAATCTATTTTATCACAATAAAAGCAGCTATTTTCCTGTTTATGTGCCACGTGCGAAACCGTCATGTTGTCATGTTGAAATATCCCACAGATTGTGGTGACGAGTGGGCATGTTTTGTTCCTGGGATCAATGATCTGAGACCTTCTGTGCTTCAAACTGGGTGACGTTTTAACTAAGAAAAAGGGTTTTACTTTTACAAACCACTGCATTTGAGCTTTCTCTTAAGTGCAGTTTGGAAAACGGCCTCAACCCTTCACCACGTGTGGACTTCAATTTCTAAAATGACTCTGTTTGACACCTAAATGTTTAATTATCATACTGTATTTATTATTTTTAATCTCCATTAGCAAATGGCTATTTTATAAAACAACTAACTTAGTTGTAAAATGGCTTTTATAGCTTTATGCAAAGGGGTCTCCCAAAGCGAAGGGTTCAGGGTTTCTGGTGTCAGCGACTGGTGTATTTTTTATTTTTTTTCCCTACTCTCACGATTGGTGTTTTTTTTGAAGTCTGTTATCGATTAGTCACGGCAAATAGTAGCCCACACTCTGCTCGGAGCCCCCAACACAGCTGTTGGTATGTCAGAGGGATAAATCACTGCTGTGGGCTCGGTGGACGGGGAGAGATGGGGTGAGAGGTCGAAGGTCACGGTGGAGCGCAGAAGTGAAACCCTGCTGACGTGTAATCACGGGAAATGATGCTGGCCCGATGAGAATCAGCGAGTCTTTCTGTGATTTTATTCCAGATCAGTGGATTGGCATCAAGATTTACCCTTAGGTGGACACTCTGTCACCATAATCATGGCAGATAATTCCTATTTTGTTTATTAAAGTTAATTTCCCACTTTTTTACTCTCCTCCAACACTCCTCCTTTTGCACCACTTCCACTGGAAAATGTTTCATAACTGCAAAGCAAAAGCAGGCCGGTCTCTCCGGGCGCCTCTCTTGTGTTCTCCAGTCTGAAAAAGACGCCGCAGTGATCGGTCCAACAGGCAGATTGCAGCTCAGACACACAGGCGGCTGAGCCAGAGTTCCTGTCTGGCATCGCCTTGAGTCAGGCTGCAGAGTTAGTCCTCAGACTGACAGAGGGAGGCTCCCCGGTGGCACAGGAGGCTGCATGGAAAGTGAATTTTAAGGCAGTTAAAGGTGGATGCTGGGGGTCCGAGCTCCCCTCGCCACCCTCCATTCCCTCAATCCCCCACCTGCCCTGTCAGGCTAATTGGAATTTGCTGTGCGGAGCCCGCCATGCTTTGGGCCTCCTCAAATGGCTCCCCGAGGCTCCCCCAGGCAGGAAGATGTCACTGAGGCACAGGAAGGGAAAACAACGCTCAGCCGACCTCTCTGAGGAACTCTCTGTGCGACGGGCTTTGGGTCAACGCCAGTCTTGACATCATCCGGCGCTGGGACCCAGATGTACAGCTCTCTGGTGGTGCTTTTCAGACTGAGCGAACCAAGAAGTGAGTTTTCAACAAAGTCGGAAGGAGACCTTTTTTTTTTTTTCTTCTTTCTTCCCCCAAGATGACAGGTAACAAATTGATGGCAGAGACCATTGGAAAAGAGATGAGGGGGGAGAAAAGCAAAGACAGCAGATATAGTGTGTGGATCTGTTTAACGTGTCTGACAGGCGAGGATCCACCTGGGGACCGCTGCTGAGGTTTACTGCCTCACTTTGGTGAGTTTTTCCTCTTCCTCGGATCCTCGCATCCCTTAATCCCCAAAGAGATTCTGCGCAGGAAGAATTTCAGTGGAGATAAAACGGAGCAGCCCAGCCTCCCCCCGTCAGGCCTGCGACCTGAGATGGAGAATCACCTTTGACGGTTTGTGCTCCAATGTTTTGTGTGAGACAGAGGAAAAGCAAACAGCAGTGCACGTGTGACTTCTCTTTAATGATCTGCTTCTGCTACGCTGCATCTGACCACACCTTAGTAACATCAGATGAATAAACATAAAACTAAGAGATGAGAGGAACAGAGAGCGTCTCGGTCTTTGCCTCCACCCTTCTTCTGTCCTGCACACGTAACATCAATGGATGAGAAACAGTTTGGGTCAGCACAGCACAAATCTGATATTAAGTTTGCAAGTTTATAACCATGATGCTCTGCAATGCATGGTTACTGTATTAGTTATTGTTCTGTGTTTTTAATATTATTCCACTCTGCTAAAAAAGGAAGAGCGCGGGCAAATAAAGGTTTGCAAACTGAATTTTCAAATTGAAAAAAATAAGTTTGTTTTGTTTTTTGAGGTACGTTGGCGTCACTGTAATTACGGCATTTTAAGCTGTGATTTAGATTTTTGGAAAATCACTGTTTTGATTTGAAATATTAAGTTTTTCATACTTAGTTTTGTTATTTTGTTACAATTTTAGAAAATATGTGACTTGACTTATCAGTGAACAATGTGTTGCATTGCTTTTTTATTCCTCCTTATTATTGAAATCTACATTCATTTGGCTGACTGTTACTGTTACTGGGTTAATAAACCCAATACTACTGTAAAATAGGGTTATTCAGCAATCAGCTGAAGTTTGACCTGAAAACTGTGAACATGTGACATTCAAAACTGCAAATGATCCACATACGATTAACAATTTACTGTAACAGCGATTGACACAGAGGTCTAAATAACCTGTGGTTGTTGGGTTTTTGCTGGATAATCCAATGTTGTGCTGGCGCTGTATTAATCCCAGTTAGGTCAGTTTTATGTCTGTGATTTTCAGTGTGTTGGTTTCAACACTGCAAATATAATAAAAGCAGCTGCAGCTGTTTGCAGAAGGTGTCTCTGTGCTGCAGGATTCGGAAAGCAGGCGGCTGCAGCGCAACAGTGAACTTCGATAAAGTTCAATTGCACAATAAAAGCCGACTTTAGAGGAAACCTAAAACAACACTGACTGTGTAAAATGTGTCTTCTTTATGATGCCGGTTGAGATGCTCGGTGCTTTGTCGTACATTACAGATTGCAGTTAAGCGTTCTTGTTTCCTCTGTTGTGAAGAGTTATTCGTGCATAATGCAACGTCTCAGCCCGTTCATGTTGATTGACTAACAGCTACTGATCCAACAAACAAACAGGAGAGGAAGCAGGCACATTTAGGAGGCACGGTTTAATGAATCCTGCTGAGCAACGTCTCCATGAAAACATCTCCTCAGATTAAACACAAATCACTGCTCTGACAGCTCAAACGTGTTCCTGTTCTCGCTTCACCAAAAGAAGAGAGGGAGGGGTGGGGGGGGAGCTAAAATAGATGATCCAGAAACGGGAAGGATGTAAAGCTTTTTTTTTTCCAACATCATCTGGGAGCGCAGTCCCAGATGGGTGCTTACCTTCAGCAGTTTGTAGTCGTGCCAGAGAGCTCTTGTTAGAGACAAACCTGCACATGGTAATATTTTAATAGCTTTTTGCTCTCACAGTCTGTTTCAGCATGTTTCAAACGCTCGCTGGCTCGGGAGATGGCCCCTCGCTCCACCTGCATGTCAAAGATATTAATGGTTCTGAGTCAGTTTGTGGCTTGAGACGCAGATACCTCGCTTCCGATTTTACTGAACACGACCACTTTCTTCCAGAGGGAGGAGGAGGGGGAGGAAGTCTGTCTGCCCGACCGTCAGCTGGGCTTCTGTGGGGCTGAGGGGGTATGGGAGGGAGGGGTGGGGGTCCGTCTGAGGAGGCGGTTGTGTCTCCTCAAACATACAAGAACAATTGTTTTCATGTGCCAGAGAGTTTGGCAGGACCTTCAGACAGAGGGAGGATGATGGAGGGCTGTACAGTAAAGAGGATGGGAGGGTGGTTGGGAGGGTGGTTGGGTGGGTGGGGGGGCTGGCAAAAGGAAATCCCAGAGAAGAAATTAGGGAACAATACAGATCGTCGTAACACGGCTCTGCTCTGGTGCAGCCTCGGACAATCAGCCCCCCCCAACCCTCCAGCACTCAGCAGCCTGCCAAAGCCCAGAGGCAGAGGTGAGAATCCAGCAATACAGACTGAAAGGAGGTTTTTTTTTCTTTTCTTCTGCTTCCTTAAATAAACAATTGAACAGGCGGCGAGATGAAGCCCCGCAGCCTCAGCTCGCTCACAAAGGCAGGAATCATTTCAGCCACCCCGTATTCAGCAGTTCAGATGTTCAAATGTTTTACCCAGATCAAACAGCAGATAAACTCATGTGATCCTAGTAAATAAAGGGCCGCTCATCCTTTCAGGCACGCGTGAGTGCTTATATTAATTATAGAATTGGTTTGAGATGTGTTTATGTGTTTGTATAAATTAAAAAAAAAAAAGTCAAGTTGCTTTTTAAAAAAGCAAAAACTGTTAGGTGACTGTTTTAAACTTTCTCAACCCAGTAAAATCAAATGTCATTCCAATAAAGTTAACTCTGCTGTATCGGTTTCATTTTGTCATCATATCCTTTGTTTCACCATTGTTTCACTTTTATGCAGCTTCAGTCCACATTATTGATGTTTCTTGGTTATTACATTAGCAGTAGCTCAGCCGGTAGCTCCTCCCAGACGTCCCGCTTGAACCAAACAGTGCTGTGTCATTTTTAACGTGAGACAGCTTTACTCTTTGCTTTTATCTGCTTGAGTTATCGGGTCTGTCTCGTTCTGCAGAGGAGGAGATTTCTGCAAATAGTTCAGTTCTGGGTAAAGACCTCCTGAAAGTCTGGATCTGAAACAAACTGTACAAACGCTAGCAGCAGCTCGGCACACAGCCGCTCGCAAACACCCTGTGTCCGCCAAACATCATCAGAGAAAAGCTCATTTCATTTAATAGTCAAACCTCACAAATGTCTTTTGGTTTTAATCACCAGGTTTGTTTGTTTGTGTTGGCTCCTGGTAAAAACCTCCTGTACAATGAGGGGTCCTAACAGGCAGAGGCTGAGTGTGCTGGACAACAACTCCCATGATCCCACGCTGCCTCACAACATCACTAGCCTGAGTCTGGGTTGCTATGAGGTTTTGCACAGATATTCATGGTCCCCAGCGGATGAAACCAATTGACTTCATGGTCATCTGACAATCATCATGCTTTAATTAGTCCAATTAACTCGTTTATCAATTCAGATTTTGAGAACTGCTGACCAAAACTGTGAAATTAAAGTGGAAAACAGCAAGAAAATCATGTCAGTTTAATTAAAACCTCATACCTATCGTAACGCTAAGATACGAACAGTTCTTCTAAATGTCGTCAAACCAAAACTGTCTTCAAAATGATACGAGATGTTTCAGTTGTGCACCACACACAGTGGAGTTTCGACTACAAGGTCCTGGTTGTGTTTGCAATTTGCACTTTGACACAGAGTTTTCTTTAACTGTGACTCAATAAACCAGCGTCCGGACAGAAATAACTGCAGGGTTTAAACAGCAACGTGCCTCAGAGAGGAAAAACAAAAATAGGTTGTAGTTACCTACATTTGTTACTGGTTTAGTCATAAATGGCGAACGGCCCACTGATGCAGCTGCTGCAGCTTTGAACTAGGACAAAGTCAGCCCCTCGTTCTCGGCGTGATAACTTACACGACAGCATTTCAGAGCCAGCTAGCATCATTCAGCTTGTCACCGGGATCAAAACATTCAAAGGCTAACGTGACTTTGAAGACACCAGCCGGATGAAACTCCCCCAGATTTACAGGCTCTGAATTAGATTAGGACAAGCTTATAAATTCAGTTACGGCCTTGCATCAGCTTCTGATACAGTTCGTAGCTGCTGTAAGTGAAACAACAGCAAGAATACTAAAATATAATTACATTCACCTCGCACTGAGTCTTTAGAAGTTATTTTTATTTTCATTTCGACCAACTTCTTAAAGCCATACAGTGAGATATTTGTCTCCCCCTTCTGGCAAAGAGGGTAACTACATAAACACTGTTGACATATTTATAAGCCGATCACTGCAATGTTGTACCAGACAGATACACAGATCGGTGACAGTCTTATTCAGCATTATTTGAACCTCCCACTGACTAACACGTGCCTGTAACAAGTGATTAATGCGAAAAAAGCTCTTTTTATGCTTTTTCATATTGTTTCTTTACTACTGTGATTCTTCCTCATAGAGCTACTAACTGAATAATTAGCCTTGTGGTGGCAAAATGCAATGAAGACTGGTTTTCCTGAGAAGGTTCAGTGTTATTTAGTTTACTGACAGAAAGCTGTATGATTTTACAGACTGGTGATTGTCTGGATCTGAGAACCGGTCCTGAACCTCCTCAGTCGGTCGGTGCATGTTTTTAAAGATCCTGCTGGGATATGAGTAAGCTCCGTGTTTAGCAGCAGCCTGCTTCACCAAGTTCGTCCGACAAATTCCACAGCGAGAGCCATCGTGACGAATCTGAACCCTCCTCTCTTTCACTTGACATCCTCTCTGAGTCAGAGATGATTTGACCCATGTGTAGTCAACGCTCTTAACTCTAATGTACAATAAACTGCCTGAATGTGGCTGCCCTTTTGTTTGCCTCTCTTCTTATTGTTACCACTTGTGTTTTATCACTTTATACATGTATTCTGCATTGTGTGTAGAACATGAGCAGCATTTCACTGTTTTCATATGCTTTTATTGTGTTGTTGCTTCCTTTCTGCAAAAACAATGTCCTCCTGTGGGATAATAAACATCTTATATAAACTGCGCTGAACTTGTTCTGTCTCAGTTTAGAGTTTATGTTGTTGTCGGACTTTTTAATTACCATTTTAAGCAGGTTTTTCTCCGGACAACAGTAAAAACTCTTGGCTAAAATAAGAATTATCTCGAAATATCATCCATCATCCTCTGCAGCACCGAAACACTGGTACTGTTACGGTTCATCAAAGAGCTATATATCTGTCAAACCCCAGTAAACATGCACAGCCTTCATGGGAAAGTCTCCGCGTACGGGACCTGTGGGAGAGACGGCGGAACCATTGGGATGTTTCATTTCGGCACACAGAGCAAACAGTCAGAGGATTTCCTCAATCAGGGGCGAAAGAGTGTGCGGCGAACAACCTCGCTGACAGAAACATGGAGACCCACACCAGCAGCTGGGCGTGCTAACAACCTCTGGGATTTACTGTGGCGTGCAACACCCTTCAACTGCAACACTTACAGCCAGAATCAAACACATACGCGCACACATCACACGTTGCGCTCATTCACATTTACCACAGCAATTACAACTTTCGATGAGTCGTACAAAGTTAATAGCAACACCGTTTCCTTATAACACGTAGTTTGTATGACTGTAAAATCCCCTTGTGCTTGATTAAGATGTTTTACTAAACGCTGCACCGGAGTATCAGAACATCTGCGGTGAGCAACACGTGAAAGATATTTCAGAAATGTAGAGTGTTGTGCTTCGCTGTTTATTTCTCATGCTGAGATTGCCCCCTGTCATAAATCTAAAACCGCACACAGCTGCAGTTACCGGTGTCCAATAGGAAGCAGGCAAAAAAAAAAAAAAATCCTCATTTCCACTGCTGATCTATAGTAAAATCAGTAAATTTCGACGTGGCTGTGCCAGCTGCCACTGAATGAGGCATTGTTTAATGCAGATGGTGGGATCCAAAGACCTCACTCTTCCCTTTTCCATAAAGCTGGTCTGCTATTAATAACCATATATCTAGCTCCTTTGTCAACAAGAGCGACACATACAAATAATATGCTTGAAGGGAGACAATGGGGAGTTCCCTGCAATGAAAACAACAGGATGAGCTAGCCTCATAAGAGTGTGTGCGTGTGGGTGTTTGACGTGAGTCTCCAGTCCGTCTCTAGGAGAAACATCTCACTGACCGAGTAACATCCGTCTTTGCAGATTCAGACCATTGGCGTACCTGTGTTTCATCTTTCTGTGCATTGTTCAAGTACACAAATACAATCCGACACATTGCACTGTCTCATAGTTTATCTCATCTTTACTCTCACTTGTTGCATGTGTGTTTGTGTGTGTAATGTGTTTTTGTTTACTGTCCGCTCTGGTGCTTTGTTGCACATGTAACCACACCCAGCAGTGATGTCACAGCGTACCGACACACCCTGCAGTACGCTCTTACACTGTGGTTCAGGGAGGAGCTGCGTCTCATAATTTATGTAACTTCCGGAAACAGACAATCTGACGTTCACACCCCCTTCACTCAGTGATTTAGCAGCGGCGTGGAGATGAGAGAGGATAAAAACGTCTGTTTCAGGGCCTAGTATTTTAAAGTCCTGACACATTATTTATTAAAATTGTTTTGGATGTCACCTGGGAGAGAGTCTGTCTGAAAATGTGCACATTTAAGCAACTGTTAAGCTCCGTGATAACTTTTAACCCTTAAACCACTGTTTAAGTAAGTTTTTCAGTTTTCAGGGGGTGTTAACAGAGCAGCCAAGCATTTTAGCATCCTTAAAGTAAAACGTGAAGCAGCAGAGGCCAAAATATCTTAACCTTTAATCTTTAATCCAAAAAAAACACTGGATCATACATTTCCATGCAGCTCATCCAGGTGTCTGTCGCCAGTTCCTCTTTTAAACCCCCGACTTTGTGATGCAGCCTTTAAACTCTTCTTGTACAGGCTGAATATTACCCTCAGTGCACTGTCCCTTTAAGTTGTTTTGGGGTTTTTTCGCCCTGTTAAAACTACACCGATTTCTTACAGAGTTGAAGCAATAACAACAGCGGTGATGCACTGTTTGCAAGAACCACATGGTGGCTTATTTTCTCATTTCCTTTTTTTTCAATTGAAACATGCCCCCTTTACAGGAAACTAGTTTTGTTTCATGTGAAGTGAAAAAAGCACCACTAAGAACTACATCGAGTGAAGGATAAAGTATAAGAGATGCCTCAGAAGGTGTTGCTCATAAAGGTGAGTTCAGCCTGATTTCTATGTTTACATACATGTATTTACATTATTTCATCCACAAGACGTGTGTCTGTGTGTACTGAATACTTGGTCTCTCTGGACACTGTGTTTGATTATCTCAGCTGCTGTTGGTGCATTACGCAACACAGAGTCTGACAGAAATTCATGCAAACTGCAATCAGAACGTCTCACTGAAGTGTCCAGGTGCCACTGAGAACATGGACTTCCTCTCACTGACGTGGTACAAGGTCAGAGAAGCAATTCAGGCTGTCAAACGCAAACATTGCCAAAGTTACAAGAAGAAGTCGGTTTTAATCTTTTCAGTCGGTGGTTATTTAATTTGATGTGGATGTTTAAGAAAGTGATTTTTTTTTTTTATATCGGTCATTGCTTTGAGCAGCTGATCAGCCAGAAAAAACATGGCATCATCAGGAGAATGAAAACTGCTCACAACACACAGAACTACAACTTCGCTCGACCCGCCACGTTTGGGGAGAACCACAGTCTGTTGCTCCACCGGGTGACGCCTGAAGACTCGGGCAGCTACGAGTGTGCCGTCAGTGCAAACATAGGGGGAAAAAATCTCTATCTCAAAGTCGACTTGATCGTTAATGGTGAGCTACAGATTTAATTTCCACCACACGTCCGGAGCATCTGGACTGAGCTACGCACTAATTTTCATGTCTTATCTCTAAATTGTTGTTTAAACCTTTCTCTGTATACAGAACTTGCCCAAATGTCCCAATATAATAGGATTAAATAATCTAAAATTAAGGTTGTTGGTTGGTTGGTTTCCCATTTTTGATGATGCCACAAAATGAATCTGTGTTTATCCAAATAGTAGATGGACAAAACGTGAGTGATCCAAATTGTGATGACGTGAATGCCTCAGGTTCATGTACTTAAACCAGATTTCTTCAAACACTCGCAGAACAGGTAGAGGAATATTAAAAAGCAGGGTGCTCCCTGCAGGGAACACACACACACAGTCTTTCCACTGTGACACTAGTGCATTGTGATTATCATTCATTCAGAATAATTCTTGCCTCTGTGTGGTCAAATCATTTCTACGTCAGGTTAAAATCTAATATCACTGTGGAAAAGTTTTGTGTTTGTGGGCGAAACCTTTTGCAGAATTGTTTACTCATCAGTGAGATATGAGATACTGGTGGTCGATTTCTACCATCCTGTACTGAAATGTCACTGATTTTCCACTATTTCTGTCTTTCATTTGTCTAAACACAGCATGTGTGACAGAGGCTAATCCGACGACAAGGGCAGATGTGTTGAATACAACTCGCTTCGAGGTGTCCTGTCAAAGACAAGAGAAGGACCTGCCCGTAATGTGGTGCATTATAGGCCTGGTGTTAGTGGGCATCGTCAAAATCATTTTATCTTTCATCTGCATCAGGGTAAATAAACTCTATTTATCTACACACACTGTAACAGGTTTTACAAACCAAAAACTAATAAAGTCTATTTATTAACAGACATATTATGAGATGGTTAATTGAAAGATGATTAAAAAGAAAATACATGTGAATGTGGAGGTTGATTATCTTATAATCAAATGAGTATTTCACCAGTAACCAGTGATAGGAAGTGATCAGATTGTTACAATATAGTTGAAGTTTAAAAAAACAACTTAATGAACAGATTTGACTTTCATTTGTCAAATTTTAGGACATATATTCAATTGTGAACCAAACGACATTGGTTAAATCACAGAATCGGTGAGTTAAGTATTGAACAACTTGACCTCACCTGGCTGTAAGGGAATTAAAGCTGCATGACAATGTTTTTTTGAAAAGCAGACCTCTGTGGGAGCATATATGGTGAGAATTAGATCGGGCCTACAATGGAGCCTAGTGGAACACCTCAAGAGACAGGTGGAGAGCTTTTCAAACCCAACCAAGACTTATCTGTCTTTCTATTGAAAAGAAATCCCCTCCAGCTCATTTTCCACTTTATTTAGAAATGTGATTAAACAGTGATTAAACCATGTTGAGGTTTGCAGAGATGTTAACTAATGTGAGTAACAACTTTCAGTGCTGTTCAGGTCAACGTTTGAGAGCCTGCAGGAGCCGACATGTAAGAGAAGAATTTAGGCCTGTGATGAAAATGATTTGACCTGGAAGTGAAGTCATTATATAAGGCCCTTTTAGCGTTAATATTTGGTGTCTGCACAATTTTAAATATCAAAAATGACTAAACACAACACCCCACATGTTGACAAATTAGCTTGTTTATAATTTGAAATGAGTTTCTTTTGTTTTCCTCTTGCTGAGGTGTGCTTATTAAAAGTAGTTGGCAGGTGGACCTCTTGCAATCATAAGAGCTCACTAACTGACAAGGCAGCTGGAGGAAATCATTCTGCTCTCATTATATGCACCTGCACAGTCTCAAATATTGACTTACAGACTGAAAATGACTCAGATTCATATAATCCTTTTTGTCATCTACATGCCTCAATACAGACAGGTCTAACGATTCACCTCATGCCCCACGTGCATCGTAAAACCCAGCTAATTTGACGCTTCTTACGCTCAAAGCCCTCTAGTGGCCACATTAGTTATAACGGGAGGAAATTAGGAACAACAGTGACATCGTTACAGAGCAAGGAAGTCAGTATACAGAGGTTCGAAACAAAATGTTGGACACTTTGTTTTCTGTTTCATTTCCTAAATATATTTAGGAGCATCTTCTGACGCAAATTGAAACAGGGAAATATGACTTTTTCAGAATGTAACAAAGTCTTTTTTACACCTTAAACTGACCAAACGTTAGCCTTATCATAAAACTGATTTCTGTTTTGATTTTCGTTTTAAAACAATCATCAAGCGACTGACAAGTGAGGATATCCTAGAATATTACGCAAGTTAAGTGATTTCATATTCAGTATTGTTTGACTCTATGACAGAGGTACTAATTTAACAATATGTTTGTTATCATGCACATTTACTAAGATGTGTCAGGAATGTTGGAAAGACACCTCATTATAACCTGAAATGTAACTATAAGGGAATACTCATGATCAGAAGCATTGCCATAGGTATTTCCACATATTTAGAGTGAAAACCTTGTATTCTGTAGTTGAGAAGAGCTAATTGTCTCAGTGTGGGAATGTGACACCTCTTGTGTCATGTGTGCAGAGTGTAGGCATGCTACATTTTGCTCTGAGGGACCATTTCCTCTCTACCTTTAGGTTTCTTTTATTCTGTAGACACCTACAGACACAGGAGGTGGGTTTCTTTCCATTTCAGTAATTCAGCAAGTTATATTTTGTGCTGTTTTTTTTCTCTTTCTGCGGTCATTCAGGCTATCCGAGCTTTACATACGAAGTCTCAAAGGCGACGGCAGATGAAGTGGTGAAACTGACTGCAGAGCTGATCGTGTATATAAACAGACAGACTTCACTTCAGCTACAAGAAATGATTTTACGTCCCCACTGATCTGATATAAATGCTATTTATTTATTTGGTGTAAATATTTGTTAACTGTTTCCAGTAAAGTGTCCACGGTTTATAAAAATGTGTCACTGTACTGAAACAAATCAGTTGTTGCCTTTTCTATTTGCATGAAAGAGGTCAGGTTAACCAGAAAACACAGACATGCATGCAAGGTTGGAGGACGCCTCCAGAGGAACAAAAACCACCAAACATGGTCTTTTATGGTGGTTTTTGCTCACACTGCTACAAATGATATTCAAGTATTATATCCAATATATACTGCAGGATATAATACCTGAATTGTGGTAATTGATATTTTGATTATTTGATTAGCAACAAAGTTTAATCCAAAGTTGATAAATGCAACATTCAGCAACTGTGTCACTCAGCTTGTGGTTTTCATCTGCCACGTGATATTTGTAGTTTCCTGTCACAAATAAAAGTTGAGAAAAGAGAAAAAGCTCCATAACAACCTGAACACAATGACAACGCACGCACTCATTTCAACAAGAGATATACAGTACCAGTCAAATATTTGGACACACCTTCTCATTCAATGGGTTTTCTTTATTATTATTACTTTCTACATTGTATATTCATGCTGAAAACATCAAAACTACGAAGGAACGCATGTGGAATTATGCAGTAAACAAAAAAATGTTAAAGCAACCAGGATATGTTTGATATTTTAGATTCTTCAAAGTAGCCACCTTTTGCTTTAATGAGAGCTTTGCACACTCTAGGCATGACTCAGTCAGCTTCATGAGGTAGTCACCTGCAATGGTTTTCCATTAACAGGTGAGCCTTGTCAAGAGTTAATTTGTGGAGTTTCTTCTTAATGTGTTTGAGATCATCAGTTGTGTTGTGCAGAAGTAGGGTTGTTACACAGTCAACAGCCCTATTTCACTACTGTTGTAATCCATATTATGGCAAGAACCACTCAACTAAGTATAGAGAAACAACAGCCCATCATTACTTTAAGACATGAAGGTCAGTCAATCCAGAAGATTTCAAGAACTCTGAATGTATCCTCAAGTGCAGTTGCAAGAACTATCAAACGCTATGATGAAACTGGCTCTCATGAGGACCGCCCCAGGAAATGAAGACCAAGAGTTACCTCTGCTGCACAGGATAAGTTCAAGCAGCAGAGACATCTCTCCTCTGAACAGTTACGTCAACTGTTCAGAGGAGACTGTGTGAATCAGGCCTTCATGGTCGAATAGCTGCAAAGAAACCACTATTGAGGAAGAACAAGGAGACTTGTTTGTGCCAAGAAACACAAGAAATGGACATTAGACCAGTGGAAATGTGTACTTTGGTCTGATGAGTCCAAATTTGAGATTTTTGGTTCCACCCACCATGTCTTTGTGAGACGCAGAAAAGGTGGGTGGATGGTTTCTACATGTGTGTTCCCCACCGTGAAGAATGGAGAAGGAGGTGTGATGGTGTGGGGGTGCTTTGCTGGTGACACTGGTGACACACTTAACCAGCATGGCTACCACAGCATTCTGCAGCTACATGCCATCCCATCTGGTTTGCGCTTAGTTGGACCATCATTTGTTTTTCAACAGGACAATTGACCCCAAACACACCTCCAGGCTATGTAAGGGCTATTTGACCAGGAGGGAGAGTGATGGAGTGCTGCATCAGATGACCTGGCCTCCACAATCACCTGACCTTAACCTAATTGAGATGGTTTGGGATGAGTTGGACCGCGGAGTGAAGGCAAAACAGCCAACAAGTGCTCAGCACCTCTGGCAGCTCCTTCAAGACTGTTGGAAAACCATTGCAGGTGACTACCTCATGAAGCTGACTGAGAGACTGCCAAGAGTGTGCAAAGCTTTCATCAAAGCAAAAGGTGGCTGCTTCGGAGAATCTAAAATATAAAACATATCCTGGTTGCTTTAACACTTTTTTGTTTACTACATAATTCCATGTGTTCCTCCATAGTTTTGATGTCTTCAGCATGAATCTACAATGTAGAAAGTAATAAAAATAAAGAAACCCCATTGAATGAGAAGGGGTGTCCAAAGTTTTGACTGGTACTGTATGTCACTATGTTATCAGTTAATTATCACGTTCAGGGTTTTTGGTTCAATGGCTCCCCTCACCCTCTTCAGGTGAGGGGAGTTCCTGTTTAAGAAGTAAAAGTGCAGCCCAGCATGTCAAGATGTTGCATTCATGCTCTACAATATGTATTGACTTTCCCTGTCGGGGATGCAGAGAAATCCTGCAGCTTTTATCCTGCAGACACCTGCAGTAAAACCCGCCAGTCATCACAGAGGGGTGAACATCTACCGCTGAGTCCTCCTCCTGTTTTACAAAGCCAGAGCAATACAGGAAATGCATTAAATGGATCACTGCCTTTTGAAAATATTGATTTGAGATCATACAAGAGGTGAGGAGTCTCACCGAGAGCAGCTCAGCAGGTGCAGTGTGGAGAAACTAGTGTGCACAGATCACCACCTACTGGCACATCAGCAGCAACAACACCACAGTCAGAAAATCAAAAGTCAACAGAATCGTCAGGACCTTTTCTTTTAACAAGTTCATCTGTTTGCCATGGCTTCAAGATTGGTCTAAAGCATGCTAATATACTGCAAATTGATTGATTTAAGGTACTTATTATGCATTAACAGCTGAACTGAACTGAAGTAAAGATAATAAAAAACTCATAAAAGAGTTCTTTTTCTGTTTTAAACAATGAGTTATTCATATAACTGCAATTCTCCAAGCCTTTATTTCACCCTAAGCCTTTATTCAAGCCTCTGATTGGGCCGACACTGCTCACATTGACCAATCACAGTGCTTGATGCTGGTTAGCAGTTAAACAACTTATTGTAGAATTTTTAAATGTATCAAATCACTAATACTGCAAAAATAAGTTATAATTGATTATCATTCACTCATCTCTCCTGATGGAACTGTCAGTAAACAGTCTAACAAGCCATGATTTATCCTCTGGGGATCATGCTGGTGTTTCAGGGCTTCTGGTTAGGCAGCAGATAACAGATAGCCAGGCCGAGACTTCATCTTCCATGCGTCCTTCATGGTTTACAGTCAGATTCAAACTTGATATTCAAAAAACGACTTTTGTGACCAGACCTCTGCCTTTGCTTACCTGCATATAAATGCAGATAAACTCAAAAAAGCAGCTAAAAGCTAAAATCTCAGTGACAGCATGGCTTGATTGCAACAAATGACTTGTGGTTCCTTGATTTCTTACTGAATTTGCACATTTTGTCGCGGGCTTCTGCCTCCTGAGGGAGAACTTTTCAATTGTGGATCTTTAAAGCAACAGCAACTTCACTTTCAGACATATCAACTAAAAAAAAGTAGTTGCCTGCAGTTTACTCCTTTTCCTTTTGCTTGTCCTCATGAAAGTGAGGCCTTGATTTAAAGCTCATGATCCCCCTCCCTCTGTTGCGCCATCAGTTTTGTGATTTACTGCACAATAAAGCCTTTAACTGACCCAAGTCTGTCCTCGGTGGGTCAAACAGTGTCTTTAACAGTGGAAAGCATCTCCAGATTTCACGATTTCTCATTTAAATATATCCTGTGATGGGATTCCTGAAAGCTTATTATATATGTTATAAATACACCTAATATTTCACCACAATAATGGAGCTCCAGGTTGAGCTCTGTCTCTCTTTCTTTCTCTTATAAGGAAGCTATGTACATGCTGTGATATGTTACAAGTTCTTATACCCGCGTGTATTTAATTTAAAACCTCTGGTGATCAATGAGTTGCCATTTTTTAAAAATAGTCAAAAGTATGCATGTATTTACCATGTTTAAGTATGTCAAGTTAAGGTATGTTTTGTAAATGCCCGCCATAAACTGCAAAAACTTTTCTGCACCTATGTGGGTGGTTTCCTTTGCGGGAAGTCATGACAGATAAATTGTTCTTTCATGTGGCATTTATGGTTGAGAAGTCATAACTGATAGTTTTACTTTTTCCCTAAAGTGCAAAAAGCAGATTAAAGTTATCACTTATTCTGTGAAAACCACAGCATTTATTGAAAAGCATCACATTTGCTGCAGAAATTCAGAGATTCTTAAAGAATAAACCGCGATCAAAAATTTGATTTCCGCCCAGATACCTGCAAAACTTACTGACGTTCCCATGAGGCTCAGCCGTTGTGTACGTTTGGTGCTAATTAGCATAGAGTTAGCATTAGCATAAGATGGAGGACATTGATGTTGTGCGCATGTTAACAGGTTGACGTTTGCCTTTGGCTCAAACCACCACCACCACCATGTCTCGCATAGCTTTAGACCTTTGATAAATGTTTAACTTCGTATTAAAACATTGCCAATGCACCTATATTAATTCTGTGTTAGCCGGTGTGTGGTGTTTTTTTTTTTTTCCCTAAATGCTCTGGAAATAATGGTGACATTTTATCTCTTTTTTTCTTTTTTGTTTGGTTTGGTTTGGTTTGGCTTGGCTTTATTGCAGTATTGAGCTCTCAGGGCCACCGTAGATGTCAAAGGTGCCAAAAGCAAAAAGAAAAAAAAAAAAAAAAAAAGTTGGACAACTTCACATACTTCACTAATCTTATTTAGTCCTGCCAGTGGGAAACCTGACATGCAACTGAAGATCCCTCTTAACTATTTGTCACCGCCCTACTAGGAGTTAAACTATATCAAAGCGTGTAGTTAATCTTCTCTGTACTCGGCAGCAGACTTCAAAGTGCGTCCTAACTGGCTCCTCTCAGCCAGTCCTGAGCTGCTTTCCCCTTATAACGGAGCAATAACTTCACTGTGGAGATGAAAATATCTGTTTTGTCCAAGAAGCTGTGGTGCGTCCACAAACAGCTGGTTCTCCTCCTCACTCCACTGGTGTTTCTGCCTTTACTTTTCACTCTACCGGAGAAGGTGAGTGCTTTTCCTCTGCGTGATTTTCACGCGCGCGTCTCTCCAGCAATTTCCCATACAAACTTAATGAATCGCATGAATTCATCACACGGAGGCAAACTGTCTGGTGAATGTATTTCAGGAGCTTTATGTGTCTGAAATCGGACTCATTCTCGGTTTGTTCAATCATGACAATATTTGTTTTAATTAATCACGAGCAATACACGTGAAGCGGCATCACTGACGTTTTTTTAATTGACGTTATAAATAAGAGTCAAACATTAGTTGCTCGATTACAGACAAAGCAACTTCAATTAGTTGAACCAATTAGTTCATTAACAAAAACAAACAGTTGGCAACCAGTGAAAAAAGCGGATTAATCTATTCAGTCACTATTCAAGTTTAAATAGAGAAGATATATGAAGAACACCTCCTTGTTTCAGCTTCTTTAAATGAGAGATTTTTCCCCATATTTTTGAATTTTGGATAAACAAGACAAGAAATTGATGACACCTTGGGCTCTTGCAAACTCTGTATTTTCATATTTTCGGGGTTAACAATTCATTTATTAGAAAAAATAACATTTTGCGTGTAAAGAATCGAAATCTAAATCATATTTATCATACCTACAATTATATTTATTATGTTTATATGAAGCCATCCATTTAAGAACCGATGATAATAATGCAACAATAATAATTTGCTGTTATATTTATGCCACACAGTACACTATACTTAATGCATTTTATTCGATTTTATTACTTATATACTCTAACGTGCCTTTTATGTACAGCGAAAGGACACATGGATTCATTTTCTTTCCACATGCTGTATCCCTGACATTCCCCCCCAAAAAGTTTGTGATCCATTACCTTTGAAGCACAGTTTTGTAGTTAATCTTGCTTCCATTTTTTCCCCTGTAACACCTTTTTCTTGTAGGAGGGAAAATGTCTTTATGTGGTGGTGCTGATGGCTATGTTTTGGTGCACAGAGGCCCTACCTCTGGCTGTCACTGCGATGCTTCCTGTCTGCCTCTTTCCAACACTGGGAATTCTTCCATCCAAGAAAGTATGCCCTCAGTACTTCCTCGAAACCAATTTTCTCTTCCTGAGCGGCCTCGTGATGGCCTCGTCCATCGAGGAATGGGGCCTGCATCGCAGAATAGCCCTGAAGGTCCTCAGTATTGTGGGAGTAAAGCCAGCATGGTGAGAAAACTTTGCTTGGTTACACTCTATATGTTTCCTAATCTCAACAGACGTCAGGAAAAGATCCCACGTTGATCGTGCTGCTGCTGTTAAAACACTCACTGTGCATCAATCTGCAGCTGGAAATAGTCTCCAACAAATTCATTAATTGTCTTCTGCTTTTTTAACTCTATATTTGAGGCACCATTTAACGATTCAGGTCTTCAGTCTTCATGCATTTTCAGCTGAGAGCCATAAGCAGGGAAGAACAGTCGGAAAGTTCTCTCAAACCTGCAGCCATGACGATGGGCCGTGTTACTGATTTCAAAATTGAGGATTTAATTATTTTCCCTAGGCTCATACTGGGAATGATGCTGACATCGTCCTTCCTGTCCATGTGGCTCAGCAACACCGCCACAACAGCCATGATGCTCCCGATAGCTAATGCCATCCTGGAGAGTCTGTTTGGAGACTTGGAGACCCTGAAAAAGAAGTGCAAGTCCACAGACGACGCTGAGAGCGATATAATAAATGGTAAATCACATGTTGCATACAACAGCTGTAATTACATTGTAATTAAGATGAAGAGAATGAAAAGATGAAGTTAGTGAGAAAGAATTAACGTTAGCCCACTAGCTAAAGAGCATTTTATTGTCTTTTAGCTTATCGTTTTGGTTTTATGGCAACATTTCAGCTTTGATTAGCCCTCGCTGCTTTCTTCAGACTTTCAGAAGCAGCAGGTGGAAGTTTGCATCAAAGAAAGACTTTAAAAGCAACTGCAGACTATTCAGAACCAAGTGCATAGACAGACACAGTTAGCGACTAGCTGGTGAATGTAGTGGAGGATTTAGCTGCTCAAGAGTAAGATATTTTTGTTAGGGGATGGTGGAGACCAAAACAAAGCTGAAACTTAATTATAAGAGTCATAATAATATTGGGTTTCCAATAATCAGTTGGCAAATTAATTACAATGTGGTCCTGTACCTGCTGGATGTGTAATTGCAAATTTGCCAAATGAACCTCAGAAGTTGATTATAGGTCAATGTGTACAGTTTTTCCCGCTGCCCCGAAACGACAAACTCAATGATTTGTTTGTTTTGTCCACACCTTGTACAGTACCACATGTCGTATTGTTTTAACCCGGTCCTCATGAGATTATAATATGTCATCTAAAACACGAACTTTGTACAGTTTTTCCAAAACACTGAAACCTCAGACGCAACGTTAGTCAATATTCAGGTGGTAAGTGATTGATGACACTGGACTGACTTAAAGTCATTTATTAAATATATCAAAAGTGTTAAAACAGGACATGCAGTGCTATTTGTTTGAGTGCTACGTAGTGTTAAGTGTCACTATGGATGTAGAAGTAGTTTGAAGTAGGTTGTATTGAGCCTGTCATTAATGCTTAACGGTTATTTTTAATTTTTAGCTAACTGCATCTTTGTTAGTCTTTTTACTCTTCTGAAAAATGATGACTAACGTTAGCTGCCTCTTGAGAAAAGATAGTTTAACTCATTGTGCAACACAAAGGCTACCAGCAGCTCCTGGCAACTTCATTTATGTTTATACCATTGGTTGCGACTGAACAGGGCACACACTCTTTGCTCTGGTGTCTTTCAGGTCAGTCCACTGTAAAGCTGCACACGCTGCCCTCCGCGCCCTCAGAGAAACAAATGCTGTCAACAGAAGGGTAAGAAAAACACTGTGCATTTAACCAAATGCGACTCATTCTGCAATACTTAACTGTGTTTTTATAATGCTGATGGAAGAGGACGATCATGTTTACATGCTAAATAAAGCTAGAGCAGGGCGACTGTTAGCTTAGCATAAAGTGGAAACAACCTGGCTTAAGAGTTGTAGCACATAACCTCCATAAGAAACTACAACTTGTCTCTTTGCACTTTAACGTGGATCAAACAAATGAGATATAAGATGTTAACTTATGAGCTTTAATGGTGTGTTAGCTTTGAACAGAGCCAGGCTAGCTGCCCCCCACCCCATTTCCAGTCTTTGTGCTAAGCTAACAGGCTGCTGGCTGTAACTAGAAGGTAAGATTGTCTCTTAAAACTTCAAAAGGACGGATGGGATGGAGCTGAGTGACATGAGGACATCCGAGGAGATCCGATCAGAGTCGGAGTATCAGCTGAAGGTGTGGAAAGGATTCTTGATCTGTATTCCTTATGCGGCCAGTATCGGAGGGACCGCCACCCTGACAGGCACAGCACCCAACCTCATCCTGATTGGTCAGCTGAAAAGGTCACTTTTTATTTTTGTAGCATTGAAATTTTAACAGCGAAAACGTTTCACCATGAAAAACAATCATTTCCCGGCAGTTTTACAACATTTTCCTTGCTTCACAGCTACTTTCCAGAGTGTGACCTCATCAATTTTGGCTCTTGGTTTGCTTTCGCGTTCCCGCTCATGCTTCTCTTCCTGTTTTTGGGATGGATTTGGATCGCATTTCTCTATGGCGGATTGAACACAAGGTAATGTGGTGTCAGACGTTTGATGTTTGCACATTTATGGATTTTAAAATCATTATTTTCATTTGCTGCCGACTTTGATTCTCTTTGTAAATATGACGGAACGGTCACCGTTTCCATTTTCTTCTTCTTGAAATATATGTCGCAGTGTGAGTGTTTTTATTTTATGCAGATTGTGCTTCAAGAAATACGACCAGAGAGCCCAGGCAGAGGCCAAAGCAAAGGCTTTGATACAGGAGGACTACAGAAAACTAGGGCCCATAAAGTGAGGATTCGTGTATGTCTTCATATCTAATGCAATGTAGGGTTAATGAGTACATTTACCTCAGAGAGTTTTACTAACTTTTACTACATGTGCTCCATTTCAGTTTTGCAGAGGGAGCAATCTCTTTCTTTTTTATACTGTTCGCCGTTCTCCTGTTCACAAGGGATCCCAAATTTGTCACTGGCTGGTCTGTGTTTTTTAAAAAAGGGTAAGAAAAGGTACACTTGATGAAAAATTAAGGGGGTTTGCGTGTTTTAACACGTCATCCTGTTTGTAAATGGTCACAGATAACATATATAGAGACTCCTGTCGCTTATCCATCTCTGTTAATTATTTCCTCCCCCTGTTGTCGTGCAGGTACGTCTCAGACGCAGTCACTGGTGTGATCATTGTGTCGATATTGTTCTTCTTCCCCTCGCAGAAACCTTCCCTGAGGTGGTGGTTCGACCCCCAAGGTCAGTGAGATCTGAAACAGCATACACTTATTAACATTTCATTTGCTCAACATAGTGCGTTAATT
This sequence comes from Datnioides undecimradiatus, assembly GCA_008933995.1. Classification (NCBI taxonomy): domain Eukaryota; kingdom Metazoa; phylum Chordata; class Actinopteri; order Lobotiformes; family Datnioididae; genus Datnioides; species Datnioides undecimradiatus. The sequence goes on along the minus strand of WARS01000071.1, from coordinate 5,144,806 downwards.
CATATTGACCCTGATAAACCAGCTCAATTAAACATGCAGCAACAGTCAGCATTAAATCATAGAAGCGGGACAGGACAGAGGAGGGCAGAAGTCAGTGGAAATCAGGACAGAAGTCAGCAGTTAACACTGATGACCAAATATTTGTGAAAGATTTAGTCATTCAGCTTGTGCACAAGGTACAAGGTACATTCATTTACAAGGTGGGATTGTATAATGATAAGCAAGTTGTAGCGCTAATGGATGCTTCTGTATCATGTGCCAAACTGCAGCAGGGCAAACAGGCTATAGCTGGGGTCTGTATTGTCTTTTAGTGTCCTTTGTCTTTTGCACAGCTATTGCAAAAAAAAGCTGAAAATAAGCTGAGGAATGTTAATAATGTAGATTAGAGAGTCTGAGTAAATTTCCCGTCTGGAGCTGAAACTACAGTTTCTCTGTTTCTCTGATTAGATTAATCGCTCACGTGTTTTGTGTGTGTTGGAGACACGTGCGAGTGTGATTGTGTATATTATGTTCAGCTGGTCAAATAAACCACTGCACGCAAGCAAAAAAAAAAAAAAAAAAAAAAAAAGCAAATCACAGGGTTCATTTGTCCCTCGCAATGCAGGTCAAATTTTAGAATAGAAGAGAATATAACTGTATTTAAACTGTCTCTTTGTCACCAAACATTAAAATAAGCACAATAGGATTAAGTATTAATACACAGAAGTAAAAAAAAATATATATAAATAAAAAGGTGAAAATAAACATGATAAATCATTGAAACAAAGTGCTAAAACACTACAGCTTGATATTTAATCATATTTTGTTACAAATCTGGTTCCTCTGTATCTTCCCCAGCTTCAAATACTCCCTATGTCCCACTGTTATCATGGAAAAAAGCCCAGGACTCTGTTCCCTGGAATATCATTCTGCTGCTCGGAGGTGGCTTTGCCATGGCTAAAGCTTGTGAGGTAAACATGTTGATTCACCCTGTAACTTCAGATAAGCTTATGTAATGAAATGTCACTGAGTTCTCTCGTGTTTCTAAAAAGAAAATAGCTTGACATTGTGGGAGATACACTTATTGTTTCTTCCTACCCAGATTTTTGCAAAAAGGCGAATATGAAGCTACAGTCAGAAGACAGTTACCTTAGCTTAGCATAAAGACTGGAAACAAGGGGAAACAGCTAGCCTGGCTCTGTCTGAATGTACTTGTACCACACTTATTACCACATTATATCTTATTATTCTAGATTACTTCGTAGCCAGGCGCAGTGACTTCCTGGGGTTTCTCCTGTTTGCTTGGTAACCTCCCAGCAAAGACATGGCTCTTGAAAAGCACAACTTTTTGTTCTCACAAGTTTTTTCTAGGTTAAATGAAAAGATCTTGACATTGCTGCCACCAAACTGTTCCCCCCTTGCTAAGGCAAAGAGCTCCTGGTTGTAGACTTTCGTTTAAAGTATTAGTATTTTAATATACTTTACTTATTATTACCGTAACTCAAATGGGTACGCATCCTTAAAAGTTGAACTGTGTCTTATTATTTTCTTTCTTAAAGTTTCTTAAAGTTTCCTCGTGACTGAATTCATGATGTGTGACTTTTAAGCGCACGCCTGTCACGGCCGTGTTATGTGTGTATTCCTCTTCTTTCCTGTGCTGCTCTGCTCTGTTTGTCTCAGGCCTCTGCTTTGCTTTATTATGCTGTAATTTGATCTTTGACCTGTGACCCTGATCCTGTGGCGTTTGGCAGGAGTCTGGACTCGCATCCTGGATCGGAGGCCATCTCCAGCCTTTGGCCGAGGTCCCTCCTGCTGCAGCTGTGATGTTGATCACTGGTTTCCTGGCCTGTTTCACTGAATTCGCCAGCAACACTGCCACAATTATTATATTTTTACCCGTCATTGCAGAGCTGGTAAGGCCAGAAATCATCCTGAAAATATATACTGAGCTAAACTCACTTTAGCTGTCAGTACACAACATTACACACTGATTAAGCTAACAGTCAGGAAGGCAAATTGAACGCTAAGTTGCCGAACAGTGGGAAATAGACAGGCAATAAGGTTTGCTGCTGACCTCGTGTTAGTCTGCGTTAACCAAAGGCTTAGTTGGCTTGTTAAACTCTTGTACGATTGTAGCCTGTTGCATATTAACTGCAGTTGTCAGTAATCATTATCAGGGGCTTTGTACTTCGCAATAGTGTCTACAAGAAAAGTATAGAGAAAACAGTTCTCGAGTTCTCGTTTGTATTTAAAACTAAGTGAACCATAACCAACCTGAAGTTTGCTTGAAGAGCCAGTTCACCTTTATCACATTTACCTCTTGTTATATTAGCCATGCACACACCTTTTTTTAAATATTTGCTCAGGTTTTGAGATGATTACATCTGTAAAGTCTGTAATCTGAGTGAACCGATTACTGACATTTCTCTTTAAACACAGATAAAACTGTGTTTTTAGCGAAGTGTGGCTCAAGGTACAGGCTAGAATATCTCAGCAGCTTTTGAATGGATTGTATGGACATTCGGGGTCCCCAGAGGATGAAGTGTAATGACTTTAGTCTCTGCTCATTTGTATTTGCCCTTTGATTTTGTAGATTCCCGTCAGGATGAATTGTAATAATGTGTAATTTTGACCATCAGGTCAGTACTAAAAGATTTCTGCAAATTGAATGGCTGCCTCATCGGCCACAGCTATACTTTGCGTTAGTAGCAAATGTTAGCATCCTAACACACTAAACTAGGCTGTTAAACATTACACCAGCTTAGCATTTTTGCAGTGTCTTTGTTGGCACACTGATGTTATCATTTAGCTCAAAGCACTGGTTTGAAAAGAAAAGCATCACAGAGCCATTAATATGGCTATAGACATTTGGGTTTTGCAGCTTATTTGATGCTTCAAAGAAACATCTGTAGACACCTGTGCTAGTTTTTGCGTCCTTGTAAAATAGGTTTGCAATAGTTTTGAAAAATTGTGCAGTAAAGCTGTAAAACACAGAGACTTTGTTTGCACCCTAACTTTAAAACGTGCCAGTCTTTGTTTTGTCTTTATTTCCGCAGGCTATTCATGTGTCAGTGAACCCTCTGTACTTCATGATACCTGCTACAGTAGGATGTTCATATGCCTTCATGCTGCCAGTGTCAACGCCACCCAACTCCATCGCCTTTGCGTCAGGGCATCTCATGGTCAAAGACATGGTACGATACTCACTCTTGATGCACCTGATGCTTAAACTTGTTACCTTTCATCACCCGTTCTCATGTTTTCGGCGGCTGTTTCCCTCAGGTGAAAACTGGCTTTGTCATGAACATCCTGGGTGTCCTCTCTGTCACTCTGGCCATGAACACGTGGGGCATTGCCATGTTTAACTTGAACACGTATCCAGAATGGGCTCACCCTATCAACAAGTCTGATGTGCACTTGCCGTCTGTCCAGTCACTCAATGCTACGCTCTGATCAGTCCCTCAATCTCAGCATTCGGCATGGAGGACCTATCAGAAGATTGTATAAAGATTTAACTCTAAACAGGGACAAAAGTCTGTAGACCTTAACTCTGTGTCACTAAAATGTCAGAATGCGCTTGAAGCTGTTACTTGTTATGGTGAATTTAAAGTTTATTATACTCTAGTGTCTTTGTCGGCTCTTAAGAGCTCACTCCCAAGTTTTGAGTGAAACACGTGCTACATTATTTCATTCTCTGCCTTTTTCAAACTGGACAGAAGAGAGTTTAAACTCAACAACGACAGTCGAAGCTCTAGGTTTTTTATATGCATGCGGATGACACATTAAATATAAAACCTGAACAGTAAATGAGCAGAGGAGCCTAACGAATGCTGATGCATTGCATGACACTGTTAATCAGGTAATATCAAACCCTGTGTTAGCTCATCTAGAGTGTATGTCCATGTACTAAAGATGATTGTTACTGTAACAACCAGGGTTCATCTCCAGCTCAGACCTTTGCTGCATGTCATCCCCTCCCCCTCCCGTCTCTAAATGCCCCAAAAGTAATCCTAACTGAGACGACATGCGTGTGTAAAAATGCTGATGAGGCCCAGTTGATTCTGATTTTCTATCGAGATGGCAAGAAGAAAAGATCTAAGTGACTTTGAGAGAGAGTTCTTCGTAGGGGCACAGATGGCAGGAGCTTCAGTCACAACGACTGCTCAGCTGACTCCTGTTTCTATAGGAACAGTGACTAAAATGACATCTGCATGTATATCTTTTGCAAAGACATAAAAAACGTAAGGGAGGAACTTGTGGTCAGCAAAGCACTTTTGATGGCAGCAATGCTCATACTTTAGTGTGATAAGGAAAACAGGAAGAGCTACTCCTCTGCAGGTGTCTGAGAATGCCAACACAGGATGTGATCAGACTGTCTGCAAGTAGTGCGTCGTTATTTGCAAGGAGGCAGATACTGTAGGTGGGTTGCAGTGTGTGAACCCCTCACTGCAAAGGCACATGTGACAGTTCTGTGGAACAAAACCATCGGCAGTGACTGCGCAGATGTGGAAAAAATTATGGTTAAGTGAGTCATCCTTCATCACATTCGCGACAAGTGGATGAGTGCATGTGTGTGTACACCAGAAGAACAGTGAGGGGCTCCAGTTGCTCTGATATGCTGTGGTAAATAAATGCAAAGTTGTTCTGGGTGATCGCATGAGGCAAGCAGACAGCTTGAGGGGTATGAAAATGATGTAAAGCACATGTTGTGACCTTACAGTCACCGGAGCTCGACCCAACTGAAGATCTATGGTAGAGATCTGAGCTGACAAGCAAGACAACGATACTCACAGCCATCATCATCAATTTGACAAATGAGGAAATTTGTGCAGAAGCAATTCCAAGATGCACTGAAGCTCTCCAGGCCCCGTGTAGTGCCCCAATAGCTTACTAAGTTAGTTTTTCATTTTAATTTGTCACCCATCTGTATATGAAATTCCTGCAATGAGCTGTTTGTACTGATGCTACTAGGCTGACCTCTGCTGGAAGAATGAGAGAGACCTCTGTGAATAATTCTTTTAAATTATATATTTATGCTTAAAATCACTAAGAGATCATGTTACTTGTATATGTACGATATGGTGCCAAAGCCTTAAGCACAAAAACACTATTTTAAATCTTTTCTACATTAGAGTATGAATCCTTCCTGATGAATGTACATTTTGGTACAACGTGATTTAAATTCATGAGCTGCTGTTTCAAATAAATTGTTCGAGTTTGTAATATTGTAATAATATGTAGGCACGTGTGGTTTTTTGTGTTTCCTGCAATGAGCAAAAGTTTTAGTTATTCAAATACTGGCAACCAAATGCGTTACCTAAATCCTCAGGTTTTGATCAGCCCTAGCCGTACGGCTGCAGATTTCGCACATATTCAACACATTTTGGCCTCGGCACATACAAACAAAGCCAAAGAGAGTGCACAGTTGTAAATTCCTGAGAATGTTTGTTTGGTGTAGTAAACTGTCTGAAGTCACAACGCCTGACAACAATGGTTAACTTGTGCAAGGCTGTGGTGGTAACTAAGTGTTGACAGGGTCAGCGCAAAAGGTCTTGTGGTGTTTGAATGCGAAACTATAAAATACTCAACTAAACCCAGCGGATGAGGACAGGATGTACCCAACTGTCTGCGCAACACAACAACAACGTCTGACAACTCTGGTTTCAAACAGAGCTGTTCTGTTTATGATTTGCTTTTGGGGGAATCCAAAAACAGATTAGGATTATTGTAATATTTAGTTGTTACTCAATTCACATTTTTCAGTTTCAGTTTTGAGATTTCATTCATTTTCATTTCAGTTTTTTCTCATATTTATCATAACTCAAACCGTTCTTTCACTTTAAATCCCATTTCTAGTGACACAAAAGATTCAAATTCACGTCTTAAGATGGAAAATGTGCATCAGGCAACAGTTTGTGTGACATACCGGATGAGTGTGTAGAGACCAGGAAACCGTTCAGTAATAGATAGATAGATAGATAGATAAATAGATAGATAGATAGATAGATAGATAGATAGATAGATAGATAGATTCTAAATGCAGCTTTACCTTCAATCTTAAGCTGTTAAATTAAAAATTATATATTTCTAGTGCTAATCTCAACATATTTTTGTATTTTAAACAAAACAACAAATTTTCTCACGCCAATTATGTGACCAGTGTCACATTGTGTGAGTGCACGCTTGCATCATGCCCCACCATATGATGTTGTGTCACATATGCTTTCTGGTATTGTCGTTCCCCTCTTGGACACTCGGCCCACAACAACAACATGACACTGACTGTTCAGAGAAGTTCCCCTTTTTGTACCTTCACATTCCTGCAACACTTCCCAGTCCTGACTCAGATTTGCATTGGCAGAATGAAGTTGATCACAGGGAATATTGTGTCTCTCAGGTAAGAGCAGCATTTTTTCTGCATTTTTTCATTTATCTGTCTATCTATCCATCTATCTATCTATCTATCTATCTATCTATTGCAGTATTTTTCTGTAAAATTGCAGAATTTTCAGTTTTGACATTTTAAAAAAAATCCCCTCAGGGGATTAATAAAGTACTTCTATTCTATTCTATTCTATTCTATTTTGGGAGGTTTTATAGGGAGCTATAGGCTATAAATATAGTTTAATATCAATATAATACTGTGACATTTAAGGTATTTTGCTAATTTGCTACCTTGCTGAGAGGTAGATGAGAAGATCCATATCACTCTCATGTCTGTCTGATTGGTAACCAGCAGTAGGTTAGCTTAGCTTGACATAAAGACTGAAAACAGGGGGAAACGGCTCCCAAACAATCAAACTATTTTGTTTTTCTTTGTTTTTCTTCCTCAGGAGCAGAATAGGATCATATAGACAGACTCTGCAATCTGTCCTGGTTTATCTCTGGGATGTTTACTCTGCACCGTCTCCTGCTGGCAGAGACATCCTGACCCTTCTGTCTCTTTGTGTCACCCTTGCCATCATCACTGGTGGGCTTCTTCATGACTGGTTGTCGAAGACTTTGAAATACAACCATGGGGCGTCCATTCAGACCACCTGCATCTACAGCGTGGCCATGTTTCTGGTCTCTTTCCTGTGTCACCCTCTGCGCTGTGTGCTGACCATGACTCTGCCCACTGTCTGCACCAAACAGGGACGCAAACTCCTCATCTCGGCCTCTGTCATGATTCTAGTTTTGAACGTTGTCCCGAATATCACCATGAACGTCGAGGCCGTGGCACGCATCCTCAAGTGCACCGCTGAGGGTTTCACAAAGACTTTATTAAACTCTTCTGAGCCTTTAAATAAAGCAAAGGAAGACCTTGTTGCGGAAACCATCAAAATGAGGATTGAGGACATGAGCCTCGTCACTAACTTGAGGAAGTTAGATCACTTCACACATGTTGATGTGTCAGATGTCAAAGCCAGGTTTACTAAGCTCATTGGTCAGATTGAGGACAACTTCTCAAATGCCACCAACCTGCTTAAAGAATACAAACTGCTGTCAAACCGGATCCTTGCTGCTGTTTTTGTTGCTTTACTAATCTCTGAGTCAGCACGCTACTTGAAATCTTATCTGACATCAGTGCAGTTTGATAATAGCTACATCTCCAAAGAGCTGCGGCGAAATGCAACTCACGCTGGCGTCAAGAGGAAGATGCATCTCGCAACCTGTAAAATTACAAGTCAGGAATGTACCTCATGCTTTATTGCGATGGTTGTGGTAACATTATATTTCATTGCAATAGCGCTAATAGTAGCTTTGGATTATGTTGTGTATCACGTAGTTCAGGTGATTATGCCGTGGTTACTGGATTTTCCACCGACATCCGCCAGCATAAGCATCAATTACACGGTAAGAGACAGGCTGTTTCATTGCTGCAGCTCCTTTTATGGCACCTGCAGCAGCCTTCTCACCTTAACTTGTTTGTTCTCTCTCTCTCTCTCTGATAGGTTGAGTGGTTCTCTCCTGCTTTTTGTATTATCCCACAAACCTGTTTCAAACAGAAGCTCACAAACTTCCACAGGGATTACAAGTGGACATTCGACCCCGAGCCGTCGCTTTGCGATATGTCAACGTCGGCTCCGAACCAGGGAGTCACGCTGCTGCTGGGATGTCTCTGGGTGATGAGCTACTCTCTGGTGTTCCTCGAGGTTTACGCCAAAAGGCTGCGCAGGAAAATCTGTGCATCCTTTTTTAGAAAGCATGAGGAGAGGAGGGTAGCGTACCTGATGAAGAAAATACAACTTAAGCTAAATGAGCAAAAAGAGACTGTTTCTGTTCAGGTAGCTCACGGCTGAACTTTAGCTGTGCAATGCAATGTTGTGCAATGCTACCTGCAACCCGTTGGTCCAACCTTTTGGTCTAAGCAGAAATATGGATTGCCGTGACATTGTATAAAATATTTATGTGGCCTACTGACTTTGGTGTTTTCCCAGACTTTGCTATACCACCAACACAGAGTTTCACATTTAAGTTGAAGGGAGATGTCTCTGTTCTAGGTGCAGTAACGGGGAAATCCCATGACTCTGTGACCCTAAATAGTCATGTGGTGCCACCAGCAGGTCAGGTGTTATACTTGTCCTGTGAAATCTCTTGAATGGCATTACCATCAGCTTCAGGTGTGCCTTGTGATTTTGTGCTAATCAGCAAATGTTTGCACGCTAATGTGCCAAACTCAGTTGGCAAACATAGTCGAGACCAAGCATTTAGCTCAAAGCAGTGCTTAGTACACCCTCACAGGAAGTTTCACACTTTTGTTTCACAGGTTTGCTTTACATAAGACAGGGTTGCACATATATTTATTATGCAACACCTTTTCTCCTGAAACCGTGCCACCACTCGACAGCATCATCTAATGTGGTTTCTACCAGACCACCGCCACATCTGTTCAGTTTGCATCCACTTTGTTTGTTTGGCGGAAGCACGCTTGGTAACTTTTTTGTTTTTACCATAAAGGTCAAATAACAGCTGCGCATGTACTATGAGCGTATCAGTGTCTGTTATTTCTTGTGTTTTTACCCCCTCTGCCCCACTAGATGCCACTATGGTGCTTTGGACCGCTGAGGACAGAGTACTACATCCTATCAGGAAATGAACAGCAATAAATTTTTAAATATTTTATTGGCCTAGATAACTTTAATAGATGAAATGATTCATTTTCATGTGTACATCATAAGATTCACCCACCTATTTTAATCAGTGTGCCCTTCCAAAAAAAAAAAAAAAATCACTTCTGTTCTCTTATAAAGTCATTTCCATTTCATCAGTTCACTGCTGCGTATAACTCCCATGAGGCTTTGGGAGTTTATTTTAAGACACCCTCCCAGAATAATATCGCCTATTTATAATCCTGACTTTTTGTCCACTTCATGATTGTCTCAAAATTCAGCAGCTTGTGTAAAGATGATACACAGTTGTTGGCTCAGAAATTATGAATAATTCATGTATTGTCTGTTACTATGAATTGTGTGTGTGTGTGTGTGTGTGTGTGTGTGTGAATGCTCTGTCTGGGCTTGTTCTCATTAGAAATGCAGTGAACCGAAAGATTGATTCTTGTTCAAATGAAAAATAAAGACGCCTCTTCTGTCTCTTTTAGCAGCTTTACGGTTGGAAAAATCAGCTTATTTGACAGTTTCATTCCGTATCAGCTCGCTCAAACTCTGTATGCTTGTACCAAAGCTACAGTGCCAAAGCTGTATGTTGTTTGCGTGAAATATTAAATTTCACCCCTCAAACAGAAATATTGATGATATGCATCTTTGGAAACTCCACTAGAACATAAAATAAATGTTTTGGGGTTTTAAACAAGTTTTTGATGAACAGAGTTAGTAACAAGCAGTCAACCAGCAGGCAGTAATTATAATATTTGTTCAAACGCCGTATAGGACAGACTTCCTAGCATGCAGCAGTTCAATCAGGTAATTACCTGGACAAAAAGTGCTCTGCAGGATTCCTTTTCCTCCTGTGAAGCTGTTATCTATTCATTAGAGGAAGGCTGGTGGGCCGAACGTTGTACGACTGAAAAATATTCTTCTATGAAAATGCAAGCATCTGTCATGCATTAGCATTCATCCTGACAGTCCTGTGCACAGATAGAGGTTTAAAGAGCTTTCTGAGCTCTAAGTGGTTTGTTAGAATCTATTTTCACCGCTTTCAGAAACATATTTTAATGTTTTTCAGCTACTGAGAGCAGGAACAGTATTGACGTATACCTCAGAATCAAAGTGTCAGGAGCTCTGACAGCTTTCCCAAATGTCACAGGAATAGAGAGAATCTTAATATTATGATGTTTTTTTTCCAGTTTGTCCCCTTAAAAGACAAGAAAATGATTCAATTTTACAGTCCAAAAACCAGAGAATCCAAAGCTGTTAATTTGCCCTTTCACACAAGATGAAGGCTTCACTAAATTATGTCTGCTGGTGGCAAAAAAACAGGTCTGCTTCGTAATTAGTGCTATTTCATTTCAATGGCCAATCACTGCTGTGTCAATGTGTTGAATTGCAGGCTACCTCCTCTGTTCTTTAAGTAATTACAGGGTTTATGGTTCCAGCAATGGCCACAGTGGTTGACATGAGCTTGGATGGGGAGGTGGAATTGATTTTTAAGTTGGTGGCTGTACAAGGGAGTGGGCTGCAGTGTGGATATAATGGTGTGTGATGTGAAAGAGAAGGAGGGGTGCACTGGGAAAATAGGGAGGGAGGGAGGACAAGAGCAAGGGAGAGAGAGAGAGTCATATGTGGATGGCGAGAGGGGCTCTAGAGAAGGACTAAGCAGTCATCTGTGTTTCTTGTTTGCACCTGAGCGCTGTGCCATGCCTGAGTGAGCGCTACCTCCTCTAAATGATGGTAAGCTGCCCATTTTCTGTCCGTTTTAAATGTTTTTTTGCATTTTTATTCACTCTCCCACACTTTTATTGCCTTAACCAGAATCAGTTTTGAGTGTTTTAGCATTTTTTTCTGCTTCATTTCCGTGGCTAAGGAAAATTTGGGGGGGCGGCAAGAAAAGAGGGAGGGTTATGGATTTTTCTTTTTGCTGTAGGGAGGGTAGTCTCAATTTTCTGGGTGAGCAGAGGAGGATCTTTTAATTCTACTCACATCAAATTCTTTTCAAGCCTTGCCTTGATTTTTATTAAGATTAAAGTTTAGTCTTCTTTCAGTGTATCTTGTAGGATATGAAAGGGAACAGCTGGAATATTTAAAACTTTTTAATATTTTACATAAAGTTAGGAATTGATGATCAGGCTTCAAATACATTGAAAGGTTTGCTGAAAACAGTTATTTCTTTTTTTTTTATTAAACCTGCAATAATTATCATTAAGTTAGAGTCATGTTTCATCTCTGAGTTTAAATTCAGTTATTGTTGGTCTTTAGGCTCTTTAGTTGCTAAATGCTCAACTATTTTAATCAGCTGGTTGCTAATTGTATCTGAGGAGATGTACATTTGGCTTTTTAAAGCTTTTTTCACTGAAAAGTCCCAAAAAAACATCTTAACTATGTTGGAGAACATTAAATAAATTGAAATGCAAGATCAAAACGCCATACTCACCTCTATAATTTCCATATAGTCACTATTGCCTGTTTATTTCTGTTTCTGTCTTTAGGATCCTTGTGTTGTGTCCCTGGAGTTCAACTAAATTGTGGCCACAGGATTCAAACACAATGGAGAACAACACAACCATCTTTCATGATGTCACTCATGTTGTAAATCTGACAGAAATGCCTCTGAACCCTCTCGAAGAGCAGGTTATAACTATATTCTCGACTCTCCTCATCTGTGTTGTTGGAATTGCTGGGAACATCATGGTGGTGCTGGTTGTGCTGCGCACCAAACACATGGTGACCCCGACTAACTGTTACCTTGTCAGTCTGGCCGCTGCAGACCTCATTGTGCTTCTGGCTGCAGGGCTGCCTAATATCTCTGATGTTGTGGCCTTCTGGATATATGGATACACAGGATGCTTGTGTATAACTTATCTTCAGTACCTGGGCATCAACGTATCGTCCTGCTCCATCACAGCCTTCACCATCGAACGATACATTGCTATTTGCCACTCCATAAAGGCACAGTTCATATGCACCGTCTCACGGGCCAAGAGGATCATAGCTGGAGTCTGGATCTTTACGTCACTCTACTGTATTATGTGGTTCTTCTTAGTGGACACAGACGAGACTGTCTATACCAATGGAGTGGTGGTCACTTGTGGCTACCGTGTCTCCAGGAGCCTCTACATGCCGATCTATTTCCTAGACTTCACGTTGTTCTATGTGATCCCCCTCACTGTGGCCACTGTGCTGTACGGGCTCATCGCAAGGATTTTGTTCATGAGCCCTCTGCCATCACATCTGAACGACAGAGCCGGAGGAGGGTCTGTCCACCAGGGTCACTCCAACAGCACTAACAAGGCCAGCAAGGGTGCAGTCTCTGCAAGGAAACAGGTACTGGAAAGACTGAACTGATGAAGTTTATGATAATGTAAATGTCTTTTTTAACTCAAACTCAGTGTAAATGTGGTTATGGTTAGGATCTCAACAGTTAATGGTAGGTCTGAACCTTTGCACAGATGTTCATGGTCCCTGGAGGATGAACCCTAAAGAATCTCCTAGTTTTCCTCTAGCAACACCACGAGGTTGACATTTGTGATAATTTGAGTGAAATGTCTACTACAGTATAAGATTGCCTTAATTTGATTTTCAAGGCTTTTCTGCAAAACTAATGATGTTCCCATCAGAATCAGAATTGGAAAAGCTAGCATGCTACTAAATTAAGATGGTAAACTTGGTAAACATTATACCTCCATAACATTAGTGCTGGTTGTATTCAAAGTTTTCTGACCACAGTTGCTGACATCTGACATTTGGGGTCATTTGGTGTGGAGAGTAGCAAGGGATTGAACTTCTCTCTGTAGCTGTCTTTTTTTATTCTTTATTGAACTATTTCTCTTGCTAAACATGTAAACAAAGAGTGCAACACTGTAAAGATGGGCACCATTATCCCCATATTTAAATACTTATTATGTCTATGGCCTTTCCATGAGGCCCACCCCTTTCCCCCCATCTTTGAGTGTGGTCGCTCAGAACAGCCATCTACGCTTTCTGTGTTTCACGAGTCATGTCATGCAAACTCTATCATATCTAGCATAGACTGAGAGTCTTGTCTTTGTGAGCATTTTAGCATACTGACGTTAGCATTTAGCATAGCTGTCCATCAGTGTGGCTTCACAGAATCAATCGCATAGCTGTAGATTCTTGTTATTAGACGTCTTCTACAATGTTGACATATGCTTCCCTTGCTCCTCTGCCTCTGTCGTCATATCAACAGATAACAAAGATGCTAGCTGTGGTGGTTGTCCTCTTCGCCTTGCTCTGGATGCCCTACCGAACACTCGTGGTGGTCAACTCCTTCATCGACCCTCCATACCACAACACCTGGTTCCTGCTCTTCTGCCGGATGTGCATCTACACCAACAGTGCCATCAACCCCATCATTTACAACCTCATGTCTCAGAAGTTTCGCGTTGCCTTCAAAAAGCTCTGCAAGTGCAACTGGCGACAGGAGGAGAAGGTGGTAGAGTACAATGTGCCGATGTATTACAGCGTGATGAAGGATTCATCACATGAGAGCAACGAGCTGGTGACAGAGCAAGACGAAGTGAGTGGCCAAACCACCAATAAGAGGTTCAACGAAACTGATGATGACGCAAGCACTTTCAGTATTTCTTAAAATCTTAAAAAAGCTTTGATGAGTTTGTTAGGTTCATTAGGACAGAAAGAGAAAATCTTTCATTTTAATGTTTATATCTGTCTGTATTTCAGTATTTACTGATGCCCAGATTTTGGTGGTAACACAGGTTGTATTTGTGTCGTGGTGAGTTGTGGTATCTTTGCATTAATACTGTAACTATGTTGTAAATACAGTTTGTGAGACTAGTGCACTTCAAACTGCTCAGTGGGACATAATGGCATCATAATGAGTGTCACCATTGCACAAAAATAAGTGGTATTTTTGGAAACATTGTACTTTTAGTGCACATAAAAAGCATTAAGTGAGAATAACTAGGAAAGAACTTGGACATATTTATAATTTTACCTTGAGGCTTGTCCAGACTTTATGTTAACTAGTCCAGAACATTGGTACCGGTTACGTGCACTGATGACATAATCAAATTATCAGCATAATGTGTCTCTGGATAAGTACACTTGTGCTTTTCATGTGCTCAGACTGGAGTGTACCGTAGCCTTAGATGTAACACACTCTTCAACAGCACTGATGAACACACAGCCCAGTTTCATCTCCACTCATTTACACATTCAACCCACTTCAACAAGACAGTTTTAGCGGTAGAAACAACAGTGGAGAGTTTCAGACTGTGGCCAATCAATTCGTCACATCATGTACCTGCATCTACCAAAGGTTTTTTGGCAACTTAAGCTAATTCTCATAAAATATGAGAGATAAGCAGCATTTGGAGCTGATAATCATGTTTCCCAGATGATGAATCCTTTTGATTTTGGCCCTCCTGGTTATCTACTGTTCTCTTGAATGCCATCTTGAGGCTCATGCTTGTGGTTATGAATGAAATGGTCTTGACAACAACCAGCTGGATTGCCAAGTAATTTGGTTCAATCATTACTTTCCCCTTCAGGATGAAGCTAATCGCTTAATGCATCCCACAACATTTAATCTTACCTGTGAAATACCTGCAGACGTCACTTTCACCATCCTAAGTTGGACTTTGTGTTTAGTGCCAATTAGCAAATGTTAGCTTCCTAACATGCAACATAACGACGGTGACCATGGTAAACATAAACTTGTTAGCAATGTTATTATGAGCCTGTTAGCATGCTGACATGATTTACCTCAAAGAACTATGCTGTAGCTTCCCATTAAAGCTAGCATGGCTGCAGACTCTTATAAAGGTCAAAGTCTAATATATGGCAACAGGATTGCTAACCAACATCTATAGACAGCTTTAACCTATTATGGTTTAAATTTGGAAGGTAAGCTAGGCTAATTACATAAAAACTCTACAGGGCATCGTCCACCTACACGTGTTTTTGTCATATTAGACCTCTCAGAGTTGTGTTAGCGTGTTTGGACTGAGCTTGGCTGACAGCTTCCTCCTGTTCGATTTGTTACACCTGTTGGCCTGAGACACCACTTACACAATGATCTTTGTTAATAGTTAGTAGACTGTGCTGACATGGTGTTATTCCTGGAATAGCTCCATTTCAACCTGACTAGAGGTCTAATTAGCCAGAGTTGTTGAAGACATGTGTGGGTGTCCAGGGCCGTTCAATATCAAATGTTTTAAGCCTCAGTGGTAGCAAGAGTGTTTTTACTTCATACAAACTACCTCTTCTTTTACTTTTTGTATTTGTCAGTGGGTTTACCGAGGTTACTGACCAAAAAACAAGCCCTCAACCCATCTACTAAGATTATTTCTGATTTCTAACACTCTGCACACATGGAAAAAGTTTGCAAAACTAGACTCAGAAGAAATAATAACCATTGTAACTCTGATAAAAAAACCAAATCATTTCAAACCCAAAACAGCCAAGTGGGAGAAAGATAATCGAAGAAGATATTATTTTTTTGTTTGTTTTTTAGCCACTGGAGACGTGCAACAAATCTGAAAGCAAGAGCATTATGGGAAAAATATTGTGACGGTAATTGTTGCCAACACATTTGCTGTTTGTTTTTGCTGTCGTCTTTTGCTGTCAGGTGCTTTAAAGCGTGTCTCTGCATCTCAGCATATCCAGTTCTTGTCTAAAAACAATTTTACAATCTGTTCAATATCTACTCTGTATACTGAAGATGTTTTAACGAGATGTTGATTGTGTTTTTAATATTTTTTTGTAAATATGATTGTGGTTTCCTGTGGACTGTAGGATTTACAAATCCTCCTACGACCCTGAAAACGTGTACATTCTCTTTATTTATGAGAGTTGTGTGTGTTGAATTAAAATAAATCTTGACAGTAGTCACCCAGTTTTTCCTTTGGAAAAAATAAACTGAATGAAGATTTACATTATGCTAAATGCTTTATGCATCAGTACTGGCCCTGAATCTGGATAACAGATGGACCATTTCAAAACCATTCCTCTGATAATACTTCTCATTTGTTTTGATTTACATTAATTATAATTATCAATGCTTTTCCATGTTTAATTGAGCTCTCCATGACTTTGTTTGTTTGTTTTTGTAGTTTCTCTGCAGGTTTAAACTGTAAAAAAACTTAATACTACAACTAAGCATGCAAATAACCTAAACTTCTTCTTCTGCTTTTCCTTTTGGCTGTTCCCTTCAGGGGTCGCCACAGCCAATCATCTGCTTCCATCTCGCCCTATCCTCTTCCCTCACACCACGTCCAAACCATCTCAACCTGGCCTCTCAGACTTTATCTCCGAAACATCTCAAAACAATACTCTACTATTTTAATTTGCAAACATGTGATGCTAAGAAACTGTGAAGCAGTTGCAGCTGCTGAAGGCACCACATGACTTGGATGCCTAAGAGCGAGGTTCCTGCCAATAATCAATCCTAACAGTGTTTTTCTAATGTGGTTGCTGTATTCTGTCACGTCAAGCATATTTAAAGCAATTAAGTCCCCCTGGACAGTGTGCAGCCTGTATAGAGCTGATAAATTCCATATAAGGGGTTTTTATGATGAAAGAGATGTCAGAAGGGTCTGAAGAAATGAATCGATGCGGGAAGAAATACACACTTCCAGAGAGACCCACAGCAAGAAATGCTGCTAGTGGCTCTCTTGCACCCACAGCTGCCATTTATATTTTTCTTTTCAGCTCTGAGATGTAACACCATAGATCAATAATACTCTATTTTTAAACTTCAGTTCCTGGAAGGTTTACTTTTTCAAAAGATTTAAGGTTTGAATCTCAAAGTTAGAGTCCCAACACCTTCCTGTGCTTGGTGTGTCAAGTTGGGCAGCAACTCTAAACTCAAATGTCCAGACAGTCTCTGAAGACATGATCCAAAGTAACGCCTGGCCACTTTCTGCGTGCGGAGATATAACTTCTTTTAAAGCAACAACTTTGATAAACAGTGGCAGGTTGGCTCATTATGCCGTGTTGTTTGACAGCGTGCTCTGCTTGTTAAAGGCTGTTCTAAACAGGCACTTGTCAGATCACAGATTTATTCAGTCGTCTGCAGAAAATAACCGGTGAGGCGATGTCTGAGCATTTTCCCCCTTCATATAACAAAGAAAGAATTCAACAATTCATTAACTGTTCAGAGTGACAATCAGGGATTTATTCAGACTTCAGTTGCTGTTCCACAAAGTTCACACTGAAAAGATGTGACAATGGAACGAGTGTGTTTATTAGCTGGTGAGAGCAGTGTTTTTCAGTAAGATTAGGATTTCTTTATCCCACTCCTTTTCACTCACACAACAGAGACTGTGGCCCATTCAACCTGCACAAAACCTTTGTACAACAATATTGACATACTAAAGTCACTGAAAACAACCCATTGACACCAGTTTTATAAGGCTACTTCAACTGACATGCAAATGAAACTGACAAAAAAGTTTAACAGAGAAAACATAGAGATGGAATTAATCAGTCTTTGTGCAGGAAACATTGCCATAATATTGTGACTTTTATAGGAGGAATAGTTTGAAAAACACGTTTATTTGATTTCATTCAGAGAGTTGACATAGAAGATTAATATCTCTATCATGGGTGTCCGTTGCAGCCACCAGCTGTTATCTTAGCTTAGCATAAGGACCGGAAACTTGCAAACGTACACTAAGTGTTTTAGCTTTAGTTGTTATATACATTTATCAAACGTTATAATTTATGATCTTAGGAGGCACTGCTAGGTAGAATTTGTTATCTTTGAACAGATCCAAGCTAGCTGTTTTCCCCTGTTCCCAGTCCTTATGCTAAGCTAAGATAGCCTCAAAAACATGTACATATTAGACACACTGTTATGAGTAAATCTCTCATCAAGTATTTAAAATGTTGCA
This sequence comes from Datnioides undecimradiatus, assembly GCA_008933995.1. Taxonomy (NCBI): domain Eukaryota; kingdom Metazoa; phylum Chordata; class Actinopteri; order Lobotiformes; family Datnioididae; genus Datnioides; species Datnioides undecimradiatus. Next base: position 5,126,856 of record WARS01000071.1, on the reverse strand, counting down.
CCTCCCTACTTTTGGATAGCGTGATTACTAATTTGGGTCTTTCTATTTGAAAAGTTGAATTTAACAGCCACATCCTTATCAGTGAGAAACGTTATCTTGTGATATTTATGTTAATTTTAATTTCTGATTCAACCCCTATCTTCAAACCCAGCATAATCTGTTCCTTCCAATGTCTTTGTTTGATAAATATGTCTGATTATGTTACAAAGATGAACCTTTAAAAGCCGCAATAAGTTAAAGATTGTGAATGAATCATGTGATGAGTAACAGCCACTATAGGTAGCAGTATATTATATTTTGAGCCCCTTTTGATAATAGAGAACACAAAGAGCTGTTCCCCTGTGCAAATGAATAATTCATCCCCTGCATCTGTCAAGAACTCTTGTCGTCTTAGTATCAACACAAATAATCAAAGGCCGACCGGAGTGTTCTGCATTGTTTCAGGGAGCCCATTACGCTGCGTGAAGAGGCTGTTTATTATTTCTTGTGCATTAATCCTCCCGTGTTTGAATGAATTTGTCTGCTGTAAAGCCCCCTTTACTGAAACTACATAATGCAGACAGCAGACACAAAGCAGGAAGGCAGGAGATGGGTTTTAGCTCGTTCGATATTTTATTCCAGTACTCTCAAAGCCAAAGTTACCATAGAAGTATGTTTTAATATACTGAATATGGCTTAATGTGATCAAACGTATACTTACTGTTTTATTGAATGTTTGAAAAGCTGTCGTGAGCCTGATCTCATGGATCGCTCTGCCCTCTCATACTAAAAATACTCTTTGTCTGTAAAAAGCACCGGGGGATTCAACCAGTGAACACATACAGAATGGAAATTATAAACAAAATAACTTTCTGTTACATCCGAAAAAAGCACCCGACAACAACAATTTACATTTAATCAGATGACAATACCCACAAAAAACGTATTGATTAAGAATATGACTTCATGGCTTGAAGGTTGGCCTGGATTAATGAGTTGTTACAAAATAAGTATAGCTTAACATACGTTAAAATGTTCATCAGCGCTCCAGCTTACGATCTTTACAGTAATTTGTCAGTTGTATTGCAAATCAGGATTAGAGCTAAATGAGCTATTGTTAGAGCTATTGTTTGTGAGTCACTTTTAGGGGTCTCAAGGAACAGTGGACGGCAATCACTGGTTTAATTTGAGCTGTTAGCGAAGTTTCAGGAGCAGGACCACACCTCGTTGCGTCACTTCCCTATAAATACCCTCCTCTCTTCCCTCTTTCCCTCTTGCATTCACCAACCCTCCCTCCCACCCCTTTCTTTTTACTATTGCTTTCCCTCCTTCTAACTACCCCTAGGCACCTATGGGGGTCCGTCATACCCAGGCACTATGGCGGATTCCCGTCTGAAGCTTCCCCAAACTCAGCAACACTCGAAGAATTGGTTTAAGTTCTTCAATAAATCATTCAAATGCATCTCAATGATGGTGTGGTCCTTGCTAGTGAAATTGTTTTGTCTTAATCCCCTAGAAGCAAATCAAACAGAAATGAGACGTTCAGTTGATAACAGATAAAGCTCAGTTTAAACTGTTTTGAAAGACGGCATTTAAATAATACTTTCACGCTAAATTTTGTGACTTATATCAGTCACTCAGGAGATAAAGTCTGATTATATTTAAAAAAGTAAAGTTTTAAAGTTCCTGTCGATGCTAGTCTTTAGACCAAAATATCTGAACAACTGTTGGATGCATTGGCCGTGTTTTTGCACAGATCCATCTAAGGTAATAAAGAGCATCAAACACAGAGGCACATCTTTGCTTCTGTGTGCCGATGATGACGATGTTACTCTGCCTTCGTCAGATTATGATCTCCGGGAGCGCTTCTCTCCAGCCGCAGCAGAGATTCTCGTGTACTGGACTGAAAGTTTGCCACTGTGCGAGCTCGATTCACATGCTGGAAATGTGGGTGTGTGTACTCTGAACATCGTCTCAATCAGTTGATTATCTCCTTTTTATAGCAGAGCATTTCCATTTTGCTAATTAGAGACAGATATACAGACATGACAGATATGTATTTACTGATGTTATTCAGGGCACCAAATGTGGAATTTATATACCATTATATATATTAACTTTACACAGAGAAAACGCTGCACTGCTCTGTCAGATGATGCACAGTGTTACAAACCTGTAAAAACAATGAATGTCACCTGTCTACTAAAACGACAGTGTATAAAAGGCTCCGGCTGTGCTCTCTGTAAGGAACCAATTAATCACCATAGCAACTAAATCTCCGCAGTCAGTCAGTGTGAACGGACATAAGCCAGTAAACCCTCTTGTGTGATGACGGAAAAGTAAATTAACTGTTATAGAGGTTGTTACACGGTCTTGTTAATGTTAAAGGGGCAGATGTGCTCATTTATCCCCTTGTTTCTTTTGAGCTAGCGGTGGCAAACACAGCAGGACAGGTTTGGACAGAATAGCTGCATAATGGTCCCTTATTACAAAGAAAAAATGCACTCATCTTTATAGTATTGTGGCTGCTAGTACACAGAAACATAATGCATTGTATTGACAGGGAATAACACAATATCAAATGTATGGTATAAACTTGAATTAGCCCGTTGCAAAGCTATCATGCTACCATTTAACTGTCCATGCCTGTCTGTATTTATTATATAGTGCATTACATCTTCCTGTCAGACATTTATTTGAATGACCTATATGTCACATAATGTAAATATGACATCTAGAGTATATGTCCAACCTCTCTTTCTGGAAACAATCATGCACTTAAGGCTCCACATTTACAGATGCAAAAGTGCAGTTAATGAGTGTCAGGACTAGGTTCTGAGGGGAGAGCAGGACCCAGATGCAGGCAGGGACAAGGACGCAAAAAGATCTTTTAAACAGTTTATTAAATGGGCTAGGCTTACGGATGGTCAAGGCAGGCAGGGTCAAAATCCAGGTAATCTGTCCGAACAAGGCGTGGTAAGTAAAAATCCAAAAAAACCCAAAAATGCAAAAACCAGAAATCCTGAATCTCTATGAACATGGATGCTAACAAAGCAAACAGAGCAAGAACATGGACTATAAACCAGCAAACAGAGCAAGAACATGAACTCTAACTTAGCAATGCAGCGTCAGAGAACAAAGGCAATGGCATAACTTAAATAGACAGGGGAGGGCAGCAAAACGAGACAGGTGAAATCAATGGACTAATCAGGGTCAGGAAACAAGTAGACAGTAAAACACAAGGGAAAAACTTTTCAAAATAAGACAGGAAATAACAAACAAGAAATTCAACTCAAAACAAGAAACTCAACTCAAAACCCTGACAATGAGCTTTTGTACCTGAGAACAATGATGCAAAATCACAACAGTTAATAAGTGTATGAAAATTCATTTTATAGGTTAATATAAAGTAAACTATGGAGTAGTGAATGGGTGAACAAGCCTCTGTAGCCTCTGTATTTTTTATTTATTTATTTTTACTTTAGTCATAAATAATCATTTTGATGCAGGTTTACTTCAGTACAGTTATTCTGGTATAAATGCTGGTGTTTTGCTCATTTGTTCATTTAAAAAAAAAATCTTTTTGTCAGTCCGGATACACAGCGTACTCCCTTGTGAGTTCCGGAGAGCAAATCCTACATTTATTACTGTGAATTTATTGATAGTATGCATCATTAAACCCTCAGCGCGCTGTAAATATGACTTATGAGCTAACACTCCGCGTCAAACATCCAGGTCTTAAATCCTAAAGGGAGTCCCCTCATCACAATACCACATATGACTGTCATATTGGATGGAGATACACACTGAAACCATATTGCATTTGCTGCTTGTGCATTTGTTTCTTGAAGTATTGAGTCCTTCATCTGTCCTGAACCCTCCATATACAGTCATTTAAAATCAGGGGGTTATTAGCATCAGCATAAGGAGAGGTTGCTATGAGACGCACGGAGCTTTCATCCTGTACCATAGATTAAAGTGATTGTGAGAATATGTGTGCAGCAGTTGGGCATATACATGTCTAGGGGGAGTAGGCTAGAATATTTCTATGCGTTTGTTTGTGCAAAAACCTTCTCTGCTCTTCAGAATAATCTACATGAGACATTATTTCCATCACCTGCATTGTACAGTCTTAATTAGCACATTAAAATGCCTTCTGTCTGAAACACCTGGCAGTAGATATTTAGATTTTTGGTAAAACTGTTAGGAGCCAATCATAGACTCCAGGGGCTGAGCAGGTGCAGTTCAGTTTAATTAATATCTTAATTAACACAAAAGGCAGTACAAAAGGCAGGTAAAATCCCCAAAACAGACTTAGAGAACAACAAAAAAAGAGAGTATAATCCAAAAAAACACATGGAAACACAAGGAGAAAGGCTGGGACTCTTGGGGTGAGTTGTTGAACTTGCCAAGAATACTGAGAGCACAAACAAGAGAGGCAGAGATAATCGGACACAGGTGAAACACGTTAGGTAAATACATAGGTACCACATTCATGCAATCAGTATAAGGGTGCACTCGGCAGTGTGTTAGCTATCTGATGTTAAAGACGTCAGAAGATTTGCATTATATCTAAATGTGTCCGTGGCACGTGCAAAGCTTTTATCGTCACTGTACAACCACAGTAAACATTTTGATATTGATCAGTGGTTATCGGTGTACTTTGAACCTTTCTGAGGCCTCCCTGCATGTTTGGTTTTCAGTCAATATCATTGTCTGAGTGGACACATTCGTGGACTTTAAAAATATAAACTGCTGAGGAAAAAACAAACAGTGCGAGATATTAATAAACGGAGGAGCTTGTTTCTACACGTTTCTATCAATCTGACTATGAGTCTCATCTATGTTACACCTGCATAATGTAAAGCATTAGAATATGGGAGCACTCCCTGAATTATAATTTCCATGAGAAATAGATTGATAATCTTCAAACAGAGTGATCATGCATACTTCCTGTGTGTTAAAAGCCTGACAGTCCATACATCTAACTGATAGTGTCAGCACCAGCAGAAAAAAAAAATAATTATGCTGTGTGCCTATCAACAAGTTTTATCTAAGATGTGAAACGAATCATGTGCTTTGTTTTCTGTTGAACTTGTGAACATGAATAAAAGCTCGGATGTGGATGTGATTCATCTGCCATAAATATATCTCAAGCAAATTTGTCATACAGGGACAGCGCTGGCTTAAAATGAGTAAGGATTTCTTGTAACATTTCGATTTCTTCCTTTTATTCAAGAAGCAAACCTGAGGTACTCAGCAGCAACAACACATAATATGCATAATCATTAAATCAAGTGTTTGCACTGGTCAGCACCATGCAGTGTTATAGTTTTGTTGTTGCCTAATGAAAATAAAATGTTTTTTAAAAGCAGAGGGGGGTCATGGTCAATGCTTATAATGTTTTGGTTAGGGCTTCTTAATGATCAAACATCTCTGACCAGAATTTTTTTTTTAATAGAGTCAATATAACCTCCCTTCAATGGCTTTTTAAGCCATTCAGGTGAAAAGAACATTTCATGTACAGAGGCGAGATGGTCAGCCGTGATCGATACTCCCAGCTCTGCAATCAAAAATGTCATAAAGACTCGTGCACAGAGAGGTCTCATCAATCGATTACCCGCATGTTTTGATATTTCAGGGAGCAAAGGGGTCGTCAATAGTGTGTTGTAAATTCAGATTTTATGTGTCCCTAGATGGGAGGATTTTTCTCTGCTATGGTCTCGTCACCTAAATGTTTTTTTGTGATTTCCGAATATAAAAATGTTCAAAATATAAAGAGAAAAGCAGCCAAAATTACAACATGAGGAGCTATTTTGGGTTTGATCTCTGTTAATCGATAATTTCCTGTTAGAAAAATAACACATTGCTTCCTTTGACACTAATTTCAGCAGGCTACTAAGCTAAATGCTCATATCAGCATGCTAACATCCTCACGGTGACAATGCTAATGTGCTAACGTTTAGCCGGAACCATGTTGATCAAGTTTATATCTTAGATTTGCATGTTAGCATGCTAGCACTTGACAAATTAGCAGTAAGCACAAATAAACTTAAAGGAATATTATCAGTTTTGTAGGTTTTTGATGAAAAGCTAACAGATTGTTACATTTATTAAGATTCTCGAATGTCTGCTTCAAACTTTATGGCAATTCATCCAGACATTTCACTGAAAATCACAAATGTTAGCCTCCTGGTGGCACCAGAGAAAAAGCCAAGGAGGTCACCAGAGTCAGAAGGTTTCACTGTCTGGGGACCATGGATGTCTGAACAAAATGCCTTATCAGTCAACGAACTGGCTGGTGAAATATTACAGTCTGGACCAAAGTGGTGGACTGACTGACTGACAGAAAGATATTGGCACTCCTGGAGCCGCTAGCATAGCTAAAAATAAAAAAATAAAAAAAAATCAATTAAATAAACCCTCCACCTTTGTCCCACAAAGTACTTTTGTCAGTTTTTACCTGATCGCTCAACTTTTAAAACACACGCTCCTCTTTGATCTACTGAAGCAGACTTTGTAACGACATCTTTGACTGATGAAAGGCCTACAAGCTACTGTCTTTATTACGCTTCTCACAAGAGGAACTTAATTCACCCTGACAGCTCCATTTCACTGGCTATGTCAACCTTATTGCAGCTCAGTGTCCCTGCAGTTATGACGAACTCTGCTGTCATTATTAATCTGCTGCCTCCCCCCCTGACATTTGCTGTTGTGTTTTGTGCCATAATTCAGCCTTCATGCTCGGCTGAAAACACATGTGCTGCACGGCTCTGTTTGTAAGCTGTTGCACGCCAGACTGCGGCAGGAGTCTGGCGTGCAACAAATCAGTGTTGTGTCTATAAATAAGAGTTTATCTTGATTGCTTTAATTATTGATATGCTGCTCTTAATTGTGTGTTATCTTAATCTTACTGAGGGCACATGTGATTATGGAAAGCTACAGCTACTTTATGAAAGATTGATGGAAAAATAAATGATCTAACTAATCTGGCACTGTGTTTGCTTAACTGATTCGTGTTAATCTTCACCCACATTTAAACATTTAATCAACTCTTTGTTCATATAAAGCAAGAATGATTTATAAATAGAGCCCGAACAACATATCAGTCCACGGATATTCTCCTGGTGCCAAAACATTGTCCTGGAACTGTGTCTCCTGTTCCTAAATGCAACACAGCCTAGTAACAAGCATGTCGGAGCTGTTAGCTAAAACTGCAGGATTGCATGTGGGCAATTTCTCTGATGCACCAGTACAAGATGTCACTTAACAGGCTCTAACTGGAGATGCAGATTGGTAGCAGCTCCTGCATGCTAGCAGCTCAGACATCCTCGTTACTGGGCTGCACTGAATTTAGGAGCAGGAGATGTTATTGCACCTCATATGTTCCTGCATTAAGTAATCTGTTTTCAGTCTGTTATATAATACAGAATAAAAGCTTGTGGTGATACACTGGGGTCATTTTAACAGTTATAAAAAGAATATTTACATTAAATATATCACTTAATAAAGTTATTATTTAATAAAGAAAGCAGCGTATTTTTATAACTATATCAGTGCAACCATTGGTGCACAAGCCAAATAGAAAAGGTCTTTTTTACTCGTAGGTCAATACTTCACCTTATCAGCTGCCATATCAATATTTCTTCCTCACCACAACTGGTATTTGTTTCAGAAATCCTATATCAATCAGGCTCTACTCATTAGACCAGTCTGATTGGTGACTGTATTACCTGATTTCTGGATTTTAACCATGTGCATACTGTTTCCAAGAATAATCTTAATTAATCAACTTAAAAAAAGAGATTCTCCAGGAAAGTCAAAACAGGTCAGGCAACTTTAACCCTAATTAAAAGTGCCATATCGAGTGAAATAAATCTCTCAAGTGATGATGCAGAGAGTCGAGGCTCCAGCAGGATCATGGGTAGGGAGAGCTGAGCTCTCAGCTGGCTCGGCCTTGGACTTGGCAGCAGATGGTCCCCCTCTCAGAGTCAGGCGTCAGCTGTTCGCATGAGCACAGGTCGGACGCTCAGACTCACCCAGAGCTCACAGAGGGAACCAGGCGGTCACACAGAGTCCTGACAAACTCCAGACAGTTCGCTCCCTGTTGGGTTCACTGGAATTTGACTCACTGCAACTGAGGATACTTTCTGTGTTTCTCTCTACGAACTCATATTTACTTTCTGAAGATATGCCTCATTCACGGTAGGCCGCAAAAATATTATTTCATGCCTTTATTTCTCAGAGACTTATCAGTTATTTATTGCCAATATTGTTTCAGGAAGTTCTTTGATCTTGCAGATGGTGATACCGTCACTTACTGCAGAAAAAAAAATGTTTTTCATGAAGTTAAATTTCCCTAAAACATATCAAACCAATAAAAAGGGAGTTATTTCAGGAGCGTGTTATCCTTCACACAGCTTTGCTTTTATTTCGCCAGGATCAGAGAGACAGAGAGTCAGAAAGTGTAAGTGTTTTTCTGTTTTACACTCACCTTTACACGAGGACGTGAACAGACACAAGGATCACCTGCTAAATCTCCTCTAATTCCATTTGCTGACCGTGAGATCTGCCTGCTTATCAGGTCCTCACGGTAACACACACTGTACTTAGGCAGTCGTAGTCTGAGCCAACACGGGAGGAGTGTGTGTAAACGTGATTCATGCCTTTACACGCATTTTATTTTCTGAATTTAATAAGTAAGAGATTTTTGTTTTTCAGTTTATAAGCGATGCAAAGCTGCTAACAGTGGTGGAAAGTAACTAGTTACATTTACTTAAGTACCTGTACTGAACAATTTTGTTTATTCAAGCACCTCTTTTATAATTTGTGCTTCTACTCCACTACAGTCGACAAATAAAGCAGTTTTTCAATCAATGGCTACATTCATTTGATAACTTTAGTAATTTTTTGGATTCAAATCAATAAAAACAGAATTAACCGACAATTAGACTGTAACTTTTCAGTATAATTAAGTGTAATTTAAGCTTTTGGTTCATACCTTTACTTCAGTAAAACACCTGAATACTTATTCTTCCACTTGAAGTCTATTTATTGGTGTTATATTGTTCAGTAAACAGAGCACCAAACCATATGCTCAGAACAATAAGCCACCGGGTCATTTCCTCATCTGTATCCTGTTCTTGAACAAAAGAACCAGGAAAGAGAGGTGGTAAACTCAGAGGGGATCCCCTGTTTCCTCCTCTGGTTCCTGACCAGGGATTCGCACATCACATCCTCTCGTTTATCCACTTAAATAGCAACATCTGAAAACACAATGACATCTCAAATGGAATAAATGTAATATTTTGTGGGACTACTTCTCAGGATTTTCGTAAAAACATGATGGTTAAGTTGGCAGCCATGAGAAAAAAGAAAACTAAGGTGGACATTATGTTTCCAAGGATGCTGAAAACACTCTCCTCGTTTTGCAGGTGCACAACAGGAAACAGTTTAGCACAACATCTTCGTTCAGGAGCTTCCTCTTTCCCTGGACGCCACATGATGCAGGGCGCTCATCCAGTTTCGCCTTTTCAATGAACAAAGCGGATTCGCATCCAGACCAACCACACGGCAACCGAAGTAATAATCCTCCAAGATGGCAGTCACTTCAGTCTACGTTACTGAGGAGCCAGCAGCCGGCTTAGCTGAGATGGACATATGCACACTTGAGATTAATATCAACTATGAGGTCATCCCATCCATCGTCTGCTCCGTTTGCTTCTCATTCGGCCTCATCTACTGCTTTTTCGGTATGTATTCATGATACTAATCAGAGATGATATTAATTGTAGTTGCACACAAAGTAGAAAGGCAAGAACTCAGAGTCACTGTGTAAACATGCCCCTGCTGTCAGTGTTTTCATACTTGAAATGTTTCATTAGCTCACCTGATGGCTTAAACCCACAGTGGCAGGTGTTTGGGAGCTGCCAGGGGTTTAGGGTGGATGAGCACAAAGCTGGACGAGACAGATGGGTAGCCCTGCGTCTGAGTTTGACACAGGCAGCATTAATGAGGTGCCACCTGTTGCACTGTCTGACATCTCACTTGTTTCGCGGTGTTAAACCTGACAAACGCTCATGTGGGTTCTGACAGTGTTGCTGTACTTTCATAAACAACGCACACACACACACAAAAACATTTCTGTCTCTGTTTTCACTGATGAAATACGTGGACGCAAATCCAGTAAACACAAACCGTGAGCGTGTGGACCTATGGACCTAAAACATGCGACATTATGTAAACACACATGCAACCAAAGTCTGTGTTCCCGGTGACTCTCACGGGATGTTAACGTTGCCTGTGAGGAATTTTGTGAATGTAAATAATTGATTACCTTTAGATATTAGCTTCAGTGGTGTTGTGCAGAGTTGTGTTTTCTCATGTAAGTTCATTCTTCTGACCAAAAAGGTGAAGAGAGAGCGAGCTCTGAGCGCTGATGTCACTCACTTCAAACATGTCAGTGACAGATGCTGCAGCTGGACGTGAGTGCTGGAACAAATTCGCTAATAAAATATATTCCAGGAATGTGTGACCCCGTTTTACAGTATCACAGCTTCCTCCAAACAGCTCAGTGAGACTTCAGTCAAAGGCTGAACTCATGAAACCACTGTTGTGTGCAACCGTTTACATACTTGCACACGAGATGCCCTCACACGGTTGTGGACGAGCGTGCACACACTGACACCGTACCCGTTAAATCTGGCCGTCATTCCGCTCAAAGTTGTCACCTCGTGCAGCGATGTACAGCGATCCTGCCACATTTCAATCACTCCGTGGAAGTCCTGTTATGTAACCTCAAGATGCACCGTCTGCAGTGTCCTCTTGACCTCCTCTACTGTTCCAAAGCAACGACCCTTCAGCTTGAATTTTGAGAGGGGGAAGAAGTTGCTGGTGCCAAATTCAGCAAGTAGGGCGAGTGGGGGAGCGATGATTGCGTTGTCTGACCCTCGGGGACAAATTCATTATGCACAAACCCACAAGTACTAGAGAAAACAACCAGCACGCCCTCCTCACCTCACACACTGACTTAACTCTTTGGTTTTTCCATTGCTAAGACGGCTGTTTGGTCTCTGGGTCATAGCCAATGATTATCCTTATAATGAGGCTGAGGTTTAACAAACATTTTGGTGTTTGGTCACCGCCGAGATTCGATGTCTCATGATCATGATGCAAAATAATTGCAGGCCACGAACCCCCGTACGCTAACTCGCAACAGTTATAGCTTGTGGCTGCTGCATGCTTGGTAGCAGGCAACTGCTATTAACACTATTATATTATAAAACTTTTTTTTTTCTTTTCACTGGCAACATGAAAATCAAGCTGCAAGCTGCTCTCAAAATTAAATGCTTCTTTGTTCACTTGAGTCTGACCTTGTTCTTATTCTACTTTTCAGGATACCGCTGCTTCAAGGTGGTCATGTTCTTCTCCGGCTTCGTGTTCAGCACAGCAGCTGTACTCCTGTTGTACCATAAGGAGCCTACGCTGGACATCCAGCTGGGGACGGAGACAAAGGCGGGGATCGGCCTGGGCGTGGGGGTGCTCTGCGGCCTGATGACAATGCTGGTGTCCACTCTGGGACTCCTTCTCAGCGGCCTGCAGCTGGGGAGCCTGCTCTCCCTCGCCATCCTGGTGGTTATCGGACAGTTTCACAGCCTTACTCCGGTGTGGGTGCCCCTCAGTGCCGCACTTGCTGCCAGCATTGTCACCGCTGTCTTCACACTTCAGTGGCAGAAACTGTTCACCGTCATATACACATCTGTGTTTGGAGCCACCGCTGTGATGCTGTGCCTGGATTACCTGCTGGGAACATTTATGCTGCCAGATCAGGTGTATGATATGCTTTGTCAAGTCCCCCCCCGCCCACTCTGCTGGTTTAACTGGGCGATCACTGGGATATGGCCTGTTATGAGTCTGATAGGTGTGTTGGCGCAATGGAGATTTACTGCCAAAGGAGTTTCACACACAGAGGGTGAGTTTCATTCAAGCTGCACCTACCGATGCATTCAAACTCAGGCTGTTTCCGTGCTGAGAACGTCCCCCTCAGAGCTTAAATCCTCATTCCTGTGATGGTATACGCTCTTGATTTATTTTATTTATTTGTCCTCCCCTTTGGATTGTTCCCAGCTGCACACAAGAAACAGAAGAAATACAGTAAGAAGCACAGATACAGAGAGTCAAGGAGAAGGCCCCAAACGCGCCGTCGACGGAGGCCTCCACTGCTGAAACGCTACGCTGGGGACGTCCTGGCACCGGTCAGAGGCCGAGATCAGAATAAATCATCCAGCGTGAGATGTTTGATGAAATGATAATAGAGTCAGTGTGATGACGGTGTGTTTTCCTTCCTGTTTGCCTTTCAGAGTTATCTAAAGACCCTTCAGGAGCGTCAGATGGGAACAGGCTCCTCCACCAGCAGCGTCAGCACCATCACACATACTCTAATTGACTTTGACTTTGAGACGGGCTCCATGGTGCCTCTGACTGCAGCCTCCCCTGTTTTCACAGTCTGAAGGGACACACGGGCATCACAATAGCTGTTACACTGAAAATTAAACATTCCTTCGAGGAGTTCACGTCCACGGACACAATGCTGCCGTGAATCCTCTTTAACTGGCTTTGTCAGATCAGTCAACAACAGCCTCTCGGGTGTGAATCGAGATGCCTGGAGATCAAGTCATCAGACGATCGTCGCGTCCTTTGGACAGTTTTTCACAGTTAAGCTTCACAGTTGAGCTGTTTGGTTTCACACAGCTTTTATTCTCCAAATACTGTATGTACCATGTTTTTAGACCAGTTTGTGGTTCATTCTTCGTGAAGTTCAAACGTTACAGTTATAAATAATAACAGCATAAGCATTTAGATTAAGGATATACATCAGAAAACTGGGGAACGTTGGACAATAAACCAATAAACCACTTATTTACAAGGCAGACAATTGTTTTTTTAGTATTATCTTATATAACAAAAACAGCTACTGTGGCCAAAAGTGCCAATTATGGGATAAATGCTAAAAAAAACTGTCTCGGCAATGTCAGTAATCCCTGTCTACAGTTTGCTAGCCATCATAAGCTAATGGTAGCACCCATAGACTGAATATAAAGACGGACAATGTGTCTCCACTTTCTGCCCTGCGCACAGGACTAACGCCTCCCTTTTAAGGCTTAATTTAGAGGTCACAGGGGTCCTTGTAGCTGTTTTTATTTGCTTTGTTTTACTAGTTCAGTGCCTGCTCGTGGGTCACATTTCTTGGACTTTGGTATCGCTGCTTGCAGCTTTGTCCAGACACTCTCGTTCACACAACTTCACAGCCAACACTGCATTTCCCCTCCAATACACCCATGAAGGCTGAAGCTGACTGGATGGATGGTCATGGAGGAAACTGAAGGACAGAGATTATTTCCATTTTAGTTACATTTGATTAGTTTATTTGAAGAGAAATGCAAATTAGCACTGGAGTTAGCCAAAACGGCTAATTCTAATCTGATGTCCCTGGCCAGATAAAACTGCACTCAGACAAAAAAAAAATCTAATACAGTTAATATAGATGATAAATATGCACAAAATACACATGCAGGGAAAGGAACAGGACCAATAAAGACAAGACAGACAAGATGGCAGCAGAGACAACAACTACGATCCAAATATTCACATGTTTGAGTGTTAATGAGGTGCCTCTTCAGCTGGTCAGTGACAGAGCAGTAAGTGCTGAGTCATCTAATGTGCACTGGAGTTTTCTGACTGACAGCCTGCCTCCCTGCTCTCTGTGTAGGTAACGTTGGTAGGGTGAATATTAAAAACCTCCAAATTAGAAGAAGATTAACATATTTTATCAAGTTCACCTGTTTAGGTAAGATTCCTGCGATAGTGGCGCTGATGTGGGTTGTTTCAAACGAGACAGGTAGTAAACGGGGCAGATCGCAGGTGAATCACAGGAGTAAAACCGGATATTTTTAAGATATTTTGACATGTGACACTTTTGTTTTAGGTGATTTAGAGTCCTGCTACACTTAGATACAACTGAAATTCATAAATGTGATTTGTGACACCTGTGATTTCACCTGCTATGACATTCAAAATGTCTGCCTGTGGATTGGATGCCGTCTATGCACCATGATCATTTCAGGAATAAGAGAGGCCTTATCCAAGATAACAATCACAAAATAACAACTGAGTCATGCAGTGGTTGAACAATGCTTTTCATAACAGGGTCCCAGTGAATAAGCGCCTCTCTCTGATTCAGTGTGCAGGATAAGGTTTGTGTTGAGTCCCTGGTGGCCTCTGGTGGCTCAGTCGTCACAGTGCATCCAGCGCGTGGCTGTGCTCAGAGGATAGGCCTTCTCCACTGCCTGGTGGGACTGGTTTACACGCCAGTACTGGGTGCCTTTGAACAGGTATACATGACCGTTTGTCCATGTAAATGCGGCGTCAGGATTGCTGGGTAGCCCGTGAAAGAGTTGCTCAGTAGGTTTGGGATATGAGCTGAAGTCCGTCGGGCCGATTTCATCCCACTGCCAGTATCCAGAGCCCTACGATGACGAGCATTTTATTATTTAGACATATTCAACAGAACTGTCTCAAAATGAATCCTAGCCATTAATTTCGCACTCACTTTGAAAAAGATAATTTTTCTGTTCTTATTGAAGTACAAGGCTGAGTCAATATTAGCAGGGATGTTGGTGAGGCGTTTGGGGAAGCCATGGTCGAGTTTGAAGCTGCTGTACCTCCACAGTTTGTCCTCTGTGAGAGCAGAAAGACATTTTTTCAAAAAGTTAAAACCCTGCCAGCGCTGTTCATCATACCCTCGTGAGAACATTTTGAAACTATGAAATCAATCCACCTTTCAGAAAGTAGGACTTGCCAGTCCGCTGAGAGTGAACAGCTGCATTGAGGTTCCCTGGCAGCTCCTTCCACAGTTCAGTGATCAGGATGGGAGTGTTGTAGCCGGAGCTGGACACGGTCCACACGTACTGACCACTGAAAGCATATGTCTTACGCAAAGGACCTGCAGTGACAGTGAAAAAAGACATTGCTGTGCATAGATACATCTCCCTGCTGCTGAATAAATATCCTTTCTTGTTATTTTCTTCCGGCATCAGAGTTTCTTTACCCAACATTATTGCATCCAGAGTGGCCTTGCAGGGATCTGGAACACCTCCTGGTCCTATCGAACTCGGATTCCTGGATGGAGGAGTGTTATCTGGCTTTCCTGAAAAGGGACAAAACTCCAGATTGGATGAATTGTACTTTAAGGATGTCACACAACCTGATACTTCTCTGACATTACCGTATAAAGCCTGGATCCCCCGTATGTCATCCGAATGTAGCTTGAAGTCGGAGCGGTATCCGTTGTACACAGGCCCCATCAGGGCGTTGTAGTACTGCGAGTGGCCCAGGCCGAGAGCGTGGCCAATCTCATGGGCTGCAACAATTCTCAGGTTGGAGCCGTAGGTCTTCCCTTCTGTCCACATTTCATCATTGTCGAAATGCACAATGCCTGACTCGGGTGCGTCGGCGTGGGCTAAAACATGGCCTACAAATACAAAGTCTTATCAAACTCTTAAACATCTTTTTTTTGCCAGCTTTGGCCGAAACTTGCTTGAATTCAGTTCGCATTGCTCCCACCTCGTCCGTCAAAGGGGACTGGACATGTCTTGTCTTTTCGGTGGAAGGAGATCTTGATGTCGGCTCTTCCTCTCTGCAACTCCTTGAACCTCAAAGGTGACACGTCGCTCCAGTACTTAAATGCGTTCTGGATGGCCAAACGGGTCTTTCCCAGACCCAGGTCAGGTGTGTAATTGTAAATGCGGTACGTCAGCATCTTCTTGCGCCAGTAACCTGATCAATTAGATTTGAATGTACCAGTCTTACATTGATGAAGCAGGACTGTAGTGACAATAAGAATACACAATATGAAAGCAGTCACCCACCCATAACTCGATATTTGAGGGATTTGTTGCTGAAAGAGTCTTCTAGGCCGCATCGGGGCTTGTTCATCGTCGCCAGTGTGGCTGAATCTAGTTTCCCCGATATTTGCAGGTTCATCGCTTTCTGAAAAACTCTGACATGCGAAGAAAACAAAGAAGCTTGGGGTCGAGCTAAAAACAGAGGGAAGGGCGACATGCTAATTTACTTTGTTCTTTAAATTGTTCAGAATAAATGAGATGTGGTCACCTTAGGGCCTCCTCTATGTCCTCAGGTGGGTGGTTTTGGTCTTTACTGTCCAGTGGGATGTGCAGGTAGCCATACTTCCTTAAATACGCCTAAAGAAAGAATACATATTGTAAATGTAACAGGACCAAACTATACAAAAGATGCTTTAAAAGTCCCGCATTCAAACATTTATTCACAAATAAATCATTCTTTTAATTACTTAAAGGATAAAAGTACTCATAAGGCAGACTCCTCTTTTTATTATTAATGCAGTTACATGTACTCATAATTTAATGCTGTGCCTGAAATGGACCTTATTGGACTTTATGTAATGTTGTCACGCAGCTTAATATAGAAACAGATTGTGAGTTGTGTGAATAGAATCTAAATAAAAGTAACTAGATTAACTAGATCTGCCAGATCAATACAGGAGGACATGTTATTCATATCCTTCACAGACTGCAAAGCCTCAACAATGTTATTTGCACTGTATTATCCATGGCTGCTGTAACACCAGAATTTCCTGCAAAGGATAAATAAAGTTCTATTCTATTCTATTCTATTCTACTAAACAAGTAAACAAGTGTCGTCACAGGGCTGCTTTAGCTGGCCTGAAAGAAACACGAACTACCTGCACAGGCAACACAGATCGGAGCAACTGGTTGATGTTATCAGCTGCACCGCAACACAGCCACAGCTCAGCTACAACAAGTCTGAGTACCCAAGACCCAAGATAGTTTCAGTTTGATTCATCTCAACAAGCAGTGATTTCCAACAGACAAGAGTTGACAACATTTCTTTAAAAGATAATTTACTGCAATTTTATTTAGATTTTAATTTGCACCATAACTGTTTAATCTCATTCTAATATTGCATAGCAGTTTTAAACTGCAAAAAGACATTTTCAGCCGTAAAACTGGACAAAAACTCAAAATTCAAATCTGGTTCCCACAGATACCTGAAGGACCTGATCAGATTTTTTTATTTCTGCTTTTTTTTTTCTTACCACAGCTTCTTTAAACTGTTCTCTGCTCACGTCAACAGATGAAGCCGCTGTCAGGAAGACAAGAAGCACCATTAACTCCAGCCTGTATTCCATCTTCCTGTTTTAAACTGTTTTTTTCCAACAAAGTCCAACTTCTTCAACTGAAACAGAAGTTCTGGATGTTTCTAGGCATCGCTGAAGACCGCAGCACCTCCATCTACATCCATCTGTCCTGCTGGGTTCCCTGTTTCGGAGGTGAAGCTGGTGTCTTAGTTTAGGGATTCAGTTTTTATAGCATCAAGTGTCTGCTCGGGGTCTGCCTCAAAGCCACATAATAAACCTTTATGAGGAATGTGATGTGCGGACGACAGAAAGCAAAACATGTTGTAGACACCAGCAGCATGATCACGCCTCCTTACGCCATCATTTAGAGACATCTGTCTTCAAGGGTTTAAGAATAAACTTCCGTGTAACAGCGTTTGCGTCAAAGGAAGCAAATAAATTCATTATTAAGCCTGTTAAAAAAGGAGATTATCTGCCCACCATCTATTAAAGGTGCTGGCTTATAACCAGTTATGTCATTGTGGTGAAAAAAACAGCCCACTTTGCTGATATTTAATTAAAGCTCCAACACTTTGAAGGTAAATTATTTTCCAGACGACGTTAATTAAGGTGTGACAGATGTACCAGGAATACTGCTGCTGTTGCTCATTTCTGATTTATACATGTGAAACAATATTCCAAATTAATCTTAACATTCTTTCACTTCATTGTTACAGCTCTATGAAGAAAACAACTAACCGCATTTCCTCCATGAGACAACAGCTAATTATATTGTTCACAATGCAGGAGCCCATTCAAGGGAAAACAATGACGCCCCCATGTAACCAGTGCTACAAATCGTCCGCTGAACTGAGACAGAGGACACCTCCTTTTCTGCTGTGACGCTGTGGAATAAAGCTCGTATAAACATGAGCCGACTGATGGGAAAGAGAGTCTGCACATGCTTTAAATGATTAAAGTTGCTAAATTTAACCCCAGGTTCAGATTTAATGCTAAAACTCTGGACAGGGCCTGGTTTTTCATCAGTGGAGGCGTTTTTAACTAACAGTGGAACTAACGTGGGTCTTTTTGCCCTGAGTTCTGCCTCTCAGGCCAACTTAAGAGTTACTGGTTGATTGCTGGTGCAGAACAAAACTTGAGCTGTGTCCCATTTCTAGACCACACATGGCTTTCAGCATATTTTGAGTTCACGTCGGGAGTGAAACTGAAGTGCCGAAACACACCTGTAGTTTTCAATAATCATTTAAACTATTCTCCCACAATAGGGTGCACCATCATCACGGCTCAGCTTCTAGTTTATATGCTCTACATCTGTGGAACAAGCTTCCTGAATGAACAAGGCCCGCCAAAACTGTCAGCTCATTTAATTCAGGGTTAAAAACATCACTGTTTACGGCATCTTTCCACAAAATGAGATATATAATTGGTTGGTTTAATTAGTTTAATCTATAATATTTTGGCTTAAATAATGTCAGAGTACATATTGTAATATTTTAGTATGTAATATTTAGTATTAATATTAAGTCTTGTATGCATACTAACTGCAAAATCTTCTTTAATTAGTTTATAATGTATAGAAGTAGTTTGTAGAATTGAATGTGTAGGAGCCATTAATTATTTCTGTGCCTGTTTATAATTTATAGCCTGTATCAGGTTTACCACAGGTGTACTTCCTGCTGCCATACTATTAGGTACAGCTGTACAATCTAATACGATCCAGTTCAACAGCCTGGCCACACATTTGACCTTTATGAAGCTGATAGTTTCCAGTTTTGATGAAAAGGTCTTAATTATTATTAGTGCTGTAGTTGTGCTTTACTGGACTCCATCATACTGAAATGTAAGAAATAATACCTCAGTAATACCCCAGTGACACTCACATTCAACCAAAGCTGAACATGTGAACAGGTGTACCTAATAAAGTGGACATTGAGTGCATATGGGCACAGGCGTGTAACCAGAAGTGACAGGGAGGTCTAACTTTCATGCTTCTATGTTCAGTGCAGCCTCAACAGGAAGCAAAGCCCGTCCTCAGACCAACACACGGGTTTTATGAGCTATATGAAAGTAGGTTTGCTGTAAACTGAAAGTGTCATTAAAGGGGAACTCAACACCTTAACTTAACAGAGCATACTGCCTCGACATCTACTCGGTGAAGTGAAACAACTTGTCCAGCACCTGCTGAGAGCTGAGTGACTAAATGCTGAGCAGGAGGATGCATGTGGGATCAACTCAAAGCAGCTGCAGTTTCCATGTTCATCATAACAAAGGAACATGTTGCAACAGTGTGACTCACTTCTGTATTTTTAATAGTTGTTTTTTTTTTTTTGAACAACAGCGGAGCTCTATGGTACAGAGGAATAAGCTACATCAGGCTTTGGCTACACAGACTTACTCAATTCCTTGTTGACAATATGAAAAATATACAGTATCCTTTAAGTGTATAACTTCTTTCCAAAAAAATGCCCAATGACACTAAAATATACATTTGCTAAAATTTACATCCTGCCTCAGAGTTTCCCATACATAACATTATGAGTGGTTATCAAGGACAATATAAAAATAACGGGCACGGCAACCATGAGATCTCCCATTGGTCGAAAAGGTTCCAAGCTAGGCTAAGAAGCTAGCTTACGAGCTACTCTGCAATGCTAGCTGGCTAACACTGTGGTCTTGGGGTTCCCAGTTGTCCCTGCTTCTGTCACTTAAGCTACGTTATCTTAAAACTATACAACAGAATTTGAAATGACACTGCATGATTTTCGGGCCAATTCCTGGCAGTCAAACGCACAAAAAGCCAAATTATTACTTGGCTGAGAGGTCCAGTTCAGAGAATCCTGATTAGCTGAGGCTAACATGAATAACTTTACATCTAAATAAAGTTATGAAAACAGGTGAGTTATATAAAAATTCATCCCGTGAACTGATTTCATGTGTCATGGGTCACAAACAACCCAGAAGTGCTTCAGCCAATCAGAACGCAGGGCCGCAGCACTGTGTGCAGGCTACATAGCTACTACTCAAAATGTAACTCAGATAAAACGTTAAAACACAAAATAATGTTGTCAAATCAGAACAGTAACGGTCTGCACACTGTTGTTTGTTTGTGTATGAGTGTGTATGAGTGTGTGTGTGTGTGTGTGTCTCCTAGAGGAAGAGGAACCAATTGGTGAGTCACTGTCAAAATGAATACATAAATGCTGCAACACATTGCTGTATAAGGAGGAGTTAGCGAGTTCAAATTACAATCATAGACTGTTTATAAAGATGGACGACATGTCAGGTCCTTGAATGTGAAGCCAAACTATCAAACTGCAGTACGTGTCAAATCGGTTTCCTCCAACGACGGTCTCTGTCTTTTATGTAGTTCATAAGAAACCCATAATTTGGGTCTTTGACATCACGACTGACAGCTCGTGTGCGCTTTGCAGCTGAGTCAGGCGGATCTTTGGATGCGACTGCACAGACTCTGGCTCCAAATGGCGTCAACAGTTCAAGATGGCGGCACCGATATCTGGGATAATTTGGCCACGGTGGGAGAAAGCGGAGACGCGTCATCCATCGTTATATGAAGTCTGTGGTTACAGCAGAACCAAAGCTAACAACATTAGCAGTGCAATTAGCCAATTCTTGTAGAACTCAAGTAAATTAAAGCAATTTGTGACATGTTTAGTTGAACAGTGTTTTCTCTGGATACTGAACGGTTTCATACAGTAAGTTGTGTTTTGTCAGGCATGTACTTTAATTAGCAAAGGGAATTTTATTTAAAAAGAGGAAACGACCAGACCAGAACCAGATTGTGTCAGGTTTACACTTTAACATTTGTAATTCAATACTGTTTTGCTTTCATTTAAAAAGTATTTACAGTATTCATCATCATTTCATTTAAAATAGAAATCTTGTTTCACTTTACCCAGTTATTAAGGAGTTTAATAGTGAACCCACGCCGCCCATACGCCACCACAAGTAAACTCTTAACCTGTATCCCAGTTATTCAGGAAACCCAGGCAACGTGAGATAACCATTTTACACAGCATGTCTTTTTAATAAATGTAACAACTGTATAGACACCGCCTCAACATTAAGGTGACTACATGAAGCCATCCAATCATTGACAAAAGTGTTGTGTTAATTCTTAAAGAAGACAAGTCAACAAACTGTGTCGAACAGAAAGTTTCTCCCATCTTATGTGTGAGTAATACCTGATGCCGTGGAAGGTACAAACCGGAGAGGACAGACACGCACAAAACAATTCACAACGATGTCTTTAAAAGATATTTATAAATGAGCGGCCTGGCCGATACAAGTCTACGAGCAGGAGTCATCGCGTTATTTAGAGATCAGAATCTAGAAAACAGCCTCGTCAGTTCTGAGGAAGTGCTGCCCAGTTCGGTACGCAGACGTCCTGCCGTTCTCTGCTCGAAAGGCGCTGGGACTGGGTTCACTTCTGGAGTTCATGATGAATATCAAACGGGTAGAACGTGATGAATGGAAGCTGTGATCACAAAGCTGCAAAGGTCTTTTTCCTGTCTTTCAGTACGTACTTTGTTTTAGTGTGTCCGACTCGTCTGCTTTTCCTTTATTGCTTCAAGAATCACGCTCGAGCTGCTGCAGCTCGTCCTGTAAGGCCAGAGCACGACCCAGCTTTTCCAGCTGATCCTTCGTCGGCTCCTTTATTTCCCCTGAGTCCACTTTCTGCTGCAGTTCCTCAATTTGTCGCAGCTTCTTTTTCAGGTTTTTGATCTTCTTGGCTTTTTCAGCTGCCGCCGTCGCCGAGGAGTCATCGGGGGACGAGACGGAGACCGCCGCCGCCGCCGTTTTGTTTGCAGACTCGCCGCCCGCCGAAATGGACACATTCTCGACAGCGTCGCTCACAGAGTCCACGTCCGCATCCCCGTCCTGGCCCTGGTGCTGCTGCTGTTTTCGCTTCTCTTTACGTTTCATGTTGCGCTTGGCGGACTTGGAGAGGCCGGCTGTCTCGCTGTCGCTGCAGCCAGGGATCTTCTGCTGCTGCTGCTGCTTCGGCGGCGCTGCCTCGGCCGGGTTCATGCCAGGTGGCAGGTCTGGTTTGCTTTTGAAAAACTTCACGTACTTGTTTTCATAACTAAAAAAAAAAAAAAAAACAAACAGCAAGAAACAGGAAAAACAAGATGAAACTTAAGTGAAGCTCATATTATTAATTTCTAACGAACATCAGGGCCATTCTGAATCACTCACATCAAAAAGAAGAACTGCACTTACACTGGCACTTCTTCCTGCGGGACATAACCGTCCTTCACCCGCCTCGGCTTCCTCCATGTTCCATCAGGTCGCTGAGTGGCAGCAATGTATTTCCCTGAAGAGCAACAGGCGCAGCACGTTAGAGGCAGCGGATGCACTTCGATGAACAAACCCGCAGATCTTAAGCTGGAAGACATTTAATTGTGCATCTGCGAGCCTGTTGACTGTTTTCAGGTGACAATGTCCAAGAAGTACAGATGAGTCTGAGCATTTACGTTGTTTATCAAAGTGAACCATCCCTGCAAAAGAAGCGATTCAAACGATTCAGGATTAGAAGGGAGGAGAACTACATGGAAATATGCTGATGCACGCTAAAACACATAGTGACTTGTAACGTGAATGGGTATCACTCTCCAATCTCAAACCATTACAACTTAATTAATAGTCACATAAATATCGACCTAAAGATTCAGAGTGGACGCTGGGCTGATACCACACTAATACAGTACATCAATAATTCATATAAACATAAATATTTTAAATTGAGGCTTTTTGGACGACACATTTATTATTTAACCAACAATGTGCACATATTCTGCAGCGCCTCTGAACCAGCTATCATAGATTTAATAAATAACGCACAAGCCTCTTGGACTTTAAGGGTTAAGGTGCTTTGACCTCAGTGCTGACAGGCTGCTATACGCTTTTAAAACCACCAGATGTCACTGTGCATCTCCAGTTGAGAGCCCCAAAGCTTCAAATCTTTTGGGAGGGGGGGGGGGGGCATGAACACAAAGGAAGCCACAAAGCTTCATCTGCCCATTGCTTCGTCACTTGTTTGACAAGCTGTTCACCAAGAGAGTGTGTGAGTGTGTGGCAACTTCAACCCCTTTATGAATACATACACACACACACACACACACACACACTGAATCATTACATGTATCCAAAGCCTAAGAAGCTGTAACAAAATATAGGCACACAGGAACACAGAACTGTGAAACATTATATAAAATTAAAATAAATTATGTTCACCCTGTTTCGCTTTATACAAAACATACCATGGAAGCTATCACTCTGGGGTCAAATCCCTCCCAGGGGTCAAAAGATAAACGTGAGGCGTCGTGAGATAACAAGAGATTAAATTTAAAAAATGCTATTCTTTCTGATTAATTCAAGATGTAAAACTATCTCAAAACAACTTGCTCTTTGTGGTACTTTTACCCCCATCAGTCCTCTTCATTATCCTCATCAATAAAGTGAGAGGAGGCTGAGGAACCGACCACCACTGATGTATGTGACCCGTGTCAAAGGTGTGCAAATAAATAAAAACCGGCTCATTTTCAGAAGTCTTCAGACAAACGCGGCTGGGACTCACTGGATTTTACTGTAGGGGAAACTAAACACTTTGCATTCTGGCATCAAAGTGATGATGCACTTTGATTTGTGAAGCTTTTACTTTGGGGTTTCACTCATGAAGCATTCGTGTCAGGCTTTCACATCCATAAACCTTTTCTGGATCATATATGATTGACACGATGTATAATCGTAGACTTTATTATTGACAGATGTCTTCATATCTAAAGTTTTGTTATATTTTATCGTTCTCAAAAACCAAACAACGCGACAACTATACAACAAAAAACACTTCTAACACAAGAAATGTTGGCGTGCAAACGTTCACAGCTGCGAGTCAACTGGGGCTGTGGTTGTTGTTAGCAGCGTCCACCTGACACTTAAATTTACAGGTATATAGACAGGAACGTTAGCTAAGCAACGTTAGCTTAGCTTAACGTGCTAACTGTCAGGTCGTGGCACGGAGATGCAATTTTGCTTAACTAATACTGATAACTCCAATGTTTGTGAGTAACGATGACATTATTCTCATGGCAGCAGTGTAAAACACTCACGAATTTCACATTAATAACTAATTAGGTGCGACAGCAACAAGCTAACCAGCACTGGCGGGGAGCACTGCGTTAGCCGTTTCAGCGAACACGGACGTTAGCATTAGCTAGCTGCTAAACAAAACACATGAATCAACGATGTCCTTCAACGCGTTAATGTTAACAATCAGTGCTGCAGATGGAAGAATAAAGCGGAGCTTTTGGTTGTGGCTGCTGTGTTTAGCAGAGAGGATTAAGTTTCAGTTGGACAAAGCTTTGGCACATGCATTAGCCTTACCAGATTCATCTGTCACATAGGGGGTTGCCATTTTGGTGTAACGTGTTGCTCCGCTCCCCTTAGTCGCTCAGTAACGGTGTCCCCAAACGTCCCCTCGCTCACTTCGACACTACGCGGCACCAAACTGCAACTTCTTCCACTTGCGCTTCCCTCGAGGTGAGTGCTCTCATGGCAGTATCTACGGACGTCTAAGCAGGGCGAAGGCTGTGGCGCGGGACCGCCAATACCCCCGATCACTACGCGGTGTGTGGAACCGGGCGACACCAGGCATCAAACCAGGCGAACCTTTTTCTTCAACTTCGGAAATGACGACGTGGATCGCGGGTTGCCAGGTTTGCACTGTAACCCACTGTTCATTTTATATACTGTCATTTTATTAACTATTCTCAATAGCGGCTGTGTGTTATTTCAGTAGCTGACGTTATTAACGTCTTCAATTCATTTGTGGTTGAACATTAGGCTACTTTTAAAATGCAAATACGCACAAATCCAGTAACTGCGTAGATTAAAGCGTGGCATCTTCACACACAGGTAAGTTGTCACACTGGTTGCTTCTTCAACACGAGAGGGCGTTATCTGAAAGAAGCAGCTTGTACAACTCTGTCCTCAAGTAATAAATATGCACTGTAATGTCAAGTGAACAGTTCTCGTATTATTCAACCCTAAAATCAGTTAAAAACACTAAACTGCACTATGCATGTAATCATGCTTTGTTTGAGGAAAGGTGTATTTTGATACGTAAAAGAAAAACACACATGTCACTGTAGGGCAAGTCGTCTCAAGTGTATACTGTGGCCCAGTCTACATATAGGAACATTATCCAGCCACAGCTCTGCAAAAGCTGACTTTGCCTGTTAGCAAGTTGATGGTTGCTATGAAATGTGGGCGCACAATAAGCATTTGATTAGAACAAAATATATATTAATAAAATATTTTGTTTGTAGGGAAGCAATAAAACTCTATCTTGAATCACAATAAAGTGTCCGACTATGTAATCATAGTCCCTCCCCAATTATATGGACGTGCAGCACTGATGTATTCAAATGGCGTTTGAAAAATAAGCTTCCATAAAAGCAAATATATTTTATAATGGGTTCTGCACGGAGGATATGAACTCACATGGATGCCACATCATTTTTTGCAACCTAACATATAAGCTTTACATGATTGTACAGGGAACTGAGACACAAAGTAAGTAGAAATCTGTAAACCTAGATTCTCCGTCCTAGTTCTCAAGTCAGAGACCTTGGGGAGGTGGCGGCTGATCTGATGAACATTAATAAACATAACCAAAATAGTAATTAAAATGGAGTGCTGTGCTGGCATTGTGTTGCTATGTCAAAAGGGACAATTACCTCAACAGAAGCAAGAAATGTAATACTCTACTGCACTGCAGTATCTTCAACAATTACTTGTCCATTATAGAGTATTTTTAATACTTTATGCTATGTGCCTTCATTTCAATATGTAAAAAGAGAGCTTCATAGGCAAAAACAGTTTTAGTAGATATTTAAGTACTTTAATCATGTGTTCTAACTTTGTGCATAGCTGTGTGCACTTCTTTTAGATACCATAAAATGCTGTTGATGCTGTCGCTGCTGCAGTGCTTTGAAAGAAGAGTAGTGACTACTTTTTCTTGTTAAATGAAAAAAAAAACAAGAGGTAAAAAAGATGCATGGGTTTAGGGAAAAGAAATAAACAGATAATATAAGCAAAATGACAGTCAGTAAACTGTACTTAAAGTATCAAAAGTAAAAGTAAACATGATGCAGAATGGCTCTTTGCACAGATATATGCTTTGTACACATCCTTTGTTTGCTCACTTCCGAGCTCTAATAATACAACAGCCTGAGTCCAGGTAATCAGACCACATCATACATCATAAACCACAAGCAAATTCAGTTAATCTCTCACTTTCGCAATCTGTTCGCATTCTTCTATTCTTCTCTCCCATGTTACCATTTAGGAAACGCTGTGTTCAGTCAGGACTGACCAAATAATGTGCCAAATGGCTGACACAATGTGACACAATATCAAATGTGTTTGCTTTTGGGACAGAAATCAAAACTTATGTTGCTAACACTTGTCAGTTATTTTAAAAAAAAAGACATTCTCTATTTCAGTTTATGATTTGGTAACCATTGCACCGTATTGTGACATGTTGGTGCTTTGTGCTAGATAGATATGAGGGCTAATGCAGCCAGTGCATAAACAGTCGTGTTACTTGTACAAACATCATAAGAAATAAGAGCTCGTTAATCAAAATGTGCGTTAGCTTTTCTGAAAATGTGCCTCCACCCCTGAACACATTAGTTGAACGGCCCTGCGTTACTTTACGTATTCAAACCTGACTGAAACGCGTTAAAAAGGGGTGTTCTCTGTGTCCAACCTGGCAACCCCGAAGGAGTCTGCTCTAGGAAAATATTGCCCACATCAGACTGCTTGGCATTAAAGACGGCTGGCGGTAGGAGTCTGCGGTAACCCGTTTCCAGAATCTACTGTTCAGTTTTCTTGCCAACACCAAGTACGTATTTTATATTATTTATGTGCTATGAAAATGAATTAACCTCCTATTTAAATACTAACGCTTTAACGGCAATTAGGCTGTTTTGTGCAGTAGCTTGAGGATGGCTAACCTTACAACAGAGCATTGAATAATAAAAGCTAAGCTAGCTGCGCAGCTAGCATCCAAAGCTCCATCCATTAGGAAGGCGTCGATACTTTGTGCTGCATCAAGTCGGTTGCCAGTGTTTTGGGGGAAATTTAACGCTAATGGCAAAACGTTTGCGTTCAGCAGCGCAGAGCCCCGCAACGCTAATCACACATCGTTATGCTAACGCTAGCCAGCTAACGTCAACGTTAACCTCCGCACTTGAGCCAAAATGAGGGAATTGAGCTGCTTTTTCGAGATGAAACGCCGGACGAGGAGAGATGAGCCCACCGTGCAAGTGAAAATCAGCTAGAAGTTAGCGGAATGTGTGCACAGGTTGGGCGAGCTGACGTTTAATTCAACAGCCAGGCAGGTTAGCTTATATTAACACTAACTAACACTTGGTTATTTGATGCTCAGTAGCTGTGGAGCTCTGAGCGATTAAAGCTTTATTCAAGGTTTATTGTCTTCTGCACAGATTGTGCATTTTAAAATGTTCCCACAGCTCGCAGCAGCAGCAGCAGCACCGAGGCTAATTTTACTTGTGCAGTGAGCAAACGTGCACGTATAAATATGTAATTTAAGACGCAAGATTAAGTGCGGCGAGCGATGACAAAGCTCACCGTTTGATGAGCCAACTTCACGCTACCTATTTCAATTAAGCCTGGGTAGTTCATTAATTTATGAAGAGGCGCTTCTGGTTTAGCTGCAAGGACTTTGAGGACAGAGACAACAACTTGTTTTGTCTCTGCAGACCTTTTTTTGTGTGCAAGATTAATAAAAAACTGTTATTAATCAGACATAAATCTGATCTCCATGACCACCTTTGTTGAGATTAACCATATGAGTATTGATACCATGACCTCAGTCCTCTTGGTTTACACGTAGTTATCTGATACACATCCGCTTCCTTTTCTTAACTGTTCAACTTCTTCAGTTCAAACAAACTTTTGGGTCACAGGTTTCACGCCAGTGCTGAGTTAGCACTTCTTTTCAATTGCATCACTCAACACAAGCGCATCTGGCTCTCGTGGGGATTCAAGCACCATCCCTCTTGATAAACACAATTGCATCCGAGTGTTTGCCGCCGCGGTGACACTTGTTGATTGTGCTTATGTCAGTCTGACGTCTGCAAAGGTGCGGTGCAGCCAGGGCTGTGGCATGCCAAGTCCTAATCTGGAGGGTGTGGGTTTGTACAGTTTCCCTTTCTGGAGAACCAGGGTCAGAAAGCGAAACCTAAAACAGAGGGGAGGAAACAGCTGGTCCATTAAAATTGAGTCCAGATTGCTGCAAGTCTGGTTGAAGCGCATTTGCTTCTAAGACTCTCGGAGACATAATTAAAGTAGCCTGGATTTGGCAGGAGTCTGTAAAAGAGCTTGAGTTATCTGCAGTATTGATTGATTGTCCAGCAGGGTGATGCCATCATTTCCAGAACTGCCTCAGAGACGCTCGGATGGTAGTTTTAACCATTTTTTTTCATGGCGCTGTTTCTTTTTAATTGAAGGATTTTTAGGACAAACTTGTTTCTGTGCTTGTAAAAACACATTTCAGACTTAATTGGAGAACAGCAACACGCGGGACGTGTTTTTGAAAGACCTTCCTTGTTTTTCCCCCCGACACATTTTGGGGCGACACATCTCCAGTTCTTCTCTGTAGCATCGGTGTCAGCTTGTCGGTTGCTAATTAGAGGTTTCATTTACGGCACCGACAGCGAATCCTGAAAATGAAAAGCACATTTCAAGGTTAAACTGCGTCCAAAGGCACGCAGTCAGGAATCTTTATACGTCTGACATCACCAGCAGCCATCCGTGCCTCCTGTTGTGAGTTTAGTCAAAGGAAAATCCGAAATATTTGTGGCAACTTTTCATCGCTCCTCTTAAAAATGTCTGTCGGCGCGCTGCGTTCTTGGGTTTACAGCCATCGCAGCTCGTTCAAAGGGCCCAAACTGTGCAAGCACGGTGAATATCCTGTGTTACCATCCGAACATTATCACCCTCCACTCCTGCAGAGCCGGACACAAAGGAAATACCCTTCAAAGACGTGTTTCTCTGTAGTCCTGCTAACTCCCCCCCCTTCCAACTAAGTGCAGCGTTTCTGCCAAGGACAATATTAACTGCAGATTTTTTCGAGAGCGCTCCGCCAGACAGACAATAACTTATTGAAATCTGTTTTTCATTCATATTTTATAGCCACGGGATTTGGATTTCATTTTGATTTGCATTCATATTTCCAGATCTTACGAGCGCGGTCAGCTAGTATCCGTGCATTTTTTTTGCTTTATGCAGCATCGTTGCGGTTATTATGAATCATTTTGTCTTTACATGTTCTAGATAACGGTGCAGAACCACTGGGTCCCCTTAACGCAGCTGTTCCCCCCCCTCCCCTCCTCCACAGGTTTGGAGCAACTTGGTGGAGAAACAAGTGGAAAACCTGAATCTTCGCCTCGATGGTGGAGGCCTGATCTGAGCCTCGTTCTTCCGACCCTCCTGCCAGCTGCGAGCCTCGGTGGCATCGCCTCTAACGAGAAAAACTCAAAGTAAAAAGTTACCACGTATTCACACACCAGCTTAAACACGTCTGAGGTGTGATTGCAGTCCTGAGAGAGAGAGAGAGAGAGGAGACAACCAACTGAATCTGTGTGACAACATGGCGAAGAAGAATAGCCAGAAGGGTAAGTGTTGACCAAATTCATTCAATGAAACCTATATTTTATTGTCCAGGCACTTCCACACCAATGCAGTTTGTCATTTGCACTTTACTGGCTGCAGTATTTAGACAAAGAAAGCTTCTAGTTGAAAATGATAAAACAAACAAATGCCTGACATTTAATCTGACTTAGCACCGTCTTAACAGATGGGAAGTAGCTGACCAGTGAATAGTTAAAGAGCAGTGCTGTGGACATTTACATTAACCTACTTTCATGCATGTGGAAAAACAACTTTTACTGTCTTTCTGTCTTTAAATTGCCATAGATTAACTTTGGACTTCACCCCGACGCTTACATACTCAGCTGTCGCCTTTTGTTTATCAGTGTAAAGAAGGAAACGTCCTCAGACCGCTTCGGCTGAAAACGTCCTTATTATTATTTCAGTGCAGCTGCTTCTCGAGTGAATTATTCTGTGTCTGACGACGGAAAAGCTGCAGTCGTTCCTCCCGAAAAACAGGTTTTTTTTCAGAAGTCGTCTTTGGGATTTTAGTCCATTTTTAAATGGGATGCAGATCTTAGACAGATGTGAGAGTTTTTGTTGCTTGATCTCCACGGCTGCTTGTGCTGGCAACTGAAGTTGCTGTGCTTTAGTGCCTAAATAACACGTCCGTCCACCTCCGCAGTGCAACGGGCGGCGATGCTGGCATCCACAGTTCCTACTGTAAACGAATCAAATCTATTTTCACACTATTTAATGATTTGAAAACACATTTTAAACCCTCTGATTTGTTCAACTGTCGGCTTTTTAATTAAGACGAGGACAAATGGCTTCACCAGCACCAATCTGCCACAGTGACGTGATCGGGATTCATAAACGTAGCCGACAACTCTTTCCAGGAAATCCCTGTGCAGATGTCTGGCGGCTGCTTTGTTTTGCAAATGATGTTCTACAGCGGTTTTGCAAATGCAGTTCGGAGGCCTGACAAAACAATGAACTTTGGAGTTTTGTTGTGTTTTCCTCTTCTAGACACGTCCGGGGTTGTGTTTGACACTCGCTCAAAAATGGTGATGTCCCAGGGAGGAACCGCCGAGAGGATGAAGGAGAAGGTGAGACGCGAACACGCATGCATGCATACACGCCGCACATGACTGGCACAGAGAGGCTGCGGGAGGGGGTTTTAACGAATGGTTGGAACATACAATCACAAAATTTGTGTAATATCGAGGGCTTCTAATCTGCTCCCGAAGTTAAACAAACGGCTTTGCTCCTAAGCCTTGACATTCAGTTTCATTAGCCGTGGGCTCTGCTCAGCAGTTTCCCAGTGAGATGCTTTTTTGGCAGCAGCCAACGCGGGAGGGCACGTTGTCAGCGCGTGAGCAGCAGTTGTAGCGTTGCTGAAGAGAAAAACTCAGCCTTTTGAGCCACTCTGG
The DNA here is from genome assembly GCA_008933995.1 of Datnioides undecimradiatus. NCBI lineage: Eukaryota > Metazoa > Chordata > Actinopteri > Lobotiformes > Datnioididae > Datnioides > Datnioides undecimradiatus. The sequence continues at coordinate 5,095,548 of WARS01000071.1, read as the reverse complement.
GTTTATTCTGTCGAAATGGGAGTTAATGTCTAATTATCTGATACGTTTACCGAGGCGCTCAACAGCTCAACGTGTTCACTGACCGCGAATCCCTTAAAAAAACGACTTGTCGACGTGTTTTTGTCGTGTGATCTCACGACAAGCTGCGTCCTTTTTAAAGCTGTTAATCCATAACAGAGCAACTTATGGAAAATAGGACAGCGCAGCGGTTGCACTGCGGTGTCGTAACGACTTTCATGGAAGGTTATTTGGATTTTTTTGGTTTCATAATTCAGATATTTTGTGGCTTTGTTTTTTGGTGCCATGCTCCAAAACATTTTCAGTTTACGCTGAACCAACACTTCAGAGAGGAGCCAGTGCCAAAACTGCCAGAACAAACACTGTGATGTGGACACAGAGGGCCGGGCAGTATAACGTCAAATTAGCATCTCGGTTATTGATTTAGATGATGATTGATGAACGATTCATTTGCAAAAAAAAAAAAGTGGTAATTACAGATTTCTCCTGAATTATTGGTTGTCGCTGGTATTTACTGATGTTCCTAAACGCCTCATTTGCAGACGACTACTGCCGTCACTTGTGGCGTTTCGGCCACTTTAAGGCCAGTTAACATGGCTAAAATCTTCATTACGGCAAACTCGGCGAGCTCACGCTTGGTTTACACACTCCTCAGTCTGCCCATATCTGAGATTTGTGTATTAATTGTGTATGAAAACACAATTAAACTAAGATGAAGTTGGTGAGAGGTTCTAAATGTATGGTTGATGTATTTTCTGTGGGTTGTCCAGCCTCTGAGTACCCGCCCTGTGTTTCCACTTTGCTGCTCCGTCATGAATTTACAGTAAATGCTGAGTCGCCCTGTGACAATGTTAAAAAACCTGTTCCTCTCCTACTTTGTGTCTCCTTTACAGATCAGTGCCGTCAGGGCAGTGGTCCCCAACAAGAGCAACAATGAGATCGTGCTGGTGCTGCAGCATTTCGAGAACTGTGTCGACAAGGCCGTTCAAGCTTTCTTAGAAGGTATGAGGATCATGTCGGTGTTTAAGTCCAAGAATGGGAAATTACAGGTGCTCACAGTTTCCTCTTTATATTTAGCTACTGCAGTTGTGCGACACCATAAAACAGGTAGTATTGCATATTCTCGAACAATTATACCCTGAAGACGCACGTGGGAGAAGATTGAAGATAACCTACATTATGGATACCAGTATAATGCAATGCACCATATTTGTGTACCTGCACAAATTCTCTGCTGGTGCATTGTAGTGAGAGCTTTAGTCCTGGCTCGTCGCCCATTGTTTGTGCTAAACGTGACCTTCGCAGCAACTTCTTCTTCTTTTCTTTTTTTTTTTTAAATTTCTTCATGCATGCCGTGCTTTGCATTTAGGAGTCTGCACGTCATTTGCATGCCTTTTTAGTTTCACAAGTGTATTTATAGAACAACGAGGTTGTCCTCGTACGTCACGCTGCTTTGTTCCATGTTTGGCGGTGTCTAAACAACACCTCTGGGCATTGAGGTGTTTGGATGGGTGTTACAAGGGTTGAAGCTTGTCATGCCTCACCGTCTACCTTTGTCATCGTTGTTGGCTTTAGGTAGCGCAGCCGAGATCCTGAAGGAGTGGAACGTCACCGGCAAAAAGAAGGTGAGAACCAGGAAGCAGCCTGCGCCCAGAACAGCTCTTTGTTGAGTTGGCATATTTATGTCAGTCATTGAAACTAATTGCTTTAAATTACATCTTAACCCTCATTAAGTGCTGGCAGCGTATTAAAGCAGTGAAGTAGCGTCTGAATCTGAACGCTAAAACTTTTAATTCAGCTTTAGCTTTAATTTAAGACTTTTCAGCCCCTGTGTTTGCACTGTGTTTCCGTGTCAGCGACCGTAACAAGCAAAGAGACGGAAAAAGAAGTTTGACGTTGATATTTTTCCATGTTCAGCCCAAGAAGAAAAAGAAGCCCAAGCCTCAGCCGGAGGCCTCGGCCGAGCCTGCACCGCCGGAGGCCGCATCGCCTGAGGAGGCCAAGGATGAGATGAACGGATTTCATGCCAACGGGTCCGTGATGGACGGAGAGTCGCTGGATTCTCTGAGTGAACAGTTGGACTCTGCCTCGCTGGATGCAGCCGAGCTGGACTCTGAGCCCGCCACGTCCGAAACCACCGGTAATCACACCTCTGACAAATGATGGAGGGCACGAGAAGCAGCAGCTGAGGGATTCAAACTGATTTAGGAAGTTGCCGTGCTGGGCAACTTTTAAGAGAACTTAATTCAACTTTATTTCGTTATTTGCCTTCAGCACCTGATTACGTGAAGGTCCCGACACACACGTGGTTTTAAAAGTAGAAATAAACTTGTCTAAGCTAACTGTTAGCTCGCCGGCTACAGCAGGCCGCCACTACCCCTGCGAGGAGTCATTGTCTTTAGGCTCCTAAGCTCCACCTGCTATAAGGGAAAAGCAAATATAAATATGCAGTATGATGAGCAGGTTGCATCACTGACTGTGTAATACTCTATAATATAAAGTGAAATATGACCATAGCGAGTTTTTGATGAAAATACAGAAATGAAAGTAACACTGCGCTGTTTTTCTCTTTATAAAAAGCTGTTTTTAAGAGTTTTTCATAGAAAATACAAAAAGCCCGCTGACCGACTTGTTGCCTTGTTCTGGCTCGTCTCTATTTTAGGCAGTTTTTTTGGGGGGGGAATGTTAGTTTGGAAGCGACTTCTTCTTACTTGCTGTAAAGTAATCTGTCTTCTCACAGGTGCAGAAGCTGAAAGCCAAGGTAGCGCTCCAAGTCCCGCCTTACAGCAAGGAGGGAGAAATCACCAGGGTCCCAGAGGCACCAAGACCCGACAGAGGCCAAGCTCAAATTCACATCCACCCACTTCCTCATTAGCACCCGCCGCTGACGAGCAAGGATCGTCAGGAGCCAAGAAGATAGGTCAGCCACCTGTAACTCTCATTTCCCCCCGGCCTGCGTGTAGTTTACTGCACGAATACGGTGTTTGATGATGCACTATGAGCCGATAACTGGGACAAAACGTGTCATAGCGCTTCCTCTTCTTTTCCCCCTCAGCTTCCAACATCGACCGCTCTGTGAAGGACCTGCAGAGATGCACCGCCTCGCTGACTCGCTACAGGATGGTGGTCAAGGAGGAGATGGACTCCTCGATCAAAAGGATGAAGCAGACGTTCGCGGAGCTCCAGAGCTGGTGCGTAAATGAGCCTTCTTGAATATCTGGTGATTAAAAAAATATGAGAGCGTGCTGCAAAGCGAGGTGCGACAAAACAACCCGTAGGGTGTTTCCACTGCAGGAGCCTCCCCAGGGGACCGAGAACCTGTTTTCATGTATATGAGGTACTGAGGGGCTGAATGTAGTTCCTGTACGATGGGGTGGTGCTTCAGCAGCTGCCTGGCCTGCAGGGCTGACGGTCACTGATTGATCAAACACTGCAGAAACTACAATTTGTATTAGCATAAGGAGGAAGGGTGGACATTGCCACCACTGACTGCATTCAGCACAAACATCAGAGTCACGCCTGAATTCAAACGCTGTCTCATTTGCCTCACGGTCTGTCAGATGCAGCGGAAATTAGACTTTGAGTTCCTGAGTTTACTTCCTTCTGGTCCGCAGTTCTTGGTTCTTTAGCTGTGTTGCACGATCGTGGGTGTCGTTGCTTTTCTTTTCTTTTCTTTTTTTATTGGTTTCACTTTACCATCAATGAGTCAAAGGGCGTTTTTCTTACCTCTGTCCTACTTGATGACACTTGAACAGGGCTTTTACATAACTGGAAGCAGGCTGTAACCTACATGTTGAACCCTGGTGGATTGGCAGAACCCGTTACTGACAAAGGGTAATGGAGTATTATCAGTATCAACTACTGATGGTTCGTCCGAGCATTTGGATGCTGGCAGGAGAGATCAGCGCACCAAGTCATCCCTCTGACAGTTTGTGCTCTCCTATGTTTATTTTTAATCACATGATGTGTTATTTTTCCACCAATAGGGGAGTCTCACTCTAAATAATAACAAAAGACACAGTCTGATGATGTGGTGAAGTAGTGAGATGTCATGGGAGTTGCTGTCTTCACCACCAGTGCAGGCAGGCAGCTTCTCCCAGTTAGGAGGCTTTTACCAGGAGCTGCATGATCCTCAGCCGTCTCCAAACCTGGTAATAGAAACTGATTTAAAAAAAAAAAAAAAAAATGTTATCAACCAGTTTCACTTTAAAGTGTTTATCAAAACCTGTTTGGAGGAAACAGGATGCCGAGGAGTGACTGCGAGCCGAGCCGCTGCTGATGTTTTCTCAGCTTGTTTCCCTGAGAATTTCGTATTCAGATGTTGAGGAGATGGAGTCACCCACAGAAATCCCCTCGCCTCTAAAACAAACACACGCATGTTTGGTATTTCTCGTACAGGAATCCTTCACCGTTCTCCTGAAACCTGAAACGCGATGTACAGTCTCCTCTCAAAGCGGGGTATCAGTTTAGCCCCACTCGTATTTCCCAATCTGTAATGCACTGGCTTTGCACACACTTTTAACAAAGGTGGGAGGCAGTTTGATCACCTGTCGCACACCTGTCTCTGTTCTGTTGACTGCTAATGAAAGGATCGACGTTTTATCTTTAAGGTGCTCATCCAGCACCAGAAACAGGCGCTCACTTATAACGTCTGAAATGATATTTTACTGGGACATTCAGACCCTGTCGCTCTGTGCGCCCATAGCAAACAAACCAGCTGAGGTTGTCTTTCGAGCGTCTGATATCAGGGCCGCGTTAACTTTTACATTTCCTTCTGCGCGACCTGATCATATCTGTGTCAGCTTTAAGCATCTGAGAAATCATTTAGCCACGGTTAGCGCTAAATGACGGACGCTGAATTCGTCAGGGGCCTAACCAGCTGTCAGACGTAAATCATAGTGACCCGCATAAACGTATACGTCGTTCAGAAGCTTTCGCTGGAGGCGGGGAAGCGTCGCGGCTGTATCAAAGGTTGAACTAGGTCAAATAATGCGTCGTCCAGCCGTCTAAAGGCAGAAATGTTGATACCGAAGGACTGAAGAGCAGCGCTGGCCCGTGAGGTGCTCTCGGTGTGGCGTCCACAGTTGGTAGCTGGATCGTGTTACACATACTTTCCCATATACACTCATTATAAAACGGAGCAGCTGTTTTTCTCAGTTTAATACCTTGAAATTACTTCTTTTTTTTTTTTTGTACCATTAGGTCCAATAACATTTCTCGAAGCTGTATCAGCCGCCTCCGCCAAAGGACGCTTGGCAAGACCCGCGCAAAATCAAGTGCACGTGGTGTATCGCTTCGAAAACACAGAAGTCAGAGGAAGCCCGGATTGCTTTCTTAGGCGCTCCTTCGACAGCTTTTGTTGCAGTGAATGAGGTGTCGTTTGCGACCGCGGTATCCGCTTCTCTCGCTCGTAATTCATCGACGGTGTACATCTCTGCTCCTGGTTGCTGCGCCGGAGGGCGTTCGTGCCGCTGACCTCGTTTGGACCCGCGATAAAGGGTCGAGGAAATAGTTTGGTAACAGAATATAAAATGAGAGCCCGGGGGGGGGGGGGAACCTGCACGCCGTTTCACCTGCTGCAGAAAGGGGTGTGATTGTAAAACTGTCTTTTTGGGGGGGAAGTTATAAAAATGTCAGAGTGTGACGTCTGGGTTGGTTTGCATCTGTTAGACAGTCCAAAAGGCGCTTGGCTACAGGTTTACTGAGGCGCCGCGTGGAGTCCTGTTGCAGTTTTAACATCCCGCAAATTCCCGCGCTCCTTTTTGTGGGTTACGACCGCTAGCTATAAATAAGCAGAGCTGTGATGGTGAATCAGTGTTGACAATTACCTGGTGTCATTAAACAGATCTTATTCTTAATGCTTTCAAAGCGCCTGCCTGCCCATTATCCGTCCACACCGGTGTTTTGACGTGGTGCTTTGCTCAACCCCCCCCCTTCAGGCCTGCTTGGGCGTCTGCAAACTGGGTTCAGTTGATTGACAGCTCCGGTCACACTCCCACTAGCTAAACTGCACCTATTAAGGCCAATTTACCTTCTTATCATTCTTTTTGGACCATAAGGTTTTGTTATTGACAGCATATCTCCACCCAGCTCAACCTCAACCGGAGTCATTGAACACGCCTGCATGAGTGTGCAAGGAGGAAGCACTGCTCACAGGGGTCAATGAGTCTGATGTGTTTATGGCACGTTTTGCCGATCTGTGGTTAAAGGGAGAGCTGCGGTACGACACCGCTAATATCACAGTATCGAACTTCCTTTCTTGTGTTAATGCTCGTGCAAACTGCCGCTCGCTTCCTGTTTTGCGTTGCCATTCTGCAGAGCCGCTGCATTTCTGATCCCTCTTTGCTTTATGTTGTTGGAATTGCTTCGTAATCTCAGTGCAAAGTCAGCGTCCATGTAATTTCCTCTTATCTTGGAGTGAGTAGAGAAAAATGACCCCCCCCCACCCACCCACCTCTCTCCTTTCCTCCCCCTCCCTCCCTCTTTTTCTCTTTTTTCCAGTTTAATGGACAGAGAAGTGACTCTGCTGGGAGAGATGGACAAAGTCAAAGCAGACTCCAGTAAGTATCTTCGACTGTGTAAACCTGCTCGTCACGTCACACCGCCCAGGAGCTCTTAGTATTCCTCATATAATGTGATCACCTGACTCCAGCGCACGGAGAATCTGACCTAAATCACTTCCAGAGAGGCCGTAAAAGAGATTGTTGTGGAGCAGCAAGTCCCAGTTTCTTCCAAACTGCAGCGGCGCCCTCAGGGGGTCCCGATATACCTCGAGCATACCACTGTGCCTATGTAACATGACAGAGCAAGACTGCATATTTGTGCAAGTAGGCCATTCCCTCTCATTCCGTGTCTCTCGGCGTGCAGCGCCGTGTGTTCCAGGCCTGGAAAAAGTGAATAGTGTCAGGTGTCGAGGGAGCCTCAATGCTGTCTTTGTGCGCCGCGTGTGGGGAATTGAGAGGAAAGCGAAGAAAACTCGAGTTTTTCTTCGACGTAACAAAAGCAAGGTTTCCTCAAAATCAGCCTTCTGACGCGCTTCCTGTGTTGCACTCGCACGCTGCGTGAAGACGGGTATAACGTATTAGATAGACTTACAAATGGATGTGTGTCAGTATGGTTTAGTGAATTTATGGACAGAAAAAAGGTAAAAAGGCTAATCAGTCGTGAAAGTTGTCGCAGATTAACTTTCTTTTTCACTGACTGATGGAGCGATTGTTTCAGCTCTAATCATCTGCACGGCAAATTATTATTATTTGTTAAGTTAAAGGTTTCGAACTATTGTGACAGAAAGGTCAATATCTGTTCCCCAAAGCTCAGCGGTGTCTGCACGGTCACGTAAAACAGAGAAAAAAACAGAATAACTGGTGTTTTTGATCAGAAACGGATCATTTAAGTTAAGCTGCCGTCTGTTGTTTAAGATCCGGCGCCCGCGGTGTTGAGCGCGTTGCGTCTCACCAACAGGCCACGCGTCTCGCCGCTTTGACGCCAAAGAGGCGTCGGTCGCCTACGTGCGCTCGCGCTCCATCTTGACTCGCAGGCGTGTTTGTCTTTGACCCGTGTTTATCTTCAGATGCTGAGTCAGCTGCACTTTGTACTCGGAGCACAGCTGGGTTTCACAGGAAGAGGAAACTTACTGGAAATACTTTCTGGATGGATATGTGAATTATCTGCTTCCTCCATTAACTGAAAGGTTTTTTTTTTTTAATTATAAAATTACAAAATATTTGGTGTTACGCTTGAAAATAGCTGCCGATCGGCAGCTATTTTCAAGCGTAACACCAAATATTTCGTAATTTCAGCCACTTATTTGTAAGAATTTGCTGATTGTCTTGCATGCAACAATATAACTGAACGTCTGCAGGCTTTATAGACCAAACAATTAGTTCGGACAATAATTCGGCACATTTATTGGTAATAAAAACGATTTTTAGCCATTATAGGTTGCAGACACACCGAGGTTATCCAATAACACCGTCGAGCAGGCCGCTGATGGCCAGACAGCCGTCGGCCACCGAGTCTGGAGCGTTATAATAGTAGTTACTAATAAGAAGTAGTTATTGGATGTAACTCTGGTTCTATGAGCACACGCAGAGCCATCTAACGAGGCCCGTAGTTGCAGTACCTTTTCACAGGAGTAGCCCGTGAGAGCCCTTAACGACAACATCGTCCGTGCACGGAAACGCTAGAGCTCGTCCTGTTCAGAGCACAGACGGTGACTCGCTGTGAGGCGTTCTGGGCAGTTGAGCAGAAACGTACCGAAGCGGACGCTGAGAACCACCCACGACCACGACCCCACTCCGCCAGCCTGGTCTGCGCGCTCTGGACTGTTTGTCGATTCCCGAGGAAGAAGGATTTCTCTGGTTTAACGCTCCGTGATGCAAAACAGAGCAGAACGCGTGTGTGTGTGTGTGTGTGTGTTGAGATGAACAGCAGGAAATCAGCTGTTTTAACAGATGATAGCTAAATTAACTGGGTCAAAAGCAGCGAACGCACCGCAAGCAGCAGCAGCAGCAGCCTGCATCCGAGGCGTTTAGGAACATCAGGAAATTCCAGCATCTACCGATAATTACATGTGAGGCATTTCAGGGGATGTTGGTCATTTATATAATCACTGTTCACACTGTTTGATATTGTTTGTACGTCAGCCTGATTTAAAGGCACTTTTTCCGCGGTTAAACATCACAACGTTTGTGTTTCAGTGGCCATTTTGGACGCGCGGCAGAAGAGGGCAGAGGAGCTCAGGCGGCTGACGGACCAGTCGGCGTCCATGTCTGAGGAGCAGCTGACCGAACTGCGCGCAGACATCAAGGTACTGTAGCAATACCGCTGCATCGCTCCGGCCTCGTCGGTCTCTTCCCCCGTTGGACTGAACACTCTGACGACTGAATGTGGAACTGTGAGAGCAAATGAAAAGACTCATTTGGAGCGAGTTGTTTTTGTTTTTCCAAGGAGAACCGCAAGCGGCAATAACAAGTGAAAGAAAACAGCGAATTAAAATTTACTCTGTGCAGTTTGGAGCGTTAATACTTGTCTCTGTGTTCCTGTAGCACTTTGTGAGCGAGCGTAAATATGACGAGGACCTTGGGAAAGCTGTAAGATTTACATTCGACCTCGAACCGCTGAAGTCGAGCATCTCTGCGTTTGGATCAGGTACAGTTTACCCTTTTTATCATTTTAATTTGCGTTCAAGGGAGCAGCTCTTACCTCCTCTTCAGCCTTGAATGGCTCAAAGCATCACCTTCAAATCGCAAAACACAAAAACAACCCTTGTGTCGGAATTGTTCCCTTTTACAGGAAAGCAGTGGTACATTTAGCTAATAAGGTAATAATTACAAAACCTTGAAATAAAACTGAACTGTGTGTTGCTGTAATTGCACGTGAGAGGAAGTGGACCATCAGAAATCAACAGAACATACCAATCAGAACAGTTCTGGGTGGATGCACGAGTAACTGAAGCTACATGTAACTCCTGCTCATTATGCCAATTCATGTGCAGCTTAAATAAGTAAATGAAACGGATCAAACGTGCTATGATCATCTTACTTGCACAGGTGTCGAATGTTTATTTTTGGCACCCGAAATCGTGAAAAACCAGTGAAGCGTGGGCAGAGCTATCGGTTCTCATCATCAGCGTTTCAGTCTCCGCTGATCTCCTGCAGGATAACGCGCATTTTAAAGTAACACGTTGCCATCTTGTGGTTTTTGGAGAAAGCCCGGGTGCGTCGGGTCGATGGGGCGCGCAAAACTTTTCAGATTTTACGTGGGAACGAGTGACATCAGGCAGGGATTTGTCTCGTAAAAATAAGATTTCACTCGTCTGCAGGCTTTGCCGAGTAAAGTAGGGCACGCATAGACGGTGCGGTAACAAATATCCTAAATGAGAACGGATCCAAGGCCCCCAGCAGCTTCCAGCTCCGTCAGGTGCTTCTTGGATAAGAGAGAGAAATGGATCTTCAGCTTTTTAATGGTGCAAACAGAACTCGGAACAAAGGTTCAGCTAACGACCTCTTTAAACAGGTTTCCCCATGACAGACTCGTGTAAAGCAACACTGACACTTGGTGGCGGCTGCAGAAAGCCTCCGTCCTGAAAGACGTTTACTTGATTTATTGTAGACTGTATCATTAAATCATTTACTAATTAACTAGCTAGCTTCATTAGCATAGCAAACCCACCAAAGTGAAGTCTTATTACTCAAATAGACACGTCAAAGCTGCCATTATGAGACCAAGTCTTAAAACCAAGTTTATACAACCGGCCTCTGCTCCTGGTTCAGGTTTTGAGTGTCGTCGTGTGTCCTTTACAGTTTACCATCCACGCACAGGCTACTCAAATCGGTCCCGCTGCAGCTCCACGTCCTCTTCTGTCGCCAGTCCAAGCCTCCTGGAAACTCCCCCTCCTCCTGCCGCCGCCCAGACCCAAAGCACCTCCAGCGACGCCCGCCCTCCACCGAACAAACAGGTCGGCCGGTGAAGCAGTTGCGTGCGTGGGGCCTCGCGCTCCACAGATGTTGATTTATTTCGGCGGCGTAAGTAACTGACTCGCTTTCCTGATTCTCCTTTTAGATTTTCCAAGGCAACAGGCGTACGTTCCAGGGACAAGGCTACCACTCAGGCGGTCAGCGGTATAACGGCGGCTCCTACCACGACAGGAACGCCGGCCGCGCTAACCACCGCCACCAGGGCGACGGCGGCGGCTCTTCCGGCCCCTCTTCGCAGCACTCTAACAACTCGAGAGGTCCCTCCCGTTCCTCCACGTCCTCCTACAACCAAGACCGACCCTCTCACAACGGGCTGCCCCAAAGGCCTCCGCGGACGCACTGCCCTTGACATTGGAAACCCCGTACTCAATCAAACCCATCTACTAACCCCTGCACTCCCGTCCCCACCCCCCCACACCCCTCCACGCCTTCTCTCCACCCTACTAACTCCTTTCAATGAAGAATAGAAAACCAGTTTACATATTCAGTCAGTTGAGCTGTAGTGCCACCTCTCGACATCGATCCATTCATCCCTCAAACTTGAAACGCTCTCACTGTTCTGTAATCGCTCCTTCCTTTCTGCATTTCTCCCCTGGTTGAGGTAACAGCTTCTATCTTTAGGCCCCCTTTGAGAGATCTCATTGCTGTGCTATTATCAGTCTCTGTCATTAATGTCTGCGGCTGAGCGACCTGCCAGAGACTGACAGGATTACCTGCAACAATCATGCACTATCGAAGTTGAAGTCTTAGTACTGATTCTATTTTTGCTGTGGCTTAAGTCAGCTCTCTGATTCTGCACCTCAGATCTTTCCTTTTTGTGTTTTGTTTTGGTTTTTTTTTGGTTGTCTCCAGAACCATTTCAATGCCTTCACCGTGGAAAGCGTAGTGAAAGTGCAAACAGTAGTTCTAGCATTAGCGGGCAGTCTTTGTCATCGGGAGAGAAGACGCGCAATCAACACTACAGACTATCGTTAATCTCTGCAAGGTAAAGAGTGAAACATATCAAACTAACCCAGAGCTTTCTCGTACGGCTGCTACAAATGGGAGGAACCTTGGTGACGCTAGGAGTCACTCTGTGAACACGGAGGAAGAGTTTGACATTTCGAAAAAGCAGCTCGCTCCTGTTCTTTTGTCGTGAGCTGGATGAGAAGATCGGTGCCGCGCTTAACGCGAAGCCACCGCCGGCGGCCTGTTAGCTTAGCATAAAGACTAGAAGCAGGCGGGGAAATTAGCCTGCCAGCACGTTTAAAACATACTAGCTTTTCAGAAATCTTAATCTGAACAAAGAAGACTGCGCAAGCGGAGCAAAGCTAGCTGTCTCCCAGACTTTATGCTAAGCTAAGCTATGCTAATCGGCTGCCAGTTGTAGCTGCCGGCTGTGAGATAGCAACCAGCTTCTCATCTAAGTCTCTGCAAGAAAGCGAATCAGCCTGTTTCCCAAAATGTCAAACTGTTCTCTAAAACGGCGACGCTTCGCCCTCCCACTGGCCAACGTTATCGCCCGTGTTGTTGTTGTTCTCGGCTCGCTGTCCATTATTTCCTAACAGAGAGGGCTCATTATCTTTTTTTTTTTTTTTTTTGTAGAATAATGAATGAAATGTTACCGAACTCCCAACAAAGCAAACTGTCCACGTGCTGTTTTCCAGTCAGTTCTTGTCATTTATTCAGAGGGATTTGCTTCCACGCGCGCCCGTCTGTCCTGTTGTGTTTTGTTGTTATATGCACATGAATGGCATATTAATGACGTGCTTGCCTTTAGTCACAGAGAGACTTCACATTTGCCTTTCTAGACACATGGACGTCTGCAGACACGGCGGCTTTCTGACCAGACGTCACTTGTAGAGCGGACGTGCAATTTCTAAATACATGTGCGAGAATGAGACCTTTTATTTATATATATATATATACACACACACTCCCTCCTCTCCCATCTGTGAAAGTAAATTGATCAAACTGATTGAATTGACGGTTGTGTTGATTTTACAGATACAGCTTCTTTCTTCTTTTTTTTTTTTTTTTTCCCTCTGGCTGCCAGGCAGACGCGTCAAGGCTGTTTGTCGGGGTTGAGTCTCACTGTCGCGCCCGCGGTTTGTGAACGCGAAGCGGGCGAATACCTCATTGCTGATCTTTTTTTTTGACGCGGCCCTGGTCTCGGATCTCCTTGTAGTTATGTACATACAGTTTGTGGAGCTGCGGGGCCGTCGTGTAAAACTGGCCGTTGCGTTATTGCTGCATCTTCTCCGTAATGTGTCGTCTTCCCTGAAGCGGACTTGGGAGGGACTGTAGAGAGGTTTTTCATGTTAGTTGAGATAAAAATCCTTACTCCAGTAATTATACTGGCGAATATTGTGGAGAAAAGGGCGCCAGTTTGTTTGCAGTCTTCACTAAATATGCGCTGTAATGGCATAAATGAATTACCTTTTGACTTAAAGGAATAGTTTGAAGTTTTGGGAAATTAGCTCATTGGCATTCATACTGTTTGCAACTGTCCAGGTGAAGCATGACTCTCACTCTCTGCCCCATTCGGCCGTCATGCTCAGGGGTTGTAGTCTGTTCTCCAGGTGCGGGGGGGCGCACAACAAAGACACAGGACTGGAGAACTTAACCGGACAAGAGACACAAATGTGAGGCCCGTGCTTCATCTGAACTGTTTTCAAACAGTATTTCTCAGTTTTACAGAACAGACTTAAAGGAGAAACACCCGTCTGCACCACATAACAATCTCGTTTGTTTCCTCCAAACAAAAGTGTAAAAAAAAAAAAGAAAAAAAACAACAACCCCAAAACAATTTGTTTACAGGAGGTGTCAGATGATTTCTTGACTTCCTGGAGCCTGTGCTGGTTGCCTGGCAACTGCTCAGAGCCAAGAAATAAACTGGCTCTTTAGTTTTTGTACAAATTAAACAAAAAAAGTGTGTAAGAATTGTTAATTAGAGAGCTTTACAGGCGCTGTGAGTCAGTGTGACCGTTGGACAGAACTAGGCTAACCTGTCCACCTGTTTTCAGCCTTTACACTAAGCTAAGCTAACAGGCTTCATGCTTGCTTTTCTAAGAGGTCAAACAGTTCCTTTAAGTGCAGCCAGAGGTGTTTGTTGAATTTATGGATTTGCATTTGACTTGTCGGGGGGGGAGTTCCAACTTTAACCAACTACATCCTCATTTCTCTGCTCAATGACGGCGAGCTGCAGTTTGACTTGATCAGCTGCAGGACAGACGATAAACCGATCGCCCTTTTTTTTTTTTTTTTTACCCGGCAAAACTTGCGTCAGAGGCGCCGGACTCGTCCAATCAAGACTCAAAGAAAGTAGTTTTGTCCGTCTCACTTTAACCGCATTTTCTCATTTCACATTCCAAACTGTCGGATTATTCGGTTCTCGCCAAAGAAATAAGTTCATCGCGATTGAAGTTTGCTGCCTTTTTATTTCTTTCCTCTGCCTGTAAAGAATTCCAAAGGGGATAAATCCAACACTTCACCTTTCTTCTTCTTCTTCCTCTTTCCACCCCACTTTATTTTCCAGTTCCTTACTGTATATACATATATGTAGCTATATAATTTTGTGCTCACATGGGGCATTTTGTATGTGATATTCATATTAGTCATACAGGAGGTTAAAACATCTAGTCCAGTCATTCTTCCAGTAGACCTTGTGTTCTTCTTCTGAGACAACTGTAAACTCAAGTGCCTTTTCTTGTCTCCCACCAATCCATCGACACCCCCCCTCCACCAAAATATGGACCAAAGACATCGACCGTCCCCGAAACACCCCTCTCCGCTCTTTCTCCCACTCACTGAATTGCACACTTTTCATTTACTACAAATAAACAGTTTGCAATACTGAACGTGTACGTCTGCGTTTTTCTTGGAGAGCCGCGCTCACGAGAGCTGGAGCGAAAATACGGTGGTCTCAACTGCAGTGACGAGGATATTGAAGCAGATCAGAAGCGAAAGGTTGCGCTCGTGCACACGGCACCTGTGCAGCCAGCAGGGAGCGCCGTTGCTCTTAGGAAATGTTCAAATGTGCAGCAGGAGCGTTCAGATCATTCGAGTAACAGTCATGCAGAGTTAACTTGTACTATCCTGTGAAGTCCTGCATCACGATCCTACTGGAAGTTCAAGCATTAGTGCAGGCAAATGTTTCTGATGTCAGAAGTAGTCGTGCATCAAATTGTCTCCTAAGACTGAGATTGTATGTTACATTATTGTTCCACTTTATTGATGCTCCAGTTTCACTGTTTGGGCAAGTGCTCCATATCCTCTTTAAGTGGTCGTCAGATCACCTGGAGATGATTAATTATAGAGGAAGAAGAAACGCAGATCTGTATTCATGATTTGTTAATTGGTTTTTGTTTGTTTTAGTAAGAGATCACAAGCCACAAAGGTGATTAAGTTGGTGGTGGTGATCTAATGTATGGACTGAGAAAGCAAAAAGGGACCGTGGTTTAGGAAATGTCACCGCCCTCAAGCTCAGTCATCGTGAAAAGACACTTGATCGGAAAGCATAGCCGCGGTGTTGCACTGAGGTAAATACCTCAATAAATTAGATTTTGATTCATGCCTGCGATAACAGCACTTAGCCGTGCGTTATCTTTATTTAAAGGTGTGAAACAGTCAAAACGATCCGAACCTTTTCTGTCACCGTCCCTCAGATGTGCTTTCCTAAAGTGCAGCGCCACGCCGGCCGCGTGGCCTCTATTTGAGCCACGTAATAATCAGACCTTCTGAACGCAACACGTCAACGCGCGGAGAAGGTCAAAGAGACGAAAATGTCCCGTCTGCTGGTGACATCTGACATGTCTATGCAAAAACTCATCAAAGGATGCAAAAGTGCAAAAGAGGAAGTTTCTTCACAGGAGGGGCTGCAGAGCGCATCAAGTCAAAACGAGCGAGGAGGGGAATTCGAGGCCGCATAGGCGATCAATCGATTAAAGTACAGATTTAGCAAAGTCATGTCATGGATGGAGAACAACAAATGTTAAGTCTGTTTTGAATCGAAGAGTTACGCTTGCTGCTCTAGTTAAAGAAAAATGATCCTAAAATTAAAATTAAAATGAAATATCAACATTTGTCTGAGTATAAGAAGGGTTTATAAATAAACCCCTAAGGCATTTTTATCTTTAATTTCACACCTGACAGTCACATTAATAATGATGTTTTCAGTTTTTTGTATGAAGAGAAATGAGATGAGCAACTTCCTCCACACAGAGGAATCCACACAGGTGTAAATGGCTGTCTGTTTATATTCCTGGTGAAGAGGTGACCGTAAACTCGTCTTTGTGCTGTGTGTGCGCGCCTGTGTTTTAAATGCTACGGGAGATTTTGGGAACAGCCCGCAATCAGCCGGTAGGAAAATGAACAGGCAAATCTGAAAGCAAGCACGCATAACGCTACAAACTCCACAGAAAAACTGAATTCATTGTTTGATTTCAGTCTTTCAGGTGATTACGTATTAAAATATAAAATGTCCCGGTATAAAACACAATGTGTCCTCCAGTGCTCATGGTATGTTTGTTTATTTACATGCACCAAAAAAAAAAAAAAAGCTTTCTGCATTTTTATTATAAAAAAATCTCCAAAATCATAAAATACAAACGCTCTTTGTGGTTTCTGAAAATCCTTTCTGGACCAAAAGTACAAACTTTAACCTGATTAAAACTCTTTTTGTGTGTACCGAGGTCACACAGGACATCATTAACACTGTACACAATGCAAAAATAAATGCAAATAAGTACAAAACACGACACTAACTGAGCGAGAAGCGGTCAGTCGAAACTCTCCGGGCGGGAACGTGTCACGGTGCGGCTCACAGCCCCATCACAGGCGGAAATACAGCAGCACCTGCAGACGGAAGGAGAGTGCTTTTGATCCACTCACGCAGACTGTTTGTCATGGCATCACTCACACACACACACACACACACACACACACACACACACACACACACACACACACACACGCACGCACACACGCACGCACACACACACGTCTGATCCCACTGTTACTTCATCAGCATCAGCGCGCGTCTAATTCTGAGTAATGTCGTACTTTTTGGGCTACCTTGACCATCTCCTGCGTCCGATTCTGGGACTTTCCAGTCCAGCTGCCGGCCTTTTTCGTAGAGTCCCTTCAGGACCTTCCGCACCTCGTCGCTCCCACCGCCGCGGCTCAGCTCCAGGTACTTCCTGTACAGCTGCAGAGCGGTGCGGGCGTCTTCTATACTGTCGTGGGTTTCTCCCTGGATGTTGAGGTCTGCGATTCAGGAAAGAAAAGAAAAGTGAGTAGGATGATTTCAACCATCAGGCATCAGTGGCTTCATGGCGTGGGTATTAAAAAAAACATCTCGGAACTGCTGTCAGGTGTGACTCTTCATTGGGGTTTCACGTTAAAAGTAATCACGTGACCCATTGCTAATATCAAAACATTGATTATAGCCTCCTGAACTTACCTAGAAAGTACCAGGCCAGAAACCTCAGAGAAATCATCCTCTTGCGGGGTAAATGAAACAGGTAGACGGTGTCGACGACCTGGTCTTTCAGAACCTTGAACACAGAAAACGTGCAGACCTGAGTCACAACCGCTCGGGCAGAAATCGGGCAGTGAGACGTTCCCTTTCACAGTGCCTTCAATCTCACACCACGCAGTCATCTGGAAACTTTCAATAGCAGTCATATATTTAATTCAAACCGGACGCTGTGAAATTACACACCAACAAGTTGATAACGCGGAAGTCCTTCTGTAAACCGTGGCCGACAAAGCGAACTCCCGTGTCAATGAGGAAGCGCAGCTTCAAGTATGTCGACTTCAGTGTGGTCAGATGCTTCGAAGAGATCTTTGCATCCAAGTCCCCTGGTTTGATGCCGGAATACTGCGTCAGGTAGTCGACGACCTGCAAGAACAAACATCGAGAGGTGTTTTAATGTGTGTGCACATCAAAAATCATCAAAACTAATGAATGAAGACGTCTTTCAACCTGGACACATAACAACTAGAGAGACAAGAGAGTCGAACTGTCCTGAACTGCTTGAGTTTACTGCAGGTCACTAAAATATTCTGTTATTGAATAAACAGATTATCCTGCTTTCTTCCTATTTGTATGACTGTATTATCAACGCTAACAACTAGTAACTAAAGACAACAGGTGAGCCTGGGGTCACTGCAGCAGGCGAGCAGCGGTGCATCAAGTGTGTGGAAATGCTTCACTGAAGATGAAGCCTGTCACTTGCAAAATATGCCCGTCCATCCTGAAATACAACAAAAGTGCAACGCAGAGACATCCGAAGAGGCGTCCGCTAACGCTAGCTGAGGAGCGAGCCAAACCCTCACGACAGCGACCTCACCAAACAGCTCGCGTTGCAACACGAGCTACGTCATCAGCGATTTGTCGATGTCGAATCCACTTCAAAAGCTCTGGAGTCGTCCACACCCTAATGCACGCTCCGCGGCCGCTCACCTGCTCCTGAGTAGAGATGTAGTCATCGATGAAGGGCACGCCCTCGTTGGGCCCCTGACCCCTCACGCAGGTGATCCTGGCCACGGACATCTGGCTGGGCTTGATGGTCGACTTGGTGCCGTCACTGCGGAGCTCTGCCTCTTCCTGCGAACACACAGAGCGACGAGTGGCGTTGATTTAGAATAAGCGATGGAGTGAGGTTAACAGGCAGCGGCATCACAATCCTGACTCGCCTGGTTGAGGGTGACAAACTCGGCGTCGAGTCCCACCAGGTCCCCCGCCTGCGGCATCTCGCTGACCATGAGGGGGATGAACGTGGCGTGGCTCTTCCGCTGCTTCCGAGCCAGCGAGGCCTCCGTCAGCAACACGCTCGCATCTATGGGATTTTTGACTGAGGCAAAGCGCGGGCAGGTCAGTCGACGCACTTTATTCGAGTAAAACCTTCAGACTTGATGTCCCGGGACTTACTGCGCAGGTCGTATTTGGTGTGGTAGTTCCTCTTGGCGTAATACAGGATGGCGGGCACCTTCCAGCTCACGTCAAACTGAGCCGCTTCGGCCTGAACACAAACACAAACCACACTTTCCCATGGCAGCAAACGTGACAGTTCATTGGCGTCAAATGACACACTGTAAAACATTCACCTTGTCAATTGGCTCAATTAGGAAGTCGTTGAAGAGGTACCACTGCTGGTGTGTGACTCCCTGGAACAAACGTCAATTTAAAAGGTCAGTTTTCAAACTCTTACATTAAACTTAAAGGTGAAATACAATTAAATATCAGTGACAAACGGTTCTTCAGTTGCGACCCAAAACACCCAACCACACGCAGATCGTCAACGCGTCTTCGCTCACCTCTTTCCTTTGGTGATAGGTCTCTCCCACTTTGATGTGTGCAACCAGGTTCCCACCCGTGCGGGCGTCCAGGACGTGAGGCACCGTGACCACAAGGTCGTAGAGAGAAGTGCCCTCCGCCTCTTCGGCAGCGCTCAACTGATGGGAGAGTGTGCGGGAGTCATTAGATGAGCATCGATCTTCACAGCGCAATGAAACTCCAGGTTGTCACGTCCCTCACCTCCTCTCCTTCGTGCCAGCTGCTGACCTCCAGCCCCTGACTTTTGCTGATGGACATCTTGAGAGTGAGAGGGATCCAGACGTGTCGCAGATCCTCCGCCCGCGTGTCAAAGGTGAAGCCCTCCATGCTGCAGACCTCCTCGCCACTACGCAGACGTACAGTGAGGTGAGAGTCATGTTGTAAAGTGGTGCTGAGACACAGTCAGAGCAGGGCGCGTCCGTTATAACCCACTGAAGCTGCTCCACCGACCACAGACGTTGGTGCAACTGTGTGGGGTTTCTTACATCGCACATTAAGTTTAATCAGTCAGAACAAAGTGTTTCATGAATATCGAAGACAATCTGCTGCAGGTAGAAGACCTACAAGCCCCGTGTCTTACTGTCTTTAGTTTGGTTGATCCACTGAGAATTAACAGGAAACAAAAGCAGCTATCTGGAGATGATGAGCATTGTTTATAAATGGTTGTTTAAACAGAAAAATAATAATAATAAACAGTCTAAATAATCAACAACGCGATCCTATTTATGTTCCGTTAAAAGGGGCCTTACTCCAAGCACCACTCGGTGGGCATCGGTGGCGGCTCTTTAGGTTTCGCAGGTTCCATCGCCTCTTTCTGCATGGCCTTGTTGAAGGCGTACTGTGAAGCAAACACAAATATAATCACACGAGACATTCTTCTAGCGTGTATTTCCATTTCAAAGTGCATTTTAAACTTAAACACGCTGCGCGCCGTTTACCTCAGCCTGAACTTTCCAAAATTCAGCCTCTTTAGCGCTGTTCACCTCGCAGTTGATGACCAGAACATCCGGCAGACATCGAATGTTTCGCGTCTGCACCTGCAGGAAATGATAAACGACACGCTCTCAGACCGCGAATGTGCCGTGTGCTATCGTGAGCGGCTGACGTGTCTGAACGGGGGCCGGGACTCACCGTGGGTTGGTACTTCTCGCAGTTTTCACACCACGCCTGGGTGCTCTGCTCCAGGCAGATGCTCTTCTTCAAGATCTCAGCGAAGTCGTACTCTTTTATTGTTTTTTCTGCAGAAACAACGTAACGCAGAACATTTACACGTGCACGCTCGTCGACCTGGGCCGGCACATACTTGCTATGAGCTCACCTTGAGAGTTCTGCTCAGGGTAGTGCATGGTGAAGAGCAACGTGAGGGAGGAGCGGACCGTCTCCTTGCCACAGCGACACAAGCTGCTGTTCTCGACTTCGCATCCAAACAGTTTTCCGATGACGGACTCGCCGGAGGAACCCACAGAACTGCAGCACCATCAAAAATTGTCGTCACATCCTCCCTAAACTTCCTTTCTTCCTGCGAACGCACCTGTTTTTGTTGGCCGCACTGACCTGCTGCTGGCGCCCCTATAGGCCTGCGGGCCCTCCTGCTCCTGAGTCTCCTGGTGGAGCTGCGTGAGGATGAAGCGGTTCCAGCTTTGGATTAAACGGCCGAGCCTCGCCTTCCCCGTTTGCTCATCTGAGTCCGCAAGGATCAGGCCCAGCGCCGAGGCTTCGGGGATGGTACGGAAGGCTCGGAGGAAGTTACTGGCCTTGAGAAGAGGAGACAGGAGGTTAGCCTGGGGTGGAAGACAGAGTGCAGCCTCTACAGGGACCGATCTGCTGTTTTTTAGAGAACAGGGAACAAACGGCTACCTGACACGGATCTCCTCGGGACAAATCCAACATGTGGAAGAGGAAGCCGAGCTCGCAGGCCAAACAGAACTCCTTCTGGCACAGATGATTCTGCACTAGACAGCGGATTGGCTCCAGGAAATATAACACCTAACACGCCAACACAGAAACAGGAGAGCGGCAACTCAGCTTTCATATTAAGTTAAACTCCATTTAAAAGGAAAACACCTTAACGGCTTCCTAGTTTCCTACCTGGATCATGCAGTTGCAGTAGGCATTGGGGATGTGAGGCTCCAGGCCAGCAAACAATGTTCTGTTGTAATGTTTGAAGTCAAAGTCCTCCAGTCCAAGTTTGGAGTATTTAATTGTGACCTGTTCGAGCACAAAGACGTCCACATCTCAGGAATCAAAAACGTATTTTAATACGGAGCAACGGCGAACCAATCACTTAAAGGTACATAAATCGTTCTTTTAAATGAAATATGTTCAAGTTCAACCTTTCTGTACTTCTTGGGCACCATGTAGAGGTGCGGCTCTTCGTCACGCCCGATTGGTGACTCGGGGACCTGGTTGTAATTATCATAATCGAGCTCCACGTCTTTAATTTTGTAAGGAACCTGAAAACAACGCAGAAAATAGGTTTTAGATTGAAATTTATGAATGAACGCGACCATGAACGCTGTTTCCCCACCTGCGTTTAGTAGAACTAAATAAAATACTAAAGTAAACTGGTTTATTTTTACACTTCGATAACAAAAAGCCACTGTAAGGTGACTCGTATGTGTCTGACGTGCCTGGTTCCGGGGGCGAGTGCGAGGATTTGCTGCGTAACCAATAAACCCAACGGTCTTCATCGTGCGCAGGATCTCTGGGTCTGCAGGAGGAGCTCGCCTGTTGGGAGAGAACACGGGAGTCTTTTCTAAATGCCAGCAGCGAGCAAAGAGCAGGCAGACACTATTCAGAGTTATAACACAGAGTTTGAAAAATCTGTTTATTAGGTACAACTTGCTTAAACGATATGCGCTGTATCACATACCCCTTACACTGAGAGGTGTTTGAAGCATTACTGATTCCTCTAACCCTCTTAAAGGGACGACTGGGAGTGTTTCTACTTGTGCAGACATCTCCAAATGAATAAGCATCATGTGAGGACGCTTCCTCCTCCCTGGGAGCTGGAGGAAGTGTTTCGCAATGAGTAAAGGGACATGCTAAGAGTTAAAGATGGGACCTGTTTGCCAAATTGAAATCAAACTGCTTCTATCAACCCTGAGAAACGAATTGAACTAGTGTTTTTAAAGACTTCAGGCGTTACGCTCGTTAACCTGCGGTGTCAACTGTGACGGCCGCTTCAATTTTCTGCTTCAAACGATTACATCAGTCGCCCGCAGAGTGACGCAAGTTTAAACCCTGACAACCGCTGATGTTTCAGTTTCATTATGTAAAGACGCAGCACCAAACGCATAAAGCTGGTGAGAAATTCTGTATTTCTGCTATTGTCAACAAACCCCACGAACACAACAAAGTCAACAATGGGCGAGTCTGTCTCTCCATAATTTCCAACTTCCCCGTCTTGTCTCCGGCACTCAGCCCCGCGCCTGCTTGTTCCTTCTAAAGACGCACACAAGATGAAATCATTTCTTGAAACAGCTGATCATGATTTTTAGCAAACATCGCTCAAATGGGAGTGAAGATCGTGTTTTATTCGGGGACTGTTTTGAGCCTAGGATCTGGTGCATTGCTGAGTATCTCCAGCATCACACCGTGGGAACCAGTGCAGCAGCGTGTTGCCTGAACTAAATCAGTTATGAAGGCACGATACGTGGGGCTAATGGGTGTGTTACCTGGGGCTGGGTGTAGCCAGCGCAGCGGGCCAGTCTGACAGCAGCGGCTCTGTGCTCGTCAGCGGCATTGGGATAAGCGAGAGGGGCAGCAGGTCGTGGTTCCAGTCCAGCTGAGGCAGCGTGTCCACGATGCAAGGCAGGGCAAACTCCGTTTCCCGGGAGTAGTCGTTAAACGATACCTCTGGAGCGTCCGACCAGAGGTGCACACACCCACCGGAGTCCCCGAAGGCCAAGGCTTGTTTGCTAGACGACACGTCAAAACTCATGAGCAACTGGCCCACGGTGTTGACGTGGAAAATGTCGGCGACATTGGCGAGACCGGTGGGCTCACAGAACTGGCACTGACCTGCAGAAAGAAGGTGCAACATTAGAGGAATAAGTACATGATGGCTACATGACAACAGAGCACGCACGAGGCAGACCCTCACACTTCCTGGTTGATACCTGTCTGTGAGATGATCGCCAGGCGTGACGTGTAGGTAGGAATGAAGCGCAAGAAGAGCGGGTCCACATGCACCTGGAGCGGCGTCACAGCTCGCATCATACGGAGGTCATACACCATGAGGAAACGGTCGCACGCCAACCCGTTCAAACCTCGGCTGGAGAACCCGCAGGCGGCCAGAAGGTTTCCGTGCACGTCGAAGTCCGAGAGGCTGCCGGAGAACGCGTCGAACTCGTGCTCCATCTTGAAGGTCCGCAGATCCCGAAGGGTTATCTGCGTTTGGCAGAGGGTGAACGTGACTGCTGAATAAACCGGCAAAAAACATCTTCCGCAAACTGATTTGGTCGAGCCGTTCTCACCTTGCCAGAGGTGTGACCGCAGAAGAAGAAGCGGCTGGTTTGGCGCATTATTGCCACGCCAGGTACTTCAACATTGAACTGTCACGTAAACATAAAGAAAATAAAACCACTGGTCACTGTCTTACTCTCTTGTCACATAGTGGTGTGCTGTATGCACATGGATGTTATATACGTTATAATATGGATTACCTTTTGAGTTTCTTGAACAGTATTCAAGTCAACTTCAACCGCATAGTTCTGTAATCCACCCATCAGCAAGGTGTTGTTATCAGTCATGAGGAGGCTATGCATATCAGCTCCTTCCTCCATCCTGGAACGCACACGTACACTAACATTTATAAACTGTCTCAATTCATCCAGTGAGAGAACGAAAAACATTTTACATCTGCAGTTTGGCCGCAATCGATCTCAGCACAGGAACATCTGCCACAGCCAATAATTTGTGATACTTACGGGTAATCGAACATAACAAGACCCCCGCGAGTGTGGCATTTGAGGTTACACTTGGTAAGGAACAGGACGCCCGTTTCCAGACTCTGAATGTGTCGGATGTCATCTGTTGCATGCACTTGGAAAGAAGAATAGCGTCCCATTGTAGGTCCAAAGAACGAGGTTACGTGACCCTTGCAGGAGAGATTAATTGAAAGGATAAGACAGAGTGGCACAGCTGCCCAGTATTAATGCATTTGCGTTTAAATGGTGAAGACCTGCGGATCCGTAATCCATCATTGTCAGGGCTCTTACTCTGTGGTTTCCCATCCATAGCGTTTCCTCCTGGAGATCAAAATGTGTTGCAGTGACTGGGATGCCAACTTCTGAAACTGCACTGTGCAGCTCGGAAAACATGCCCTCCATGAGATGCACAGGCTCCGGGACGGTGACGGCCAAACCCTCTGGATCGAGCTCAACACCCTGCAGTAAGTTGGGGTTAAGGTGCGGGTCCATGGAGGGCTCCATCCCCGCATCCAGAGTCCCGTGAAGGCTGGGTGGATACTCACCCATCCCAGCGTCGAGACCGTCAAAGTTCATCATCGGTACAGCAGCTAAATCAACCTGCAGGGGAATGACAGCTTCTGTGAATATTACTGCCTCCCTAAACAATAATTCAGTTTACTTTGTATTCATTTTAATAAACTGAAACGAGTATCGCCCCATATCTTCAGGCTGGCTAGGATGCTAGCTTTGAAATGGCTAATAGCAGCTAGCCCGGAAGCTAACTTTATAGCTAGCTTTTAGCAAAAGCCCCCCCAAAGCCAAAATTATTGTGCTACTTGCTGAAATGTGCACAGGAAGCTAAGCAATTGTTTTTGGGCTCACAGCAGTTATGTTTCATTACTAGCATTTGAGCAGCTAGTTGCCGTTTGCGGTTAGCTAAACTCGCTAACGTTAGCATCGTCGTTACCCGCATACAGGGACACTTGTGGCTGCAGAAGCGCTCAGTTACTAAAGCTAAAATATCGGCACTGATCAAGAGTGTGTGTCGCTTTGCTTCAAACAACTGAAAGGCTTGAAATATCAATGCAAAATGTACACTGACCTATTCTTGCAATGTAATTTACAGAACATGAGTCCATGCTCATTTCATTCACAACAATAACACAAGTGGAGCACAAAAACAGTTCCGGAGCGAACGGAGGTGCGTTCAAGATCATCAGCTTTTTCAAACACGTAACACTAATCGCTTACAGGGGTCTGCGCCTTCTCTCAGCAAACTCGCCAAAGTAGCACAAACCTTTGCTGAGTTGTTGCACGTTGTTATCAAGCCAAAACGCGTGTGTTAATTCATGCATCCACGAATAAGCCTGCTTCTTTTGTAGTCGTCATAGTCCATTTTAGCAGAGTCATAAACTTTTATAGACCCAAATATTTAAATCCGTTAAGGAACTCATTGACTGCTTGACGGGCCTCCTGGTTTCCTTCATATTCATATTAATAATAGTAATTGTGTCGATAAGGACTAATCACCAGCCGAGTAAAGTGGGCATGTGCTTCCCAGCTCCAGGTTCTCAGGGGCCCTGAAGGCACCATTGTTCATCATGCACAGTAGCTGTTTATTTGAAATAATTTGGCGTTTCGCAAAATTCAGGTGCTGAAACAAATCATTAAATCGCTTGTTCTCTTGACAGCTTATCCTAAAGTGTTTTGATAATCAATAAATAATTCTAAGCAAAAATAACCCAAAAAATCTCCTGTTTCATCTTCTCAAAATAAAAGAATTTATTGCTTTTTCCGTGTGTTTTTCTTTTGGACTGTTACGTCTGACAAAACAAGACATTTGAAGATATCATCTTAAGGATATTTCAGTGTTTCATCACCATTTTTACAGGCCATACGATTAATAAATCAGTTAAGGAAATAATCAGCAGGTGTTGACCCACCTGAAGTAACATCACAGGTAGGTTTTCCAGAACAGCCCCCAACACTGCCCCCATCTCAATACTCAGCAACACTGCCGTATTAATAACCATACACTACCAAAACATCTACTTTCTTCCAGTATAGATTATATTTTAATAGTTTAAATGCACCTTATCCTTTTTAACCTGTACATATCATTACACACTCTCAGTGTCAAGGTAAATCCTACACACTGTCCATACACATGTATAAATGCCTATACCATAGACGCTGTAATCCTTCATCCTGTGTATATTCATTCAATATTTATTTATTCGCACATTTTCTATTGTTTGAGAATAAGAATGTGTCATAAAAGCAGCAAATGAGCAATTTTTACTTTAGTCCTTGCACAAAAAATGATTTTCAGCAGCAAGTTTAGCAAATTTATTTCCAGTAGTAGTCAATCTGCTTTTGAACGAAAAGCAGCAGCCTATATTCCCCAATTTTACCCAATTTTTAAATGAATAAATACATAAATGTCATTTATGCATACAAACATATTACCATTATAAAAAGAATAAAGGACATAAACGACGGGAAAGGGGAAGCATGAAATGATCTTACGCGTCCCCTTATCGTTTTTTCTTTCTATGAGAAAGAACTCGGTTGAAATGAAAAGGTTTTTCTCTGGTAGAGAAGAGGGGCAGATCGTGGACACAGACGGAAAGTTTGTCCAGTCTGTGTTGGAGGATTCAGAACATTATCGCCCTGAATTATAAAGGTTAATCTCACTTCCCCGGCTCAGCCGTAGATGTGAAACTTGATTAAAACACATGTAGGTCATTTGATGTATCACTCATTTAGTTGTGATATATTGTGAGAACAAAAATCCTTTTAGCCATAAATGTGAAGTATACTCATGCACTCGCATTTCACTGGTGAAAATTAAAACTGAAATACTACTACTAATAATAATACAAACATTAAAACATAATTAAAATTTTAATTTAATTAAGTATTCAAATATAAATAACTTTGTTCATAATGGCTCGGGGTAAGGTGATCGTTTAACTTTGTTGTGATGACAATAAACGAGCCTTGTTTTCTTCTTCTTCCTTGTTTGTGGTGAGTAACAATGATCTAATGTGATTATTGTGACCTCATAATATTGCTCTTACATCCATTCGGAGTCTTCCTGCCTGTGCGTTACGTGAATATTGATTTGCACTCAACGTGAACTCACCTGAGGGATGTCCAGGAAAAAACCCTACTCTGAGTCACTGGTCCGGCCTGGCGCTTATTCAAAACATTTAAAAGCAGACGGAGACGGACCAGCGCTCATCATTCACAGCGACGAGAGCAAAGCACGAGGTACAAACTCACCAAAGCCCACCATGAATCCTACGTCTGCGATTTGCGCTGCGCTTTTCTTACTCTTCGCCGCCGCGTCCTGCGCTCCGACCGGTTTGCAAGACGCGTGCGCAGATGTGCGGAGCAGCTCTCTGGCGCTTAATCGCGTTGCCAAAACTGTGTCAGCAAAGGTAAGCGTTAACACCATTGTTATTTTTAAATGCTGTTAATGGAAATACACTTAACATTTTTAATTGTTTCAAAATAATGAACGATTAACGAATAATGAATATATTTTTGACAATTCTAATATATTGGAGCATGTCTTTAAACACAGTTTGCAGTGTTCATTTCCAGCAATATCTCTCTATTTACATAAAATACTATTTTTTGGGTGATAAGTGCTGACTGGGCATATTTTGCGCCTTTAACAGACATCGATTATAACACTGGCGAACACAATTTTTGTTGAGTTAGGTCTGACAGCTGTTTTTAACTACTTTTTGGGTGCAGAATCCAAAACTGATCTCGGTTTTTCTCAATCGCGTCAAGTTTTTGAACTATAGGATCCCCGTTTTCTTAAAACATATGAAAAATACTGTACTTAACAGATATGTGCTTGTTTTATAAAAAATTTCAAATATTGACATACAATGAAATATGAAAGAAACAGGCATGACTGCAATGTTTAACAGTATTATGTGTTTACAAAGGATATGGCTACTGTAATTATAATTGTGTGCAAGTAGTAAAGGTAAAAATTTACGTTTATAGCTCTTTCTGGAGTGTTCAACTTGAGGACTATCGCGTTTGATGCTCCAACAATAGTCAGCCATCATATGTACACTACTACTACTACTGCTACAGCTAATCAGTGGAATTTTGCTTATCTGGAGGGCAAGCTGTGGAGAAAAAACTTGATGTGCTAGAAAAAAACTGACTGCAATTTTGGAATCAGCATGCCAATTTTAGTTTTAATCAGCATAAAAATCTAATTCAACAGAATTTTTTTTTTCTAATTGTTCCCCAGTGTAATCAATCAGCACTGACATACTTTGGAATAAAAGACTTTAAAATTGCTGCACACTGTTCTCCAGATGTTGCATGATGTGAGACTGCACTGAGCGTGCTTGTCTTAAATGGTCTGTACAGGCACGAAATGGATCCAAAGATGTGACCAATTTCTCCACCAGCCTTGTTTGGATGGAGGCAAAGGACATGTGTGATCCCGAGACCCTCAAGCAGGAGCCTGCGGTAAGCAACGAAACCAACAAGAAATACAACAAATATCATGTTAATGTCATATCATCAAAGTGACTGGGGAAACTAATGGGACAAAGGAGAGATATAATACTTATATGAAACAGTGAGTTCCCGATTGTGATTTTCTTTTCATCTCTCCTTCATCAGACATGCATTGGGAAAATACTCAGTGTCCTGACCAGCTACAAAGCTGCAGTGGAGCGGGTCTCTGGATTTCAGAGCTGTTCTGCACTTGCCGTCGAAGTCAAACCAGCGATGGAAAAACTGCAGGGAGACATGAGCAAATGTGTTAATTCAAGGGGAGGGATGAACCACAAGAAGGTAAGCTCGATCAGCATAAATAAATGTTAACTATCAGCCTCAGAATTCAGATTTTACACCTTCTTAGACAAAATTCTCATGCTTTTTTTGTCTGATTCTGCAGGAGGTCAGTAATGAAGAGACGCAGCCCATTGCTCGCTGGCAGCAGGCTCTCCTCTGCCAGTACACCATGGACAGACTCTTCTCCTTCTCCATCCTAACCGCTCGTGTTTTTGCTGTTGGTGATCCGGCTCATCACTCAGAAAGCTCAGCTCATCCATGCAAAGCATGAAATGTCAGAGTTGGCTGACATACAGCTGTGAATTGTACGACCATCCCCCTGTTTGATCACATTGATCAAAGTCTTTAGTACAGCCTCAAGTGGCTTGTGATGTATCTGCAACAGTATTTCCACTCTTGTTTCTCCAATGAAAACATGCATTGTATTTCCAATGGAATTATTAGCTGACATATTTATTCAAATCATATTTATTGTATTTATTGATATTTATTGAAATCAGTGTGTTTTTTGTGTTAATCACTATGTTCCTTGTATGCAGAATAACTACAAAGTTCATAATAAACAATATGACTTTAATCATTTTATGTGCTGTGGTTCATAAATTATGTCACTGTGTTTTTCTACTGGAAACAATGAATACTTCCTCATTAAGGAAAGTTAAGAAGTCACCTGTGCTACAAACTCCTTTTTCCTGTGAATGAATTTCCAAAACAACAGCTGTACAAAGATGCTGAGATAAGGAGGAAGCTGTGCTTTCCTAAAATATTCCTGCCGCTCTCTGGAGAGGCACAATTTCCTGCATGCTTCCTCCCTGTCGGTGTGTTTACTATGGCATATGTGTTTGCATGAGTTCCTTCTCGCCCTGATGATGCAATGCTAATACAGCAGTATTTGAAAGCAAAAAAAGGAAGGTGTCATGTTTAAAGGGGAAGAGGACGCAGCAGTGAGCTCAGTGTAAAGGTACTGGATTGCTCAACAAGGAAGTTTGCTCTCTGAGTGACCTGATATTCAGAACTCATTCAGCCTCTAACTATGTCCTGCTCACAGGAATCCCATTTGTGAAGGTAAAAACTCTAAAGTGTTGTAACTTTGTTGTGGCCTTGAGAGGAAATGAGGAAATGATTTACCTAGAATGTACCATAAGCAGACATAACAATGTGCTTGACAAGAAAGGCAGGAGAAGGTAAAATGAGATGTACAAACACAAAGGAAATAAATGCATAGTTAATTAAAAAGCCACAAAAAAACAAACAAAAAACAAAAAGAAGTAACAACAAGAAATATTAATGTAAGCAAAAGTGTCTGGTGAAGTAAATGTAATGTACTTATTACCCAGGGTAAACGTCAAAATAAAGTTCTCCAGGCTATTTATTATGGTTTATTATACTGACAGCATCAAAACTGATGACAACTCAAAACTCAACTCAACTTTTTAATACAATAATGTCACAGCACCTGAAAAAACGGGACTTTTGACAAGGAGACAAGAGGTGCAAAATATCAGCTTAAGCTAATAGAAATAAAAAAGAATAAAAGCAATAAAAAAGACACATACTGTGTTAAAACAAAGAAAAGAATAAAAGATATAAAAAGACACCTTTTTACACCAAAGCCTAGAGGTCTGGATGACAATAGTACTGCAATGTGTCTGATGTCTTATTTTGAGTTAGCACAGTGGTGCAGATCTAAACCAGCAGTTAGGATTGTAGCTGCTAATGTACATCAGCGTGTCATCTGCATAGCAACGAAAAGATATTTTGTGTTGTTGGATGATTTGGCCGAAAAGATGCAAGCAGATAAAAAGTAGAGAGATCTAAAATTGAGCCCTGCGGCATGCCACTGGTAATATGGGTTGCAGAAGACGTGAGGATGATGCAAGAATGATGATAAAGTAAGTTGAATGTATAGTTTTGCACAATCAATTTGGCCCAGAAACTGAAACTGAACCAGATAAGTCATCTAATTTCTCTGCCAGTGGTTGAATGTCCCGAACAGCCATTGAAAACAATTCTGAACACTGAAAATGAACCGAGAGGTGCCAGACTAATCATAATATTATTTCATTATCAGCAAATTGTCTGTAGCGATGCCAGGTCTTCAGCAAATATGTAAAATTTGACATTTTGGCTCGATGATGGGGAAGTATCGCTAAAGCCATTGGATTCTTAACCATATAAACAGCAACTGGTAAAACAACATCAATAAAATGTCCATGCACATATACATATTGATATAATTACATTAAAAAACATGTGTTTAAACAAATTAATAAATGTGTCAGCAAACCAGAAGACCACAGGACGTCCAACATGTTATCAATGGGTCATTTGTGAAGTCACTTCCCTGCATAATTTCTCGACACGGCACTTATACTACTAGGAACAATCTGCTCTGCGTGCCATAACAGCATTTGTGTTTTTGTTTTCATTCCCCATACTAAAGTCTCATGGCCCAGCTGAGTTCATAGTTTTATAAAGAATTGATTTCCCTGCTGTCAAGTCGGAGTAACATAAATTTGTAGATTTTGGCATTTTGCTGTATTTCAGCCTTCATACCAGACACATCCAACCAACCAACATCACACTATCTGCAATGAAGAGACTGGCATCAGCGGAGAAACGATCCCAATTCCAGATAAGATGCAATTTCCAATTAAAAATGTGTGGCGCTGAACCACTGAGTCAGCAGACCGAAGTTCCTCACAATATCCCGCACATGTATTTCATGTGTACTGGCGATGTTACATCACTTCCATGTTCAGTTTCTCTAAACACTGCTCGTGTTACCAGGAAGTTATCTGCCCAGGGTGTTGGTAACAGCTGTCACCTTATTTTATGAATGAGTGACTCATTTTTCTATAAAGTCTGAATATGCCAAACAAGGAGTATCTGCAGATGTCAAATCAATGTAGCTGTAGTAAAATGTACAGTATTTGTCAATGAAATGAATTATTAGAGGGCCATTAGGGCAAAAACATGCTTTTTCTGACCCTGCACCTGCTTCCCTCTGTGCAGTGTCCAGGCACAACCAATACTAATATATGCCGATGATTCTTCTGAAAAATATGCCAAGTGACCAAAATACAAACCAAAATATTGTATTTTTATTGTATATATTAATGTCCCTCTACAACTTGGGCCAACAACGTTAGCCAGTAATGCATGATTCACTTTAGTTGATCAATTGTTGGTGCAAAAAGAATGTATACAGTGGCATTAAATTGAAATACACAAGGAAAACACAGGTGCCTCAAAAATGCACTATAGTACTTAAATCATAAGGCTGGATTCATTCTATAATTTATTTTTTTTTTTGGCAACAAAACTACATTGCTCACGTTCATTGTAAAGAAGTACATATCATCCAGTGCAACAAGGTGGTTCACTGATGTCTTTTTAATGTTTTTTGGGGACAGGAATGGAGCTCTGGGGCACAGAAAGACACTATATTTGCCTTTGCCTCCACAGCATGTCATCACAAATCCTAAAAGTACCTCCAACCACTGGTTTCAAACCGCCAAACAGGTTGCCAACCATAAGGCTTCTGACATATTTTTTTGTGAAGCTTTTATTTTGTTGTCATTTATGCAGGTTTAAATTTAACTAATCTAAAAATAATAATATATTTCCCAGCAAATAACAGGTGTAAACACGGTGAAAGCTGAAGTGAAAGCAGCGGGTCGGAGGGTGAAACCGCAAAGTGTAAACACTGTTGTGCTGTTATTGTGCTGACATTTAGTAATTACATGGGAATTAACAGTGACTTTAAACTCTCATGCGTTGTGGAGGCGGGATACTCGGAATTTCTTGGAGTACAGCTGCTCTCTGCTAAAACATATGGAGTGGCCCACCCTCGCCCCCCCTCACCTGCGTTACCTGACGTTAATGAGCGCAGGAGGACGCGGGCTGGAGTTTTGACAGATGTCCGCCGCCGCAGAGGAACCAGCCCAAACCTAGCGAGGGCGGGGTTAAAGAAAAAACAAGGAATTTCCTGGTGAGCTACGACAACACAGGAAGGTAAAGTTTGCTCCGTTCAAATGTAAAGTTTTAAACCTCCAGATGCTGCATGGGCGAGTCTGATTAACCGCAGTTTAACGTCACCCTTTAACCCACATCACATTTGACTTGTCGCGTGCAAGCGTTACATCTTGGTTGACGTAACCAAACGTAACGTTAGCATGTTAACCTGTAGATAGCAGCTAAACTGTTAGCTAGCTCGCGAACGTTAGTTGTTATCTGACGTTAACGGTTACGCCGAAGTTAGAAAGTTTAGGCACGTTATAAAGTGTCATTGTCATTTTTAAAACTAATCATTATTGGGACTTAATAATTGGGTTTTTTGCGCTAGGTGGTGTCTGAATGTTTCGGCTACATGTAGCTGAATGATGTTGGGGAGTCAGGGGAGAGGAAGCGCTTGTTTCGTCACCCAGAACAATTAAGTCGGGCGGAGTCTTTCGTCCAGACTTATTCTAAGGATTTTTTAAATTCTCGATTAATGGTTTACATCCTAAAATAATGAAGAACATCCAACACAGAAGGCCCCAGTGCAAAAGTGCAAGTCTTTAAATTCCCTGTGTCACTAAACGGCCACAGAAGATTAAAGATGAGTTAATTAATTAAAAACAAACACTCTCAGGTTTCAACTTTTCCAGTGTGAGGATTTAGTGTTTTGGGTAGCTTTGGATGATTGGTTGGAGATGGCAAGAACTTCGAAGGAGTCACCGATTAACAGAGTGCAGAATATAATACATGACTAAGCACTTATTAAAAGTACTGTTACATGCAGACCTAGACCAAACACTGAAAAAGCAATCAATGAACATGCTATACTAACATCTGTCTTGTTTAGTGATGGTATGAAACTGTTCTGTTTGCCATTTGCAGAGTTCTGCGTTGTTGAGATTTTACAATTGATTTACATATTGTAATATCAGCCGACCTATCTCATCACTCATCAGCCCCCTGTGGACTCCTACGTTTGTGTTCCCCTGTGTTCAGGATGAATGTGGGCGTAGCTCACAGCGAGGTGAACCCCAACACGAGGGTGATGAACAGCAGAGGAATATGGCTCACCTACCTGCTGCTGACCGTCGTGTTGCACATCGTCCTCCTCAGCATTCCTTTCTTCACTGTGCCGCTCGTCTGGACCCTTACCAATGTCATCCACAACCTGGTCAGTTGACATCATCCCCTGTAGTGTCTTGACGGTGCATTAAAATGTGTGGACAGTGTTGATAAGCAATGAGCAGACTGCATGACAAAGATACCCCTGTGGTGTGATGCATGTTTTAATTTAGATGGACTTGCAACAAATTCTAAAAGTATAAAATTGAAATATTAAGCTACAGCTAGGAGAGACTTAGCTTAGCACAAAGACTGAATGTAGCCTTAATCTGTATGTAAATGAATAAGTTATATCTCATCATTTGGGCAGTTGTGAAGTAACTTCTCTGCTACTGTTTGCTTAAGAAGGGCTAACAGTCATGCTGGGCCATCTCCTGAGTCCAGCATCATATTTAATGCGAAGATTTGAGAGGTATTGACTCAACTTTCATCAGAAATCCGATTTTTGCACCATTTGTGTTTGTGAAACAGGATTTCTATCCATTTTGCCCACACCCATGTATTTTAATACGATAAATAGTGAAAAAAATCAATTTATCAGCATTGTAGCCCAGGTTAACTAAGGGCTTAGATACCTCTTGATACCTCTGATCAGCTCTGCAGATCAGCACCCTGCACTGCTTTCTGCTGCCTTTGGTAGAGCCTAAAAAAGTATAGTATGTTCTGTTATACTGAGAAAAGCATATGAAATATAATAAGGAGACACATGGTAAACATCCCCCTTGCTGCTGATTTGTGCAGATCCTCAAAACAGCTAATGGTCCAATGACGCCTCTGTCTTTGTGGCTAACAGCAGCTGTGTGTCTGTTCTTTGTGGTTTGTCCGGTGCAGGTGATGTACTTGTTTCTACACACAGTGAAGGGCACTCCCTTTGAGACGCCAGACCAAGGCAAAGCCCGCCTGCTCACGCACTGGGAACAGATGGATTACGGCGTCCAGTTCACGTCTTCACGCAAATTCCTCACGATCTCGCCGATTGTTCTGTAAGAACGTTTGCAGTTCATGTTGATTGTCGTGCTCAGTTCTGGACAGTTTGCAGTTAGTTTCTCTTTCATTGTGATCATTAAATTAGCATGTAGATAAGTATGTGGGGAGTTTCCTGAAATACGTCTGTTTCTCTGTTTCTTACTCACTCATTGAGGCTTTTTGGCCTGTCTGGGAGTTTGAGATTAGATTAGATTAAATAATACTTTATTCATCCCACAGTGGGGAAATTTACATGTTCAGGGACAAAGGGAAGGGAGAAAACTACTCAAGCACTTAAACACAAAATATTCTCCAAAATAAAAAGTTTGTAATATACAAATACACAAATAAATAAACAAATGCACATTCCCATAAAACAGAAATACTACAGTAGAAAAAAAATGATTCGGACTTGACTCATACAGTGTGAAGATAACAGCGGCAGATTTTACACACACACACACACACACACGTGTAATGAATAAGTTAATTTATTGATTATATAAAACAGCGACTGTGTCCACATCCTTCATTGTGTCTTAACCTTGAAAGTCTACCTGAAGACTTTCATCTTCACTTCACGTTCCAGCTACAATCACTTCTAGCACACAAACGCTCCCGCCATCACGAAACGTTTGAGATTCAAAGGCTGTTTGAAGGTTTGGACTTGTTGTCTTGTGAGCTCATTACCATTTTGATTGTCTCATTCGTGCATGTGCAAGAAGACGCACGCGAGTTACACATTCCCTCACACCACTCCGCTGATCTACAGGTGACGATAATGCACCGGGATACACAGCAATGCAAAAGGAAAGGCGAAGGCAGGAGCAAAGAACTTGGAAACGTGGATGTAAACGATGCCGTTTTTAATTTTAAGATGATTTGAGTAAAATTTGTTAAACACATTTCTCTGAATAAATATAGATAAGTGCAACCGAAACTGAAACAACGTGAAGCCTGTATCGCTCTGACCAGAGGCGATGGATGATGAGTGTATGGGTAGCCGTGGGGTGTGTGTTCACGTTTCGATTATGCATTCGAGACTGTTTGAGTGTTTTCCCTGTGCAGCTGTTGATTATACATCGTCGATGCTCCTTTGACCGTGTTCTCTCTCCCTGCAGGTATATTCTCGCCAGTTTCTACACAAAATACGATCCCACACATTTCCTAATCAACACGAGCTCCCTCCTTAGCGTCCTCCTCCCAAAGTTGCCTCAGTTTCATGGAGTACGGATATTTGGGATCAACAAATACTGACAGAACTGACTGAACACTGGATTTTAACCGCCACCACTGGACCCGTAGTTTTCTGTTTCTGCTGAACTATTTTTATTTTTAGAGGTCGAGGAGAAGAGAACATGTTCGATCTGTCTTTACTGTCTGTGACCAACCGTGTGGAGCAACATATGAAATTTGCAGTTTGCGCTGCCTCTCGCAGCTTGAACAAAAACCACATAAATGCACTGCTGCTGTTTCATGAAAGTAATCTCTTTCTTTACTGACATCCCTGATGTATGTTTATGAAAAGCCAGACACTTTGCTCTCGGTTTCAAGAAAGAGCAACTTTGAACTGCACTGCTTTCAGTTGTTATGTGTAGCCATCATTTTTAAAACGCCATCACTCTCTCTGTCTCATATGTAGCTTTACCGTTACAAACTGCACTGGCTGCACGTCTGTAAACCTGCGTCTGGTTGCCATAAATGTGAATGAATTCATCACACACTGGTCGTGGCAGCTTGTTTCATGTTCTAACAACCCTTGCACAAACTTCTGTTTTCTCTTTCCCCCCCGATTTACAATGAAGGATTAAATGCAGAATGCATTTAAAAGCCTGCAATAAGCACTGCGGTCTTTGTTTTACCACGATACACCGGACACACGGAAAGCTTTCCCCACTTGGCGTGCACGTGCAGTTATCATGTGATTTCTATTGCGCAAGGTAAAGTAGCAAAACTGCAAAATCCTTTTGTGGGTCAGTTTGTAAGCTGTGGGGAACTCCAGACACTTTACATGAAGCTACTATGAAGGTCTGGTCACAGCGTTTGCAATTTGCACATATATTCGAGGGATTCCCCCTTCCACTCGCGATGTGCTTGTGTTTGCATTGCTGTGAGGTTTCCCTGTTAGCAACGTGTATTTTGGGGAAGTAATACGTAGGAAATGCAACAGCATGTGAATGTAATTACAGTTTGTTATGCCAGCCTGGGCCTGGGAAACATGCAAATAACGCTGGCAGTGTCAGCTGTCAGCACATGTTGTGTAATCGAGGGTAATCATTTGCAACATTTGTTGTTGGGGTGTTCCCTGCATTCATTCACTGTAAAGACAGTCATATTAGTGTAAAGCTGCAGGTGGTGGGACGCGGAGGGCAGCTAAATGTCATCAGATAGGCGCACTGAAACTGAAGGGTGGGAGAGAAAGGATGAATGTGTTGTTTTCCTGCAACATATACTGAAAGTTACCTGATTGAAGATAACGCTATCTTGCCTAAACAGCAAATTTAGTCACCCAGCGCAGTTTTTTCCCAGTTCTGCTTCCACTTTTAATTTCCTGCGAACTCACTGAACTTCTGTGAGAAGTGCTAGACACATGCCAGCAAATTAAAACCGGAGAGCAGCGAGTGTGACACACGCAGCGGACGCCGTGTAATCACTGCGTGTTGCTTTTTAACTTTAGAGGCGTATCGGCTGAGATGTTGG
This sequence comes from Datnioides undecimradiatus, assembly GCA_008933995.1. NCBI lineage: Eukaryota > Metazoa > Chordata > Actinopteri > Lobotiformes > Datnioididae > Datnioides > Datnioides undecimradiatus. The sequence continues at coordinate 5,058,190 of WARS01000071.1, read as the reverse complement.
AGGCAGCGTGCAGACACAGTGAGAAAAGGTCAGATGGGAGATGCTGCAGATGGCAAAACTTCCAGAGGCTTCTTTGGAAAAACAAAAAGGGTCAGATAAAGATTTAAGAGCGGACCAACAAACAAAACAAAAAATCACTTGGGTGACACGGGGTTTTTAAAGTGAAATGTTTCGTTTGTGATTCTAGGTAACCGATGACAAAAACAAAAGATGCCATTCATAATGCTGACCCTGAATGATTCATTTCCCAAACGTGCACATTCAAACTGTACACTGTGGCATAAAATGCAGCTTCTGCAAGTGCCGCTAGGCGCGGCTCAGCCCTCCGCTGATAGTGAAGTGGAAATTCCACGTTCATCTTCTTCCCACTGGTCATTTATTTCAATAACACGGTCTGTGTGATGACACCTGAGCTGAGAAATGACGAGTCAACAAGTCAAATGATGGAGCGCTGATCAAAAACAATAGACGAGGTCATTATTCAAATTAAATATAGCCCAGATTTTCGGTTTTAAGCTTCTCAAATGCAAGTATTCACGTTTTAATGATACATGTAGCACTGTACGCTGAATACTGCAGGTTGTCGGGATGTTATTTGGACAAAAACAGCCCAGTGTACCGTTTTCTGGACACAACTACTTGAGGACACACTCCTGGACTGTGATTCTGGCATTCGTAAACATTTCATCAACTAAATGATTAGACAGAAGTCACTAGTTGAAGCCTTGAATGCCAACATCTTACATCCGTTAATAATCTTGCAATGGAAAAGAACTGAACTCTTCGATAAAAGAATAGCACTATGTTCAAGTCAAATTAAGTTTTGCATTGAAAGTCTTACTTCAAATACAGAAAAGTTAAAGAAACTAACTAACTAGTTGCTGTTTGTTTGCTGTAGGGAAAAATACTGTTTTCCTCTGATCTGGGAGCAGAAGTAGAAGCAGCTCAAAACTGTAATGAAGAAGAAATCCTCTTTCTATAACAGCTGAAGTGCACTAAAACGTGATATTTGGCTTCAGAAGCATCAAATGCACGTGCACATGTAATGAACATCTTGCAACCCTTTAGCCCAAATAATGTGAAACAATAAAAACTGGGCATGTTAAAGTTTAAATCATTTTTTTTATTCAAAATACTCTGGGACACCAATTTATGTCCACTGAAATAAAAACAGTGAAATACAAAGTTGACCAAATGTTTCTTCCCCGAGCAGAAAGCAAGAGCGACTGCTACGGCCTCGCGCCGCCGCTCAGAGGGGCCAGGGCTCATCATCACGCGATGCTCTGTGCACGTTAACCCGGATGCTCTCGTTGCAGGTGATCGCAGCGAGCGCATTCAGAGACAAAAGGTTGTGAACGCGTGTTTTAAAAAAAAAACATAAGACCTAAGCCGTTTGAAAGACAACACAAAGTTCCATCGCGCTGTAAAAGATCAATTGCGTTGACCTCTAACCAGTCTCCATTACTGTGTTCGCACCGTGCTGTAACTTTAATTTTTAACACAAGTCTTTGTTCCCTAAAAAAGAAGAGATCGTTCTTTGAATCCACAACGCCGTGCCTTTTTTTTTTTTTTTGCTGATGACGGATCTCGCGACGCTTTTCTTCCTATAACTCATTGATCTTTTTGTTGACAGCCAAGACACAAACTGGCCTTAGTGACCGAAATGAGCCTCCGCAGCGATCACTCGAAGTCAGTCTGGAAGTTTGCAAAGTAGCCACGGGGAGCCGACCTCCCGCTGCCCTTTGTGAGAGGCAATAACAACTGTGACTGTTTCCATACGTCTTAGTCGCTCGAGTGCCGTCTCACTCCGGTTTCATCATCGGTTTGATATCGTCTTCCTCGTCGTCCGTGTCAAAAAACTCGTCCTCGAAGAAAGAGCCCCCGAAGCCGTACTCCTGAACGTGAACCGACACCTCGTTTGGCATCAAGTGAGGGGACCCTTCGACGAAATCAGCGAATCTGTGGATTCAAGTGAAAATATGGGCAACAATATTAGTGTCACGCAAACACATCTGCTGGTGTACATACAATTTGAGGGCAACACATCAGTGAAACACAACTGTCCCTTTGTTTTGGCTCTGACCGGTTGGCCACGGGTCAAAAGCAAACACCTTCTGCGTTGTACTGTTAAGATTGAATAGATAGGAGCACAACACCCCTAATTAGCTAACCTATACCTGTTAGCTAACCTACCTATCTTTCCTAGAAACATGTGGCGGGCCAAACCACACAAACCAATCACAATACTTATAAATAGTACTGATAAAGGAATAATAATTTAATAATTGCTCCAAACCTTCAAACCTATTCTTCCAGTACTACTACTGGAAGTTGAACTGTGGGACCAACAGGTGATGGCCACATCATCTTACGGATATGTTAATGATAAGGAATTAAATGCACAATGATTCATATTGTATGCAAGATGTCAGATTTTGTGGGTTAAACTGCACGGTAAATAAAAATATGACAGAGCAGCTTTGTCTTTATTAAATTTAGATTATAGATCATATTATTAATTGATTATTATTAATATTAGATTTTTTTTTTACAACTAAAGCAATACAGTAGACTGTCACTGATCAACAACTAAAAAAGCTGTAAGTGTAATCATCGCTACAAAATCATTTAAATTAATAGAAAACACTAAAAACATTAACAGGACACACCTTAATCATCACCGGTGTGGTTATTATTTCTAGTTTAAGGAAGATCACCTGTGTGCAGTGGCCCGGTAGTAGTTTCAGCATCACTGTGGTGTTTATGCACCTGTACTGTACCTGGAAGCTCCAGCTTTTACTGAGTAGAGACTGTGGCAAACACTGCAGCAGCTGTGGTCTCGTGTTTTCGCTGCCGCTCATTGTCCAAAAAAAGCCACATTAAATCTCCTTTGATGCAAAACTACGAGGCAGTACAACACGAAAACTTCCGAGGGGGCAGGTGAATACATTTGACAAGTGCTGAATAACAATAACATTATCTCTTCGTGGTAATACCCCTTGAGTTACTATGTAGTCTCAAATGCACGTTAACTCTGGGCTTGAACTAAACTCGAGTCATACAACAAATGATTCACTCGGGAAGAAAGCATCACGTTACCCACCTCTTTGGGGACTGCAGCCTGGACACTACCTTCCACGGGCTGAACTCTGGGCTGTTACAGTGCTTCCTCAGCTCGTCCAGCGCGCGCCGAGTCTCCTCCTCTCCCTGCTTCTGATACTCCTCCTCAGTCAACAGGCGACGCGGCTCCGGCTTCCAGCGAACAAACCGCTTGATTTTCCTGCACAAGACAGCACACGCTCAATAAAAAAAATACACTTTATAAGAGATAAAAGTATTTAAGCCATCGCTGATCTGAGCTTCAGACGTACAAGCACTGTCAACCTGAATAAATCAAAATGAATAAAGAAGCAGATTAAATTACGTTTGCAGTGTCAAACCCTGATCGACATTATACTGCACAAGATGTGTGAGCAGCTGCAAAGTGGATTATTTTATTGTACTCTTACGACACCTACTGTCAGGATTGCAAACACACACCTCCACGCAGCAACCACAAGAAGGACCGGATACTCCAGATTCTTGGAGAACAAAGCTGCCACGATGATGGCGAAGGCGACTTGCTGAATTTGAATCCCTAGATAAACCAGGAGCAGGCCGAACAGCTGCAGCGTCCACGACAGGATGTTGATGCTCTTCTCGTCCGCCAGGGGACCGTAACGGTAGCACACAGCAAAACTGATGAATCCCACCACTGCTACATACCCTGACAAAAACAGCAAAACAGAAATACTGACTCGCACAGTCTTTGAAAATGACTAACCCAGTGCAGGACGATGCAACACGGAGCCGGCATGCTGAGCTGGCAGATTTATTAGCCCGCAGCTCGTTTTAAATCCCGTATTTTGGCCCCTGATGATTCAAATCACAAAGCGAGGCTTGCTTTGATCCGATGTTTATAATACTGTAAATGAAACGTACCTAATGCCACGTGCCAGTGTTCTCGTAGAATTATGTTCAGGTTCCTGAAAACGAGCTGGATGGCGTACACGGAAAACGACCAGCCGCCGACAATCAACACATAAAACGGGCTTTTCTGCAGAAACAGCAAACGCAAAGAGCAGCCATTAAGTGCAACGTCAGAGTGATTTGAATTGTAAAATCCTGGATTTCTGATGATAATGAAATACCTTACCTTAGGCAGTAAGCGTGCCAAAATGAAAAAAAGGATGATGAGGGAGGCGATCATGCCCGTGCTCATCCCAGCAGAGTAGAAGAAAAGTTGACTCCTTCATGTAAAGGGGGAAAGTGATTAATAACGTACCTTAATCTCGTTGAATCCCAACTTTACTGCACACGAGGGAGAAACATTACCTGCTGAGTGAGTCTGCAAAGATGAACAACAACACTCCAACGAGGAAAACCAAAAACAGATAAATATCAAACTCTGTGAAGAAAAAAAAGACAACAGTATGTTGACGATGTGATATTTGTCAACAACCAGCACAGTATTTCAGTTTGTTTAACACTTACTTCGAAGGGGTTTGATGGTGTAGGGAGCTTTGGCTGTAGGCTCGATCTTGAAGCACGTCTTTTTGCTAAACAGACTGATGTGGATGGTGGTTTCGTTGCGCCGCTCGCGCAGTAAGCTCTGGAACCAGCTCCAGAAGCTGAAGCGGTCCAGCTCCTGCAGCTCCTCCTCGCCTTCCACGGTGTCCACCTTAAACACATTTGAACTCCACACTTTCACCTGTCGGAAATCAGTTAGGACTCGGTCATTACGGACCTACACAAGTGAATTTCACCATAAGGAATAATTCAAAATGACAAATTTACTGCAGAGGCTTTTTCTTCTTGATGTGACAGAACGTAGAACATGTAAGCTATGAACCACATTTGAAGATTTGTTCAAAATTAGATACCCAACAGCGCTCCTTCTCGGGCATTAGCTTACTGTTTTATGAGAAATCGAACTGGATCATGTCACCCACCTGAATTCTTGTCCATGTTTGCTTCCACGTCGGCACCACAGAGTTTTCATAGCAGAACCTGTTGGAGCCTGACATGACATAAGTCTCTCCATCCTTAAGATCCATGATTGGATATTTGTCACCTGGGTTTGATAAACAGTGGCACGGAAATAAGTCAAACCTTTGACGTTCACCCACAAATTAGACAGACATACGTTTCTATAAAGGCATTCACTTAAGCATTTGACAGAACGCACTGGCATTTTAGTATGTATCTATACAATCAATCCCAAACATTCATCTGTCTTCCAAAGTTCCTGATTCCTCTTCCCTGTATGTTGTGCTCCATCTCCACTGGCTCCTACTGACAATTAAAACACATTTGGTCCCTTAAATAGGATTCAAGTCAGCATTATTCATCTGCATTGTTTATGTTTTTTATATAGTGGCCGGGTGTCTGCTTATACTTTCTGTAAATGTCATTATTTGTGCATTTATATGTTTATTAAACATAGGTCACGCTAACATATATTGATACATGCAGATAAGCAGTGCCTTAAATTAAATTAAAGTACACAGGGTGTCCATTATTAGTTTAAATACTGACATACATGAATGAGACGATCATATTAGGTAGAAATATACTATACACGTGTTGATAACGCTGAGCTTTACAGATATAGAACAGCTTCCTGTTTAGTGACGCAATGATTTTGTAAATAGCACGTTAAGTTATGGTAAAAATAACCTGAGGGCGGGGGCGGGCTTGTGAAAACAGCACCTATGAGGTTTTACAGATTTGTGCTTAGCTCTTATTTACAACGAATAAATAAACGATAACAACTGAATGTTTTTTTTTCCTTGTTATGCAAACACAGAGACAGACATTAGCCCACTGTAGCCACGGCTATGAGAGTAAGTGACACAAAGACGTAGCATCAAGCAACTTCTGTACAGTTCCATAGACCAAACACAAGCTAACATGAGTTAGCCGGCGCAATGATACCGGTTTAAAATACGTATCAAATCAATTAAAGTCTCTGTTGCTGCTTCGTAACACCGCTTCTTACCCGTATGCTGGCGTGAGGGTTGAGGTAAACACGCCAACAGCGCCATGAAAACCATTAATTTCGCACTTGCGGAGATGAAAGCGTTTATCATTTTCATGTATCCCGCCATGATGATAGCACCATATCCCTCCTCTTGTGTTTTGCCCCGCCTCTTCCGGCTCCGGCAGCTCGGTTGAGTTACAGGCTGCCGGGCCAATCACGAAGTCAGACTGGATGTCGTCATTCTCGGGGTACGTTCAGCGTTCCTACAATTGACAGACAGCTTAAAATGATAGATCCATGAATTAAAACAACAATCTTAAGGCCAGATCAAGCTTTATATATATTTAGGAAAAAAAGGTGAAAAAAGACCGGTTTTATTTTGTTTAAAACAAATAAAAGTCTAAACGCTTTTTATTTGTTTTAAACAAAATAAAACCAATGAGCAAAGCATTTCAAACAAACATCTTCCTTTGAAGCAGTAAAACTTTTGCATTTGTTCATTTTATTCGTCAAAATATCCTTAATTATTTATAACTTAATGTGACGGTAACTTGTTTTTCATTGCTCATTTTCAAGATAGCACAGCCCAGACAGAAAACCCTTAACCAAACTGTGTGTCTCTGATACAAACAAGAGCACCTGCAGTTTAACATCGGTGGAGTGAGTAAATATCAGGGGAGATATGAAGGCTGCTTAAAGATAAGCTTCCTTAATAAAGTTTACCATTGGATCTGTCCTGTGAAAACATAGAAATGGGTGTACACACTAAGGCTTAGAAAGGATTTAAGGTTCCAGGGTAAGAAAATGGACAGTGTGGGACAGAGACATTGCTTTTTATTACTCTTCTGTAATCTTTACTGTAACCACTAGATGGCAACGCACCTTTTCTTAACTGGACAAGTGAAGCAGGCCTTAAATATTCAGTTTTAATAGTTTTATTTCAAAGACTAACATAATGATTTCACTGTGTATGTATCATTAAGTATTGCACAGTAATGCTCTGTTGCACTTGACTGATTCTCCGCAGGATTATCTATATGCAAATGAAAGCGCTGAATGAGAACAGTAGCATCCTCTTCATTCGGAAGATATGCCTTCAACTCGAGGATGCAAAAAGCTTCGTGAGACAATTTAGAACCTTTAGTGTATGTGTAACCTAAAAACAAAAACAAGGACAAACACACACAAACCCCCCACTATACGCCCGGCAGTATACAATAAAAAAAAAAGTGAAAAACAGTACAAATTATAATTAAAGTTTTAGTTTTTTTAGTTTTATCCAATAATTCAAGTGTAGAAAAGGTAATAACCTGCAGTCCTAATGGCTTAAGTGACTGCCTGACTGTTCATTTGTGAACCATGGGATCAAATTACTCATTTCAACCTATATTTTTGTTTGTTCTTTTGGTCAAATGTCTTAAAAGCTTTTGACAGGATTCTCTTAAAATGTGGTCCACACTTTCATATCCCCCTCACGATCAACTGTAATAATTCTGATTTTTCGTGCAGCTCCATCATCAGGTGAAAATTATAAATATGTTCATTGTTTTGGTTTATGACCACATTCCTGCAAAAGTGATGACGGTCTTGTCAGGCTCAAGTTTACATTTATATACTTGTTAACAAATGTGTTAAACTAATGTGGTGAACCTGCTGTTACAATGTCTAAACAGCTCCATGCCAGCACTGTCGTTGTGGGCCTGTTACACTGACACGCTGCAGTCTTTGGCTGAATCACAAGACGCTGCACTTCAGCTGTTATCACTGTGCACACACAGTTTACAGCGGGTGAAAACTTACTTACAGCTCTGTTTGCAGCAGCAATGCCGTCAATCGTTCTGTATAATAGATTGGAGTTAATTTAGAGAAGAGAGAGGGGAGAAAGTCAAAGTGAACTCTTAAATACGTGACAAAGAAGCCAAGCGTCATACTAATCAAATGAAAATGTTGTTTCCTCATTAGAGACCGAATTGCTGAGCAGGATTTGAAGCGCACAGTGAAGTGTCAGAGTAAACCAGGTCAAGCCGATGTTATCAGTGCATTAGGCTGCGCTCTGTGACTCGGTCAGGTGTTTGTTTTTCGATACGCTTGCAATACAATAAGCATGAAGGTTACACAGAGACCAAGCAAGGCCAGCAATTGGTTCGTCTTAATCGCACTAATGTGAGAAAAGATGGTATTATATTAATGTTATGGAGACCATAAGCGAGGATTAGGAGGAAAACATCTGAATGTTAATATGAACTTGTGTCAGTCAGTCATTGGCTGGATATTTCACACCTTTAAACATATGAACAACAGGTCACGAGATACATTTTCAGGGTCGAGGACGCTTCCTTTCTCAAGGTGATCCCTGGATTAACAATAAAATGAATTGTCAGTCAGATGGGTTGCGTATTTTTGACAAGCTAGTGAGGGCACATATTGCTCAAGAGGGGGTTATTCAGCAGTATCATGTTGTTACTCAGCGTGTGAAAGAGGAAATGTTCTGGGCTGTGGTTCTCCATCAGACACAACTGTTAAACTACATTTCCTTTTTTAAAACTCTAACAGAACTTGAATCAACATTAGTAATGATGCTATTCTAAGGGACGGAGCACAGAATCTGTATTTCACAATGTCTTCCAGGACTGTTGTTGATGTCACAGCGATGAGGTGCTGCAGCTGTAGTAATCATTTATCATAGGAAGACGTGCCCTGGTATTGAATCCTACCTGACATACATGTATATTGATGTTTGTTCTGGTTTTACTTTTGATTAGTTAGTGAGACCACTGTCTTCTCAACAGTGCAGCTTTAATTACTTCACAGTCATATTATCATATTCATATTATTTGTTGTTGACATCCACTGCCTGCCTGTCACATGCTCCTGCAGAAAGGAAGTAGCTTTGTTCTGTGGCTTGTTCTGAAGCGCTAATGACTTTTGTAAACATATATTAATAATCACCCTTATTTTTAATAGCTTTATTATCTTAAAAAGGGAATAAACACAACCCAAATGGATTTTTGCACAATCTGGCCATAATTATTATTAATGGTGATTAATTATTAACTTAGCCTAGGGATATGAAGAGTGGGACTCGTGCCATGAGGTTCATTTTGACCACCTTTTTAATTCATTCACTGACAAACCTGTTCCACCACTGCCAAAATCAACGTGGCAATGAGGAAAACTCACGTCTTGCACGTAGGTTAATCAGTTCAACTGAAACTAAATTAATTCACTGCGGCGTTATGGAAGCGAGAAAAGCACGTGTTTAGCCATGTCGTCTCACTCGAACAACACAAGAGAAGACATCTCGTTCATTTTGGATGAACGATGGATTTGGGAGGCTAATCCGACGCCAGACGGACAGACAGTGGACGTTTTCGTGAAGCAGCGGGACGCGGGCTGCGTTTTAACGAGGGGGCCGTGAAGGCGGCGACGTTAAACTGTGCGGTCAACAGGAGAAGCGGGGAGTAGTTCAAGGAGCCGAGGGAGGGGCTATAAACGGCAGAAGTTAGTCTAACAGTTCAACACATCGTCGTCTTCGCCTCTCGCCACGGGATTTTAAAGACCTCTACTAACAGGTAACGTTAGCTCTCAAAGGACCGACACAGCGAGCTGTTTTCTGCCTAACTTAGTTGTCAAACTCTGATAAATTCAATAAGCGAAAGGCGCTGCGCTTCATGTAATTTGTGACAAAGCTGGTATTGTTGCCAGCGGTGATTAACGGTGCGGGGCAGGGCCGGACAGGCTCCCTTTCTTCCCCCAGAAACTGCGCTTTTGATCCACTTTCAGGGTCCAGACGATGTGTGTTGTAGCATGTAAGGTCTTTATTATGGAGTTGAACACCTAAACCTGCTGTGGTCTGACGATTTTTAAGCGGCCCTGCCCTTTTTTTCCCCCAATGAGAGCTCGAAGTTGTTTACAATGTGTGTGTTGGCTCTAAACTTTGATTTGTCTTTTAACATTTATGGATCTGTGCCACCGTCTGTGTCTGCGCGTGTGTGTGTGTGCGTGTGAGACTAAACCTCACATAGTTCCTGATGAAAACAATGCACAGCTTGTATGAGATGTCCTGTTCACTGATCAAGGCCTTTTTGCAGCAAAACCACAACCTGAAAATGACTCAGATCAACTGCGCTGACACTGCTGCTGCTGCTGCTCATGCACATCTGATTTAATGCTTGTATGACTCTGCACTGAAAAAGAAAGTGAAATACACACCAGAGTTTGTTTTTGTTGTTGTTTTCTTAAATCCAGGAACCAGATCCTTGTCAGCCATGGGTGTCGAGGGGGGAATGAAGTGCGTCAAGTTCCTGCTTTTCTTTTTTAATTTTATTTTCTGGGTGAGTAAGCACTCCATGGCCTCTCCACATGTTTGCTGTCACACTACCAAGCAAAGCAGACTGTTTATAAGACTAGATTGTGTTTTAATCAGTTTGATTTGCGTCCTAGATAACCCAGCTTATCTTATTTGGCACCACACATGTTCACAGTTGGACTCGTTTAGTGACATTTCTCCCTCCTGCCAGCCCCCGTGACTTTGAGAATGATCTTTGGTCTTGTTGGCCCACATTCCGCTTGACATACAGTATGTAGTCATCGGTTAAATCAGCTGATGAGCAGATACACTCACACAACCTAAGACAACCCTCTCATGATTCATTCGTCATCCGTCACAGACCTACTCAGTGTGTGTGTGTGTGTGTGTTTAATATCATGTCTATAAGAGGCTGGAGGGAAACAAACATGAGGGCACGTCAGAAGTCTCCGGCCAACCCAGACGTTTCCTGGATGCAACCTGTTTGCAGTCCCCCCCCCCCCCCACCTGTGTGTGAGAGAGCATTAGAGCAAGAGGTGTTGATGTTGAAATGTGAATCTTATGACCAGCGTAACTGCATCATGTGACCTGTCCAGATCAGCTTTTTTTTACTTTACCCCCCAATCGTTCACAGACGCAATGCCTTGCAAAGCTTTGACACGGGGCAGTTTGCGCAGGCGACTCTCGAGCACTGATCACAGATCTGATAGTCATCTCTCGCAGGACAGGAGGAAGTGCAGAATGACAAAGACGTGTTGATGCTCTCTCTCTCTCTCTCTAGTGCGCGCCTGCAAGACTGCAATTAACAATAGTAGTGTTATGATTGACAGGACCACGGACACACACTTTGCATTTATGTAATGACTTCATAAATTATAATGTAAAAGAATGTAAGTTGTTATTTGACAAGCGTCTATAAGCAGATGGCGGATGCAAAGGCGGATAATGAATAATCATAATGTCGTTAACACAGTGGTAATAATATACTGTAGGAAATATACCAACAAACATGAAAAATGTTCTTTTAATTGGCTCAAAACTAATTATAGTGTAAACCATTTATTAAATCTTTATGCATGGTTGATTAATGCTGATTAATGCTAAATTGTAGCATGGTGGATTTATAAAGGAAGGAATAAGTAACTTGTTATTGAAAAAAAATAATAAATAAATATATATATGAGTTGTTTTCTAAATTAGACGTTGTAAACACCAGTCTAATCTATTTTCCTGAAGCTTCTTGAAACAAAAGTTCGAAAATATTCAGTTTATTACAGTCGAACAGAAAAACCCCCAACAAATATTCAGAGTGGTTGTGTATACACGCTTGAGCTCTACACATGTACATCAGTACGTTTCAAGTCAAAGGAAAGACGCTTTATATTCATTTCTCTGTTGTAGTCTGTTCATCTGCGCTCCTTTGCTCCATCTCTGCGCTGGGCTCTGTTTGCCTACTCCATTCACTCCTTTATGTTTTCCTACGTCAATCATTAGCCGCCTGTTTGACTCATTCTCAAATATTGACTTTGGTGGTGCCAAATACGGAGAAAGGTCTTCAGCTGCAGCGAGGGCTTAGCATGGATAACATGACAAACCCGGGGCCGGCGATGGGTCATCGGACGTTGCTGCCTAATGCCCGATGTAAATGTGTGGGTTTTTATCCTAATGTTAGTGTTTCTGCTCATTTAATCAGACATTATCATCAAATACAGTATGAAAACAGTGCGGAGTGGTTGGACCAGTTAGGCTGGGTGCTGTGGCTTCTGTTCATTTGTTTTCAGTGACTCAGCTGTTCTGCTTTTTAATAAATCTACCTTGCTGTAGACAGTTAGCTCAGGGGAAAGACTGAAAGGAAGCGCCACACCAGGCCTGTCAGCGAATCTTTCATAATAACCCAAGGTGAATTTATGTCTCCATCCTGTGCTCCTTCCTGTCAGGGTGATAAAAAGTGAATAAATGATCTCAGTCTGGCTGACTGAATGATTATCTCATCTTTATAATATTATAATCGCGTATTTTGATTATTTTATGTATTAAGTATGGGGGTTTTTTTTTTAAGGAAAATGTCCCAAATTCACCATTTCCAGCTTCTTAATTATTCATATTTGGCTGTTTTTTTACTTCTGTGATAGTAAGACTTATACTTACACTTAAAACATAGCTCAACGAAGTGGAACAAAGCGTCTTTTAGACACTTTTATAAGGTTTCACACGCAAATCTGCTGAGATGAGATAACACCTTATTTATCCCACAGTGGGGAAATTTAACAGGTGAATAATTAAGGGAATAACCTGAAGATGTTTAAGTCGGAGCTGTGTTTATCAGTTTGTTGTGGTCGTGGCAGAATTACAATGAAGACCTGTCCAAAGTGTGACTCACCGGACTTTCCAAACTGATAGCTAAAACATATTTACAGTAATTCTCATGCTGCGTTCAGTTTTTCCTCTCCTATTTCTGTCGTGTGAGCGCTCGACCACTCATTTAAACACCTCAACGTCAGCGTGCCGCCATACGAGTTCCTGTTTTAGGACGTCTTTAAAACCTGTCCGCGCCCAGGATGAGGTTGAAGTTTACAGCAACGGTAAATGTCGCAGGATTGTTTGTCACATGTCCGCTCACTGCACCTAATGCGCAAAATATAGTGGCTGCCTTTGACTTGTTAATTTCATTTTTACAGTTCTGCCTGTCGAGATGAGCAGAGTTCCTCACGTGATAAAGGCTGAAGTTCAGGCTTAGTCTTTAAAGGTCTGTTTATTGTCCAGTGAAAGGAAGAAAAGTTGGGTTGTAGGGCAATTTGTTTTCTCGATTCATCACTTGAAACATCAGAAAATGGCAAAAACGAGAAGAAGGAACCAGGAAATTTGAGCCAATCAGTTGAAGATTGTCGTTCGGGGACTCCTTCTCTGGAACAATGGAGCAATCAGCTAATTGTTTCCTTTTTGATAAAACACTATCAAAGTAAAGGACACGCTGTCCGCTGTCACGTTTGCTCTAGTTGATCCCAGCCGATCGTGGCCAAACATGTTCAACCACACGCTGTTTGCCAAAAGGATCTGAAGAACGACACAGGAACATCTTGTTTTTATTATCGGATCGTTTCACATCCGAACTGAAGACCGCGGCAACATCCTTCCACCTATTTAGCATCAGAGCTTATTCATTTTGTTGTAAAGGAGATGTTCATGCAGAAGAAGAGGATGGAGTCAGCCAGAGAAGAGCTAATGCATTTAATCACAACTGGATTCTTTATATTTTAAATAAACCTTTTACAGTATTTAAATGTTTAAAAGTTGGATTTCACTTCCAACCTTTAAACTTTTCATTTTAACTTGATGCTCAGTGTCTTCAGAGATGCACGGTTCTTCTGGATGGTAGAGTTGGTCCACCACTTGTTGACGGGATTGTTTTACAGGGTTTAGACTGCGCCCGGGCAGTGTATTCAACTGCCTTGATCCCATTACTCAACCTATTGCCACAGTTTACTCCATACGTTGGTTTATGGTTTAACACCTGCAAAATGTAACTTTCCATAAACACAATATTGTGCCGATTAGCAAATGTTAGCATGCTAAGATGCTAAACCGAGATAATGAATATAGTGGAAACTGTACCTGCTAAAAACGAGCATGTTACCACCGTTACATCGACGTTTACTGATTTTTAGCATTGAACTACAGCCACTAGCATGGCTGCAGACCCTTAGTGTTGTGTTTAAGGGTTCGCACATCATGCACTGTGCACACTTTATTGCTAAGTCGGATGTTAAGGTTAAACTAAATCAAGTTCCTCAAATTAGATTGTTTCAGTTCAGGCAGAAAACCAAAAATTCATGATGGAACCTGGACATTTTATTTCTGACGTTAGCTTTTTGCAAGGGCATGACTTGAAAGTACTGCTTACTTAATTCAGATCAGTCAAGAGTCGTATTTCAAAGTAATAAATCAAGTCGTATTTATTTATTTAGTAGCTAAATTAGAAAATTAGGTATTCAGTTGCCTATTCTTTTCTTCTGTTGTGTTAGCAGATAATCAAATAAAACAACAGTTTCCTCTGCAGGCCCAAATCCGCTAACCTCCCTCTTTTCTGCAGTTATGCGGCCTCGCGTTGATTGTCGTGGGAATCCTGGTTCAAGTGGCTTTGCACAAAACCTTCATGATCAACGATGCGTCAGCCTCGGGAGCTCCCATCGTGCTCATCGGAGTCGGGGTGGTGATTTTCTTCATCGCCTTCTTCGGCTGCTGCGGTGCCTGGAAAGAGAGCTACTGCATGATCACCACGGTAAATCACACGGCGTGGCATCTGTTTAACCACGCGCCGACGAAAAGGCCGAATTAACCTCGCCGTGTGGGGTTTTTGTGGTGCAGATGAATGAATACTGTGTGTACGGAAAGTGCAACTGAGTTTAGAGCAGTAATTACATTCGAGTTGCTTAAATGTGTTTCTCTTTCTTCCCTCAGTTCGCCATCCTTCTCTCACTGGTCATAATTGTTGAGATCGCAGCAGCGATCGCCGGTTACGTCTTCAGAAACAAAGTGAGTGTAGAATATCACAGTTTTGTGTGTTCAACAGCAGCAGAAAATGTGGTTTTAACTCGGCTCCCGCGTCGGGTCTCCCGTTCAGCTCTCAACCATCGTCCAGGACAGTCTCACCGAAATGATCAGCAACTACAACAACGGTACAGCTGAGTTCAAACACACCGTGGATTCACTGCAGGAGGATGTGAGTTCAGTGCAAACTGTCCTTCCCCACTGTTTACATAGTCTGACAACACCTTCACATAACACTGCTGCATCCTGTTGGTCGGTGCTGCGTGGCATGACGCTGTTTTTCTTTGCACCATCCGTTGACATTTTTACGCTGTGCATTCGTCTCGTGGCCACTGCCAGGCCTTTACGGCTGGCACGTCCCTATGAAATGTTTTTCACGTGACTCTCTTTGCGCCTCCAGTTGAAATGCTGCGGCGTGAACAGCTCCTCCGACTGGAGAAACTTCAGACCCGAAGGAAACTCGGTGCCTGACTCATGCTGCGTCAATGTCACTACAAACTGTGGAATCGGTACCATGACCGACGCTGCCAAAGTGTACCAGAAGGTAAACAAACAGCGGTGGATGTGTTGTTGCAAAGTCACTGAAATTAACTTCAGTCACAATTAAAATCCTCTAGACTTTGGTCCTGGTTGATCTGTCGCCGCCCGATGTTACTGGTCAATACAAGAAGAGTGATTTAATGTTACAGCAAACACTGCTTTGTCAGAAACACCACAGAAGAACAACTGTTGTATCTGCTCACAGCGCAGACAAACAAATCAAGTTGTTTTAATAAAGGAGCCAGTCAATTAGCAGTTATTAGCGTTTCCCATCATGCAGTGCGCAGCTGCGTCTGAGCAACCTTCCGCGCAACGGCGAGGCAACGGCGAGTTTGTCACGCGCGCACTTTTGATGAGCGATCTCAGTCAGCGCTCGAACTCTGGGACAGATACATTGTGTTTTCTGCGCCCGCGGCGCAACAAACAACAAACAAACAGCTGAGTGGCCTTTAAGGTGACAGGAGGAGGGAGCGCGAGGTCTGATTCAGCTGCAGGAGAGGAGACGGTAAACAGTGAGGCTGGATTACATTCAGCTTACTGTCAACAAGCTTTTGGGAGTGTCTCCTGTGAAGGGTTAGGGTTATAACGCCCGCCCCTCAAACTCAAACACAAGCAAGTCTGTATGTATATTTATATGTTTGTGTGTGCGTATAGGGGATGCATTATGACAAACATAAGCAAACTATGCTTAAAATCTATGACTGTACCACAGTTTCATATTAACTATGGTTTATCAGCTGGCCTCCCTAAGCCTGAAACTGAATTATGACCAAACTCTGCTCTGTTTGTCCTGGTTTCCTCTTTTAACGAGTCAGAAACATGACTTCAGTGGGGGAGCAATGTAACTCTCTGCCAAAAAGAAGTGCGCACAACACACACACAGTATATGTGCATTGTGTTTCCACACACAGAGGGGATGCAAATTAGACCTAACCGACAAAAGGCATGTGTTTGTTCATATAAAGAAGCAAGGTCAATACTTTTCTACATAGTTTACATCTATTCTACACCTAGATCTATTTACAGGGAACAAAAACAGCTGGGACGACCCGTTAAGCGCCCACACTGCGTCTAACTTTACTCTTTCTTGCTCCTTGTAGGGTTGTCATGATGCTGTGGAGGCTTTCCTGAGGAAAAACATCCAGTGGGTGATAGTAGCAGCTCTCGTTATTGCCTTCCTGCAGGTATGTAACATTAATTAAGCGCGTATGAAATGTTACGCTCAGTGGAGTATTCTTAACCAGTCAATATATGCGTTTAAGAGCCGCTCAGATGGTTTTACTTGCAGAGCGTTGTTACGCCTCCGCACCGACGTCAGCGCTGGGTCCTCTGTGTTTATCCCCGCGAGTTCTCAGGAATGCCTCAGGGGATTTTCGTCAAATTTGGCCCAAACGCTCGCGCGTTCACATAACCGAAGGATGAACTGAGACCGAGGCCTCGCTAAAATGCAAACGTCATATAAATATCTGTTATATGTTAGCATCACGTCATCAAGTCAGCAACAGAAGGGGGAGGCTCTGACCGTATCTTACATTCAGTCAGATGCTGCATTGGTGACTCTGACCGTGGTCGTCCACTTTAAAGCCGTGCCGTGAGAGAAGCATCCGCGTTTTAGCGTCCGCAGCTTCTTCGCAGCAACATCTATATTTGGGGCGTTGCAGTGTAGCAGAAGCTCATCGGTTCTGCTGATACTGAGCTTCAGGTGCTTGTTGTTGTGATGTGACGAAGCTCTCTGCCGGTCCACGGTCTCTAAATGAAGACGGCGTGCTTCCCTCTGGAAATTACTCACTGAAATCACACGTAAACACACTAATAACTTCAGTTTTTCTAAAATTAAATGCACTGAATGACTTTTATTAAGTTTCTTTGAAGTCTAAATATATATTAAGAGTAATTATAGTGTTGTTAATTCACCATTTTCAATATTTACTATTTAAATTTTGTTTTTTTCCATCATGTCAGTGGGTTGTATCTTTGCTCAGTCCTGTAAAGACTTGTCTTTTGAACAACGCCACACATGGATACACAAGAATCTCCTGAGCTCTGATATCAACGTCCTCTCCCTCTTCTGTGTGATTCCAGATAATGGGCATTGTGTTCGCCTGCTTGTTGATGAGAGGCATCCGCAACGGCTACGAAGTCATGTGATTCGGCGTCAGCCCCCCCCCCCCAAGTGGGACTTGGGCCAGGTCGCGCTTATCGGGAGCTTCATTTGGAAACTTTACTCGTGTTCGTCTCTCTTTCAGACAAAATGCTCAGAACAATATGTTTTCCCTTGTTTTGATTTCGGATTATATTTTCATAGTTAAATGGTGTCTCTGCTTTGATACTGTGTAGGATCTTTAAATGATAGAAAAGCTTCGCATCCACTTTCAAGCCTTTACATGTTCTTGTCGGTTGTGAGGAACTCTGGCATGTTTCACACTTAAGATCCATTCTGGCAACACGTTTTTATGTTTTTTTTCTGGTTCCCAGGTTTTATTTTTATTAAAGACCCTTTAAATTTTGTCTGACTGTGCTTTAAAGGAAAATACAAAGCGAGGGGGGGGGGGCAAATGCACCATAAAAGTTTATTTCAGACACAGCAGTTTACATTGGCACAGCAACACATTCAAAACACGTCGAGCGAATACATATCACACATTTAAAATAAATCATAAACGGAGCTTTCAGCCGTACTGCTGCCAGTCCTTGTGAAAACGCACAGGAAGCAAATGCAGTTTCCTGTTTGATGCGTTACAACACCAAACAGCGGCGCCAGGAGAGCGAAGCCGACGATCTGCGCCCAAATGTGACCTGACTAGAGGAGGTTCATCTGTCATTTTGAGGGTGAAAAGCAAGGAGACGTCAAGTAAACGATAAAATAAAGTGCCACCGCAGTGCTTTTCAATGCTCAGCGCTGTGCTGCAACACAAAAAGGGGTTTAATCCACAATAAAATCTTGGGCTTGTCGCTGCACGCACAAGCTCGAATTTCTTTGTTATTGTCAGGCTTTTTTTTTTTTTTTTTTTTCAATCTCTGGGATGCACGAGCATGTTCTCTGCCTAATTCCCTACAAAGGAGTAACTGATCTGAACACGCGGTTGCAGGAACGCGCCCACATTAAAAGTGGTCTCGTTTGTATTTGTGTGAACGGAATGTGTGTGAACTACTCGGCCTCTCTCTGTAGCTGTAGCGGTGACGGGTTAGCTCAGTAAACTTAGCGTTACTCGACGTGCCTGCCGCTTTACAGACATCACAAGCTTGACACGTGGCAAGAGGCAATCGTGATGTTGCCTCAGCGTCGACATTTAATTCAGTTCAGTGCATCGCGGTGTATTTAAGTCTGAAGCACATGATGCAACTCTTGAAGCAAGGTTTTCAAGTGAAACGCCCGTCTTATCGTGCTAATTCATAATCCCATACCATTCCTCTGATGAAGACAATAGGTTTATGTTGTTGACTTGTTGGTATTTGTTCATAGCAGGCATCTAGAAATGTTGGGATCCTTTTCTAAAAATCAGCTTCGGGCTTTCAGCTGAGACAGCTCCTTGAACAAAACCTTGCCAAGAACAGTTTTAAACTATGTTTATGCTTCTTCCTCGGCAAAACCGAGATGTTGACAGCTCTCAGGAAGTTGTGCTGCCCAGCGCACGAACGAGAACATAATCACTAAATCAGACCAGGCTTCAGGCTTCCTGTCAGTGTCGGTCGCGGCCATTCGGGTAGTTGGCAGAGAGAAGCACGATGCTGTGCAGAAGCAGCGACACCTCTGAGTCTGCGGGAGAACGAACAGAAGACATGCGAACAGGAGGGGTTAAAGGAACAGTTCGACCTTTTGGTGGAGAGTTAGACACCACTTTCATATTAGAGGAAGGGATGGGATGAACTACTGAATGTGTGATAGCAGTACAGATATCTGCATGAAGTATTACATATTCTAATTCATGCTAAACTAAGCTAATCAGCTACCGAATCATGTTTACTGCACAGACGACAGTGGCATCAATCCACAAAACGTAAAGAATGCAGCACATGCAAATTACAATACCTTTCAGTGTGGATGACACCTGAAGCCACTGGGATAACCACTCTCGACACTGGTTAACGCCCAGACTGTTAGAATTGAGCCCCCGTAAGTAGCAAGCCTGCCAAAGGAAAAATATTGTTTATTTATGACGAAGTTAAAAGAAAATTGCGCAGGTTTCTATCCACGGTGCGTTTCGCCAGTGACCTGTCTGAGTTCGGAGTCGCTCAGCTGGTGGGGGCCCAGCCTGCTCAGCGCTCGGTCCAGCTGGAGCAGCTCCAGGCCGTGGCTGCTGAGCCGCCGGCCGATCAGGAAACCCGGGAGGTGAGGCGTCAGGAAGAGCAAAGGGCTGATGTGCCTCTGGGTTGGTGATGAAGGGAAGACACGTTCTGGTTAGTAGCGTTCAGGTTCATGAGTGTTTGTGTGTGCAGGGATTTGAACTGACCATGTGATCCACACTCATCCTCCTGATACCCAGAGGGGGTCCAGAGAACAGGCCCCGGACGGCGAGGATTTCAGACACTTTGGGGTTTTCCCCCCTCTGCACCTGGAAAACGCACAGAAAGACAGACACTCAGCTTTAGGACACAGAGCCCACCCGCCATTCATACAGGACTGTAGGAATAAGTGTGTTTTATTTATACAAGCAAACATGGAGAAATGTTTGTGTCTGTTTGATCAAGTGTCAGTGTAAGTAGTGGTACCTTGACTTACAAGTTTAATTCGCTCTGTGACGGAGCTCGTAACTCAAATTACTCGTATGTCAAATCAGTTTTCCCCATTGAAATGAATTGAAATGCCATTAATCCATTCCGGGCCCCCAAAGAACACCGCACATAGAATGTACTGCAATAAACTGGTTTGATTAAGTATAATGTGCAGCATTTACCTTGGAGATCAGACGACTTGAGGATGCTGACGGAGGCGGAGGAGAGAGACACGGGATGCTGGGCGGATGTTACGGCGTTCACTGTGGCGTTCACTACGCCAACTAGCGGTGCGGTATCTGAAGCTGGCTCGCAACCCGAATTTTAGCTCGCGACTCGAAGCAAAAAAAAAAATCTTGTATCCCGAAAAACTCGTAAGTCAAGGTACCACTGTAGTTCAACTCCACTATATTTGACAACAGTTTATGTACGACTGTAGTTATTAGTTACTTTTCCCTTGTCGTGAACCATAAATCACATATAATCTCTTCAGTGCTCAGGAATATTGGTTTACAATATATCCATTATTACAGGGCTGACAGGAGTTATACCTGCCCATCCCTAAATGTTTACTGGTCAAAAATACGGTTAAACGCCTGCTCTTCATCGTCAAGCAGAAGAAGAATCTTAAATTAGGTTTAAGGCCAGTATGTGTAAGAGGAGAACATACATTTCTGATGCGTCCACTCACTTTAGCACACAGGTCCTTCAGGCGACCCTGCAGCTGACCGTCTTTGACCTGTCGGCTCGTGTTCTCGAGCCCGTTGAGCACTGGCTGGTGGTGCCGGACCCTGACGGAATGGTAGACTTGCTGAAACTCTTCCTGCTGCTTGGGAGTCCAGAAATGAGGGATCAGGAACTGGCGGGGGTAAAAGTACCTGGGGAGGATGGTAGCAGTGAGTGGGGAATGAGTATGACTCAAAAAGTCCGCAGTCGGAAACAAAACAGTGGTAATTTCGCAGCAACTCACATCAAGACAAAAACCAGGTAGTTGGCAAAGGGAGGGATGGATATCACCATCAGTGGAATGGCCTTGATCAAGTTTCTGCGAAACTGCAAAACAAATTTGAAGCAAACAGACAAAGACGCGGTGAGATAATACACATTTCAGACCTGAAATGAAGCATCGGCGAGCTCTTAAATAAAACTACATCTTACTCGTAAACATGTCAAGGCAAGAACGCAGCACTGACACCCGGACATCGGATTTAATCTGACAATAAGATAAGACAATAAGACATGTCTGCAGATGATATCAAACACCACAGTAAGGATGGTTTGCAGCCTTTGTCTCGTGTAAAATAGTTTAAATCTAAGTCTCCACATATTGTCATTTCCCCACAAAGGCAGCCGATTTGTCACATTTTTATTGTTTTCAGTGTTTTACTCATAAAATGTAGTCATTTATTTTCCTTTTTTGCCATTTAAATCTGATTTTTTTATTTCTGAATTGTCATTTGACAAATTTTAAAACATCCAATTTTTCTTTTCTGCCTCATTTTTCTTTTTAATCATAACTCCAAAATACTAATATATAATATATTTTTTCTATTTTCCTTTTCAATTTTTATTATGGGTTGCATCGACCCCTGTCAATTGGACTTGCCTTGTGTATAGGCATGTACCTATACACATGCCTTCACTCTCTGCTTAACTGGTTTCTTCTTTCCTTGCGATAAGCTCAGCCCTTCGTCTCCTTTCTCACTGTTATAATAAAAATGCCATTTCCTTTTTTTGGGGCTGTAAAATCGTCCTTTCTACCTTTGTTCCTTGTTCCATTTTAATATTGTACTCATGTTTATTGGAAGAATCATTGGCCTCTTGATCCTTTTCTTTGGAGATGTACGACAAAGTTTGGCCGAAAAAAAAAACAAATAGCGCAGCTTTTGACTTTTGTTACGATGTGTCAGTATTCTGAGCAGAACTAATGGTGGAGTCTTACAACAGCTACACCAGGTGAAGCCATTATGATTTCTGTGAATTCCAACGTGACAGCAATAAAGGCAGTGGAATCCATTTTATTCTTATCTATAACCACCCAGTTTCTTCAAGTGTGGTGAGGCACATTCGGTAAGGAGGCCGCACCTGTCTCAGTTTCTCCATCTCCCTGTAGGACAAATCCTTGAACTGCACTCCTTGCAAGGCCATCTTTATTTTAATCGTCTTCACATCTTTGGCATCTTGTAACAGTAGCTTGAATCCTGTGACGATCCAAAGACGAGAAAGATGTTGTTATTTATCATAATCTAAAAGTGGATAAAACATCTAAAAACAACCCCACTTTGCAACGTGCCTCTGCGTCACACCATCGCAAAACAGTGAAGGCGTAGCTGCCATGCGAGGTGCTGCATCAGGATCAAATGTGGTTCGGCATTTTTCTGAAGGAGACTGTGACACTGAGGAGGGAAGAGCTGTGAACTGGACCATAGTCGCCCTGTTTGAACACTCTTTGTGCTTTTGTACAACCTGCGATGTCACAAAATTATAAATCAGCTTAAGTTTTAATTGTGAAAACTTTTTTTTTTTTTTTTTTGTTTTACAATGCTTTCAATCACACCTAACATGTACATATATTGCTTGACATGCTTGTGTTTCCATGCTTAAATCCACCCTACAGCCTGATATCCATTTAGACTGTGCTTAAGGCTTCAATGCATCAATTTTGAATTTAAACTAAGGCTAAAACGTGGAGCTATACACAGAAAAATGATAAGTGTGCAAAACAAAATCATCAGACGCGACCCCAGACATTTGCATGTAGAGTATGTAGAGCAGAAAGCCAGTGTTGAAGACTTCAGATGTGAGTTATTAGTGGACTCACCTTCCAGGAAAGTGTGATAGAGCAGATAGAATCGGGGAAATCGCCTTTTGAGGAAAGCTTCGTATTTGATATTCGCTTTCTGGAGCTTGGAGGCGACATACCGACTAATGCCTCGTCTAACTTTGGACGATGTGTAGTGTCTACACAGGGGCAGCCTGTGAAGTAGATAGAGATGAACGCGGGTAACATCACTGCTACCGCTAAAAAGCATCTGTCAGGAGTTTCCATTGATTCAAACCCCGGAAATCAAATAATTTGGTAGTTTAGAGCTGGATGTGTGTCAGTGACAGTGTAAACTACCATCATTTAAATGTTCCACATCATGCTGTTTATGATAAAATGTTCCTTATCAAATAAAATACATGGTTGAGCATATCTAGATATGCAGCTAGCTTAGAAAAGGCTCAACTGAAATGCGGGTAAACACACTGACAAACTGTGGACGAATACGCTTTACGCGGTCTGACACATACCTGGACTGGTGGGACACGTGTGGCGAATAAAGGCCATTAGTTATCCTGTTTGTCCTGAGACCACACAGTCGTATCAAAGACAAACGGCTACACAGGCTCGAACAGGACAGCGCCATGTTGGACACCGGGGAGCCCCGCGTAGTTACCGTAATGACGCTAAAATCGGCCGCCGTTCAGGTACCGTAATGTCTGCTGTATACATAAACTGTAAACCACAATTATGAAGTAAATTAAAGCTGAAAGCGCACAGATTTTTAAATATTTTTAAATACACAGAGCTGCTATTACTTTGTTAGCATACAATGGCCATAAAAAACATAGGGTGGAAACGTCTCATTATAAAATATAGCAGGTGGAGAGAGAGAGGACAGAGGACATACAGTAGCACAATACTGTACTGCATAAACTAATAATAATGCAAATACTTGGAATAAGTAAAATAATGTTAATATGTTACAGTATTTTATATTGTGTAATTCCCACTTTTAATTAGATTAATTATTTGAATACTTCTTCTAACACTGCACAAAACATAGAACATATATCTTCTCACTGCTATCAGCTGTTATGCATTTTCAAATGTTTTCGCTTGGTTACTTCAAGCTGAAACATGAAACCAGCGTGGACACATTGATGGAGGGCAGAGCATAGTTGTTTGGG
This sequence comes from Datnioides undecimradiatus, assembly GCA_008933995.1. Taxonomy (NCBI): domain Eukaryota; kingdom Metazoa; phylum Chordata; class Actinopteri; order Lobotiformes; family Datnioididae; genus Datnioides; species Datnioides undecimradiatus. The sequence goes on along the minus strand of WARS01000071.1, from coordinate 5,034,104 downwards.
CTGAACAGGAAGTCACGTGACTCACGCCCCGCTTTGTTAAACCAGAGGGGGACCAATAGTTTAGTTTTTCGCTGGTGGTCACGAGCCGGAGTCACACAGAGGTTCCTAAAAAGTTTTCTTTCGTGGTAACTTTACGTTTTTTAATTGAAGGATTGAACTAAAACTCCATGCACTTTTAACCTTCTAAATATGCATTTAACTTTGCTCGTGCCGGTAGTGGGTAAATAGCTGAATTAAACTTTTTTTGTTTTAGCTAGCTGACCTAGACAACGTTAGCAGAGGGTTCAACTGAGGCTAGACGCTGCGCCGAGCTGCGTTCAATGACTGGAGCCGTGCTAGTAATTGGAACCAATGGAAAATGTGGTACACAGTTAAATGAGAAGTTCAATTAAAGGCGGCGACGCTCCTTCAATACTTTACTCTAATGTTGGCGTTAACGTTACACGTCCAGTTGTGGAGAACCGACACCTCCCAGCGCTTTGTTCCAGTTAGTTGTTAATAAGCCTCACCTGTCTAGTATCTACCTGAGACCAGGTGGTGTTTTTAACCTGCCTGGGAGGAAAATAAGCCCGCAGGCCTCTGTTACTGCGGCACTGGAATTGAAAACACCTGAAGTAAATCAGTCTTGCAGTTAAAGGGACCCTGTGATCCTGTCCAATTACTAATCTTACGTTTAAGTCGGACTGAAACTAGGCGTGTGCAGGTAATTTGGGGATATGTTCAAAGGCTGCATGAGCAATCGGTCTCACTGGAGGTGATAGTTATGTGGTACATCTCGTTTCTGTGGAGTTGGACATATTCCTGCAGATATGCAGATCTGATTGGTTGCTATGGTACTGCAGCTTTTAAATGTTGCATGTGCACCGAGTAACATGTTGGCGTTTGCTTTAGTCTACATTGTTTGGTTTAATTTGTCCATTCCAGGACCTTCCCAGTTTGCCAGTTAGTGTGTCCACACTAAATCCCTGCTGAGTTGGAAATGGCAACCAACTTTAGTTTTGGAACCACTAGTGGCCCATGCAAGACTGCCACTGCTGGGAGAGCACAGCTGGCAGAGGAAATGGGTAAGACTGGAGCCGCATCTTTTTTCCCCCCAACATATTAATCAGTGCAATAAATGTACTTCTGTTCTTATTGGACTTTAAAGATGAAAAAGGAAACTGTGACCCAGACAAACTCCTGCAGTGCCCTTTTGACAAGAACCACCAGATTCGGGCCTGTCGCTTCCCTTACCATCTTATCAAGTGCAGGAAGGTGAGTTTGGCACTTATTTATGGCATTAAACTACAGTAGCTATGGATGAATAAATGAGAATTTTTTTATTTATTTATTTTTTAGACGCAGTACATACTGTAATTTGATTGGTCTAGAAGCTGGACCAGTCAAATTACAGTCGAGTCTAGTTATTTACACATTTTAACTAAAACTTTGATCTGTTTTAATGTTTTTTTTCTTACTGACCTGTGCTGTTATCTTTCCTCATCACGCCATAAGTTTGTCACTCTTCTCTCACTGATCATCAGAATCATCCGAAACTGGCCAGCGAGCTAAAAACCTGCCCTTTCAACGCTCGCCACCTGGTCCCCAAGCACGAGCTGACTCGCCACACTGAAACCTGCGAGGACAGAATATCTCTGGACACAGAAGACCGTAAGATTGTCGCCTTGTCTTTACACTGCAGTGTCGACGTGTGTGTGTGTGCGTGCGCAGCGTTCCTGACTCGGATTCTGCTCTGTTGACAGGTGAACGCACGAACGGACATTGTAAATGGCAGGTCCCAGTCAGTACTTGGGTAAACTCGAACGCAACTGAGGACTGGGACAAAGGTAACATAAATGACTTGTTTCTCATGCACTTTTCAACAAATTATATTTAACACATCTGACAACAAGCTTCAGAGCTGCTGGTACTTGTAATTTCTTAATTCCATTCTCAGCTAAGCTAACAGTCTCTTGCTGCATCTTTACCATACACACAAGTAGTAATTTAATTTTCTACCACCTGCAAGAAAATTGTGTATTTTCCAAAATCAAAATGTCTCAACTAATAAACAGTTGGTGCTTGAGTTATAATATTTTTATTCATTCTGAACCAGACTTTGAAGAAATAGTTGTTTGTTTTTTTTTAATGTTGTCTGTCTTGCTTTGCAGAGGTGGCTGATGATGCTGTTCCATTCGTGTGGGGTACAACCACCGTCCTGAATCAACAGTAAGCGGCCCACTCGTCCAGTTTGCCTCAGCTCTTATAGATCTTTGTGCACATTTCCTTTGTCCTGTTTTACCTGATATTATGTCTTGTTTCTCTGCAGACTGGACAGGACTCCGACCAACAATCTTAGTCCAAAGTTTAGAACGCCTAATACCCTGCCGTGGTCGGGGTTATGAGCCTTAATTTGTGCTGACTGCATGTCCCAATTATACAGAGGCTTAATATAGGCCTGTTTTATGTGTGGGTGCACAGACTGATTCTTAAAAGTTTCTTTTCTTGTAAAGTTTTAAATTTCTACAATATTTTTCCTTAATTGGGTCAGGTTTGCAAAGTGTTTTAGTGAATTGAAGTGACAAACACATTTAAATGCAGAATGTTTAGAGCTGAGGCCACTAGTCATTTTCCCCTGTATTGTCTTCGATTATCCCTTGGATTGGCTTGCTACATTAAAACGTTTTCAAATAGTGTGGTGGTTAATATTGAAATGAATCACATGTTGTTGTAATCTACCAGGCTTAAATATTAAAGGCTTTTTTTACACTGGAGATCATTTAATGGAGTATCTTTTTACTGAAAGATTCATTTTTACCTGCAAATGATCATTTGCGGTTGCCAAATGCATGTACGTACAGGCTGCAGTCACTGTGCAAACACATTGCACAGTACGAGCTCTTGTAGTGTAATGAGCTAATGTAAGGTTCTTCCTGTTATCGGTCTGTTCTTCCCTAAAATGGGTAAACAAGTCACAGTGTTAGAATGCATTTGCAAGCTTTAACTAAAATATGAATCGCACTGGGCCAAGAGTTTAAATTCATGAAGTTTATTTAGTAAAACTGTCTAAAACAGGCCTGAATCGACCATCACTGATCAGTGCAAGGTCATGAAAGCAGAATGCAAAAATAATCTGGAGCAACGCACCAGAAATAATTGTGGAAAGAATTTTAAAAAATGACAAAATAAGGCTAATGGGGAAAAAAATAAGGAAATGGTAATGAAGTGTGAATGAAGAGATGAGAAGGAGCTGATAGGGCCCCTGCACACACACGCAATGAAAACAAATACATGAGCTGCAAGACAGGGCATGTTTGTCCATGGCAAACTCTAATGTAGTGGCTGTTAAACACATTTATTGACGGCGTATCATAGTCGGTCTTTCAGATTCTCATGAAAACAGCTGTGCTAAACACATTTACAGTGAAGTTGCACAGCCACCGGATGGCAGCACTGGTCAATTTCTCACTCAAGAAGCAACTGAAACTCTGACATAATCACAATCTGCCCACTTCTCAGCCCCTTTGAAACTGAATTCCTGTAATTTAATTATCTGCTTTTGATTCCAGTGTCTCCTCTAGATATCAGTTATTTTTAATACAGAAATTCTTATGCATAAAGTTTCAGATTTGGCAGCTGAAAGGTTTATTCGGTGAAATGCTTCCAGGTGAATGCTGGAGGAGTGAGTTCAGCGCGATGAGTGCCAAGATAATCCCAGTTGTGTGGGCGGCCAGCCAGCGCACTCTGTCGTATCTAAGTGGCATTATTGATTTCATGTGATGACCGTCTATTTTAGTTGTGGCTATTATAGGAAGTGTTCAGATGGGCTCTGTGCCGCCCCTGTCAGAAGACCCCTCAGAAGGGACTACGTGCAGGACCTGTGGTCTATATGGGACCTCTCGTGTCTATCGCGGAACCACTGCCTCCCCTTAGATGTACTGTATATTTATGACTACCTATACGAAGTGTTTACTGGGTGACGTGAAGAGAAGCTCATGTTAGGTTTGAACTTTTGAACATGTCACTGACAAGGCTTAAATATCATATCCAGTTTGAAACTTAACTCATTAATTGATGCCACACCTGCATGTCATCGGGTGTCACACCTATGAGAAGCTGCCTGCAGGTGCTGAGTATGACTCTGTTTGTGACCAAAAAAACCTTGATCAGTTGATTTTAATGTTTTGCTTTGAAAATAATTCTTGTTGTAGAGTAAAAAGTACATTTGCCTATTTCAAAAAAAGGAAAATATGCATGTAAAGAGAAGTACTTAAGTTCTGTAATTTAAGTTAAATAATTATTTACTTTATATGTTTTTTTCATTTTATATGTTAACTTGATTTCATGCACTTATTTACTTCTCATGGTTGTCATGGGTTTTATTACACATGTAAACTTAATTGAGTACATGTTATTTTGGCATTGACAATATCATATATGTGACCTTATGAAATTGTCATTTTCAATGAGGAAGTAGTTGTTACATACCTTATTTCCTACCAGTTAATGTCAGACCAAATTGTTTTCTTCTAAAATAATGTTTTTGTGATTATTGATCAGTAATTTAACATCATTGATTAATAACTTTTTTTGGCTAGAGATCGATCCATATCTATATACACACTTCTGCCCACCAGCAACCAAAATGAAACTAAATAGCCTTGGTACATCCTGTCCCAGACTGAGTGCCCAGCACACAGCCAGTGGGAGATTCACTGTATGTTCCCTGGAGCAATGAAAAGAACTTGTAAAAACCGTGTAATATTAGTCTCAAGACATGTCCTGTCTGTTATTTGATCAGCTTTATGAATGCATTTTAAATGATGGTGTTTTTAAGGTGACATCAACCTTTAAGACAGAGATATATGTCAATGCTGGTTCCAAGCTGGTTTCAGTTCCCACAGAAATCAGTATTTACAACAAATCTTGCAATCACATCACACAAGATCTGTTACTTCACTGGGTGAATAATTCATGTTTTAAAGTGAGTCTGATGTCCACAAAGTAAAGGCATTTCAAAATGCTTAATGACAAATCAGAGCTCACGTGTATGTTTAAGATAATAGTCTGATAAATAGTAGCTTGCATGGCCACTTTGGACCAGACTTGAAATAGCTGTTGGATGGATTGCCATGACATTTCCTACACAAAGTCACGGTTCCTAAATGATGCAGACCCTTGTTTATTAACCAAATACCTGCAAAGCTAACGACAGCCATGTTAGCTATAGCTATAGCTATAGAATTTAGCACTAATGTGCAAATGTTACTGTGCTAACATGCCAAAAGATGGTAACCATGGCTAACCTAATCTGCTAGCAGCAGGAATTAGCATGTTAGCGGTGTAATTGCGAGTGTGCTGGTGTTACCATTGAGCTAAGCACAGCCTCACAGAGCCACTGGCATGAATGTAGAGAGGTTATATCACGCTGCTGCTTTAACCGAGATGTGACTCTTATGAACCTAATCACGCTCACGCTGGCTCCTGGACACCCTGCAAACAAGTTTCAGGCACGCACCCAGGGCCCGTCGCCTGCAAGTGAAACCAAAGCCTCTCTGTTGATCTTATTTTATAAATCTGACATTCTCATATTCTCATAGAAATAAGACCCCTGCACAATGTGTAGTGAACAGTCTGTACTCTGGAACTGACCTCTAATCCTGTAACTCTGCCTCAAGTCTGCGATCCTCTATTATCACTGGCATTTCATACTTCATTCAGACAAACCGTCTTCCAGCTGGTCTCGTTTTCCTCATTTTCCACTGAGACATGATGGGTAGATCATGAAAGAGCTGCCCTGCCCACCTTATCATTATCAGCGTAACATTACTCACATATGTTCTATAATCAGAGTGGCACTGGCTTCATCCAACTGCTCTTGTTGCATGAGTGTATCAAGGACATAACTTGCTTTTCCGTAACACGTTCTTTTGCAACGTAGGCATCTAAAAACTCAAGAGATGCATGAGATCAGTTGGTTTATGCTTCAAATAAAGTAACTTTATGTTATCTCCAAAGTTTAGAGCGACATCAGTTCTTAGTATTTGGTATGACAACAGATCAGATCAGTATCACATCAGCACCAATGATATAAATCGACTTTCTTATGCAGCACATCATCCATGACTGACCATGTAGATTTTCATCAAGTCACGCGTTATTATGGTTAATAAGTTAAAACAAATCACTTTATTCTATTTTAACTCAAAGGCAACTCAAAATGTATTATTAATTCTGTCAAAATCATTAAAGCAGCAGTAAATAATGTGCACATTGTGTTGGAGGCGTACATAAAGGTTTTAAATGAAATGGCTCCAATGAATCTGATGTTGTGCTCATAGCATGCGGTGTTAAGAATGGGGACGCGACCTTCTTCTTTAGCAAACTAGCTGCAGCCATTAGACACGGGGAAACAAAAGTGCAACCACCACCACCGAAACCCAAACACCAACCTGCCCACCAAACAACTGTCAACCATGAACACAATGAACACACCTCCTTTCACATGTAGCAGCATGCAACATTTTGCATACTGTAGAATTTGGACTGGATCAGACCTTGACGGATACTAGATCGGATTTTTGAGGCTAATGTCCATGTTAGAGAGTTTAAAAGTAACTAATAATAAATATTTTGGCCATAATTCTGTTTTTCCTTCTCCTTTTTTGACATTAAGAGACAACGTTAACTAAATCCGTCAAATTTTGTTATTAAAGACTTACGGCCTGGATGGATTTGCACTAACTGGGACTGTTTAAAGTTAATAATAAAAACATATCAGCGCTCTCTGGTGGCCAAATGCTGTAATAAACCTTGTAAAAACTGTAAAAGTGCGTGCTCCTGTCTGTTACAGCCAACATACTGTATTTGATACTATATATTGGCAATAAGCGATCATGGCGCTGACATACCGGACTATTTATCAGTGAAGCTCCACTGTGTGTGCAGTCTGGCTCTGTTCACGCGTGATTGTCGTTACTTAGCAGGGAGCGAGATGTCTTTAGCCACACAACTGGATGACAATACTGATCAGTCCAACAACTCCTGGACTGATCTTTCTACACACATTCATGATCTCCAGAGGATGATCCCCTGATGTTTCCTCTAGCGCCACCATGAGGCTTTTGGTTCTGAGTGAAACGTCCCAGCAACTTTTGAATGGATTGCTGTGAAATGGCTTCAGCCTGTGGTCACTCTTCCTGTTGATTTAATCGGCCTTGCTAGTTCATGACCCTCATGACCTCTTTATTCCTACTGACTTTGCCTGATTATGCATCATAGAGGTCCACGTGCCATCAACAGGTGCACCTGAGTAATCTATATCATCTATAAATGTTTATTTTATTGCCAGGACTTGCAGTTTTTCCACGACAGTAACGTGAAGCTGTAAAAGGTGTACATTCATGTTTTGACATACACACATGCATGTGAGAGTGTGACACTATACAATGATGAAGTAGTCTGGGTTACTTGAGACCAGCCTGGGAATTCCACCAGTTTCTAAAAAGAGCCCAGCACATAACTGGGAGGGAGGTGGACGGGGTTACATTTTTCAGCAGGATGTTCTGATCTGCTGCCAAAAGAAGAACTTACACTTGACTCAGGCTGGCAGGCTGCTGGCACAGCACTGCCACACAATGGAAGAATAAACAGTACACTAACACACTGAGTATAAAGGGAAGACTATTGTTAAACTGCAGAACAAGAACCAGTGGCACCTATCTTTTAAGATAATACTCCAACTGGGCAAGCACGGGTCGGTGTGTGCCATGTGTCAGGGTTTGGTTCTGGTCTGGGCCGTTTGCTGCTTGTCCTCTCCTCTCTCTCTTTCCATTGCCTTTGCTGCCTCTCTTCAGCTGTCACTATCCAATAAAGCCGCAAAATGCCACAGAAGGAAATCTGTATCCGCTGCAGGAGCTGCAAAACCCAAAATACAGTGGACATGAAAAGTCTACACACCCTAAGGAAAATGCAGTTTTTATAAGATGTAAATAGAGAAATAACAAAAATGTACATTTCTGCTTTGTTCCAGGTTAAAAAAAACCCAAATAGTTAATCATTAGGGACATTTTAGTAAAACAAAGAGTGTTAACCATTCAAATTTGAAATCATGCCTGTAGGTAAATAGCATACACCTGCCGTCAGTGACTCTGATTTAAACCAGATTAAAGTCAGCTGTTGTTGTAGGATTTGCTTGAATGTTTGGGCTTGCATCCTACTGGAAAAGGCTGCAAAGAGAAATCCAATTACTGAATTGTACAAACACTTAGGAGAGAGATATAAAAGAATATAGTAAGCTTTGGATGAAGTTTGGATGGAAACCATGGAGCACTGACCTTGCCAGTCCAAGATGAATCTCCAAAGATAATGAGAGGACAAGGAGAAAACTTTTTATGGAGGCTGCCAAGAGACCAACCGCAGCACTGAAGGAATTACAGGAGTTTCTGGCACGTCCTGTTCAAACCTTACATGTTATAACCATCTCTGGTATTCTGCATATGTCGAGGCTGCACAGTAGGGTGGCATCAAGAAAATACAAGTGCGTCTGATATTATGCCAACAGGTGCATTCAGTTTCCTCAAACCATGTGGAACAACGTGCTCTGGTCTGATGGGTCAAAGGTTAAACCTTTCTGCCTTCTTTTTAAAGGATATGTTTGCCACAATGCAAAGAGACACCATACTGACTGTAGAGCATCATGCTTCGGGGATCCTTCTCTTCAGCTGGAGGGGATGATGAATAGCTCCAAATATCAAGATACTCTGACACAGTTCCTGCAGGCCTCCACCAGAAAGCTGAAGATGAAGGTGAATTTCATATTCCAGCAAAACAGTGACCCAAAGGTTACAACCAAGTCGACCAAAGTCCCAGAAATCACACTGAAAACATGTTAAATGACGCACACAGATCTGGAGAGACAGGAGATCTTTTCACAATTTAGAGGAAGTTGAACTATTTTGCAGAAGAGCGAGTCAAAAAGGAAGAGTGAAATACAATTCTGAATTATAGGTAAAGAGCAAAGAGAGGGGCCTCTACACAGTTATTTGTTGGACCTTTTAAAATCATGAATTTATAAGACTGTGTCGATTTTCTGTATCCACTGTACATCTCTCATTATTTTGAGTAAAGAGGACAAAAGACAGTTGAAATATGCAGTTTTAAATTTTATTTCTTGTTTAGCTGCAGTAAAATATATCATCTCGGTGTGTAAAAATAACAAGCCTGAAACAAAACGTATGTCTTTTTAACCCAGATGCAGAATACAGTTCATGTGGCAAAAACACCAGCAGGTTTAAAACAGATTAAAAATCATTTACATACGAGACCAGTGTATAAGACTGTACTGGATGATACACAGTATTCAGTATTAGCTGCTCAATGTCTATTCATGATACATGAATGATACTGCTGAATAAGCCTGTAGGTTTAACCTACTTTATTATCACCAAATACATATGGTGTCAATAATAAAGCAAACTGGAGATTTGAGTGAGTCATGCTTTAGATGTTAATGAGTGTGGACTCGTTAAGCATCAGAGTGGAGGGCTGGAAAGTTGCTCTAGTGAAGTAATCTGATTGTCTGAACCATGTGGGAGCACCTGACGCATTAAAACAGAAATATAATGGTCTGTCGGGCAAATTATGTGCAATTTAAAATCACGGCAAAAGATTGTTACCAATAAAGAAAAAGCAAAAACAATAACTGTGCTCATTACATTGTATGAATTTGAATTGTAACTTTTTGGAAAGTGCTTTTATCCTCCCTCCTTCAGAAATGCTTCCGTTCATGGCACCTTGTTGCATGTAAACAGTCACCTTTTGGTCCATGAGCTGGCCTGTCCGATTCCATCTGCAGAGTATTCATTATCCCGGAAACACAAACTAAGGACAAGGATTTTTTTTTTACATGGCTCCACATACGTGCGACTTCTGCAAGTCATTTACATTAGAATTCAGAAGTAACCCCTTTCCTTCAGAGTTGCACAGTCCCTTGGGATTATTATTCCTCTTAGCTTCTTGCAGTTTCCCTTAACACTACTTGAAGTACAAGTGCTCTTTGGTTTTTACAAAAACTACAGATTTCACATTACAAATGGTCAATCCTCTGTCACACACTCAAAATGGAAGCGTATCCATGAAGATTTTGTCCACAATTGGTGGAGGGGGAACAATATCTTCTAATTTAAGGTAAAAGATACGCTGGAGGCCTTGAGTGCACAGAGTCCTGAGCTCAGGCAGCTTCCCGAGAAGTCTGGACAAGTAATTGGGCCGCAAAGAGTCAGAGCTGCATCCGGAAACGTAATCTTTAAGGCAGGTGATGAGCTGGTTCTGCAAGTCCTCCACGCGCCCCGGCTCCTTAAGACCATGTCGGTCTGTGGAGGAAAATAAGATTTTAGGGCTTAAGCTTCATTATTTTCACTTCGCATAAACATCAGAAAGATGTTTTCAATCATTTACACTTAACTCATTTGATTTCAATGAGCTTTATAAGACTCAAACTCCAGCTTGTATCTGGTAAACCTTTGCACAAAGCAATAACTATTTTAAGAGGAGTCCAGAGCTAAAACGGACACACCCTGGTGCTGTCAGCGGTGTTAATGCTGCTACGTTGTAACAATCCAAACTGAGGAAGTGGGTTTAAGCCTGAGATCCCCAGTTCTAAAGTTAGACGTGTGACATGGCATTCAAGTACGACCAAAGCTCTCACCAGTGATTATGACTAGGGCTGTGAGACAGGAGAAGGAGGAGACGTCCAGCTTCATGCGATGGAGGGCTTGAGAGAACTCCAAGATGGAGTCAATCCAGTCTCCAAAGCCTCGGACGCACTGCATTTTGTGAAGCACGGTCCCGTTGCAGAATATGAGCTTGTCTGTTTCAGGATTGGAACTTCAAAAGAAAAAAAACCCCAACAACATCGTTTGTTGATTTCATGCAAAGCACAAGCAATATTACATTAGAGTTTATCCGATAGACAGGTGACAGTTTACAGGAGGCTGCTTTTACCGGTATGCAAGGCGCAAGATGAAGAGTTCAACAAACGCAGATTCCAGCAGCAGTTCCTGGTCTTCCGGGCAGAACTCAGTGAAACCTGGGATGCTCTTCGTCCACTTCCTGATGATGTCCATGGATGCTGTGAGCAAGTCATAAAACTGCTTGATGTCGCTCGCATCCTCCTTCTGGTTTGGGCTGACCTCTGTATCATCATACTGAAATTGCAGACAGCAGGGAAGGTCAAGCCAATGCCGAGGAAAAGGAGGGAATCTGTTTGTTTGGTTGTTTGTTTGTTTGTTTGTTTACCTTGGAGTAATCCAGTTTCCCAACACTGGGGCCCGACTCAATGTGAGCTCTCACAAGTGATGCGATCATGCTCACTGGAGACACTGTCGTAGTGGTGTCCTGGACCACTTTGGGCTTGGACGGTAGGCGACCTCTTCGTCCTTTGAGGCTGTCCGTTCTCACAGCTGCACAAATGGGGGACATCAACTGTTACTTTCAGATCATCTTCATAATTCAGCCACCATTCATCGATCTATTTGTACTCAACTCACCTTCCCTCACCATGCCTACAGCTAGACACTTCTGGAAACGGCAGAACTGGCATCGATTCCGCCTCCTCTTGTCCACGGGGCAGTCCTTGTTGGCGAGGCAAACATACTTGGAATTTTTTTGGACTGTTCGCTGTGAAATTAAGAAGGAGGACAACTCTGAATACATTGCAACGATGGCACAAATCATTCAGTCAGAAGACACGTTTTCTTCTTTGTGTGGTAATGAGTTATTACCTTGAAAAACCCTTTGCATCCTTCGCAGGTGCGGACCCCATAGTGCTGACAGGAGGCGTTGTCCCCGCACACAGCGCAGCAGCCCTCATTTCCACTGGGACTTTTTAAATGGGGTGATAAGCTCCCATCCAGCTCGTCAATGCCATCCAGGCTACGTCCTTGCTCCATCATGACGGCGGGGAAGTTCATTGCAGACGGATGATTGCAGGTCAGAGCGAATGGATCCTGCTCTTGCAAGTGTGGTTGACTCAAATGAGACATATCCTCCACAGACCCTGAACCAAAAGTGAAGAAAGAGGGCACATGTGGTGCTGAGGTCTCCTCTGCCGCCCAGTATCCCGGACTGGGCGAGTACGGCCCAAAGGCTGAATCCCAGCTGGAGGCATGCTGACCCTGGAATCCGGGGGTTGAAGGAGATGAGGCCGACGCGGGGCTGCCAAAATAATCAGACCCAGCAGGGGAAGCAGCCTCATCCGGGTAACTCAGGGTGAACGTACCAGGGTAGCAGCCATAAACCTGGAGATCATCCAGCTTGAAGCTTGACGATGGAGCAACGTGGGCAGGGGCTGTGGTGAACTGACACGAATACGTGTCAAAATCAGCCACCTGAGTGCCCACCAGGGAGTTGATGCTTGGCAGGGATGGAGCAGAGAGGTGGTCCCGTGGGCTGCTCATATCGACAGCAAGCCTGGAGATAAAGTCTGCGCTTTGAAGCTCTGAGCTGCCAAGGTTGGTCTCACAGGGCGATCCATGCTGGGGGTGTATGCAAGTCATGGCTGCAAGAATGAAAAAGACATAATGAAGAATGTTAGAGCCAAACCATCAAGCCATGGTCAGTTAACCCTGCAGAAATGAGTGGCAGGGGTAGTTTACAGGCCCAGGAGCTCAAACCTCAACATTTAGACATTAAATCAATTTTGTTGTAATCTAAATTAGGTTTCCACAGATCAGTTGCTCTACCAGATGCTTTGGGGGTGTGTCCCAGTGCAGTTGCCCAGTTGATAACCCAACCTTCCCTCAAGCACAACAACCTGCTCAGAAATGAATCTGCATCCATGGTTGTAAGATTTCAAAAACAAACAACTAGATAGTGCACCGCTCTTTATAGCAACAGTATTATATCATCTTATACTTTGTAGTAAATACGGTCAGCTGCACATGCCTGGTGATACAGTAAGTAGAGTTGACTTTCAGGCAGGGGCCCAATGCCAGCATATGAGGCACACGTTACCAATGGAAAACACTGGGGCGACATCCCTGCTGCACTTTGCGCTTTCCAAACGTTATTTTAATACTCAAACTCATCGCTGCTGCGGATTTAAATGAATCTCGGTGCCATTATTGCACTATCATGTATTCGTGCAAACAGTTTGCTGTCTGCACAGTGAGTGGTAAGGAGGCGGCTGCTTTATATCGGATGAAGAGTCGTTTTAATTCTCAGTTGTCACTAACGCTGGAGTTGTAATGTTTCAAAACAAGTTATTTCCGCATTCAAGTCTGCTGTGTTAAAAGCAATAATAAATATGCCTTACCTGTTGAGATCGTCTACAAGTGTTTTAAAGTGTCTGCACTCCACAAACGACCATCAGTCATTTCTCGTTCATCCCAGCTGAGGAGCAGTCCGGCCGCTCAAGTCCAGACACCACTTTTATACCACGAGCTCCATCGTACCCATTACGTCAGTGAAAGGTTTCCATACAAGGCTGGGCGGTGGGCGGGGAGATTTCCAGGCTGCGGCCAATCACGGCGCGCGTCCGAGAGAATAGACGTTTGATGACGCACTCCGGGATTCCGTTGACGCGCGTACAGCGAAGAACCGCAGCATTGTCCTCCTGCAGCTCTCACACGTACACACACACACACAGGCTGCTAAATTAAACTCGATAAAGCGGAGTATAACACGATATTTTGAGCAGGAAGAGGCCGACAAAGCGTCACTTTGCACAGTCGATATTATAAAATAATTGAACTCATCACAAGCGTGTCTTTGTTGTACTTTAGTGAGGTTTTACTGAGAAAGTGGAAAAATATGATTTTATGATTTATAAACAGGAAGTCATGGTTGCTTCGTCAGTTTCTATCTCTATTGGCAAATGGAAAAATATTTTTATCGTAAAAATAAAGAGAAATATGTATGGGAGGGGGGGGATCTAATTTAATAAAAACATACCTACAAAATACCCGTATTTGCTCTCTGAAGGGGCAGAGATGTGCCCAAGCCCCAAAGGCTCTGAGTTTACTGTGTCTGAGCTAGCTTGTGCTAATTTCATTGAAAATGTATTTGGGAACACGCGTCAAAAAGCACAATATCCTCGGATGTGAGGGCTTTAAGGTGGGTCCTGCTGTGAGTTTCTGTCTTGAAGATGGCCTGTTCGCTGAAAGACCTTGCTGTAAGACCTTTGCTGTCTTAATTTTGCGCTTCTGTCTTGCACGTTCCTTAATAAATCTTAATTAAATTGCCACACTGCAAATTGAAGTTCAGGTGGTATTCACGCGTAGAAAAACCGTACATACAGCACAGACAGTTGGAAGACTAAAGCGGGCCCAACAGGTTACTTTGGATACAAACAGGGGGTTAGACACAGTATGCCACCTGGACAACACAGTGTGATGCACTTGTGATAATAATTAGCTTTCTGCGGCGTATAATGTTGAATTATTTGAGACTGTCAGATGTGCTAATTCAAGGTCATTTTTAATTTAATTTTATTTATTTTCACTACATGCCTGAAACTCATACAAAGAGTATGGCAGGCCTTCTGTGAGCTCCCAGACCTTCACACATCTTCTATGACAGCTTTAGGTTGGGGACGTGTTTTAGATTGCTTCGTTTTATTCCAGCAGCTATTATACTTACCATTATGGAACAGCCAAAATACACAAATTTGTAAATTTAGTGAACATATAAACAAGTAAACTTGACTTTTTACATTTTTTGATATATTACGTGACTTTGTGGTATTGGATATGAGTAGACAGCTTTGGATTGGCCACTGCTATTGATCTTTGTGTATTGAAACTCTTCTTTAGACCGCATGTAAATGAACTGTCAGTGTGTATTTCTGTTTACAGGCTCGGTTTCCTTGAATTGTCCCTTGAGAAACAAAACAAAGTATTTTGGGCAGCACTTAATCTGAACTGAATTCCCCTTTTCCCCTGCTATTTGGTTTTTCTCCGTAACGATGCTCACTGACTCTGAATGACATTCATGACACCATGGTGGCCCCAGGGGAGGAAGAGCTTCTCACAATCTGGTGCATCAGAGGAAGCAGGCCACGTGCACACAAACGCACACTCACACACACAGACACACACATCCCTTCTGAAATTGAAATGCTCAAATAAATATAGCAACTGTTTGTGGATGAGAGCAGCACTATAAACCTCACTCTGGCTGCATTGCATGGTCGCCATCAGCTTCGAGAGCACATTCTTGGACGGTACACATTTTTGGCTCCAGGACCCGCAGTTTGAAGTCTGTGGTTGAAACTAATCACTCTCCCATTGAAGTCGGGTTTTTTCCCTGCGAATGACTGGGCATTTGTGATGTCATGCCAGCACTGGCTGGGCCTTCCTGCTGCACAGAAACTGATGTCACTGGTTATCTGATCTGGGTTATCGGACACAGGGCACATTCTGTGACTTCATCAAAATCCTTTCTTCGGATCTCTTTTATGTGCAGATTGAGGCAAAAGGGAAAAACAACTTCGAGTTACTTGGTGGAAGCACAAGGTTTCATCTGCATGTGTAGAAGCTGTGAGTTTTTGGATATTCCAGTATGATGAGCAACAAATGTGACCTTAAATGTGCAACTGTTCTCACACACATGCACACACACAGACGCGTACTTGTTATGTATTATCACATGTGCATAGCCAGAGCTACACCCACCACCTGTTGCTCCTTCCAGAGTGCTATTTTCGAGCTGAGAAGATGTTTGTCATTGTGCAGAAATCCTCCAGAACTTCAGTCCAATCTTGTTATAAAAGCACGTCTGTAACATCTCATTATGAACATGTGTGCAACAGGATGGCTGTGGGGAACCCATGAGGGAAGATCAGCATTGTAATGACTGACTGATAACAGAGCAATTTCATCAGATAGACCCGCTAATGCGCTAACTGTTACAGCCGGGCAGAATAAAGTCACAGCTGTTGAAATCAGTTGCTACTAGATCCCTGGTACTTTGCATACAGATGCAAAGGAGCCAGAGGTGATAGTATCAGCTGTGCTTTGCATCTTTTCCCCAAACTGCAGAGGATTCTGTGTATGCACCTCTATTAGTTTGTCTTTACAGCCTCAGTCACTGATTTGGGAATTAACAGAGATTAGGTTTGGTGATTTTAATTAGTGGCATTGATCATTCCTTACCAGTCATACACAGCAGGCCCCTGTATGAATAGGTTCTGGGTAGATTGCATAGTAATTATACAAATGCTGCTAATTATGCTATTATTATTCTAATATATCAAGTGTGCAAACTCAGATTTGTGATCATATGAACATTGACTAGGATTAAGACAAGCCAGTGGTAAACCCCACACATCCACTCTGACTCCTGACTAAGAAACACGGAGCGAGAACATAATGGGAGTTCAACAGCACCTGCCGCTTTGCCCGAACTGCAGTCACAACTGCAGGCGGTCTGCGGACATGCAGATAAGTTTGTGCCTGACACAGCTCATATTCAGCACCCAAAATATCAGTTCTCCCAGCGGGCAGAACATTGGGAACTCAAGGTGATCAGGTTCAGACTTTGTGCTCACTGGCTTCTTTACGCTAAGCAGTCACATTGATGGTTTTATGGGGTGTGTAAGGTGGGGATTGTCTGGATCCCTGCAATATGATATGGAGCCATGTTTGTGTACGTGTGTGAATCCGTATGTACTTCCTTGTGTTTTATTTACACGTAGACTTGATCTAATATTTAGTGTTTATACAGTTGTTCTAACACTCTTAGGGTCCTGAAATATAGAAACACCTGTGTGATGTAATGCAATGCAACAGCCGTGCAATAAATGCTGCCTTACTTCTAAAATAAGCACACTGTGCTAGCTGCTCTGTGAAGCTGTGCTGAGATGAATGCTAATGTCAGCGTGCTAACGTGGCCTTGGCGCTGATGGTTAACAGGTGTAATGTTTGCTGTCGTCCCATAGTCGTCAGAGTTTAGCGTGTTAGCATGCTAACACACAGCACAGCGTGAGTTTGGTAGGGATCTCATTGGTTTTGCTGGGATTTGGTCAGGAAACAAACCAAGGTGGACAAATTAAAAATCTGACCTGACGACGGCGCAAGTTTAAAAGTCTGATTCATCCTCTGAGGACCACGAATGCCTGTAAAAATGTCATTTTAAAATACAACACTACAAGGTATGCTGTTAGTAACTCTACTGAAACACCATCTTTCCAACTGATATGAACTGATTTAGTATTTTGAGCATGGTCATGATAAGAGCACTGTCTAACTCGTTGCTCCAATATCTCCTATAGGTGCTCATGGAGGTCATAATATATAAGTAAAATCATTTTGTTAGTTTTGCATCACCGCTGTTTTCTGCACGTTTTTCTTTTAATGTGCTACTGGTTGATGTTTTCTCGATGGAGACAATTAAATTTTATCATATCTTATTACTGCTTATTATGCATCATGGATTGATTGATCTGGTCTGGTCTAAATTCAAGAATAAGTAGAAAAAGACCTTTTCGTTAACACATTTCTAACTAAATTTAACTGTCATCTGTCCCAACACATTTTCAGTCACACTGTTGTGCTGACAGTGAACTACGTCATCAAACCAAAATGATAAAGTCTCCTTTTTTGAAACCGAAATGTGAAAAGTAGATGAAAGTTTGCGTGAAATGTCGGTAAACGTAACTTGTCGTGTGCCACTTTTTAACACCGCAACATGGAAAATGTCTCAAAAATGTGAAAAATGACAGACCAGGGAATGCGCATGTTTAGAGAAGCTGTGGGTGTTCGTGACGAAAACAGGACCAGGCTTCATGGTGACTCTTCCCTTTTCTTGCTTTTACGGTCCAAACACGTGACAGTTTTCAATCACTCTCACATTCCTCCATGAAGACTTAAGCCCCCACTGTCCTTATCAGGTTCCACTTTCCAGTCTCACATGAGCAGAGGATCAGACATCACACATAAGAGACGTCTCATATGTTATTCATTGATTACATCCTCCTCCAAAACCTTTTTGTTGTGGTCATTATTGCGTATATTATCATCTGTGCGGAATATTGTCCACAGCAGTTTGAGTTGGCTGCGTCAGGTTATACGAGCTCGTACTTCCAGACAATTTATTATCAGGCCTTTCGGTACAGCAGCAAGTGACATCTTAGCCTTTATATCTGTGGTTATTTCAGAGTTCTCAACTTCTGCTGATGTTTGCACCAGCGGGAAGAGGCATCACATACTGTTCATGCTCCATCTGGTGGTCCAACTAGGTGGTGGGAGCACCAACTCTCAGGAGGTTAACGTGGCCTGCCCTCCGTCTTCACTGCAGAATTACGATGTGAAGGTGTTCATGTGCTGCACAGCAAATGATAGGAACCATACTGACATTAAGTCACTCTGCAGATTAAGACTGCGCGATCAAAAGCCTTGGTGGGCTTTCTGTTTTGTCAACGGCTCTTCAACATGCATTGAAAATTCAACTCAAAACGCACCTAAAGCGTCAAACGTAATGACAGAAACTCACTGCAGCACATGGCCAGTGTGACAGACGAATGCAATATTAATAATGATGCTTCTACATCATATGCAAGTGCCCTTTATTGTTGTAGTTGAGGTGGTGCTTGTTTTAAATGCAATGAATTTGTTACGTCCAGTGGCAGGGGACAGGCCCAAACCAAAGGGCCACAATATAAAGTTGAAATTTCACAAAAATTCAAATTTTGCTGAATGTCTTTTTGCTTTCTTGTTGAAATATTTGTGTAATTCGATCTCTTTCTGGCTTAAACTCAAATGTGATGAGAAGTCCTCGTTGGACACAAGCCAAAACCTGCTGGGGAAACCACTTGTTTACTCTGAAACGATGCATTGTGCTCATCATTAGCTGTATGTATTTTTATGAAAAGTAAAAAGTTGCTGCAGCTGTCGGATTAATGCATGGAAGGTTGTAATTACGTCCTCTGAAGTGGTGTTGAAGTATAAAGTAGAGTGACATAGAAACGTCCAAGTAAAGCAGTCTTACAGTGATGTATGGCTGCTGAGTGTAATGTTTGGGGAACAGGATGTCTTCGACTCTTATCTGGCCTCTGCACTGCCCTGACCAGCTGATTATAGAAGGCTTGAAGCTTCTCCTTTCATAATATCTAATTATAACGTTCTCTAATTATCGATCTGGTAAACACGGTGTTCCTCAGAAGATCTTCTCCTTCCTCCGCGTGGAAACTGGAATCAGCCAGAGGATCCGGATCAGATTTCAACTTTTTAGGTTTTAGGCTCCAAATTTAGCAGCTGCTAAAAGTTTGATAGTGTGCTCATTAACTGGCCTGGTGCGTGTTGGCTCTCAGGCCGGGCGCTGGAGGATTGTGAGAATCTGTTGAAGGTAATTCACAGGTTACTGAGTCACTGGTGTCAGTGCTACTGGTCGTGAGTCTCCTGTGACACCAAACAGTTTTCTGTTCGGTTAAGATGAAAAACCCCAGCCTGAAAAAAGTGATCTCTGTGTAAAGAAATGCTTGCATATATTTTAGAATAAAGCCTTAATTTATTTCTATATAGAAATCTATGAAGATATTAGAAGATTTTAGCGATTTCAAGGAAAATATTGATCATTTTAATGCTTAATGATGTTTAAATCGCCTGTTTTCTTGAATTTAATTGGGCAAAATGCTGGTTTTAGGATGTTTTCATATTCTAAAACCATTATATCTATATAAATATAAGTATTAATAAGTTTTTTTGTATTGCTATTTAAAGTTTTTGACAGAATTTGGGGAAAAATTGACCTTTTACACTGAACAGTGGCCTATTCATGATATGGATTTTTCTCACATGAACAGCGAATGTCTGCGTGACCCATGACGACTCTTGTTTTTATCTTTTACACCTTTGTTTTTATCTTTTACACCTTTTTTTTTCAATGACTGCAGACTGTCTTCGTAGCACATCCTCAAAAATGTGTCTCCCTGCATTTCGTTGCACGTCTTGTAAGAAATTGTTAGAAATAAGTCTTTAAACTTTTAATTTTAATTTAAGAAAATCAATCAAACTTTTAGGTTTTGTTTTAAGAAAGGCATAATTCAACACTAGTGTCTTGCGCTGTGCACAAAAACTGCTGCAGATCCACCACTGGAGGGCAGCATCCTGACATGGCTGAGTAAGTTCATATTTACTGGCTTTACAGGCTGCTACTTCTGTCTTGTTCTATGAGGAACAGTGGTGAATGGCTGCCATTTGGTTCGACTGATTGGCCATCAGTCATTTAATTTACAATATGACGTCAACTAATACTAGTTTTGATTAAACATCTTAGAAAAATGGAAACAGTGACAACAATAATTAGGATTTTTCAAGAAAAAGGGAAAACAAGAAACAACATAGCTCAAATTCTGAAGAAAAAAAATATAAATATGTGTCAACAATAAATAAACACATGATATGATTCATGTCAGATGCTCAAAGCAGGCCGACTGAAACAGAGTTACCAGATGTAAATGATTCAGACATCCTTTCTTATAAATGTGTTAAAATCTATTTAACATTATAGATGTGCATCAGACAGACGTACGTGAGAGACTAGAATCAACAGACCCAATTTACATATGACCAAAAAGAAGTCATGTTAGACTCTCCGTGTGGCTTCCAGTGTTGAACAATAACTTTCCGTCCACATTACATGAAGTGAAAATGACGCAAGGCCCGGCTGCGCTGTCACCAGAGACATTTCATCACAGCCCAGTTTGAATAATGAGTTCTGTCTTCATGCTTGTCTCTTTGTCGACCGGGAGGACAAAATCTTGTTTGTAGGTCACAAGAATGCCCCCCCCCCCCCGCTTCCTTTGAGCCTTCCCACTCACACATTCCTGCCCCATCGGCAGCCCACATGGGCCACACACACACACACACACACACACACACACACACACACACACACTACTGGGCCGGACCAGCATTGGGTTGATTCTCGAGGTACGAACCTGCCGATGAGGAGGGCGTTCGCACTTAGGGGTGGCCCCCGGTGAGGTGGTGACGTGTGCAAGGGTGGCATGAATTACGCACACACACACACATACACACAATGAAACCATCTGAGGGGCTCTGAGGGGAAATGTCAGTTTGATGGATCATCTTAAGTCACACACATCCAAAACTAAATCGATACCACACATATTCAAGCAGATTCTGCTTTCCCAAATGGGGTCACGAGTCAAAGATGTTGGGAGTCGGTGGCTAAAGCGTCACTGACGCTTCACTGATGCGTCACTGATGCGTCACTGATGCTTTAACCAACGCTGAAACGTTGGTTAGAATTAAATGTAATGTAGCACAATATGTCATATTAACCCAGGCGGCAGGCAGCCTTCTGCTTTCGTTCACACCTTGGTTTTGTGTGTCTTTCTTCATGGTTTTCAGGGGACGTCGCTGTGGTTGTGGTCACTGCTGCCGCCTCTTAGCAGAGGCGCGAACAGGGGGGGGACTTTGTAGGTGTGGCGGTGAATGTTTTCCTATAGGTCCCACAGGAAAACGGTCAGGAAGCATTACACGAGGCCCCGAACACTTCGTCAGGCCGGGAGGCAGCAGCGCCAAACGCCTCCAGGAACTCCCTGTAACCAGCGTCCCCACGCAGGGCCCGCACGGCCGCCGTAGTGTTGCTTTTGTTTTGATTCCTCTCCAGGTCTGGGACAGTCGCCATCACTGACTCACACATACTGGCTCTTGGCTGACTTTGGCCCCTTTTCATCTTTTCTTTTTTTTTTTTCTTCTTCTTCAATGAATTTCCTCTTGTTTTTCCAGATACAGTCCATGGATGGAATAGCGGTGTTATTGTCTCAAAGTTTCCTGGACCTGCTCAAGGTCAGGAGCCAGGAGTGAGCAGGGGGGACTTTATAAAGGGTCTGTGTGCGCAACACTGGGGTTGATTGCACTGATGCAAGTGAAATCCCCAAACAATACAAAGCCGGGCCTGTCAGCATCAGACAGGGACTGAGGAAACTTGTATAGGGTGGACGGGAAATGTCAGCTGTTACGACCACAGCTTTGCCCCAGTGTGCTTATGTTTGGTCTCTTTTCAAACACACAGTGAATTCCCCCGGTCTCATCAGCATGCAGGGTACAGTCTCTTGGTATTATGCTCAACCCAACAAGCTCTCAGGCTAAACTGAAAGGACTAACTGACGAAACAATGACTCCATTAAACACAAAAGCCGAATTTTAACTCCATAAATTAGAATAAATGGAAGAAATACGACAAATCTAAATAACCTGAGCCGAGGAAACCAAAGACTCAAACGCTGTGAGATGTATTCTAGTAATCATGGGATCTCAAACCAAAATGGAAAAAAAAAAAAAAAAAAGAAACATCAGCCAAGACAAACCACAAAGTGACTAGACAGACGAGCAAACTTCCTCTCGTCCCACTGCTTTGTTTAGAAATGTAATGATCAGTTGCAGCAACGCGATATTGCAACGCGTGGAGCGTCTCCTTTCATAGTCGTCATTCGCGTGTCAGCTGCCCCCTCAAAGAAAGTGTGTGTGTGTGTGTGTGTGTGTCACCATCACCGCACATGACTCACTTTTACCTTCTTGGATTGAGAGTGAAAGACTTTGAGGTGGAGTGCGCGTGTACGCGTGGGCAGAGAGTGTGAATACTTTGTACAGTGTCAAATAAAAGCACCTGTGCACGCGCGCATTCATGGAGGATGTACTACAGACGCAGAGCTCACTGTGGATCAGCGTGGGGTGGTTTTAACGTGGATGCCAGCCCGTTTTGTGACCTCTCTGCTCAACGTCGTCCTCCTATGATTAGAGAAATTCAGGATAATTGCAATCATAACGTGTTCTGGGAACAGGGTACAGTATCTCCGTCCTCCCTGTTTTTCCTGGTGAAACAAAAAGACATGGAAACCCGGTGAGTCAACATCCTCTCTCCTCTTGGACAAACACGGCATTCCTGAGCGGCCCAGACGCTCTCGCTGTGCAGCAGCTCTCGGGCGGGCATGCTGCTTTCATTTGCTCTGGGGTGGTGGGAGATGAGGACAACACGGTGCGTGCTGCGGACGTGGTGGTTGTATTTGTTCAGAGTCCCCTGGAAAAAAAACAACAACAACAACAACAACAACCAGCAACGTCAGAACAGGCTGATCCCTGCCACTTCCTGTCTTTGGAGACAGGAAGACGTTACCGTCGCCATTCTCTGCCTGTCAGCCCCGAGTGTGGACGGCTACGGGCCTGCGCGTTACTCAAGACGCTTCTGGTTGCACAAATGTAAAGTTTTGTGGTTTTGCTTTGTTGGGGGGGGGGGGAAAGGGGGTGATTGGCTTTGGCGAGTGATCAAACTGAAATGTGGTCGCTGCAGTTTCTGGGAAAAAGGTTTTCGAACTGCAGCCGCACGCTGATTAAAGATATAACCCCGTGACACTTCCTGCCATTGTATACGAGGACTTTCTCCGTCTTTGTGCGCACACTCACAGCTGTCAGAGGTTTTATATAACGGAGGTTCAGCACTTAACGTTCAGGCACACGCTGGATCAGAAAAGAACAGGCTGTTTTTGTTTTGTATTGTTGTTTTTTTTAGTCGTTATTACCACAGCTTTACAGAAGAGGAGCCATTTCCTATGGCAAATAACAATATTTAATTCTTATTAGTCATTTCAGTTGGATGAGCTGCATTTACTGTGGACTGTCCGCATTGCTGCTCAGTTAAGTTGATTTACATGTATTAAACTGAATTAAAAAACATTACTTAAAAACAAAAACTCCCCTTATTTTAATCTGTTGTGAATAAAAAGCAGCTCTTTGACATTGATTCATCTAAACAGCAGCTGATTGGAGATCAGATGAGAGGTGAATGAAGCAGTTTTAAGTCATGTTTTGTGTCTTTTCTGTGAGTGTTTGTATGTGTGTGTACACCCCCCCCAATCCATTTTAAATAGGAGACACAGTATGTGACTGTGGCTTTATCTCTAAGATAGTTTTATGTCTTTCTGTAGTCGTTTTATGTCTCTTTGTGATATTTTTGGGTCTTTTTGCACTGGTTTTCCATCTCATGTGGTGGATTTTGTGTTTAAATTTCACAAATTCTATAGAAAATGTGTGTCTCTGTGGTTGTTTTAAAGAGCTGTTTGTCATTTTTCATCTCTTTTTGGTTGTTTTTGGTCACTTTGTGGTACTTTTGCATCTCTTAGGGCTATTTTGTGTCGCTTCAGAACCAGGGGCGCTCAGGTCTCTGAGTCTTCACCCTGTGTGCCTGCTCAGTAACCCATACATACATTTGTGCGTATGTGTGCACATGTGCGTATCAGGGTGTGTCACAGGAAGTGGCAGGACATTGGCAGGTGGTTCCTTATCTGAAGTTGTGTTCTCAAACATCATAAAACCATCCTGAAAAAGAGGAACCGGTTTAATAACTGAACGTTCGGTCTGAGGCCCATTGTTCACTTGGTAAACACACACCGGTTTAACATTTAACAGCCTGAGGGAAACCGTCTCAGATCAAGAACGTAAGCTGCAAATGATTAAGTGAAATCCAGATTTAATCTCCCAGCTCCTCGGATTTAATCCAGGTCTGCTGCGTCGATGCTTCTGTGAGCAGGACAGGAAAGACAGCGAGGTGCAGACAAACACAGTCGCGTGTGTGTTGTGTTAAAACTAAACCTATGGTGCACCACTTCAGGATGTTTTAGCGGCTAATATATGGAAACAGCATTAAAACAAACAAATGAGTCATTCTTTCAGTCGTCCCCGAACTTATATTGAGCCACATGCAGCTGTTGTGTTTCCTGTCATGGCATTAAAAGCGAAACGGTCATGACGGCCTGACACATGAGCAGCAAAGCGAAACAAAAGCATATTCAATGACGCAGACGTTCACACCTGTCACTCACATAAACAGGAAATAAGTAATATAAGTATGTAAATGTGTGTGCGTGTGTGAGTGAGGGGGATGAAGTGTCGGGTGGGTGGGTGGGTGAAGTCATTTGAGGACGCGCTTTGTAACTGGAGACAGCCACGTGTTGGGATGAACAGTGGCGACGTGGCTTCTCATTTAGTTCTGCGGACAGCCCAGGTGTTGTCTTTGCAAACAGCTTCGCGTTCACTCACCTGCAGTGAAACACTCATCAGCGGACAGACGCAGGCACAAAGGATGCTCGTTTTGTCTAAACCGAGATGCAGGATGGCAGTGGATTGCATCCTGCAGGCTGTTTCTCTCCCCAAAAGAATTAAAACCACCCTGCTTTCGAACTAAATATCTATTTAATTAAACCCTATGTAACTGTTTTTCCTTTGTCACTCTATATGTCTTCTCATTTATTCTCATCCATCTGTTATTTTGTGTCTCTCCGTGTTGCTTTTGCATCTCTTTGTGGTAAATTTGCATCTCCTCACGTGACTTTTGCGTCTCTTTGTGTATAATGAGAGATCCATTTGATAAAACCCCCTAAAACTGCTTTTATCCTATCACTTAAAAGAGCCTCTGCAGTCATCTGCCCGTGCACTTTCATTAGCTTTGAGAGACTCACAGAAAATAGTGACATTTGATGCATTTATCAAGTCACGGGACAAACTCTTAAAACTCTACATTTCCCATAATGCAACACACGCAGCAGCCGCGATAACAGCTGGACGAATTCTCCAGATTCTATGGAAAGCTGCTCCAGAGTCTCCTTTCATATCTCCTTCGACGTAGGACGCACTGGATATCCTTTGAGAAAGGAAACGAGACAATGGCGTTCCCCAGTTCCCCTGCGACAGCAACATTGACCCATGTCAACATTACCCCCCCCCCCCCCCCCGTGGCATAATTACAGTGTAAGTGGTGTCAGATTCTTATTGTTGTCTCGTCCCGCTTATGAAATTGCAGGTTTTTGAAATGCAAAGACGAGAATAACAGCACTGTAAACGTCAGCAGCTCCAACACTTCGATTCCCCCCTTTCTGAAACCGTGGATGTGAGCTCTGAGCCTGCGCTCCAAGGTGCAGGGAGGAGTCTGACGAGGCCCTCTGCGACGCTTGTGGGAGCCTGAAGCATCAAGTCAAGATAACTGTGGTGATACTCGGGGTTATTTTCATTTTCACAGACTTTAAGAAGCACTGCTCAAAGCCACAGACGACAACTGTTTTCACAAGCTAAGTCGTGCTCTTTGCGACAAGCGAACTGATCTTCATGTGTAAAAATTGTGGATTGTGCCTTTAATCCCCTCAGTTTCCAGTTTCAGCACGGCCTCTCGCCAACCTTGGTTGAATTAGCTCCTCTCAGAAATGTTTTATTTATAATTCTGGTGGAGCTGACATCCTTCGTGTCCCTCAGTCGCCCTTTGGCGCGAGCCAGAAAAACGCTTTTCTAACGGCGAAGTGCACCGGCGCAGCAGCCTGCAACGTTCATGACTGAATAAGCAACAATTAAAGTTGAAGTCTGGAAGAAAAACACCCTTATTATTTATTCAGAGCAAAGCTTATCTGCCTCATCTGGACAGCGTGGGTGCTTTTTGATCAGATTTCGCTGAACATGCGTGGCAGCGCAATGAACAAACCACAGGCCTGTCATCAGACTGATACTCCTGCTTCAAAACGGCAAACGTTGCACGTATAATAACCAAAAAAAGGAAGAAGCTGACTGAGAAAAGGTGTTAATCTGCTCTTTTTGTATCTCAGTGGTTCTTATTAATCAAGCATTACTGTATGTTGACGTGTGTTTACTGGATCTGCAGCAGCCAATAAAACTTTTACGGACTGATTCTAGTAAAATGAACTGGAGTCCAGGTCCTAAATGAGAAACTGTACAACCGAGCTGCAGGGTGGAAATCATGAGCAGGAAAAGAGGCTGTTAAAGCCGCAAAGAGACAATCTAACCGTTCAGCTACCAGAATCTTTATCTCACATGTAGATCATAAAGCGAGTTCCTCCATTTGCATGTATGCAAGTGCCCAGAAACCGTAGCTGGTGAATCATCCACGTCGCGATGAACAGTTCTGGCTCGTTTTGCTCGCCGCGCGTGCCCGACTGTCCGTTTTTTGTGGGCATTTTACAAGCGAAGGATGGTTTTTCATTTCTAACTTTTGACCCTGAGCTCTTCTTAAAGCCACACCTGTCGCATGCCGAGGTAGACGTCCCGTCTGTTGTTGGCCCTGCACATTTTACTGCAAATGACCCGCTTCTCTTTGTTGAGCGCCCACACTGATGGACATACGTGGAAATAATCACTTGCATATGATGCTGTGTGTGTGTGTGTGTGTGTTTTTTTTCCAAACCTTGCAGTCAGTTGTGTATTCTCTTATCTTTATGCTGGATTTCCTGCACGTTTGTCACCGACATCCTGTGCCATGACAGGCCGTGCAGCCTCCTATCCCTCTATCAGATGCACAACAGGCACGCCACACAGGCCACCCACTCTTTACGATACAGAGCTTCCCTTTTGACTGATATTTCAGCCCCAGACAGATTTACTTCTAGCGTGAGACTGAACTTTGTGGTTTTGTCTGGTGTCTCTCTTGTGCATGTATTTTGTAAAAGTGCTGCAAGGATTGAGCACAAACATCCAACCGCTTCCCTATTTTTAACCAACAGGGAACAACCGCCGATCCATTAATTTGACCAGGAGCACTAACGGCCTATTAGAAGCTGTGACGCACGTCGTGCTTGAGAAACAGCACCGTGGTCTGAGCTGTTGCACCACGGAGGCTCAACTTTGTCCCACAGAGCCCTACTTCCTCCTCTCTAAACGTTGCTTCTCATCTCTGACGGGCGATGACAGGACTGGACAGATGAAATGATGTGATAACTGTCACTGATCAAGGCTTCACATGCATTCGCTTAAACCTCTGGCTCGTTTCGCACAGGTTTCGTTAGCCGTGTAACCTGAATGCCAGGTTTGCAGCGTAGTTCTTGCAGACGTGCACAAAATCAAAGTGAGAGTTCTCTGCCCACTTTTCTCCCAATGATAATATATCTGTTTGTGTTGTGCGGTCGTGTTCAGTGAGGTAAAAAACCTGACTCTGCAAAGTAGGAGCAACAAACCACACTGGTCCCACTGGTCCGACGCAGGCACGGGCCCAGCTGAGAGGTCACAGCGTCTTTATAAGGAGTTCAACCAAGTTCACAGCTTTCTAACTCAATGCCTGCAGACTTCTTTCACTTTCAGATGGCAAATTCAGACTCAGGTGGCATCACTCGAGGCAGTTCATCACACTACAAGCAGCTGCTTTCGAGGCTTCAAACAGGCTCACACGACATGTTTTATACACAATAGTATTAGCCAAGGCCACAGACTTTGATGTGTAATACTGGTGCAAACGCTTCACAAGTGCAATCCACATTTGTTTGCACAACATTCTTCTAATTTCTATTTATTTTCCCACATTCCTGATGCAGCTGCACAGTCCGCGATGCACGCAGTCACATGCAGCAGCCGCTACGCACACATGTGGAGCAGCTCTCTGCGTGTCCGTGCCCCGCAGCCCAATCTATCTTTGTTACAGAGTCATGCTGGATGAGAGGCTCCAACAAACTGCAGCGCAGCAGCTCAGGAAACTCATCAAACACTGTCTCTACGTAGATAGATAGAGACTATTTGAACTTTAGTTTTGTGAGTTATGCGAGTTTCTCTTCACCACATCAGAGCTGCGTTTACTTTTGATGGCTGCAAGTTCAAAACTTTGATGTTTTTCTGGTCTTACATTGTTGTAATTTCATATTTTGCGGGTTATAGGCATTGACAGCTTGCATGGGACAGGTCTCCAACTGTTTTCTGACAACCATCAGTGTCGAAAAGATTGATGATGCACTGGAGTCTGTCTGTGGTTTCTAAGGTTTCATCAAAACATGGTAGAAAAACTGTAATCCGGCCTCTCTCAAAATAATAAGCGTCTTCATGCATTCTGGTAGCAAAGCAGAGATGGCAACATCTAATTCAAGAGGTTACTTCTACTTAAAACTGCAGAAACCAGCATGAGAGGCTCTCAGCCTGCAGTTCAAGCTCCAACATGTTGCGGCACGGAGAGGGGAAAATCACAGATCTCTGGATCGACACTGATGTTTTAGCAGCGGGGCAGCATCCAAACATTTGCAAGTGTATTGCTGAGTAGCCACCACCCTGCAGAAACCTCCCACTGGGTTAATTGCTGAGTGCCAACTGCACCCTCCTTGTTTGGTCCCACTGTCTCTGGTAAATGGCCCCCTTCACATGTTGTTGTTAGTGTACCGTCATTGTGGATCATTATCCCCTCGTTATGCATTCAGCCCATTCACTCTAAACCCATGTTTCAAGCGCCGGTGAGCTTGCATAACAATCCCTTAAGTCTTCGTCTTCCCTCACCGCCCCCCAACACAACAGTTAGAGGAGGGCATGAAGGGGGCTCGGCTCTAACACATGGCCGCATACCATCGCTCACCATCATCAACGCTCCTGACGCATCTGTGAATGAGCGGCGGAGGACAAAAGGGATCAACGCTGCAGAGCCAACGCAGAGAGTGACCACCATGACCTCACGGGTCAGCTGGGAGCCAGGAATGAAAAGACTTCAAGCAACCCCCGCCCAAACACACACACACACACACACCCAAGTGAGTTCTTGGACAACTGAAGCCTCCATGGGAATATTGGAGCATGGAAGAACCGGCATCCGCCTGCAGGAGCTGAAAGAAAGCGGTTGTGTTTGGAATTTTGGGTCATGCCTTTCTCTGCACATTCCTCGCCATTCTCCCAACAATAAACTGTGTCAGAGCCGATACAACAGCCTCCATTCTGGATACCTTGCACCGCAAAAGGCCTCAAACCAGACTAAACCGTGCAGCAACCTCCTAAACTTGGGTGATAACATTCTTGAACCTTGGAAGAGTTGTGGATAAAGACTTACTATATTTAAAAGCGTCACATGGTGCAGGAGACATCACCGCTGGGGAAATTACAAACAGATTGTGTGTACACTCGAGGTCTGAGCACTAATTTAACTTTGGCAGCTACGATTCCCACAAACGGCTGTGGCTTGGGGAACAAAACAGCTTTTCTTGCAAGTTCTGCACAAAATAACGAGCGAATAATCTGAAAATGCCGCATTTTTTTATTTTTAGGAACCATGACCTTGGCGGGGGGGGGATAAAATAGAACAGGATCAATCTGAATCATCCAAAGCAGATATCAAACTTACAAAAACGTTGTGTTGAGCAGTCGCAATCGGAACGGATCGTTTATTCAGCTGTCAAAATAAAAGTGGGCGCATGCAGTAAAAACTGAGAAATCCTTCATTCTGTACATAAACCTGACACGTGTTAAATTAAATAAATAACTTAAAGAACAGCACAAATTAAAAATAAAAAGTTATGTACAGCCGTGACACGCAGGACGCAGCTGAATGTTCATTGGTCTGTCCACTGGGACACGGAGCTGTGCAGTTGTAGAGCATTTAACTTTGGTCTCTTCGCTCTTTGGAGGCTGCTTGCGCGTTTTTCTTTGGCAGTTTAGTTCGACCGTCACTGGTGCTTTAAGTCTTTGGGTCTGTTCGGCGTTCGCCGCTCACAGTTTGCTCTCCTCCTCCTCAAGCGGTCGGTTCAAGCCCGGGATGAATTTGAGGAGCCGCCTGCGGAAGCTTTTCTGTTTGGGCTTCCTCTGCAGCGAGTTGAATCCCCCCTGCTTCTCCGAGGTGGACGATGACGATGAAGAGCCTCTGACGTAGCTGCGCGTGCTGGCGCTGCGGGTCAGCTGCGTCTTGGCCGGCGGGAAGAGCTCGCTGGCCGGCCGGAGACGCTGCTGCTGCCGCTGCGGCTCCTTGTTTTTGTCTGCGCTGGTGTTGACCGAGTCCGCGCTGCCGTCGCCCTGGTACAGGCAGGTCTGGTAGAGGGGGTCGTCCTCGGTGGCCGTGCTGAGAAAGCTGGCGCTGCTGCTGGTGCTGCCGGTGCAGCGCAGGGCTCTCTGGGCGGCGGGGCTGGGAGTGCCCAGGCTGCCATACACGCCCGCTGACTCCAGGGACTCGTAAACGGCAGCATCACTCATCACTATGCCTACAGCAGAGAGGGCGCAGAGTTAGGATGCTGGACTGCAGAGGCACGTCACGGATCACACAGGAAGACATGAATCATATAAAACCAAAAGTATTTAAAATACTTTTGCAGAGTGGACACAGAGTGGATCGTCCTGGTAGAATAAGGTAATAAGACACACAGCTACGTACCATGAACAAGCCTCTGCTCCTGCACCATCAGCGACCGATATTCATCCCATTTCTCATGAAGGGTTTGCTGCAGAGGAAGACAGAGGTGATGTTAGAGGATCGCGAGGAGAAAAGGCTTCAGAACAGTTACGCGGGCCAAATGAACGCTACACAACATCTCATGGGGAATACTCTCAATGCACTAACATATAAGAGGAGCTGCGGGCTTGAAGTGACAGGAATGTGGCACATTAGGGGGTTTCCCAAGTATTTAGGGAGAAAGCAGCATCTACCAGCACCTTCATGTCGTGCACGCCGACTGCAGCGCTTTAAATCTTTAAAACGCTGGATTCGTGTCTCAGAAAGCGGCCGTGTCGCAGCTCTCACACACACTCGTGGATTAGAGCGCGGACAGCTGCTGTAATCTTTGGGTGGGGGGTAAAAGCGCGCTCGCTCGAGCCACTTCACAGCCAGCTCTGTAAAACGCCAGAGAGTCAGGAATGTCTGCAGCGGCCGGGGAAACTGCTGGTGCGACAGGTGGTGCTGCCGGGGAGACAGGTGCGGAGAGGAGGTGCAGGGGGTGGGGGTGGCGTCTATATCTAGCGTGTAACGTAATGGATGTGTGTGCGTGAGTGTCGGGGACCAAACAATCGAGCTGACTCACTGGAAACAAAAAGACCAACTCACCTTCAGATACTGCAGCCGGGCTTCCAGCTCAGCTTTTCGGATTGAGTCACTGTAAACCGTCTCCAGCCTGCGAGCGTAAAACCAGAAGGCGACTGAATTAATAAAAGCGTGACAGGAAGTGCTTATAAAAACCAGCAGGGCAGGGGAAAAAAAACCCACTTTAAAAACGAGTTCGGCCGTGTGAAAGGCTCTTTTCATAAGCAGAGGAGGGCGGGAAGTTGAGGGGGAGGTCTGGTGTCAAACGGTTTACAAGAGCGGGTGGGAGGTGAGGGACATAGACGCTTTCCACTCAAAGACACTCGAGTGCGGCAAATCCTTTGAATCTCATCGCTGTAAAAGTTTATACGGCCTGGAGTTGAGCGATAATATGATGATGTCAGTCCGTAAAGTCTGTGCCCGCGCTGGCGCTCTGATGTGGTTCACCTCACTGCTCCTGCAGCGGCCCCGGGAGCTCAGAGACGGGCCCTCGCTAACTGTCCTTTTAATCTTTTACGAGTAGCAAAGGGAGCTGATGGAGAGAGCGCGGTTCAGATTGGAAACGGCTTTACTGCCAGATAGCGTACCCTGACAGAGACTTGGGAAAATCGCATTTTGATTATTTATACGCCTTTAGGATGCTGAGCCCTCTAGCTCTGCTTTTAACCACGACGCGACTCTTTCAGCCGCTTTCCATGTGAAGAAACAAGTGCAACGCCTTCCAGGAGACGCCGTCCGATCACTGCCTCGGTGTCTAAACAACAAAACGTCACGCTGAGCACCTCTTTCCGAGCTTTCTTCTAAGAAATGTTTGAAAATTTGATTAAAAAATGCAGATTTTCCAGAGCCTGAAATAACATCAGCCCCAAAACCACAATATAGATGCAACCGACAAATAAAATGAAAGAGAAGCAGCAAATGTTCACGTTTTTGCAAAGTTAATAACCTAAAACAGAGATTATGATTATTTAATGTCACTGAAAGTCAAAATAATTGATGCTTTTGCTCAATGACCCGTCTTTCCTTTTCTTCCCTCGTGTAACTTACATGTTCTGTTGCTTAATCAGCAGCAGAACACATTAACATAAATATATTAATCAATGAATAACCTGATGAGACTGACAAACGCACTGTTAACTGAATCCACACTGTTCTCTGTGAGTGTGCGTACCTGATCGTGTTGCCGCAGGCCCGGATGAGCTGCACAATGTCCTTGTGTCGGAATCCCTCCACGGTGTCCTCGTTCACACTTGCGATGGTGTCCCCTGAGAATGCACACACACACACACACACACGCACAAACATGAGTGAACCAGCAGCCATCACGGTCAGGATGCGCTTCAATCCGCCGCGGCTTCAATTACAACAAGCTGCAGCCGAACCGAGGCTCGTTTGACTCTGAATGAAACCGCGACACATGTGCAGCGCAAATGTGCAGTCGTGGCAAACAGCTCGACGCCGAGCTGCAGACGCTCGAAGCCGTTTGCTTTCCGGCGACCGTCGCGGTTGCACCTCGGGGAACCCGCGGTCACTAGATGCGGCGCGCGTGCTCTCCCGCGC
Organism: Datnioides undecimradiatus; assembly: GCA_008933995.1. NCBI lineage: Eukaryota > Metazoa > Chordata > Actinopteri > Lobotiformes > Datnioididae > Datnioides > Datnioides undecimradiatus. The sequence goes on along the minus strand of WARS01000071.1, from coordinate 5,000,801 downwards.
GACAGCGGCCTTTTGGCGAGGCCTCGGCGCAAAACCCGTTTTCCCCCCTCTCCTCAAAAAACTGCGATGAGGTCACCGCGAGACACGGGGCACAATGGCGCAAGCACGCAAAGAATGTGGGAAGTGAAACCGAGGTGACATAAGCGTTGAGGTTGGATGAAGGAAGGAGTGGCGGGGGATAATCACCTTTTTGTGTTTGACAGACATAGCGCGGCTTGCGACCGAGCCGTCACGAGTTTGAAAACCAGAGACAATTTATAGAAGCTCACTCTGACAAATAGTTCCTCTGCGCCGACGAGAACACGACTGCACGCGCTGGTTTGCTCACACACTCTGCCTATCTGTGAGGCATTCCTTTAAAAGAGGAGAGAGAGAGGGAAAACAAGGAGCCACGGTTTGCCAAACAGAAATAACACCTCCTTCCAAAACTACAATTGGAGAGGTTATCTTTGCTTTACTCTATCTGGCACGTTGGTGAGAGGAGCTGGCAATGGCGTGTTGGCTGGAATAGCTGCTCACTTTGTTGTGTGTTGACTGGAAAATGAGTGGGCGCGCAGTCATGTTTGTACTTCCCTAAACAGCCGGCTGAGACACACGGATGCTCTTTGTTGACGTACAGCACACCAGTGTCAGCTGGCCGACGCACGAAAGAGGGCGAGCCGCACAGAAAACGCTCACTTCCCCTCGTGGCTGTTACCGCCGTTTTCCAGGTTATTTTTGGGCTTCGATGCGCCTCGGGTATGAAAAACACCAAACACATCAACTCACCGACTTTGAGTCCCGCCTGCTGAGCCGGGCTGTCCTCGTGCACCTTGCACACAAACGTGCACATCTCCACCGAGTTTTGGTCCTGATGGTGGAGGCCGTAGGTCTGGAAGAGACAGAACAGCGGCACTGAACAACGGAAACTGGAAAAAGCTTCACGATTGCGTCCTTGCAACGTCTTGCACAGCCGCGTGAGGCGACGCAGGAAGAGATCGTATCACTGAATGTGCAGAAAAGGGGGTGCAAACCTGCAAAGTCAGAATATCTCTTGTCTGATTGAACAGAGACTGCTGGTTTCTGTTTTTTACTTTCCAACATCAAAGGTGAGGTTCGCAAGTCAATTTTAAAACGGTGCTGCCGCGCTCCAGAGCTGCACGAATGAAAGGTCGGGGTGAAAACCGAGGCACCACTCAGACAAGTCAAGAGGAAATCTTCTAAAGTTACAGTCAAATGCAAAGAAACTTCCCTCTCCTGCTCGGACTGTCCCTCCACAACAGCCCTGTATTTCTGACTGCAGATGAGCTTTAACTGAACAAAGAGATGAATGTTGGGTTTGTCCACTCAGTTCCACTGAAATCACACCAGACGGAGATCTCTCTGTCAGTGCTGTCTGAGGAGAGGCTTTCAGTTACTCAGCCACGTCGTGAACCTGCTGCTGCCACCAAACCCACCAACAAACAGCAGTTTGGGCGCACAACACTGCGGTTAGCTGACAAAGTGTCACCTTATTAATATTTTGTTGTCTTGGAAACGCCTTTGGTTACTTCCACGTGCATTTGCATGCGCTTCCTTGTTTCAGCCACCGCAGCCGCTCTGCAGAAGGTCACTGCAGGCAACAGATAGACTTCCTCCTGTCAGTCATCAGGCTGCTGCCGGTGCTGCTGTCACCGAGAAAGCCTGAAACTCAGGGACTTTTCTCGACAAACAGGTCGAGACGCTCACACGTCAGGGAGACCATCTCGTAAAGCAGCCCGCGTGTTATCGGGTTTCCATCTGTTCCAGTAAAGCGTTCCCGTTAAAAACACGATCCCAGCTTGGAAGAGTGTCTCTTATGGAAATTTGAAGTGATTCAGATCTGCCTGCCTTGTGCTTGCTGCCGGCTCACAGCGAGCCTCCGTCTCGGCAGCCCGAAAGACAAACACACGACCATGCAAATGTCGCTCAAATGCAAATATCACATTTACATGCTGGATCCTGAGCGCCACGCGCGTTTTAAACAGAACAGGCAGCGAGGGAGGAGCAGCGCCACGAAACACAAGACGGCAAAATTCATCCCTCTCTGTTTGTGCTGACCTCATGATCTCACTTCCTTCTGGCCACAGGCGGGCAGGAAGGGCGAGAACCTCCATCCAATCCGTAAATAGAACAATATGTCTTTTCCACAATGCAGCAGGACTTCGGCTGGCAAAGAAAGCATGACAACATCCACGACCCTGCGCAAAAGACGCCAGCTCAAATCAACATTTAACCATTTGAGAAAAGTGTTTAAAGGATGACGTCTGAGCAACAGCGGCGACGTTGTGGGGGCCGCGCTTCAGGGAGATCAGAGAGGCGCTGAGGTCGGATCTGCCGAGCGTCTGCCTGCTGAGCGGCTGAGAGTGAAGCAGGTATTACATGGGAAGCGTGTGAGCAAACCACACGGCTTAAAATACACGCTAAGACAGAAAAAAAGCCACATCTCGCCCACTCTGGAGTCACAAGACTAACATCAACGGTGTTATTTGACTGATGCGCGACCTTTGGACCCCAACCCGAGCCCGAACGCTGGGATTAAGAGATTTACAGGATAAGTTGTGGATGTTTCAGTCACTTAAGTATCATCATCTGTCGACTGGGGATGCGGACTATCAGGGAAATCCTGTTAAATGGCGCTCGTGAGGCTAAGAAATCCCCTCCGCATATCTCTGAGAATCCTCTTACCTGGATCTCGAAGCCAAACGTCTCCTCCTCCCTTTTCTCCAGGATCACCACCTTTCTGGAAAATTAGAAAAGAAAAAAGATTTGATTGAGGCTCGGTTCAGTGTTCATCACAACTTCTTTTCATATGCAACTGAGTGTTCTTGTGAAAATAACGCGAGCGGTGTGGCGAAGTGGCCCCAGACTCTGAGGAGCGTCTGTTTTCACGATCTGTTCACGGTTTTAAGTCACTTTTAGGCAGAAATTACAAATACTTGTGGGAGATCGCTGCTTTTCTTTGCGGTTTAGCAGCAGAAATGTGGGGATCTGTCTGTTTTCTATCATCGTAAACTGATCATTTAGTTCGATTTGAGCTCTTGGTTGGACGAAACGAGACATCTGAAGACATCTGAGCTTCAGGATGTCGTGAGGAGCACTTAAAAAGATCAACAGTTAGCGGCAGCTCTGATTTTAATCAATCAAACAATCTAAAACCTCAAATTGTCAAAACTGAATTAGAGACAGATACGACTTCCGTCACGTGTGCATTAGCACTCCTGCAAACACACTTTGATGTTTAAAATCAGTGAGATTTTCCCTTTAAAGCCAATAAATGTGTGATTTAACCCCCCCCACACGTCGTATTTTTGGGCTTAATAATAATTATGATGATGAGACTTGAGGAATCTTTCATAAAACAGCATTTAATCCAAAATGCCAGGCTGAGGAGGAGGTCAACAAGATGTTTACGTCCAACTCCGGATTCCTCTCCTCCGTGTTCGCCCCTTATCTAAATTGCATAACGAGACATCTCTGCCGGGCGCACAGGACTTCTTCTGTGTCCCGCAGCGTCTGGACGTCACGGCTGAACCGTACAGTGCGAGGGTTTGTTGGACCGACGGACGTCAGAGCGGCATCTCCCATGCAGGGGCGCCGTCGTTACAGATCGCTGTTTGAATGTGGGGCTTTCACTCTGCGCACTTGTAGTCATTTAAGGAGGACGGATGAATAGATTAGTGTAAAGAGAAACAAACCCAGTCAAAGGGTAAATGCCAGTGAATGACGAGAGGGATTGTACCTTTGTGGTTCTGGAGACTGCGTTAGGGGTTTCCACTTCTGCAGCCCGCCTCCCTGCAGGAAGAAGAAAGGGAAACAAAGACATGTAAGACACCTGCGTGAGATTACTCATGAGGGTAATCCCCCGGCCTCCCTTCCCTCCGTTCTTCCTGGACACACCTACAGTGCGTGGACTGGTCCGGCGAGTCCTGAGGCCGCACGCCTGTGCAGCGCGGCGTTGTTTGTACCTTCCAGCCATTGTGCCGGTCTGAAAACATCAGCACCGAAACTTGAAATGCGTGTCTGGCTGTTCTTTGTTTACCTCGAGCAGCCAAAACATCACAGGAGCTAAATTTAGCACACGAAATACGCCGCCTTCGGGCGCTCACGCACTGTTGACCTAGCTGAAATTTTAGATCATTCAGAGCAGCGTCCAGCCTGTTACTGAAACAATCAGGACACAGTGGCCCGCACCGGGCTGGAGTCACCCCCACAATAACTGCATTGAGTGGAAACTCGAGTCAACAGCAGGTCAGGACCCAACCCTACCTGGCTGTGTAAATAAGGAAGGCATCTGTCCAGAAGGCTCCGCTAAATCACTTACAATCAATCCTCGTCTGTTCCAACTCAATCACGTTCAAATGCTGCTCCTGTGAAAGGCCGCTTTGTGCCGCGCTCCCTCCCGGGCAGTAAAATGTTGCTTTCTTTATGTCTCAACACTTACAGAATTGTCCCGCTCCGGTCTCAATGAGTGCGTTTATTCCCAAGTACCCACAGAGACGGACGGAGGCGGCTGGAGCAGGATCTCCATGCCTGTGTGTGTACAATGCGCTGTTGTGGCCCTGCAGGGTTGTGTGTGTGCGGGTCTGTGGAGCACCCTTGTCCCTGTTTACAGTGAACTGTCACAATAATGAACTGGGGTGTCCACCCTAGTTAGAAAACTCCAGTGGGACAGATTTGAATCAAACAAGCTCAGTGGGAGACTCAGGAAGGAAGACGCGTCGACTGTTTTACTGTCAGTGTTATGCAACATCGGCGGAAGCTGTTGTCAGTCTGGATTCTTAGAGTCAGTCTGGGCCCACGTGCCTCAATCAATCAGTTAACCAATCCAGGCAAACTTGACAATGACATGTTAAAATTTGTGACGAACTGATCTGGAGCATGCTTTTATTTTGAAATGGAGTCAGAAGAACGCTCATTGGGCTGGATCCAGAGTTAGCAACTCAATAAGAGTTAGTATAAGTTAGTTATTGATTAAAATACTCCAGTTTGATATTAATTACTTACAAAAAAAAAGTCTGGATTAGGGTAAATTTAATAAAAGTCAAGGTGCAAGTGGAAGTTTTATTGACTTAAAGTGAGAGTTTTGGTCTTTCTACAGCTACAACACTGTTTAGTTGATGTGGTTTTGCTCATACGTGTTTTGTTTAAGTGTAACGCACAGGCACCACTTCGTTGTGAAAGAAGCAATTAATGATGATAAACGCGGCAGCATCTTGCAGGGGTTTTTCAGTCGCTTCATTTATCTTTAAAAATGCAAATTATTAACATTTTTTCATCATCGCACTGTGAAAGAGAGTCAGTTTGAATGTGAGAATCAGCTTTCCTGGCCTTGGCTTGTGACTGATGACAGGTCCTTTGATATATGAAGTGCTGTGGACCACATTCAGTGTTTGGGTGGTCCCCATTTGCCCCTGCATGGGCTACTGTTGGCCCTCAGTGAGATGCCCGGTGCAGATACACTGTGCAGAGCTTCCCAAACATTTCCACACCAGACACACATTTGGTTCAACTGCATCCCACAAACATCAAGCTCTCTACTGTAAGAGGAGGTAAAACAAAGTTCATGGGTTGATCTCCTCCTCTGACAGGTGAAATAATCATGAAATGTTCATTTTAGAGTTAATTTTTGGTAAATAAGAGGATTTAAAAAAAAAAACTTGATATTGATGAAATGAACAAGTTAAAAGTTTAAAGTTAACTCTTAAATAAGTTTTGACAGAAAACACTGATGGCTTCAGGCTAAAAGACCAAACAAATGTGGACCCAACACAACTGTTCAGCTGTTGACACAAGGTGTTAAACCGTCTTCTTACCTTTTTGAAGTTTCTGGGCAGGGTCCCGCCAGAGTAAGCCAAAGTCTTGTAGTTGTAAACCTCCGAGGAGTTGGTCGGTAAGTCCGTAGTCCTGCAGCTGTCTGACTTAGACGAGGGGAAATAAATGTCGTTGTCTTGAGATGCGGGTCCAGCCTCCGGCCCGCTGGAGTTCACCTTCTTCAGCCTCCTGAACGTCATGTTGGGCTCATAAACGAGGAGGGAGGGAGGCTCGCCGCTGGAGGTGAAGGTTTAATAAACTGGTTGTCCTCGCGAAACCGGCCGAGGAAGATGCTGACCGAGCTGTGAGCTTCAGCGTGGAGGCGGCGACAGTGTCACTTCAGAGCGTTTCTTCTGAACAAGCTGCGGGGGCGGGGACTTTGTCGTGAGGGACGCGAGTGAGTGCCAATAGCGATGTTGACGTGCATCCTTTGTGCTGCTTTCGAGTGCGCCTGGGACTTTTCTGTTTCACACAGCGGAGGCGGCAGCTGAGGTTTTGTTTGTTTGTTTGTTTGTTTTTCGTGCGTTTCACTTAATGGAACAAGAAAATCAGCTAATTCAACTATTATTTTGAAAACTAATACGGCTTTTTAAATATTTTAATCGTTTTTCCAGCAAAAAAGTGTGACGATTTTCTCAATAACCTGCTCATTTTTGTGGTTGTGGAAAAAAAAAAAAGATCTCACCTTGATATTTAAAAGTCGTGCTGGTCATTTTAAAACTATATTCTGATACTTTACAAACCTTAATTGTTAATTTCAAGCCAATTTCAAACCAGTGTTAACATTAAAACAGAAAGGCAAGAATCAACACAGTGAATATAGTCTTTACTGTATAAATACCAGTGACTCTGAAGGCTATAATTATCCAATATGCATCTAATAAAAAGTGTGACGTGGAAATGTGAAACTTCCCCTATGTACTGAGAGCTGACTATCAATAAACCAAGAGACACTTTGTGTTTAACAGAAATATGACTTCAAATTCAAAATAAATGAATGATTTGCATATTTATAGATGTAGGAATTTTCGCTGGGAGTTTATGAGCAGATGTAATCTTTACAGCAACTGTTTGCAATCTGAAAATCTTTTGTTGTCATTAACAACAAGCTATTGTTTACGTCTTAGAACCCACCCTGAAGGGACCTTTCAGGCTTTTCTACATATACTTCACTGAGACTGGGAGACTGAGGCCCATGTGTTTCTGGCTTGTTTAAACTGGCGGGTTATTTTATATGTGAACAGTTGTTTGAATCACTCTGATGAGCAGCTGCTGGCAAAGTTTCCAACATACAGCTTGCGATCAAGTTGGTAGTCCTGATTTGTCCTACAGCATGTTAAGGCAGCTTTAGTTTGTCTCACACCAACTTCTCACCGGAGGTTTTGGTGACAGCACACAGAGCAAACTATTATCTTTTACAAGCATACATCCTCTTTTTGACAGCAAAGAGATTAAGCTGTGGAACTTCTTCTGCTCCTTCTGCCATAAAGAGGAAGACAAAACAATTATTTTGCAGCAGTGCACGGTATGCTGATGCGGCCCAGTCTGAAAAGTGGATGACGCCCCCTTGTGGAGGACAAAATCATCCGCCACCTAAAGCGCGAAGCAAATGTATCAAAAAGAAGTATAACAAACACTATGACATCAAGTCCAGATGATTTATTAAAATCTTTACACAGTGTATTATTTCAGGCATATTACATTAACATCTTCCATATACATTAAAATGATATGATTAGTAAAGCAGTTAAATAACAACTACATATATTTAAAACCGGTCCAAACCAATACTTTCTCCAACACATCAGCAGTTTGTAAGTTTGAAGTGAACGTCTCCCATCAGTCTTCGCTAAACAAGTACAGAAAAGTACTCTCTGGCCACACACACACACACACACACACACACACACACACACACAGGAACAGCAGGGTAGGCTGACTGCTCCAGTGGATCAACACGCAGCCCTTTTTGGCAATGATTGTCCTGTTACTGTTCCCCAAAACACTTTCAAGTATCTCCTGAAATGTATGAACAAAATAAAAATAATAATAATAATAATAATAACTTCAGCCCCAATCTAAAATGTAATATCATCTATCGATCCTTCTGTTTTGGTTCTGAATTGATAAAAACATATATCTGGCTTTCAAAGCATTTCTACAGCCAACAAAACAACAATACTACATGGTTTATGTCCAAAGTGCATGCCTACACAACGCTCTGTTATATCCTCTACCTAAGCCATAACCATAGATAATAGATTTTAAAGGCACATGAAGCTGAATATTCTTCTTTTAGCTTGACATTCACGTTACTTTAACCTTACTTTAAGTTCCTACGGAGCAACGTTTCCACTAACTGTGAAGCATCGAGACAGACGCCGCGGGAGTGTTGAGTACTGATATAGAAACACAGAGTAAATTTGGTCTGAATCATTTTGCCACGATGCAAACACATCTCACCACACAGTTTGTTTTTCATACAGTTCTATGTTTCGGCTATGTGTTACAGACATGCAGGGAAGTGGCAGTCCTCTATGCACAACGAGAGGGTACCGGTTTCATTTGTAGTTGAAGAAGCCAGATGATTTGGCCTGCGGAGCCATCAACATACTGGCTTGGTTCTTGTGTGTGATGTGAATCTGAAAAGGGAGCACAAAACGCAAAATGTAATCAAAACACTTCAGCTTGTTTTTCTTTAATATTTAATTCGTGGTCGTAGAGGAGAAAGCCTGTGTGGTATTCACCGTGCACGGAGGCTGCATCCACGGCTCTCCATCTATCTGCATCGGTAATGCTTTCTTTGTCCTGGGGGTAAAGTTAGAGAGGGATCAAAGAGAGTGCGTCAGGTAGCAAAATCAATGCTAATACCTTAATGTGTAATTAAAATACCAAAAGGAAAGCCAGCAAACGTAATTATTGTTATGTAAAGGAGCAGATGAGTATCATCTTCAGCCAGGGATCAAACGCCAAGTCAATCGCAAGATCCCGGGGCGGAACAAGTCTGAGCGTGTCCGCGCGGCCGTTTCTCACCTGATGGTGATCTGTGATGTCTTCGCGAGCCTCACGGCGCTCTTGAGGCCCGTGTATATCTGACCCATCTCCATGGCTCCTTCGAGGCCGACCACCTCTAATCGACGGTCGCTGAGATCTGGCGAGAACACATGGACATCATGAACATCTCATGCACAGGCTGGAGACAGTTAATACAGATAATAGCATATATTTATATGTGTTATATGTGGAGTATAGGATCACACGACAACGGTGTTTTACTTAAATGATTAACACCAACGTGAATGTTGTTTCTAGCAGCTGTTTTCAGTTTTACAGCTCTGATGAATCAGGACCAAACAACAGACAGAGGAGATGATGTAAACGGAGATTCAGTATTGGACGGGTGAGAGAAAACATTTGAAATGAGTGATAGCACTGCACTGTGTTGGCTGAATGTGTAAGTAAACAGCCGTTTGCTAACAGCTCTGCCATGTAAACCTGAAACAGCAGTGTTCACAGCTTGTTTCTGCTGCCCTCAAGTGGCCAGAGCAATCAGCTACTGCAGGTTTACATACCGGAGCAGCCTGACAGTGCATCATCAAATGAGACTGCTGGTTTCCTCACGCGGGGGCCACTTTAATTTGAAGCCTCTAACGAATCGAGCAATGACCCTCATGAAGGTGCATTCATTGATTTTCGACCGCTCGAGAGCGAAAGATCAAGGAAATAACATCCGACGTATTATCGTCTCATTAAGTTGCGCAGGCGAGCGATTTAAGGGTCACCTATTTATGCACCCGTCACGCACTGAGCAGCATTCGCATTTATTTGGCTCCAGCCTGCAGCCAACAGACCAACTGACAGACGAGTGTTCTCGCTCCTTTCAGCTCTGTTCTTGTGTTTGACAGGTACACACAGAGTAGGCTTCATGGGTCTGATAGAGGCCGCAGGGTTCATTGCTTCAGGTGACCCCTTTTAGATCACTTGATCCACAATGTGAAAACTATTGATTATTGCAGCTTCAAATCAGATTTCTAATGATCTTATTTAGACTCTGGGCAAAAGTCACCATTGAGCAGAGTTGAGGTCAAAGACAAAATACCTTGGGAGGTCACTTTCAGGACCTCTGGGTCGATGATCACCCCAGGCTCCTCCTGGCTTGTCAGTCCCTTAGTGTCCCCCTTTTTGGTCTCTCCCCACAGATTGGAGCCACCGTGCATGCTGGGAATGTTCAGGACAGCAACTCCCTCTAGAGACAGGCCACTGAGGTCCAGCGGAGTACCACAGCACTGAAGAAGAAACAGCAGCAGGTGTGAGACACTGTGAGGCGTCAGTGCGCCGTTTGACTTTTTTCACGCGACAGAAACGCTTTCAGAGAAAAGATGCGCGCGTGCAGTGCCGTGACGCTGGTGCTGCGTTCTCACCTCAATTGTCAGACTTTCGCTCAGTTTCTTGCAGGAAGCAGAAATGGTTTCTGAAGTGGCAAATTCAAAATACCAGAGCTTGTTCTTCATTCTGGAGTCATGAAAAAGTGTGGTTTTATTGTTTAAATGATTCACTTTCACAGAACACTTTTTTTTTTTTCTACCAGCACACGCACAGCTCTTTAGACGGAGGAGGAGTCAAGTTGGCGCAGGCATCTGCTGTCGCCACCTGCATTCAGGTTTTTTTTTCAGCTTTCACAAATTCAGAAATGCAAAGAGGAAAAGTAAAAGCAAAACTGACGACAGGCAGCTCTGCTTTGCTGCTGAACAGAGAGGGTGTGCTTTTAAAACTGCGCCGTGTGTTATTATGATGAGTGGGGGTTTGTGCGCCGTCCCTGGAGAAGTGCCCTTCAGACCGAATGTGTCGCCAAACAGTTTGATGCGTACCTGCTGTTGAATTTCTGGGGATGTTTCTCCCTCATTGTGTGAAACCGGTGGGCAATGGAGGCATCCTGTAAACACAGCGCATCAATCCAAATGATCCAAGCACAAAACTGAAAATTAAACACTTGCGCGTGTGCGATGTTTTCCAGAGAAACTCACAACACCGATAGAGAAGTAGTTATTGATGATTTCGTATGGCACTGGGTCGCCCTTCTCCTGATTCTCATCTGTGATGACCTGCACACTCCAGCGGTCCATCAGCACCTGAGAGCTCCCCTCTACGTCTTTAAGGATACGGCTCAGATCCTCACCATCATATCCTTCAGAAAGGCGAGACGCACAGAGACGAACGTGACTCACTGTTTCCTCATGCATAAATATAGAATAAAGCTTTTGGAGAACTTCTCTTTTGCTGCTGCGCGCTTTAACAAACACGGCAACAGAGCATGAGCAACAAACTGGCTCTCCAACTTCACAGATTTCTCACCTCCTCCCCAGCGCAGACATCGTGCGAGGTCATTTCCTGTACCCAGGGGAAGCACCGCAACAGGTGGCCGTACTCGCAGATTGGCCTTGTCTGATTAAGCAAAAGTATGTGCGTCACAATGACTTTCATCGGCAGCTCATAGTGAGTAAGCTGCCGTTTGTCGTCTCACCTATTGCGTCCAGAATCCAGCCAACGGTACCGTCCCCCCCACACACCAGGATCCTGTAATCCTGCAGACTTCTGAAGAAACTCAGACTGAAAGGAAGATGATGAAAACTGTAACAGCGGGGCGGGGTGCAGAGCTTACGCATGTATCCAGGCAATGTGCTCTAAAATGGTCTATCCTTTAGAAATGTTTAAATAAATTCTATTTTGGCTTCACACTGAACATAATCTGTTGCACCAGTGACTCACCCTGGTCCAGGTCCACCGTTCGAAAGGTTGTATACCTGCCGTGGATTCAGTAAATACTGAAATTTATGCAGGACTCTGAAATACATAAAAGCAGGCTAAACGATGTGCATGTCTTAGACGCCTATCTCTCATTGAACCTGTTCTCCCTTGGGCTCACCTTTCTCCTTGTTTTCCACCACTTTTAGGGTTGACAAACACCAGCAGAGGGTGGGTGTTTGGCACAGGGCTGATCTGTTGAATGATTAACAGATGCTATAGTTATCCAACCCGTCCACACACATGGATTCACTGAGAACTGATTTAGCCTGCGCAGATGTGAGGATGTAAATATTCAACGATGATAAAAATCTTAATACCTGAAGCACTTGTCCATCTGGGGTAGTATTAAGCTCGCTGTCATCTGTTGAGCAGCCATTCTTAACATTGTTTGGTCTCTCCTTTTGGGACCCAAACAAAGGCGCAGAGTGAATGAACAAGACAACATGTGAAAGCTTTTGTTGCCTTTTAAGGGCAAAGAAACATTTGTGCACGCTGTGCTTGTCAAAGAGCCACACAGGTGAAAATGCTTTACCTACAACAAGAAACAGCCCTGGGCAGATGTTATGTTCGGCACTGGTATGACAGGCTGTGTTTGTACTGTACATGTGCTGGAGATGTGCCAGAGGATAACTCTGTACCTTTATAACAGGATATATCGCCCATGGAGGCAGGATATGGTCTCTGAGCAGCCCACAGGTACACTCTGTTGGCTCTTGGTCTGCACATTCATCGTGACGCTATAAAAAAACACAAAAACAGACACGTTACATAAACTCCCAGCACGACGGCGATGACAGCTGACCGAATCCAAATTTATCTGTCTCAAATCGTTTCTTTTGGATTCTGCTTCATTTACAGTGGAAAGAGACGGAGCAGTTCAGAGAAAGAGGAGGAAACGAGCCTCCCAGGCTGAATTCCAAGCCAAAGCATTACCTGTATGTGGCTTTAAATGAGCCAGAAAGCCTTACAACTAAAGTGCACATTTCCCCTCATTGTCTATGAACTACCTAACTTTTTATTCCTGATGATGCTTTCTCACCATTGTGTGGCACCACACGCAGTGTTTGCCCGTTAAGCCTTGGAAGCTCTTGATCTTCTTCTGGCATTTATCACACTTCCTCGAGTCACAGTTCCCACTCACCCAGTCGTGTGCTGGAACCTGGAATGTGGGTTGAATGTTTTATCGTCCACATAAGAGCACTCACACGCAGCATAGCATCTTATTTATACCGTGAGTGCCACTGTTAATGTTGTCATGGAGACACTGGCATACCCCCGTTTCCTTCTTTGACTTCACGTACGTCCTGGTGCACGGGGCTGGGTTCCTGTTAGCGCAGCGTCCGTGGACTGTGTATTTACAGCCTGCACAACAGAACACACAACCCCGCTGTCATATGATTTTGATTTTAATAAAAGTCATCTGTCAGAATTGAGGCACAGGTGAGTATTAGTCTAAAAAGTAACACTGCAATCCTCAGTTTAGGCGCAACAGTTTTGGTGATAAAAGTCACAGCGGTGTCACCCTCTTCTGGTGAGCTCAGGTACTCACAGGTGCAGCACAGGCCTTGCTTTCTCAGACCAAGCAGCATGCTCTGGCACACGTTGCAGTAAACGGGCTTGTTGAAATGTTTCATCCTCCAAAGGTGCTGACCGTCCTTCTGGGTCATCTGATGGCGGAAGGAGCAGACGTTGAAGAAAAAGCCGAGCATCGCAGTTAAGGATCTCTGCGGCTGTGCTGTGCAAGCTATCATCAACGCGTGTTTGTAGTGAACACAGCTTCATCTCTGTTTTCTTTGTTACATTTTGCAACAACGTGCACAAACCCTTACGCTGCGTGGACGGCCCGCATTTCACAGTTGTTTTTCACGCCTACTCAGGGCTAACCTTGCCTTAATGAGACTGCTGATTATGCAGTATGCAGCGGCTCCACATATCATGACACACAGCACAGTGCCGCGGATATCCAAATCAACATTGACTATAATCTCAAACTCTCGACACAAGATTACGAGGCTGCTTTCAAATCTGTTTACAGAGCGACCGGCGCTCTTATCCAGATTACACGCCTTTTCCCCTGCATGATGCATCAGCCTATCACTTACTGCGTGAGGCATGGTGGGCAGCCCAGAAAGCACAGAGCAACTGTGAGGGGGCTGAATTCATGCACCCCAGGCTTCAAATGTCCATTGGTGGCTAGAAATAGCCTGAGGGGAAGTCCCTGGCATTGTTGTATAGGCCAAACCCAGTGACAGAGTCCAGTTCGTGGTTTTAGATTGCCACAGTGATCGGGCAGACACGCAGGCTAACAGTCTAACAAGCCTTTACATTCCTGGCAATAAATGAAACCACACCCATAGGACAAAACTGATCTGTCCTTGATTTAATATGACCTTTTTTTTATGTATACACCCCACATTAAGAAGATTTCTTTCAGTCAAGTGCAGTGCATCAGCCGTAAGATGGCTATTTTATACAAGCACTTTGTTAAATGTGGGCACAGATTGTGCAGAGTAAATGGAAAACACTCAAGCACTCTGATGGCGCAGATTGCATGAGAGGAGATGACATTACCACACCCTGAAACACTGAGTCGGCAAAAAGGCCCTTATAGACAGGGAGGAGGCGAAGGACAGAGGGGAGACACGCAAGGCCAGGGTTTCACAAGAGTAGTAAAAGTAGGTTTTACCACTTTGCGAGACACCTGCTGTAAAAACGAAATACACGTGAGGCCAGACTTAAACGCTTAATGAAAAGAGAAACATGCTGCTTTTAAAACACCTTCAGACCCAGCAAGACCAGCAAGGGAACGTTGTTCATGCCTCCTTCCACCCACTCCTCCAGCGACACAGTGCCACTGCTGTCAGCATCAATCGCTGTCATCATGTCCTTCAGAACCTGATGAAATGACATTTGGTTGTTATTATCCAATTAACACGCACATCTCTGTATTGCTTAAATGAAGGCAACATGTCTTCTGAAAGAGGTCATGCGTGGGTATTTGTGCAGAGAAGCTTATCATTTTACCAACCCTAGCAAATGAGTAACATGTTCTGCAGTACACTATACGTGATGATGTGCACACAAATCTGTCTATCTCTACGTAGTTATATCGTCACGGCTGCAGGTACATTACATACAGGCTCTCATGTGTTTGAGGGACTTTTCATATCACAGCGTTCTGAGACTTACCGGCCTCAGCTCTGACACATCCCACCCGAGGTATTCTGCTGCGTGCATCATCTGAGCTATAATCCTATCCACTTCCTGTTTAGAAAGCAAGAAAAGACTGGTTTTAGCATGCGCGGCTGACGTGATGCAGCATTTTGAGTCAAACCAATCCAGGCAGAAGGTGATTTAATCAACATGTTGCTCTACCTTGAATTTGAATCACAATCACACTTACAGAACTGTCGAGGACTCCGTTGCCGTCTCTGTCATAGAGCTTGAAAGCAACTAAATAGAGAGGGGAAATGAAAGTGCAAGTTCTGGACCAAGTCATCACTCATCTTATTCTGGGAGTTAAGGAAACTAAGGACTCACACTCCAGTTTGTCTCGGGGCTGGCCATCCTCCAACAGAGAGAAGTAACATGAAACATCCTTCAGAAAGACCTCCTCTACAGAAGAGACAGAGGAGAGAGCGGGGTGGCGGTGAATACTCCGGTTACCATATCTGCACAAGCAGCACCTGACAGGAATGTGGTGATAAATGAATGTATGCCAAATAGGCCGTGGCGTAAATTGATAAAAGCCCGCTGCAAAGTAGCGTGGAGGCAGTGAGTTGTGCTAATACATGGTGTATAATCTCACTGGCACTGTCTTCCTGGGTGGGTTCAGAGTTTTGGAAGGAGCGGAAGAGTCTCTGGCAGAGATCCACAGGGAAGTCCTCCACTTCTAAATAAGTCTTCAGGAACAGACGAAAGCCTTCTTCATTGATGCACTGGGGGGGGGGAGAAAAAATGAATGGGAGCTAAACAGTTTGTTGTGGTGGTCTTGTCAAACAATATCTTAACTGTCTGTGGTTTTGCTGTGCGTGCTAACTTCTGCATTTTTCAACTTAATAAGAGAGAGAGAAAAAAAAAAGAGAAGATCATGATCGCATCACTGCCGCTGTGCTACATCTGCTGTGTGTCCCTTGCACAAAAGCAGCCCCGTTGAGACCTTGAGAATCATAAGTACGTGCAGTGCGGGTTGAGGAGCGATCCAAAGTCCAAGATGTTTCTCAGAAGCGTTTAATACATCATTTTTAGGCAAAAAACAAGAGCACGTGTCCAAAGCTAGAAGGGCTTCACTCGACAATGACAAAAGACAAAAAAACCCCTCTCCATCTGTCTGACCTGCTATCTGTCTTTCTCACATGGTAATAAGCTGCAGGGCTAACAAGCAATAGTCCCCTGATAACGGTGAACCACAAACCCATTTCTTGTTGACATTATTCCATTTCTCTGGTTGATACCCTGCAGAGCTGCCCCAGTAATAAATAATGTCACTGCAAGGCAGCCTGGTCGCGAAAAGAAAGGAAAAGAAAAGAAAAAAGAAAAATGCATCATCATCGTGAGCCCCTAAACAAACCGCATCATCCGTGTATTTTAAAAGCTATTACCTCGTACATTATGGCAGTATTTGCGTTGTCTCCCATTGAAAAAAAAAAAACCATTTCCTTCCAATTATCTAATTAAACTGTATGTCGCCAAATTATCCATCAGTAATTATTGCGTTTGCTTCCTGCACAAATTGGTTGGCAGTGTCAGCCGCTGACGTACAGTATTGGAAAGTTCTTTGTTCAATCACATTTGAGCTTACACTGCATGAGGGTAGCCAGCGCTCTGTTCAGCGAGGCCTTGCTGCGTGGGCAAAACTAAGGAGGTAATTTACATTTGCAACCTCGCTCGAGTGTGCTGAAGATATTTCTCACGGACAGCTTAGTCAACATGATAGATGGGTTTGAATCTGAATTAATCAGCGTAGAACAATTAATAACTGCCCAGTATACATAAATCTAGCGCTCATTTCTCACTGAGCTGCTCTGCTGTGAGCTGTAATTCAGTTTAGTTAGCTGACACAGCTGACACCACTATAAGTGAGGTTTGGAGGAGTGGAGCTGATGGTGAACAGCAGGACACACCGTCCCCTCACCTCTCCGTGTCTGTGCCGGGCCAGACTGCCATCTGCATCAAATTCCCTCAGCACGTCTTTCACCTTCAAGCTGCAGTCTGGAAGCAGAGACACGCAGGTTAAACAGGGATACACGTGTACTTCCGTGTGTTTGGGTCCGTTCGCGTAGTCTGTACTTCATGAGACCGTTTTTAATAAACGTTTCTGGAGTATAGTGTACGCGTGTGATTACACAATGAATGTAGATTTGTCTGGGGGGAAAAAAAACAAAAGATGTGCATGCTTTATTTGCACAAAACAGACTGTGGCAGACTGCTACCTCCTCTAGATATGAGAAACCATGAGCGAGTGTAAATGAGTATGTGTGTGGGTGGAAGTGGAAGTTGGGAGGTGGGGGGTGTTAAGCGCTGAGAAAGCTGCCTGCCCGCCTGCCCGCCCGCCCGCCCGCCCGCCTGTCTGTACTTACATTCGATGTACTGCTGTAGCTGGATAAAGTCGACAGGGCTCAGTTCCTTCACCTCTGGGTTTGTGGGGGTGGACATGGTGCCTGCTTCTGCACTAACTGCTTGCCTGTGCACAGGCGAGAGAAACAGTGAGATACAGATGGAGAGAAAAGAGGAGGTGGGTGCACAGTAGCCTGCCTCTTTGTAAAACATAAAAGCATGGCTGCAAGCAAAAGATAGCATCTCCCATCTCGTGCTGTAAAAATCCACGAGTGTAGATTGTGAGAAGCAGAAACAAATCAGAGAATACTAAGAACATCTGTGAGAAAACATCACTTCTCTCTTGATGAAAACAATGTAATGGCTGCCTGGAATGGCTAATTACCATTTGTCTCCTCCATGAATCTTTGAAATAGAGTTACACAGTCAAACATTTGTGTCGTGTCCATTCACCGTGTTTATTTTACACGTCTCACCATCTGAAACATGTGACTAACCACTTAAAACTGGGTCAAAATTCTTGTCGAAACGATGTCAAGGTACCCATGATACTTCAACTCTAGGGATTCTCTGCACCCAAAATCTCTTTCTATATACTCACTGGCCTATATTTGATTTTAAAAAAATAGTGTTTGGTGGCGTAAGTGGCACAAAAGAGTATTAAAAGGTGTTAAAATACAGAGATAAATGATAAAATCTTGTTGTGCCGTGGGAAAAAAAAACTGGCTTGTCAAGGGACCTCCCCGCCAAACAGAAGGAGGAGACTCAAATGTCACACGAGGCCGAAAGCAGGCATGAAATTTAAGTTTGACACAGAAAAGGAGGTTGTGATCGCGATGAAAACTGGCCCAGCACGTTGTCTGAAGTCAGACGCATGAACTCTGGATGCAACATTTGATGGGTTTGTTATTAGCGCTTTCATCAGAGGCAAACATGCTGTCACCCATAATGGAGGGGAGATGACGTAATGACGGGGAAACAAACAAACAAATGTATAGTTCATTAATCATTGAAGAACGAGGAGGAACTATTTAATGGAGGGGAGAAAGCTGCCATCCCGACATCCTGTTCCTGATGATGCTGCTCGAGATGCGTCAAAGTTGCTGCAAGAGGAAGTAAAGGAAACAGATCGATGCAGAATTTTTCGAATGCCTAATGCAGTTTTTAATCAATACGTATAGCCCTCGTTTTAGTCAGGATATTTCCAGGCAGGTCTGTCCTGATGAGGACCAAGAAACAGCTTGGTTCAGCTCCCATTCACAGATAAAATAATGACTTCATAAGAAATAAAATGCACACTAGCTCTTTTTAATACTTTTAGAGGGGTTGTTACTAACGTCTTACTTGGTCTGGTGTGACCAGTTTATTATGTTTACATTCCAAGCTGTAAAGTTTCATATTTTTTAACTGTATTAATCCTGAAATGTGTCTGACTTTTGTAATATATCACAGGCACACATTCGTTTTTCTTTTTCTGGCATTTTGGCGGTTAGGGAGAGAGGGACACATGGTAAACATGGAGAGGGATACACGGTAGGGGCTCTAGCAGGTGAGCCAGCTGCGCACCCAGGTCTTGTTTGGATAACGTTACCATGCAATGTGGAGAATCAATCGGCACTTCACCAGCATCGCCATGCAGCGATAATGGACCTCTGAAAACAATAAACACAATCGTCTCACTACCGTCACGGAAGTTTAAATACTGCGCTAATTGATTCTACAATGAGTATGGAAATAAACGGCCAAGGAAGGATTGAATGTGAAGCAGGAAAAGCATATTCAGAATGAGAAACTACACGGAGTGCTTTGCTAGTGATGATGTGTGCTTCGGGAGCTGAAACTAAAAAAGGGTACCATTAGTACGGCCCTTTAAGAGCAGCCTGTTGGCTTAAAACCAAGTATCCAATGCAATGCCCCTGTTAACAACGTGATTTTTACTAAGAGTTTTAAACGGAATAAGATAAATATACTGAACCTGGTGTAACAGGTTTGAAGAGTTAAATACACAGTCGGGCCAATCCAGAGCTGATACCATGTCTGATATCAACACCATTTTATCATCAATTACACAAATACAAAACTTAAGCGAATAGCAGAGCGGGGTGGTTTTTAGTCCACGCTGATGAAAGACCTCACTGTAAATGTGTTGTTCACACTGTTGTCTGCAGGTGTTATCACACATTAAAGTGCGGCCAGCGCAGGTATTCAGTCGCGGCTGCCCGCGCCGAACAGAAAATCAGCGTGCAATGAATGGCTGGACAATGAACGCACTGGGAGGAAGAAATGAAATAATCTGAAATAACACCCACTCTTTACACGTGATTTGGGTCCATTTACTGTGCTTGGACTCTGAAAGGTTCCCACTGTCCCCACCCAATTCCCTAAAAAGGTCAGCAGCTTCGCTTAGCAGGTCTGTTTATGCAGCCAATCAGCCGGACCAGATCTGACATCGACAGCGAAGTGACACAACAAAGAATCATGGAGAGCCATCTGCTTCGGCCCACCTGATAACAGCCCGAAACCGTTTACTCCAAAAATGTGCTCCTCACTCCATCTTCAAACACAGCTTTATAAATAAATAAATAAACTAAAAATACACCTCTTATTTTAGACTCGACTCCTCCGGGTGTCATTTCTCATCTGTGTTTTTATGCTTTCCAGAGGAGCGTGATGTCACAAGCAGCATCCCGTCCATCTGGCCTCTTTACCAACTGAGTATCATCACCATTATTGCCTAGTTCAACGAGATCGCAAGCCTGTCGGAGTAATCTGATTCCTCACTTCCTGATTAGATAATGATTTGCAAGCACAATGTGGAGTGGGAATCAGGACCAGTCACAACACGGAGCAGCGATAGAGGCATTCCCTGCACTAAGGGGAGCATGTACGTATAGCATGATGTGTACCAAGGCGGTTGTCAGCACTCTCAACCATGGGGTAGACGTTTTTTAAAACAATGGCACCACCTAAATGAGCCTACTGGGGCAAGTATAACCATTTCAGGAGGTTTGAGGAATGTCTGCAGCTTGCTAAGACTTATTACAGCCCATGTGACTAACTGCTTCTGGGGTGGCTCTCGATAAGGTCACACCGTTGAGTTGACGTTAAATGGTAGATGGTTTATGAGGGAACTGTTTACGTTGCTTTATAGAAACATTTATGTGGTAGAGATGCTGTTGTGTAGACATGAGAAAGATTTAAATGTGGGCCAACGGGAGTCGCATCGTTCAGCCATCATTCGGCGCGATTTACAGTCTGAGGTATAATTCTGTTTGAGCAAAATGTTGCTCCGTGTAATCAGAACAAAACAAATGGCGCAGCACATGTTCTGAGCTGAAATGCAGAGGAGAAACGACCCCCCTGGCCTTATGTGGGGACACTAGTGGTTCTTCAAATAGCAGTAAAGAACTATTTAAACGCTAAAGTGGTTCTTCAAGTAGCAACAGCTTGTGAAAGCAACATCTACTCCCCCATAAACCTCTAAAAAACCGTCTGTTCAGAAGCCTGTACTTCTGACCACTGAAATGAAAAACACCAAAGCCACAGCTTTCTAAAAATTCACACAGTGAAATAACTGAAGAGCTAGACCGGACGGTACAGCTTATTATTATACAGCGTATTTAATTATGAGCCCTTAACGTCTCAATAAAAAAACAACCATACAGCATTCTCTTTACGGTACACTTGGGGATGACCTTTTTCCATTCAGGCTAATGTTTGTGCAAGCTGTCATAACGCCCACGCCTTGTGTCAAGGAAATCTGCTGTTTTGCAACACTTGCAGGGTGCAAGCCATTGACTCCATCATTCTGTGGTTGGAAAACACTGCGTAGCTTCTCTGAACGTGAAGCTGACATCTCATATTGGGTATTTGCTTTTCTCCTGAAACTACAATTCTCTCCACTGAAGTGTGTACAGATTGCATCAGGTTAGCAGAAGGGGGAGGACAGACATGCTTGGTTGCTATGGAAAGTGTTTCCCTCCATCAGCTGCTCTCCGTCAGAGTGCTGCCACGGGTGACTAACTGGTAGGAGGAGAGGGAGGCAGCCAGCTCAGTGAAGGGGGAGCCCAGTCAGTGGCAGTGAGTCTTCCCCCTGCAGCTCTACCTCCTCCCACACCATGAGCCTCGTTTGGCCTTCACAACCAGAGGCCACGCTCGAAATTGCATTCTACATGTAGATGCTACCGTGACTCATTGCATGAACAGGGGAATACTCCTTTACTGTTTGCTCATGGGTCACTAGGCATGCCGAGCCTGAAGTTACAAACCAGCAGTGATATTTGACTTAGTGGAACCAGAGAAAAGAGCCACTTCTTCACTTTTATGTATCCCTAGAGCTACAGCCCCTAACCACTACTTCCACTATATGTCTCAGCGTAGTACACATCGCTGTACTGTGTACTGACAAATAGGTTGTTGAATCTATTTAAAGCATGCAGGCAAATATATAGATGATATATTCCCTCTACTAAAGAATGTAAAGCATCAATAGGTGCTTTTAAAATCTGCCGATTATAATAGTTAATAACACAGAGGCAAGATCACGGCTGAACATTACTGTTAGGGGCTTCCCCCGGTCTACTTCTGTATGGTAACAATTGAAGAATTGAGTGGTATGCAAACTACAGCAGGCTTTAGTTAGTAAAGATACTAGAGAACTTGAACACTTGAGTAAATATGGACTGCGGAATCAGACAAAAACAGGAAAGAGAAAAACAACAAAAAAAACAAAAAACAAAAGACTTTCACCACAGCATGAATCACAGATTTCTTGGAAAATGTAGGCGAGGCTCTGCTCGCTCCCCGGCTTCAAAGTGAGGACTGCCCATCACTCAGAGTTCAGACTTGAATGTGACTTACATAATAGCTTTTTTTTTTTTTTTTGCGTGGAGGCAGCTTTGTAGAACACCACGCCACCACTGAAAAAAAAACTGAACCTGCCCAGACTTGCGAGGGTGCATGCTGTCATAGAGCAGCCACATTGCTTTTATGTGTAAGTGCTTGCACGTATCAGGGAGTCTCGCCTGGTTCGCCCACAGATCTGTGCACAACTGAAAACGAAACATTAAATGCCCCATTTGTAAACGATTCAGTCTAAAAAGCAATCATGTAGTATTCTCCACCATAGCGTCAGTAACTCAGGGATCCGGTGTCAATAAATTTGATTATATTTGCTCACGTGAATCACTTTCTAAACATGAATGGGTGAGCTTAGGCAGGAGAGACGACGCCATAAATTATGAAAGACGTTACAACATTTGAGACTTCAAAAGGCAAATTCCAACCACATCCATGATGCAATAATAAAGTGTTGACTTTAGGCAGTTGATGTATGAAAGCCCAACGGTTTAAAATCATAGTTATTAATACAGGATCCAGGCAAACTTGATGATATAATGAAGGAAGTGAAGGCTAAATGGAAGATACAGCTACTGTATTTAGAGAAGTGAAATAGTCTGTAAACAAAAGGCCTGTATGCCATTTGTCTGATCATGCTAGTGCTGTAATATAGCAAGTGCTAACAGTTATAAACAAAACCAGTGTTCACAAAATGGGCTCAATTCTAGTTCATTTACAGCCTCTAGCTCCTGATGTAAACATTAACAATGGGCCAATTGACCTGACTACAGTATTGATTGTATTGATTGCCTGTGCCTGAAAACTCTCTTGCAGTTAGAAACAGATAAATACCACCGAGGCTCCCCAGTTATTGAGACAACATGCTGAGAATGAACACACGGCCGCACCAGGAGAGCGTCACTCGGAAATAAAGTGGCTCTGGCAAAAAGAGAAAAACGCAGACTGGACAAAGTACGAAGACTTTCCAGTCTGTTTTGTTTTTCCATTTAGCATCAGAGCGGGAAGTCACGTTCACCAATTGCCATCAAATGACAGTGAAAGGGGAGCTCTGGGTAAAACATGAACA
Organism: Datnioides undecimradiatus; assembly: GCA_008933995.1. Taxonomy (NCBI): domain Eukaryota; kingdom Metazoa; phylum Chordata; class Actinopteri; order Lobotiformes; family Datnioididae; genus Datnioides; species Datnioides undecimradiatus. The sequence goes on along the minus strand of WARS01000071.1, from coordinate 4,977,703 downwards.
ACACCCAACGTCGTATACTTACTACACTACTGAAAAAATCAAATACACAATTAAGACCTTCTGCGATTTCTATGCCTGTTCTGACTGATATCTCACCGTCTCTGGTGTTATACCATCATAGCCTGCAACAAGTGTAATCTCAGATTGGGCCACCCAGATTAGATCCTGTCAAAGAGGGGGTTAGTAACACTTTAAATTGATCTGTGCAATGTGCCAGAGATGGACCAAGTTGTAGAAATACGTTAGTAAGTTTAAAAAACAAAAAAAAACAGAATAGTGGGGCTCTTTACACCATGGTATCTTAAAACATTAAGATACTCTCTCAAAGACTTCAAATACCCCTGAATGCTCACCGGCCTCTAGTCTGACAGATGAATTGCTCAATTCTCTAAATAGCCTGAGAGAAGGGTTCTCCTGCTTGTAACTTAAGCAGCCTGACATTAACAGTCATGACACATTGTAAAGGGAACTGAAAAGATGCATGTTTATGAAATTTAAAAAGGCAGGCAGCGGACCGTGCGATAAAATGCAATGTGTCCGCCTTATTGTTTGTTTCGGCCGGGGGAATGACTCTGTTATTAACACACGACTTTCCCATTTAAACAGCAAGATGAAATGAAACAAAATACAGTAAAAGCGTGCACAGAGCTGAGAGGCGTCAATCACCAGATGCGCGACGTAGGATTTCGCGTGTAATTCTTGACAACAAAAAGACGCCAACGTTACCGCTCCGTGTTTGTCGTTTTTCTGCAGCTAAACGTCGTTCAGAGCTGCACTGAAACTTCAATCATTGCGCACAGTCCGGACCTCTTACTGTTTTGTTTTTGGGAGTCATTTACCTTCGTGTCGCCACTCCGTTGTAAGTGTTTGCTGAAATCGCGGTGGTGCAGCTCGGCGGCCGGTCAAAATCCTGCTGTCAGATGCGAAGCGAAGTGGCCGTTAACTTTGAACGGGTCTTGGTGCAGGTCGGCGGAGTGGAAGCAGACAGTGAACCAATGCCGAGCACAGACTGAGTGAGCGGATCTCTCCTGTCAAGCACCGCCTCAGCTGCTCTGCGCCCTCTCTGCTAACCAATGCAAACGCGTTACACCGGCGTGCATGCATCTGCAAAGTTGTAACGCAGCTGTAACCCGTCACAGTGCAATTATCATGCATGTCTCTATAAGGCACTCAATGCTCATGCTTTAATGCCTTTAATATTGTACTAGCTCCATTAACATTGGACAACATATGGAACCTGAAAGTGTATTTGAGTACAAGTAGTAACTTCCATGAAAGGCATGTAGCACTAGAATACAAGATAGACCTAACTCAGTTACAAAAAACAATTTCTTTGTTTTACGATAAAGGACATACATGCTCAATAGATGTCCTACGGTATGCTAGGCTATATGATTTTGGGATAGCATGCTACAAGCTAAACCCCTGATATTTACCATAATAATAAACACAATTACTCTTAAATGACACTTCCGAATATAATTTAACAAATTAGACAATGATTTCAATGAAAATTAAACCATAAGCCTCGCAAAGATAAAATGGTAGCTTACTTTCCGAAGAGCTCTTGAAATTTAGCTAACTATAGGGCCAGTAGTCCCAATTTGGCGGAAGACACATCACTATGTCCTCCATCATTTCGTAAATTTCTACGTATATTTTTGTTTTTGATGGTTAGCAGCCAGCTGAACAAAAGAAACGAATATTAATATTCATTTTCTTCCCCCTAAGCTGAATAAGTTAGCTTTTCAACCAGGAGTTTGCTTAACCAGGAGTCAGCAGATAACGTTGTTGCTATGGTTACCTGCACTGTGAACTGCGCATTGATCTAGTTCGTGATTAATAATCATGGGACTATGTTTGAGGATGAGTGTGAGCAGCCAATCACGAAGGAGCACTTATTTACTGTTTTATAACAAGGTGGAGTAACCATAATACTGTCCTAAAACAGAGATAGAAATAATTGAAATAGTTATACTTTAATTAATATTTCCACTATTTGCAACTTTACACGTTTTACTTTAATTAATTTTAATAAATTAAACTATCCAATAAAAAGTTTAAACTCATTATTAAGTAAAACAACCATTACTTCTCTTTTTTATTTTGTATTTTTACTTTTAGACTTCAAGTATGTGAAAAAAAGTGCTTTTACATAAACACAAGATGTATTTTTACAATGTGTACTTTTACAAAGTACTCGCACTGTACATTCTGTGCTGCTCGTTTTTCACGAATTAGTCGTTTACTAAAACATTTTAAGGCCACTGAAACACATTTGTAGACATATTGTGGGTTAAAGTCTACTTAACATGTCGTTTAATATGTGTACTGCTTAACACCTCGTGGAAACCAACCACATCGCATAACGTGTGTAGACAATAACAGAGCCTCAGTATTTGGTAAAGCACATGATTTCACATTCCAGTGACCACAATGGTAAGGGATTAGGCTCCACAATGAGGATGAGGCAGGCAGGAGAGGATAACAGACATGGAAAGCATGTGGGTGTCTGGGTCAGACAGAGAAATAAAGAGTGAGTCAGGTCAGAGCAGTCAGACCTTCCTCCCTCTGAGTTTTGCGGTTAAACTTTCCTCTTCATTTCCTTAACCTGGATCAACAGCATTTCACATTCCACTTCCCTGGATTCAAAGCTTTCGCATAATGCATTAAGCCGATGTGCCCTTAAGAAATGTGCCTCCCTGCAGATCTCTGATGACATGGTGTGGTAAAATAAGGAACTGCATTTTTTCCTAATTAAAACGCTAAATATAAAATCCTGTTATCCCAGTGAGAAAATACATTCCTTTGAGATGAGGTTTGACATTTTTTATTACTTTGTCTGTACAACACGGTACATAACAGACACAAAACAAAGAAAAACACTGACAGGGAAAATAATTGAGGGCACAATCCAAACTCCTCTGTTTACTGCACTTGTGTGGGCTTTTATAGCAGACGTCTGAAGTCTTGTTTGTCTTACTACAGTGACTAATGGTGAAACATTTACCTCTCAAAAGCCATAACTGTGACTTTACAAATATTTTTACAATCCTCAGGCTATGGTTTGTAGTGAAATGTCAGTGAACAGATGTTTGCTAACCGTGAAGAATGAGAGGATCAATGTCTATATTTCAATCATCAGAAAAAGACTTAAGGATCATCTCAAATATCAAGTGACCCGTTATGATTTGAGAAATAAAACTCATTATACATAGTTAAATCCCAAATGTTAAACTTCAAATTTAACACTTAACTGGACCCAACATTCAGACTATATATATATATATATATATATGTACACACACACACACACACACACACATCTGAGGCAACAAACAAAACACAAAAATCAATTTTTCTTCCTGCAATAAACTTCAAATGCACCGAAAAAGGCAATTCTCCATACATCAAATGGTAACATCTTCAAGCATGTCTGTGTGAAAGGCAACACAATAAATAAAACAAATGGCACAGAAGGTTTAAACGATCTAAACTGAGAAGCACAATGCCTTGTGAGATATTCACTGGAAACTAAACACTAAAGCAAGCACGCGGGGAAGCTTTCGCGTCAACGTCCCTGCAGACAGTAACACAGGCTGACGAAACAGAACTGAGATAAACTAAAGTCACAATCTAAATACAGTGGGAGGAATAAGAGAATGACATTTAGAATTCAATATAGTATTTGTATTTACAAGCATTTATACAACTGTGGACATTAAATGGGGGTTCAAGCTTATTACTAGATTAGGACATGGAGCAGAACAATCAGATCATATAATGCACCAATATAAACCTTGTAAACATCACATCTTACCTTTTATCTTGGATATCAGTCAGATTAAGTTGCTATTTGACAGGTTCACATATTTGTCCTTACTTTAAGGCATAGGTATCAAGCTTAGGAGTGAGCCATTTATAAGATTTTATTTTAAATAAGCCAGATTTACTCAGAAGGTTTCACTCCGGCAGGGGGGGGGAAACCTACTTGTCACAGCAAAACCCCAAGCAGAACGTCCCCACTTGTCTCTGGATGAGCTCAGCTAACTGTACAGTTATAAGATCTCCTCCACTCCGTGCGCAAAGATCATGACCAGGCCAGGCTCCAGGATCATATCTTCCCCCATATGCTGATTCTCACAGGCCATCACCACCACTGCCTGCTTGCCAGGGATACGCTTGGCAACGTAGTTCTCATAGTAGCGCCTGTTCATCTGCCGTGTCTCGAGCGTGGCCAGTCCCTGCGGCCAGTTACGCTCGTGGGCGTTCTCGATCAGGTCGTTCACAATTGAGAGAGGACAGCAGCTGTCGATGAGGGAGCGCTTGATGACTGCCTGGAGCACGGCGTCAGGAGTGGAGATCATGCCACCCCAGCGTGTCACCCTGGCAGGCTTCATGGAGTTTACCCACCTGAAGATAAGATAAAGTGAAAACCACAATAAAATTAGCCTCTGAGCCGCAGCTCCCCGACAAAGCCGACACCAGAGTACCAGGAAGCGGAGAAGATTAATTTTCCGACTCACTCCAAGATCTCATTGTACTCGATGCTCTCCTCGAGGTTTTGCAGGTTGGGGTTAGCACTGCGGATTGCTCTCATGTAGGCCTTTAGCAGCTGAACGTCCCGTTTCTGTAAATTGAAAGCATCATCTTCAGGGATTGATTTCACAAAACGTGAACGGCATACAAATATTAAACAAGACATATACAAAAGAAAGCATTCATACCAGTTTTATTGAATTTTAGTAACTATTTAGTAGAAGGCTCTGTCAATATAAGGTGGTTGCTATGGAAAGGAAATACGCTCTTGGACATTTCGAAAACCCGTTCCACAGACATTTGCGAACAATAGCATTCAGGACTTGGCTCACATAACAACTAACAGCCAAATGGTCTTACTTGTTCTCCCAACTGGTGTTTATGCTCTGCCACGGTTTTCTCCAGGTCCGAAATCTTTGTCTGTTGTTGCTGGACGACGCTTCGCAAGTGTTTGATGCAGTTGTGGTTGGGCAGCTCATCTTTGGGCATCTCAAGCCTGCAAGAGTGCAAGAGAGAGGAAAAAGAATGTTTAATTCATACAACGACATGGTAAGACATACATTTTGGCAGCTCAGCTTAAGCTTACGGCTAAAATAGTTGATGAGGATTGTTATTATTCATTTTGGTTGGGCAACGGTTGCGCACTGATTAGGTACATCACTTAACACTTGTGAGCACAGGTGCTGGTTCTACAGTGGGATGAGAAAATCAGAATCACTGCACCCAGCAATTACGGCGCAGTGTGTGTTTTCTGCCAAATGGAAGCCACTCACCCACATCCCTCCTCACAGTTGACAGGCCTTTTGGGGTTGTGCTCACAGTCCTTGAGGTGCGACTGCAACTGGTCCAGCCGCAGCGTGGCCGTACAGCCAAAACCGGCATTGTCACAGCTGATCTGAAGCTTGGACAGCATGTTGCGCATGATGCGGGGCACGGGCCGGAGGTGAGCTAGCGTCACTACTGTGCGGTCAACTGGGCAAATCTGCTGCTGGGCAAACCACTGCGTTATGCAGGCATTGCAGAAGGCATGCTCACAGTGTGGAGCCTGAAATGAAAAATGAGAACACGGGAACGCAAAAAAAAAAAAAAAAAAAAAAGTTAAATTTGAAACACACATTTACGTTAAAGGGTCGGTTATCTTTCAAACAGGAACTTGCCTGCACTGGTTCTTCGAGCACTCCACTACATATAGGACACAGCAGGTCTTCGTCCACCTCCCCTTGGAACCTTGTAACGTCGTACCCCATGGTACATTACTGGGACCCACAACCTCCTGAGTGAAAGGCAACCGAGCAAATTAGGTTTGTAGACAAAGCAACTGCATCAATACATGACTGCAGATAATTCACACATACATATAAATACACACGGCTTACCTCACTCACAAAAGGCCTCAAATGCTCCCATTCAGCTCTTGATGGAGTGCTGATCTGTCATGGCAGAAATAATATGTCTGGCTGGAGAGACACAGACAGTCCCTGCAGAAATATTAAAATATTCACACTGGTTAGTTAGTTTTTAAAATATTACTGTCAAGCTGATGGTTAAATCGAGTCTAGTCATAATATGTAATATGACCCCACACTTTAAATGTAACATCAATGGAGCTGATCTACAGACATATTTAAATGGCTGAGAGATCGGCGATTTCTGAAGCTTCGTCGTCATAATCACACAAACTGCACTCGTTTATTTGACTCTCTTCGGGGTAAAAACGTATGCAGTAACGGTATTTCATCACCACGTCTTGTATTATTATCATCAACAGAATGCAATGTTACAGTGACTCGAGACATTTGAGCACGCAGCCCCATCGCTCGCATCCGAAAGCTCAAAAGCGACGTCCTTGATCCGTAACGTTGGATGGTTTTCTGACATTATCATCGACCTGTGACACTGCATCAACCGGGCACCAACATCTGAAGAGCGCATCCTGTTGTCCCAGCTGACTGGTGGTTGACCTAATTTCAGCGAAAAGCAGCACATACCAGTCTGGAGGCGATTTACAGATCCCTTTCCTCCCATCGCACTCAGCATGCCTTGCAATCAAGCTAACACCCTGTGCTAACATTAGCTACGTGTACGATGCTATGCCGTTGTGAAAGTCACAATAAATCGCAATACCACTGGATTCTTCGCGAGTTGATCTGGAGCCACCCTCAATACATAACCCAAAGCCTGAGCTCAAATGTCACCGTAGTCTGCTCGTCATTAATTAAACGTAGCTAAAAGTTGCTAATTAGCGCGCAACCAACTACCGTCTACAGCACCGTTGGTTTCCCCTGGATGTTAGCCATCGAGCTAACGAGACAAACCGCAGTCTGGGCAAAACTAAACCGACACATGGCCGCTTACCATCAGCCACAGTGGAAGAAAACACTACAGCTGACTGATATACTTACTTGGAAGTGTAGTAAAACAGATCCCAATCACTATATTTGTATATTTTCGGACGTTCTAATGTAACTGGTAGCTCGCTAGCCACGTCCTGTGCTACATCCTACAATTCAGTGTCGTCGAGACGCAGGCGGGTGTGGACGTCATGACGTAATGCCTTATGATTGGTCACTATCTATCTATCTATCATTATTATCTAGCTTAAATGTCTATTTAAAGCACCACATGTATATTTATTGATATATTGTTTTTTTATATAAATAAACGTGTGCATTACTCAGCTTGAAGAAATGTGCAACTTCCTTATTCATTCACTCACTTGCATTTGTCTCAATGTTCTGTATGCTTTATAAGGTAAATAGGAAGGGAATGATCAGCGGCCAACATGCAGCAGGAAGCACACTGCATGCAGAGTGTGTGAGGATATGGTCTAACAGGAGGAGCGCACACCATGAGAACATGAGTCATTACTCGCGAGCAGTGTGATTGCATGTTCCACCGCCACATAAAAAGTCAATATATTGCAGCAACCCATGTGGCTGCTTTAAAACTGAAATTCATCCCCGGGCAGCAGCAGCAGCAGCAGTGTTAGCACAGTTAATGTACAACCAGTTACTGCAATATTTACTTTTCCTGCTTGTCCTGTCTACAGGCAGATGTTTTCTGTTGTCTCACTATGTCTTTGTGTTGCTGTTTAATGTAACATTTAGCTGTGTGAGAAATCTAAGGTGCATTGGAAACAAAGGCGTGGACCTCATGCTCAAACTGTTTTATTGATAGGGTAAATAGCCTTGCAATTTATGACCCTTCTGATTAAAACACCCAGCAGCACTGCTTAATGAGGTGTAACAGTGCCGCAAGGCACTTTACTTTGGTGCATCAGTCAAGTTCTTTTCTCCATCATCTCCTCATTTTAGTCTAAATAAACAGCTCACACACAAAACAAGAACCTCATTTGGTTGTGACATAAGATCAGATAAAATAAGATAATACTTTACTTATCCCACAGTGGGGAAATTTCCAAATATTCTCCCACTCATATGAAAATTGAATTCAAACTTTTCCCCCAGCTTCACGTAGTTTTTAGCTATTCCAGTAAATGAATCACAACTAATCCAGGAAACAACATGCAAATGAGACACTTGTAACCTACATTATTAAGAAATAACTCCAGACTCAGAAAATATTTAGCAATAGCACTTTATTGAACACAAACAACCCTAAGCCACAATACTGAATGACAAGACCAATTGGCTGCAGCAAACATTTTATAAAATAGATTCAGGTTTAATGTCACTAAATTGTTTTTTTTTTTTTCTTTTAACGTCAGAAAGACAGATGCAGGTTTTTCCAAAACAGTGAATGATCTTTTACATATTTAACATTTTTGTAACAAATCATCATTCACATGTTCACACAAAGGAATAACAAGGCAAAGTGCTTTCAGGATTGCATTGTCGAAAAAAAAAAACAAAACAGAAAAATGAATGGCTTGAGGTTTAGGTGAGACGGTGGGTGGGAGGGGTGGGGCTGGTCCTGTCCTGGATTAGGCATGGATGGGTGGGGTTGGGGAGTTGGTGGATGGGTGGGGGGCCCTGGTCAGAAAACCTCAAACCTTTCACCTTGTCCTGTACCCCTTGTAGTCAAACTGAATGTATAAATGTCAGGGTAGTGTGGAGACAGACGCCTATCAAGCAGAATTTGGTTGGGAGTGGACAGATGGATTCGAAGGCATACGGCTCGAGGGACTCAAACTCACCCTCGTACAGAATTACAAATCCACCTCACTATCTTCCTTGTGACAACCCGTGGTATCGTTACAACTGCAGGGCGATCGATGGCTGACCCAGAGTGGCGCTGTAAACGTTGAAACAATGCATTACCAGACTAGACAGGGAAGTATACGCACGAGAGGAAACCAAAGAGATAAATGGTGTTTTAAAAAAAGCCAATGCGTGGTTATTTATGCTCAAGGAGGTGAATCCTCTGACCATTCGCCACTGAATGTTAAAGGGGATAGACTATCATCATAATCTGCATCATAACATTGTCTGGCTTCACATTCCAGTGGTATTTTGTCGTATAAATGCTTCTCATAAATATTTTTTTTCAACGTCAAATAGACATATACACATACAGCACAACCAAGCACACTTTTTTTTTTAATGTATAACTACCATTGCTTATGATAAATCTGTATTCCCGTACGGTGAATAGACTTTTTTTTTTTTTTTTTTCTCCTTTTTCAAAGTCAGAACAGGTGGAGAGACAAACAATACTCAAGGCTGCAAAACAAGGAGGTAGGAGAAATGCTACTGAAAAACAGCAAGTGATGCTAACATGATCGTTCACTTAAATAAGAGTGAGGCGTCGGCTCGACTTCTTGAACCACGCCGCGGTGCCAGCGTTTGCTATTCCAGTCAGCATTTAAGGAGCGGTGCGCAACAACTGTAAGGTATGACTCTTCACATTTATTATGTAAAAAAAAACAACAAAACGTGCAATGTTGATTTGATCGCCCAATTGGTAACGTCCCGCAAAAGAAAAGGTCTTGAAATTGTATCCGCCGCTCTCCCGGTGGCTCCGCATGCGGACTGGTGTAGCAGCCGCGGCGATTTACTAACTGAAGAAATCTCAGAGGGCCATTCTGCCTGACCAAAAAAACAAAACCCCAAAATGAAAAAAAACAAAAACAAAAAATTTGAATAGTGTCTTAACCCTATATTTCCCGACTGGTCGTAGTCTAAATTGGCTAATTTCAACAGAGTAACTTCATTGGTCCTGTTGTCATCACAGGTCTTGAGACCACGCTGCTGGTGATGGCATTGACTCCTTTACACACAGTAGAATAGTATATTTGCAGATTTGTAAATGAGGTAATCAGCGTTAGGCTAAATAGGGAACCCTGTCATAGACGCACATGCCCACTTCATTCACCAGCAAAGCAAAACAAAAAAAAGATTTCCTCAATCAGCGGGACAGGACTGTGGAAAATGAAATCAACTTTGGAATGTCGGGTGGACGAGCCAACTTTTTTTTTTTTTTTTTAGTTTTTACGTTTTATCTTTTTGTGAAGGTGCACTGTGAAACTATTTGATTGTAACTCATCACATGCCCTGATTCAGAGTCCTTCCCCTCGTGATAAGGGCTCCTTTGTATTTCCCCAGATAAGCCACTCAAAGTAAAACAGGCGACCCCATTATCTAGCTTTTTTTTTTTTGTGTGTGTGTGTGTGTGTGTGTAATTTGTAATGAATTAAGGCTGCCTCAGCAGCAGATCAATGCCTGCTTTAAGTCCAGTTGTGAGAGGATTGTTAATAGCTTGTGAGTTGCAATGAGGTGGCAACATCTACAGTGAAGCGGACTAAAAATAAAAAAAAAAAACATGAAAAGGGGACTACGGCTACGAGGGGGGGAAAAAAAAAGTCACAGAACATGCAGTATACATCCTTTCCTACAGTAGGCTATTCCTAATAGCACATTCAACGGGGGCTCCTAATGGGCAAATTCTCTGATATGGCTCTGCTTTAGAGTAATCAAGCTTGGTGTGAGACTACTTCCATCGTGGGCTCACAGAAGGAGCGCGTCGATAAGGTGCTCCATCAGAAGATCGCTGCCTTATTTCACCTGCGCGAATACTTTGTGTCATTCAGTTCAACAGGTTCAACGGTAAACACCGGAAAGTGTTGCGAACATTTGTTTTCCTCCGCGTGAATACATTTTTTTTTTCCTCACCCCCCCCCAAGACACATCCTCTGCTGGTGAAAACAAACGGCACTTTCAAGGGGAATGTTTCTCTAAAACCACAATCACAGGACCTCCAAGTAACAAATTCTGAAAACACATAGGCTATACAGTAGATATAAATCTCATGAGTTTCTTAACTGTACAAGCTTTAGGCTACACGCTGAAAAGGGAGGGACACGTAAGAACCCTTAATGCTTAACATTGAAAACAAATATAAGGCATTTCATATTTCCTTTTATCCGCATACGTCACTGACAGCAGGTCTAAATATTTTGGAGAAAACATTTCATTCAAGGAGGAAGAGGATGCATATACACATCTACACATGCAAATGAACATGTCTACCGGCGCTAAACCAGAAGTCCAAACTACAATACCGTCAAAGTCCATCCAGAAAAAGAAAAAATAATAATAATAATAATAATAATAATTACGCACCTACTCAAATCTATCAGTCAACTTGTGCACAGTCCTTTCTCTGAGCAGGCAGCTTTTAAAGTCGGACATTGATCACAGTTTTTAAGAATGGAATATCAAACACTCCACTATCAAATGCCACCTCTGTGAACACAAACAAGAGGACCGCTTGAAATCCTTCATTTGCTACAGACCAGTGACTTTTGGTGTTAACAAAAAGGGCATATTAAATAATTTATTTTTTTTTTTTCAACTGAGGAAGCAACGATAAACAAAAGGTTATTGCACTTTTTCATCTTTTGTCTATTTCAAAACGAGGTCAGCTTGAGAGAAGATGATTCATGCCTTAATGCCGTGGTAAGACAACAAATGTTACGTCACTTCTATAGTATGATCACACTGTTATTAACACTGCACACAGCTACTACTGCAACCCTACTTGTAGTCAGTCTATCCTAAAGAACACAAAAAAAAACAATCTCTACAATCAGTTTTGCAACACGGTCACGACAAACGGTTTGCCTAAACTTGATCTTGAACGCGGGTACCGCATCGTCTCACAACTCGGTCTCGTGTCGTGAAGCTCGCGAGCGTCGATGGATACCAAAGAGTGGAGAAGAACGATCAGAAGCAGCTCTGAAACCCCAGACAGCGGCCTTTCTACAGTTGATGTGTTACCGACAATCAAGCCTCGTGTTTTTTCTGCGCTCAGAGGAGTCGGATGTTTTTGTCTTTTCCTCTCATCTTTGCCTAAATTTTGGTCTATAGGCTCCTTCGCTCCTCGGTGTCAGGGGGGGGGAGCCGAACTGAGCCCCGAGGTGCCTTCTTTGGATTTGTGCTTTCGTACTATATTGATCCCCATCCGTTCAATGTTTGATGTGCCCTAAATCGCATCGGTAATGTGCAATTTATGCTGCCGCCCAACGGGGAGCACTCAGTCACTGGATACAGAAGGAGCTCTTCAGGCTTTTGTTTTTTTTTTTGTTTTTTTTTTGTCTTTTCTTATAACTCAGATCTCACAGGGTTGGAGTAATCGTGCTCAGAGGGAATATGAGCCCATCTACTGTAGTCGTGTACGTTCAGTGTAATTTCTTTTTCCCATTATAAGGCTTCTGGGAAATACAAATGGAAGACCGTACCTTTCGGTAGTAACAAATAAAAGGCACCATGCCACCACTGTGCTCGATATTACACAGGTCCTATTGGTGGGGGGGGAATTAATAACCAAGTGTTCAGGCAGGGAAGGCGGTCAAACTAGCATTAGTCATACAGTAAAATTGTATTGTTTTGACTTACAGAGGTAAAGTTTTATAGCTACCTTCATTTCCCACCTTAAATTAGACTGTACCCTTCACCCTATATGACCTGCACCAGATAATGGACTCATCTGTTGGTTGTAATGAAGAGAGAAACATGGTTGTTTTCCGTTCTTAAAAAAAGGGAGTTGTGCATGTTTAGGGTCGACATGCATATATTGAAAAGTCGCTCGCACGCACACGCACACACACACATACTACAAGAAGAGGAATCTACACGACTGGCATCAGGAAAGAAACGAGAAGAAATCGCAGAGGGTAAATGTCAGCGTCGTCGCACAAAGTATCACTGATGAGGTAAAACTGCAGGTCCAATAAAAAGTACAAGGTGCGGTTGGCTGCGCCTCCGTAAGGTAGGAAACGTGAGACATCTGCCGACACTAATCTAACACTTCCGCATAGATACATCTCTGATTTAGGCTGGTTTAAGCAGAATTACACTACCCACGACGAGATGGATCACAAGATTTGAACTCTTTGTTAGCGTAGCTGTACAAGCGAAGAATTTCCTTCCTTTTCATTTTTTGTTTTTTTTTGAGGTACACCACTTTCATCCCCAGTGTCCTTTGGCCCTGGATGACGCTGGAGCCAAAGCTGATTGTTTCCGAGTGAATTCTGAATTCATTCATTCACAGTGGCAAATATGGCGATATCCTAACCTCTCGCGGCAATCTCTGCACCACGGCAACCTTGAGCTATGTGCTACCCTCAATTGATTTGTGTGCTTCTCGACGCCCGAAAGGCGTCTGTGAGACCGGAATTAGCCAAGAATTAGTCTGCAGCAATCCAACCAAGTAGCATAACTCTACAGGTGATGCAACGTATCCTCAGGTACTGCCAGGTGTCCTTTGTCCTTTTTTTTTTTTTTTTTCCCCCCCAGCTTTTAAGGCAAAAGGCTCAACAGTGGATCAGAGAGTTGAATTGAAATTTGCCGTTTACTTCAAGTAAGAACCGAGACATCCATTGAGGCAAATCAATTCTCTACTGTATTTACCATGCGGTTATTTTTTTTTCTTTCTTTTTTTGGGACATCAAAAATGTTTTTGTTTTTTTTTTCCTTCTCCTGGTAACACGCGTTATAAACCATCTCGTTAAATCAACACACAACCTAGGGATTGCTTTGCCAATACCAAAGGGACTAACTACAGTCTTCAAAAATGTCCAATTATACAACAGACGTCTACCGACACCAAATTTCAACAGAATACTTGCATTTAAGTACTAATATCATCCATGCAAATATTTATATAGCTTTTTTTTTTTTTTTCTTTGACGGATATAATTGGTGAAAAGACATGCAGCTCCGAACACAAAACTGTAATAACCCTGCCTACATCTGAACAAGTTTACTGACCAAGTAAGTATGATTTATGTCTAAAGGCAAATAAAGGTTTCTATGGCACTAAATGGGTGTAGCTTAGGTGCATTTCTGTCAAATATAGGCTATTTACGAGTATGCGTGATCATGTCTACCGGAGACCTTTTGTTATCCCTCTGGTGTTACTGTACTGTAAGGCAATCTCAATGGAATGGATGAACGCGAGTGTTAAATCCATCTGAACTCTTTGTCCTCTGTTTACCTCATGGGCTACACGCCACACAAATATATATATAGAGATATAGATGTGTGTGTATAGAAGAAAGAAGAGTGATATTACGCAACAGCAGGCCTGTCCTCCGACAATAACGCCAAGAGAAAAGAAACAACAACCTATCCGGACCCTCGATGCAGGAAGACTACTACACATACTGTATAATATGTAGAGAATTAGGCTAATCACATGCTACCTGTATAATCATATCCACGCACGACAAATGAAGAGCAACAGTTTAAAGTCGGGAGAAAGCGAATCGCCCTGCTGTAAACTGACCCTACATTCATTTCAGTCAGGAAATTCATGGCTCAGATTTGATGGTCAGACTGTAAACTGCTTGAACATATGCATAAATCCGTTGCTGCTTTACTAAGAGCGGGTGTTTCGCCGCCCCTCCCCTCCCGCCCCCAACCTCCCCCGCCCTTCCCTCTTCAACACATTTTGGCAAACAGGCCTTATTTGTGACCAAAAAAAGATTAGAACATCTAAACCCGCATTTTTATTATTATTAATTTTTTTTTTTTTAAATCTTCCATTGGCATTTATGCTATGATTTACTGAATTGGCCTAAATGGATGGCAGTGCAATATTTGTGCTGCACACGATTACACACACTCTCTATTGCTACAATTGGACCTTTCATTGCTTTTTTTTTTTTTTTCCTTCTTCTTCGACGCTTCTGACACCAGATATATATATATATATATATTGTATATGCTCCACTTGTTCAACTGTTACTATATCAAAATTGTGATCTAGCTCCATGCACAATCACTCAGGTACACACAAATTTAAAAAAAAGAAAAAAAAGCATGTATAAGAATACTGTGTTTACAACAAAAGGATTCGGTTGCAACTTGTACAGCTGCAGGGGGTGGGGGGGGGCAATGGCTCCATTTACTGGTCAGATAAGGACATCACAAGAGAAAAGAAATCCCTGCCCGAACAGACAGCACCTACAGATGGCAGAGAGCATGTAGAGTATTTCGAGGAGCCCGCCTGAGGTGTCTGTTGAATCACCGGACTGACTTTAAGTGACTTAGGCCAGAGTCTGGACTGTCAACAGAAGGCTGGGTAACGTAACCTTGTCACTGGTTTCGGGCCGACAGCCCAGAAGTAGATAACACAAAAAAAAAAAAAGTCAGTGGGCAGTGGACACTGTCCCGAAGTACTTAGAGACACTGCGTTGTTTTTTTTTTGTTTGTTTGTTTTGTTTTTTTTAAAATAATGCATCGTTAGAGTACAATTTCGTTTGCAGCCTTTGCTCGTCTTTTACGACCCTCCCCTCCTGTTTTCAGCAGCGACACACATGCATGTAAACATAAGTACATACATTACATCTGCTCTACTCTGCACACTTAGAACCTGAATGTACTAAAGTGCGTGCTTGACTATCTAATTAAGTGCTGTGGGATTAGGGTTAAAGAGGGCATTAAATTATTGAACATCCCATCGTAAAAAAAAAAAAAAAAAAAAAAAAAAAGAGAAGAGATCGTAGACGTTATCATCCTGCAGAGATCTGATTGAATTAATAAACTCTGCCTGCTGCTTCAGCACAGATCCTGAGATTACAACAAAAATTAATAATCATGTACGTATCGCTAATTAATACTAATTATAACAATAATATAACTGTTCTCCCGGAAACTATAAATCGAGCAAGAGAACAAAAACCGGGGGGGGGGGGGGGGGGTCACCAATTGGCTCCATTTCATTTCGATCAGTTATGGATCTCAATTGAAATGCCAACTAAGATTACACGAGGCGAAATCACTGCTCTGAAATGGACTCTGTCTTTAGTTTTAGTAAATCAAGTAAAACACACTGAAGACTTGGCGCTGGGGGTGGGGTGGGGTTTAACGACGCAGCCTAGCCTAGGTCCTCGTCTCTCATCCAGTCAACTAATGTGTGCAACTGTGCCACTTCATTACCAGCGGATATGAAGCTATCACACCGACGAAAACAATCCGACTCAGTGTAATTCAACCACCAGCGGATGGCCTAGAACAGACGACGAAATAGCATAGGTATAACATCTAAAAGTCACAAACAGCTCTAGTGGTCCGATACAATCGTCTTTAGTATGCTTAGTACCAGAAATGGGATGAGGAGACGACGGAAAAAAAAAAAAAAAAAGCACATATTTGGATTTCTGCTATTCCTGAAATCTAAACAACAGGTATTGGCCTAAGCAAAGATCCCTCTCCCTTTTCCTCTTAGCCCTATTTGCTTCTATAAGGGACATCAACTCCCTGGTCGTCGATAAGGCCGGGGCATATAAAAGATACGCCGGGCAATTTATTTTCCCCCACTAGATAGTACGGAGCAACCGTGGCTCACCGCCGTCGCTATCAAATGGGTGGAACGATAGTCAGTCTCAGGGCTCATCATCATACTCTGCCTGTTTACGCGATCCAACTGAAATGATGTGTTACGGAAGGCATGGGTCAAAAGGCATTTCATGAGATGCCATAAAGGCGATCCAGTGCATTTGTGTTGACACTGACAGTAAAATGCCCGGCACACACAGAGCCATTCGTTTAGTCTTTAGGTAAGTTTTTTTTTTTTTCTCCGTGAAATAAAAAAAAAAAAAAATTAAAGAAAACAAAATAAAAATAAAAACACATTCCAGGGAAACAAAAGCCCTTGTGACAGTGATTGTCTATTCAATAACGTTAAACCAAAAAAAGGCCAAAAAAAAAAAAAGAAAAAGAAAATATTGCTTGAAAACTGCCCAATAAAGAGAAAAAGAAGCAGACAGTACTCTTTATCCGTTCGAACTGATCAAAGTCGACCACCGAGAAGCTGAGATATGAGCTATTTAGATGTTTAAGACTAGTTCACCAGCTCCAAGGAGCGCTCCTTTCAGCGAGAGCCTGTCGTAACCACGATGCCGACGGCCGGCTCAACTTCGATAAACACAAAGAAAGAAAGAAAGTTAAAAAAAAACGCCGCGGGCGCCTAAGAACCAAAACTGATTGCTCTCTTTCGATAATTAGGCCTTTGCAAATTCTGCAATCTTCTCCAAAAAACACTGATAAAGAGATGGGAAATAAATTGAAATGGCTTGTTCATTTATGTGCTCAGATATATGATGCTTTGATGAGGTGTTGTTGGCAGATATTACTAGTAAAGCCTTCATCTAGAAATAAACAAGGCCTCAGTCAGTCACTATCCTACAGTAGTTCTCTAGTCCTACAAAAAGAGAACATTAGGCCTACGGACCCTGGGTGAAGATGAAGCAGCTGCTAAACGAGTTGACGAGGTATATCAAGATCTATTGTCTTTCTCTATACAGTACAGTTCATCTCAAATAAATAATTTATAGCCATAATAGTGTTGATCAACTTTGGTCATAAGTTATATGCTTAGAAACATTCTAGCTTAACAAACACTTATTTAGCATCTTTAAAACATGAAGTCAGCGTCAAGAGCGAAGTCGATGTTGCGGCGCTGACCCGAGCGCGGCGCTCCTTCGGGAAGGAGGCGCGCCAATGCATTCAGCAGCGTCACCAAATTATCTTAAAATGCCAAACAATTCGCGGCCGTACATTTAAAGTACACTATGGAATTAACATCTTTGTGACCCTTTTCCAAATTTTTTTTTTTTTTTTTTCCCGGATTGTACTGTAGTACACAAGCATTGCACTCATAAGCAAAGATTTAGATTTTTTTCCCTTGTGTGGTTCCTTCATAAAAATCTAGGCTAACGGACAATTAAAAAAAAATAATAATAATAAAGAAAAAAGAAAAATAATCCAAAAAACAAACAAAGAAACTCTTTGATCATTCTTTTGGGAAAGGCTGTATGTTCCTCTACAAGGTCACCACAACTGGTTTAACATGATATGACTTTTATACTGAATGATATGAAGAGAGAGAGAGAGAGAGAGAGAGACGGTCGAGGATACAGCGATTTCCATGCTCTTAGATGTCGGTTATATTATTATGTCAACATGGTTTTAAAGGGTTAAATGATTTAGAGATGGCCAGATTGCTAGTGTTTGTTTTGGATGCCACACTTCATCTGAGTGACCTTGTAGAGCAATCCGCCTCTACGTATTAAGCACTACTAGGAGATGGAGGAATGGGATCTAATTGCATATTAGGTTTGACTGCACCTCAAGAGAAGACCAAACACTCACGCACGCACAGACACACAAACACATACATACACAGAACAGACATGTGGGTGGGTGCTCTCCTGGTCCTCGGGGGCCATGTTAAAGGGAGTCCCCCCCCTTGGTGGTGATGATGGTGATAGCAGCTGACTGAGGGGGGCACGTGACCTCACTCAGACAGACACCCGTCCAGGCCGACCGGTGCGCCGTGACGGTCTTTGACGTAGCCGTTGTGGAGGCCGTTGCTGGGCAGGGGGGCGCAGGTGGCGGTGATGCCGCAGTGCTTCAGCAAGTTGAGACCCGGGGAGGGGGAGACGGTGGGAGAGGAGCAGGAGCAGGAGGAAGGGTCCCGCTGGGGGAAAGGCTTCATGGTAGAGAGGATCAGAGCCAGGCAGTCAGCCACGTCCTTGTTGGGAGCACAGGCCAGAGCTGGGGTGTGGCCTGATTGACAGACATCAGATTCACGTCAGTGCACACATACAGCTTCAATATCACATGTGATTTCCTATCAACGATGGAGCAAATGACTGCCTAAGGCCTAAGGTGTCACTCCCAAAGCCCTCGTCGATGTGGTTTTCAGCAAGAAGCACTAAAAACCTAATGTGCACTCTGTCCACAGCACCGTATGGCTGACAGACGCAGTTACAAACTAGCTGGTGGAGCATTTAGCAGCTAAAGAGACAGACGTTCCCCCCAGGAGCTGCTGGAGCGGTTTAGTGCACCTGCAGAATGTATGATTTGCTGTGAATTAGCTAAAACCTCACCAACTTGCTGGTATATAACGCACTTTATCTGAGCTGTAACGGCCATCAGAGCATGAACAGGCCTCACCTTCCTCATCCACAGCCAGCACAGTGGCTCCTCTGCTCAGCAGTGCCTGCACCACCGTAGCCAGGCCATTACGTGCTGCAAGATGGAGGGGCCTGGAGGAGAACGAGGCAGAGCGCGAGAGAGAGAGAGACAGACAGCGGCGTTTAGAGCTTTTGTTGAAATGTCGATTCACAGTTTCAGTGCCCCCCCCCTTGTTGCTGGTGGATTCAAAATGTTAGCGTTTTCTCACATTTGCAGAGCACTGTTGGTGGCGTTTATGAGTGTGGGACTGTGGATCTCCCCCAGAATCAGCAGGGCGCACATCTCATGAGCCTGAGGGATGAAACAGAGAGAGTGAAAACTGACGGGCTTCTGTCTACGCTCAGGTTTAAAGACATTGTTTTTGCTACTAGCGTCGGTACTCTGATGGCTGCGATACTCACGGTGCTGTTAGTCAGCACACCGTAGTGGAGCTTTGACCGCAGGATCTCATGAATAACAGTGATGCGTACCTTGCTGCAGGCCAGGTGCAGGGCAGTGTTCCTGTTCTCATCCAGCAGTGTCAGGTCAGCCTTGGCCCGGTGAAGGAGGATGGCTGGACAACACAAAGACATTTATTTCCTGCACCTACACACGTCCTGATCCGATAATTACAGTCGCAGGAGTTGCACAACGGGACAATTCAAGCCTGGAGTGTCGTAAACAAAGCCAGGTGTGTTGAAAGTTCCCACAAAGAATAACCGGTCGAAGGCTTACCCACGGTGCCACTGTGTCCCTTGTCAGCAGCTACCATCAGAGCAGAGCGCCCACTTTTGTCCACCGTATTGATCTCTGCCCCGTGGCGAAGCACCAGCTGAAGTCCCGCGACATCCTCAGCGAATGCAGCAGCGTGCAGTGGGGTCCTTCAGGCACCGACAGAGACGGTATGATCAGCGTTTCAGCTTCAAGTACTAAAGCGCCAGTTAAAACTACAAACTCTAGGAATGAGTGAATCAGCTAAAATCATAATTTTTTTTTTTTAGGATCAGGGTTAGATGCTTTCCTTCGGAGTCATTTGCAAATGAACGCAGTAAATCCCCCTCAGCCTCACCTTCCTTTGGCATCTCTGGTGTTAATCATGTGGACCCCAGCAGATTCCAGCAGCCTCTCTGCAGCACCGCTGTGGCCATTTATCCTAAAAGCAAGACAGCAGAGGTAATGAACTGGTGATTAGGCCTAAACATGCACATTTATTTTCCCCAGTAAAAGCCAAAAATCTGTTTTGACGCGAGACAAGAGCGGAAACCAAAGTACTCACAGAGCACAGTGCAGGGGGGTGAAAGGGTTTCCCTCTTCGTGAATAAATGTTTTAAATTCAAGTAAAACCTCCAAACAGTCTTCATGCCCTGAGAACAAAGCAGCACACTCAGCGTTACACACAGCAGATGCTACGGTAATTGATTGCAGGTTCGGGGATTAGCCATTTCCAGTTGATCAAACTGTGCAAACCTTTGTAAGCAGCCCAGTGTAATGGGGTGTATTGTTTGTTGTCCAGCAGTTTATCTTGTGGGTCTGTTGCCATGGCGGCCTGCACCAGACTGGCCAGGATCTCCGTGTGGCCTCTGGATGCAGCGTAGTGCAGCGGTGTGCTACCCTGGGCGTCCCGACACAGTGCGGAAGCTTTGTGCTCCAGCAGGGCTGTCACGCAGTCGTCATGACCCAACACCGCCTGCACGACGACGGACAAAGGGGCGGTGAGACGAGCTCCGCTTATGAAAACAGCAACTTGGACCGAGAAAAGTGCTTTTCTGTGATGACTCCTGCTGTATTCACTAACACTTGAACTCCTCCCACCAATTAGTCTTAAACAGGGTTGAGTGATGTCCTGTTACATGTGGTAACGTGCCGTGTCCTGGACTTACCCCTCTGTGCAAAGCTGTGCTGCCCCTCTTGTCCTTTGCATCTGGCAAGGCACCCTTCTCCAACAGGAAGTGCACGCAGTCAGTGTGACCTCCCAGAACAGCTAACATCAGCGGGGTCCTAAAGGGGCGTAGGTGACAGTAAAGAGGGTTTTCTGCACTGTATTCTTGTCTGTTAAATTAGATTTTGGCATGAAACTGAAGCCAAAGACGACAAACTCACTGGCCAAATTTGTCCACAACGTTGGTGAGATCCCCCTCCTCTCCATAATCGATCATCATGCGCAGGCAGTCTGAGTGACCGTTGGCAGCTGCAGACGAGGCAAAGCGCAAGAGGGAGAATTAAACAGCGCAAACCTGCCTCTATTCAGGGCGGCGACAGTCAGAAACAATGCTTCACAGTGACATCCTCCAGCAGAGAGCAGCATACCTGCAACATGAATTGGAGTCCACATGAGGCGGTTGTCATTGAGGAGACAGGAGGCCCCCTGAGCCAACAGCACCTCCACACAGCGAGCGTAGCCTTTCTGCGCAGCCAAGTAGAGCACGGAGCGGCCCGCAGCGTCCTGCATATCCACGTAGGCCGCGGTCTCCGTCAGCACACGCAGCGCCTGCCAGTGGCCCTTGTCAGCCTGACGGAGCAGGGGGGAGGCAGTCACCACTTTGCATGTTGTCGACAGTAAGAGTAAGATGATGACAGCCGGTGACCCAGAAGGTTGGTTTAATGAGGAACACTTACAGCAAGATGCAGTGGACTGACTGGAATACTGCTTTCTATATCTCCTAGTGCATTAAAAGACATCTCCAGGAGCTTCAAAACACAAAAACAACGGTGGAGTTAATTTCATTTGATCACGGCTAAACATCGCTTAATTAATTCTGGAAATATGTTCTATTCGGCGTGAGCATAAAATAATAATGCCCCTGCAGAGTTCAGCTGTGATGTGGCCTCGCACAGGAGAACTCACCAACTCCAGGTTCTGTTTGTTGCCGTGGTAAGCTGCATAGTGAACAGCACTGTAACCCTTTGAGTTGACCATCGATGGATCAGCACCATTGTCCAACAGATGCTCCAGGCAGCTGGTATTAACGACACGACACAAAATTTAAAGCGAGGGGGTAAAGGACGGCGGCGTTCAGTTCATTCATCACGCCGGCCGTGGTCACACGCAAGGGAGGAAACAGGTGAACTCACAAGTACGACTCCTTCGCCTCGTCCTCGTCGTTCTGATGGTTCCCAGAAAAATGACGATCAACTCTGCGAAGACCGAGACGTGCTTTGAGTCAATGAGGCCTCATACATACACATGACTGCACACTACTTAACCTGTCGTCACACTGCTGCCTAAGAAAGCTTGTTGATACCTACAAATATCTAACATTTACACAGAGCAATACAGAGTAAGAGATGAGTTTTCCAACCTGCTGAAGGCTTGGGAGGCGGCAGAGTAGTGCAGGGGAGTACAGCCTGTCTGGTCAGGCTCGTTGACCTCAGCGCCAGCGCTCACCAGGGTCACAGTGCACTGGTACCTCCCATTAGCAGCCGCATAGTGCAACGGTGTCCTGCAGTGAGCAGGCGGGGAGAGAGAGTGCACTCAGTACAAAGGGAATGGCTCTTCACTCACCGCTGCAGCATCAGTTAGATTAGCAGAAACATCTACCAAGGGTGACGACTCACTCACCTTCCCATTATGTCCCTCTTATTCAAGTCGGTACCGCTACTTAAGAGCAAGTTCAGACATTCAACATTTCTGTAAAGAAAGCCGATCGCAGGAATGAGTTTGACTCGGAGGTGCAGGCGGCATGTGATACGTGAACATTTTAATCTTCCAAAACAAAGCAGATTCTGCATCTCACCCTCCAGAGGCAGCAGCGTGTAGACAGGTCCTCCCAAAGTTGTCAGGGGTGTTTATGTCAAACCCCGCCGATAGTACGTGCTCCTTACTCATGGATGAAACTATACTATACAGCTGACCTGTTGGTTAATCGGGGGAAACAGATGGTTGGAACGGTTGCGTCCAAGTGTGAAAGCAAAGGGCTCAGAGGTCAGTCAGAGTGCACGCATGTATAGGACGAAGACAAACCTGAGGAGAGTAACTTGCGACAACAGTCTGAAAACCCGTACAGCACAGCTAAGTGCAAGGGGAACATTCCATGGATCCCACGTCTGGAAACGGCAAAGAGACACAGCAGGAGGTTAAAACCTGAACGCTCAATGTTAAAAGTGTAACCTGGTTTAAACCAAACTGTCTTACAGCATAAAACACAGACAGGTTTTCTGGTTTTTACTACCTCACAGCTTGATTGTATTGATCTGTTAACGCTTAATGCTCTTCTGATACCTGGCCGTGTCTGCTCCGTTGGTCATCAGAGTGCTGATCAGCAGTTCATGGCCGTACTTAGCAGCAACGTGGAGAGGGGTATTGCCATACTTATCCACGCAATCAATTTCCCCACCTGATGGAAAGGAGGGACGGCGGCGTGAGTCACAGAACAACATTTTCACCACAGATCAGTCAGACGGCGCAGCCACCGTTACCGTTTTGGATGAGGATCTGAGAGCGCGTGAAGCGTCCATGAATGGCTGCCATGTGCAGGGGGCTCTTCCCTTCTTTGCTCTGTGGAGGATTTACAAGGACAGAATAAAAGAACATGTCGTTTCTTTGTCAGTGCAACAGCACATTGCTTGATCAGACTGTTTTGAGCAGCCTGCTACGACCACAGAGCAAGGCTGGTTTGACAGCTCTGCATCTACATGTTTACCTATTCAGCCTAAAGTATGCATGTGTTTGCATTTCTGCCTAGCGATGATGACGGAGGCAGCTAAGTAGTTTAAACCTTTTCTGCAATTACCTCAAATTTGTATATAAAATGAAAATAAAAATAAAAAAGGCACAACAATGCACAGCCTCCCATTTCCTAAATAGTGTTTTTTCTATAACAATGCAGCCAGCTGCATCATTTTTGAGGTCTTGCGAGCTATAAATAGAAGAATCGCCAACAACTTGAGTCCTTCGCTTTTATTAGGACGCGTTTTCCTCGCGTGCTCCCTCTTCACACGTACATTTGCAGCGTCGCTACTGCTGGCAGCTAAACGCTCGCGTGAAACCTTCTGTATGCAGAGACGCACCGTGCGCGCCTTCAGTTTGCCTCTATATCCACCCCCATGTGTTGATTCAATTACCTGGACCACGGCGACAGTCCAAACACACGCTTTTCTTTAAAGCTCTATTTTGAAACCTGCTGTGAAACAATGCATATAAATAAACTTTAGCTCCAGTAAATAAAGACGTGCTGCACTGCTACATCGCTATTGGTAGAGGAACTGACACTGTAACAACCCATTAGTTGCCACCAAATTACGCAATTACAAATAAGGCCCATTACACAGAAATGGTAGTAGAGTCATATTCATCTGAGGCTATGCAGCACATTTCATACCTGCTGGTTGACATCTGCCCCATTGTTGACCAGCAACTCCAGACAGAGGGCACCGTTGGTGGAGACGGCAGCCAGGTGCAGAGGGGTGTAGCCGCACTTGTTGGGTTGGTTGACGTTAGCGCCGTGGTTCACCAGCTCGGTAGCCACCGCCTCCTGCCCCATGTAGCAAGCCACGTGGAGCGGAGTGTTTCCAAAGCTATTGGGCTCGTCAATCTGGGAGTAAGAAACACAAACGCGACACACGCGGTCAGACTGCGCCTGGAGCCTGAAAGGCAGGATTCCTGGAAATCTTAAAATAAGTAGTAGATGACATAAGGCTGCTGATTACACACTGTGGCATTTTACAAAACAGACTATAGGGGAGCTTAATTTTCACTTCTCAAAAAAAAAAAAAAAAGTCAAATCACAAACCTCTGCCCCCATCCTCAGTAGGTATTTTACAATTTCGATGTGACCACTTGCAGCAGCAGCATGGAGAGGTGTGTAGCCCTGCTTATCCTTGCAGCTCTTGTCGGCACTGCGGGACACCAGCAGCTTCACGACTTCCACATGCCCTATGGGAACACAAGAGGTTAAGAGCAGGTTAAGAGCAACAGTGACCACAAGAAGAGGAGTTATCAAGCGAATGAGACGCGACTGTTTGTTCAATCAATCGCTGTAGCATCTTTTAACCCCAGGATTTGACGCAAGGATTTGGCTGCGTTGAGGCTTCTCATCATTGTAAAACTCCACGGACAATGGGAGCTTTTACTGCTGTCTGACAATGAGTGTGTGTTCTGAGCAGCACTGGCAAGAAAGTGAAACATGCTCACCCAAGTAAGCAGCACAATGGATAGGCTGTCTCTCCTTCTTATCGATGGCACTCAGGTTGGCCCCTTTGTTCAGCAGCAGCTTCACCATCTGCGAGAAGAATAAATAAAAATGCATGGGAACCACTCTTAAGGTCTTGATACTTAATGAAACACCAGGAAGGGAAGGGAATGGTTGAATCCTCACCTCCTGGAACCCACTCTGAGCTGCGTGGTGCAGGGCAGTTCTGCCGGTGCGATCTGCCATGTTCAGGTTGCTCAGCTGGGTCAGCAGGGCCTCTGCGCAGCGCGTGGCGCGGTTGGCAGCAGCCACATGCAGCGGCGTCTGCCAGAACTTGTCTCGTGCATTTGCCTCTGCTCCGCGCCTCAGCAGCAGACCCACTGCCCTCTGGGGAGAAGGAAGCAATCACGGCAGCTTAAAGCAAATATCAGATCTGCAGTATGTTGCATTTCCTTCGCTCATACGAATACTTTGGTGGAGTTTCATCGCTGTGTGTGAATACATAATTCAATTAAATGATGAAGTCATCCTCCTGAGAGATAATCTGACTATTTGAAATGGCAAAAGGAAATGAGTGCTTACTTCATTCCTGGAAGCAGCCGCCCTGTGCAACGGGGTCAACCATACATGGTCTTTAGCATTTACAGTGGCACCTGGCAGACATTAGAAACACAACAATGGAGGACACATTGAATTAACTCACTCGTAATTAAGCATCCCTGAGAGGTCATAAGGATGTTTGAGATGAAAAGGGAAATACAGCTGCATGCAAATGGGTGGGGTTAGGGTGATGACACGGGATACAGCATGCACCACATTTAACTAACACATCTTAAGTCCGACGCATAGCCCTGTGTCAGTAATGCATGCAGCTTCCTCACCTGATTCGATGAGGAGGTCCATTATATGGACGTCACCCACACAGGCAGCAGCATGAAGTGGCGTACGGCGCTCTTGGTCCTGTGGGATTAGCAGGTCATCAATCGTAGCGAATATGACGTTTGATGCAAGCTTGTTCGCGATATGAACCGGTTTTGCATTTAAACTATTTACATACCAGTGCATTGACATCCTCCTTTTTGTGCAATAATAGTTGAACTTCTTCAGCATTACGATTGAAGATGGCCTGGACCAGAGGAGGCTGCAACACAGAATTAGCCAAGTTACTGCTGTGATAACGTTGCGTTCAATTACGTTAACGCTGATCCGGGAGCGACTATTCGGATGTCCATCACACTATGAGCGGGTCAAATACTGTTTGGTGCAAGGCACTATTCAGTGAGAGATTAAATGATATATGATTATGTAAAATGTTGCATTGCGTGGATTTGCTGCAGAATTAAAAGGACCTAATGCGTTTCTTGTTTCCTTTCAGCAAATACACTGAACCCTGGCTGAGGCCTACAGGCCCCTGTCTCTCTACTTACGTCAGCTAGCTAAACGGCTACAGCTAGCTAATGATGCTATAGACCTGGCCCCGACCCAGAGCGGGGCCTAGACAAGAGCTGCAACAACGTATGTGATAATAAATGGACGCCGAGCATCGCAAAACACATGGGATTGTGTCCCTAC
Source organism: Datnioides undecimradiatus (assembly GCA_008933995.1). NCBI lineage: Eukaryota > Metazoa > Chordata > Actinopteri > Lobotiformes > Datnioididae > Datnioides > Datnioides undecimradiatus. Next base: position 4,951,041 of record WARS01000071.1, on the reverse strand, counting down.
AATCCCCATATTCACCAAAATCAACACGCACCACCAATAGGCTAAAGACGAAAACAAGCCGTTGCGCGGTTAAGACGTAAGATGTTGCGCACAAGAGCAGGTCTGTACCAGCAAATAGACTGCGCCACAGCACAAACACGGAGCGCTCTCTCTTTCAGCGTTACCTGGTCTGCAATGTTGAGTACTCCCATCTCCCAAACTCAGCCAGGACGGAGCTCCTTCATGAGGATGAAACTTCGAGGTATACTGCGGTGCGCTACTGTATCCACCTTTCAGACTACACCCATAGCTGGTTGCAAACAGAAAATGCGGTCTTGATCTGTCACTGTTGTTGTCTGTATCCTATGTCTGGTCTGACGATACAGGCTACGACTGTGCTGGTCCGCCTACAGGCGTGGCGGTCTGTTTTCGCTTCCGAGGGTGAAACGGCGCCATCGCGTGGAAGAAAACGGCAATACTATGGCAAGACGTTTTACCATTTGCCTGCTGGATTTGCGTCGCAGACATGGGCGGACTGAGCCCCTGGGCACGAGACGCTTAAAGGCCCCCGCGCCTCTCGTGCACACACATGCATGCACGCACACAGAGATCAAAACTCAACAGCAGCACACAGATCGCCTTGCAGCCAACGGCACTTTTTTTTTTTTAAAGTACATTTGAATTCAGATGTACCTCAACACAATTTGCAGCACATGCAACATGCATGTGCACCAGAAAGCATGACTAATACACACTGTATATGGATTTCTAGTGCACATCTATTAACACCAAACATATAACTGTAAAGGACATACAAACACTGTTGTATAATTTATTCATTCATTGCTTATGTTGCACATTTACTGGCACATATTTTGCACAAACCCCCCCCATCCCCTCCCAACTTAACTTCAGACACTTGAAGCATTCATCTATATTTTTTAAATTTTGTTCCTCTTTTTATTGCAAATATTTAAATTTTTGATTCATCTTTGACTTGAAGAACTTGTATTTCACCCTCTTGTCATTATGCACCAAATGCCAAGACAAATTTCTTGGATGTGTGAACTTTCGTGGCAGTAAACCTGATTCTGATCCTGGTTCAGATTCAGTATTTTTGCAAGAAGTGAACCCCTATATAATATTTAATTATTATAATTTTTTTTTGTTGTTGTTGTTGTTGTTGTTGATCTCCTAGTTAAGGCCCCACAACAAAGAGTGCTTTTAGTCTGGTGACACAACAAAAACAAGCATTTTTGAAATGCGATGGAAGTTATCTGCCATGTGTTACATGAGTATTTTTCAACAGGCAATACCAGACAACCTCAGATGTCTCACCCAGCCCACTCAAAACATGCTCAGTGTGTAGTTAGATTGGTCTACAGGTCACATGTCCCATAATCAGTGTTATTTGACTGAGGGGCTCCATTCAGATCTAAGGTGTGGACAAGCAGAGGCTTGGGCCCAGATTACAGATATACATAACTCAGCTATTCTTGGTCAAAATAAACATTTCAGCTGTCCATAATGATATCATCATTATGCTCTTCATGTGCATTCGCCCCTTCAGTTTTATATATTCACACTTTCACAGTAAGGACACAGAGTGAACATTCCCCACATATGCAATATTATTTTTATTGGAAAAAAAAACTCTGAGCTATCATTTGAGATATCTAAATTGTTACTAGTCATAATCTCAGTTCCATAAATCTAACATGTTATTATGAGATCCATAAATACATTTTATTCATTAAAATGGAAATTGTCAGATATGGGAAACATATCCAGATGTATTCATTCTAGCAATTAAATATTAAAGTGGCCAGTTATACTTTATGGGCACCTATACTTTACTTTATGGTTTTAAAGATATCTTACTTTGAGTTTTGACTGGTACAATTAAAGTTGTAGATCACTTGAATTACAATTTCTACTAGTAAGAATGTTATTGCATATGTCTTAAATTACAGTTCTGACACTGAGAACGTGAGTGTGGTAAGAATCCAGTTTTGACTAGGAGAAGGGCTTTTATGGATATTTAAAATGTGATCAGAGACAGTGTGGGTCACTTGAATTTGAAAACAAGTTGCCAGGACTGTAAGGCAGTCTGCATTTACGCTGACTGGAGGTGACAGCATGAATGGTGCTAATTGTCTTCGAGGTCAAGTGAAACATTTGGAGGTCGAGGGCCTCAAAATAAAAATGTTGAAATGAAAGTTATGTAACCTAGCTGTTATTGAGTTTTTAATTTAGGAAAAAACGAGTGCCCCTGTGCTACTTTTCACTAATGATGGCCATGCTGTCATTATAGTCTGCCAAATAAGATTATAAATTATTTTCTATAAATGTATTAAATGAACGTATATCTAAAAGGTGTAATAGCTTGAGAAAATCGGATTGACTTCATCTCGTGGTCTTTGTCAGTGTAGGCCTATGAACCTCATAAGTTAGGACATTAACTGTGAACAAGGCCAAGTCATTTCCTAGAATTATAATTAACATGAACAATTTCGTTTTAAAAGCAACAACAACAACAACAACAACAACAATAATAAGAATAAGAATAAGAATAAGAATAAGAATAAGAAGGTTTATAGCCGTTATCCTCCAACACAGCAGGGGGCAGCATTTCCCCACAGAGCCGTTTGGCTGGACCGACGTCAAACTGACAGAAGAAAGGAACAGTTTGTCCCACCGGCGTTTTATTTAGCAGCAGAAGGTCGTCCGCTGCTTTGCGGTATTTGACAGTGCTGCAAACTAAAACCAGCGTACGGAGTTGAATTTGGACGCATGTTTGGGGTTAGAGGCGTGAAGTGATGTGAGTATCGCTGAACAAAACAGAGGAACGCGGCTGTACGTCGCGTTTAGTCCAGCTCGTTATGAAACCTTGCTAGCTACGTTAGCTAACGTTAGCCGTTGACTAACGTAACTAACGTTAGCTAACGTTAGCCGTTGACTAACGTAACTAACGTTAGCTACGCTGACAGCTCAGGAGACACTTGAAGTGAAGATAGCCAACTAGCCAGCGGCTGCTCCTTATTCCGCCAAGCCATAATTAGCTACGTGTGATTTAATAAAGCCGCACAGAAGCAGGGTGCTTGGACCGGACCCTTGAATCCCATCGTCCGGTCTTGCATTGGATTGATGGCAGCCACGGCTACCGCCCGGCGGTTGCCCATGGGAGTGCGGACATTCAGTGACTTTCTCCAGATCGCCGCCGTGGGCTCCCCTCGCGCCTGTCGTGCACCAGTTCAGAGGGGATGCCTTCGACAAAACATCAGGTGAGCCTGTCATGGTCACACTGGACTCTATAATTATAACGACACATAGCAAGTCGACGCTGTCTCCTGCATGTGGGTCACGCGGTGTAGAGTGGGGAGGCTGCGGGCTAACTTTATCAGGAGAGTCGTATTTATCTATGTCTTATCTCCAAAGCCTGACAGTTCGTCATTACGCTAAGAGCTCTGTGACTTAGTGTCACAGTCTAGTCTTGTATGTAATAAAACACAGATTCAAGCGTGTCAGGCTTGGACCAATATATTTTATTAAAGGTAATCACAAACACCAACTGCTGCCTCATTAATATTAATGAAAAGAGATAATGCATTTGAAATATTTAAAGTGGAGATGCTTTAAGGACTTTGACTGATGTCACACTTACTGAGATGATCCTACTAAAACAGAAATGCTCATAAGCAGTCAGCCAGGCTTACTAATGTTGGACCAATACTATATTTGTTATTCATGCTGCTGATTTTTTTTTTTTTTTAAACAAAATATTTACTGTGAAATATTAAGTTCACCCACAGTCATATCATTCCTGCCCACATTAGAAGTGTTTTAAATGTGATTACAGTCAACACAGTCTGTGTATTTAGCAGCAACAACCACTGCTCAAAGGCTCCAGAAAAGCTAGTTATTTAAATATTATTGTAGCAAAACCACTCTGCTGTATCGTGATACTATTTAAGGCTTGTCTGAAACGTTGGCAAGGGCTCTCTTGGGGAAAAAGTGATCTTTGATCTCAGTGGGACTAACCAGGTTAAATAGGTTATGGAAAAATAAACAATATTGCAGCAGTGGCCATTCTTATTCCCAGTAAGTAACAGTGCCTTTTTCTAATCATGTGCGTTAGATGCTAATCGTAACCTATTTGCATAGATGGCACAGGCTACCTGCCGGAAAACGCATCGCTTTGCAATGCATGTATCTTTTTGCTATTCGGCCCAACTCAGAAAATACCAGCTCAGTCTCAGCACAGGGGCCTTCCATCACCTCCTGGTCCAGTGTTCTTTGTCTGCCCATTGACTTTAGCAGCAGGAAACTGGAATGTAGTGGGCCTTTTTTTTGTTTTCGTAGCCTGTGCCTGTGGCAGGTTGCACCCTTTCCAGAATGTGGCTCACTGGACATTTTCCTCTCACCTTTCAGACACTTGTCATCATGCGGCATTTTGATGACAAGAACTCCCAGAGTGCTTTGCCTCCAAGACTGGGACACAATGACAACTGTTCCCCAAAGCAGAAACTTCATCAGCCTCACCAACAAAAGGAAGGAGTACTCCGAGCGTAGGATACTTGGGTAATTTTCCAGTAAATAGTTAATAACTTTATCGATTAGGAGTCTTTTTGTCAGCACTTAACCTTGCGATGCTTGCTGTCATAGGTTTGCTATGCAGGAAATGTACGATGTGGTGGCCAATGTTGACGAATACAAGAACTTTGTTCCCTGGTGTAAGAAGTCCCAGACCATCATGAAGAGAACAGGCCACTCTAAAGCCCAGCTTGAAGTGGGATTCCCCCCGGTGGTGGAGAGATACACGTCTATGATCACAAGTGTTCGTCCTCATCTAGTTAAAGTAAGTGCCAGTAGCTTCACTGACTCTCTCAGTGTTGGGAATGAAGATGTGCCTTAGATATTTCATGTAACGTTGCAGTCGTGAATTTTTAATTGAAGCAAATAATATTTCTGGTGCCAGCAAGAACCAATCCCCATTTCTAATCAGAGATTCTCTTTTGGGCGAATTAAGGCGGTGTGTACAGATGGAAAGCTGTTCAATCACCTGGAGACGATATGGCGCTTTAGTCCCGGCATTCCTGGTTACCCTCGCACCTGCACGGTAGACTTTTCTGTAAGTAGCCCGCAGCTTTCTTCCTCTTATAGTTTGTCGAATGTGCATCAGACCCTCTGCCCCTCTTGATGCATTTTCACTTCTGGTCAATGCATAAATGTCACCTTTGTGGTACTTGTCCAAGAAGGTTTCTATTGTTTCTATTGTAAGTCTTTACACATAACCTTTGTTACCTTTAGAGAGAGGCGGCCTTGTTGTTTTGGTTGTAATGCTAGGCTAAGCTACTAGACTAAGCTAACTGTTGGCTAGTTGTAGCTTCGTGTTTATGGTACAGTCATGATTGTGATATTGATCTTCTCACCTTAGCAAATAAGCGTTTTTTCCAGAATGTACCCAGTTTCTGTGTTGTTGCCCTTTTTCTGACTCCTCTCCCTGGCATATACTAAGAGATTCAAATGTTTCCGTCCTGTCTTTGACAGATATCCTTTGAGTTCCGCTCTTTGCTGCACTCCCAGTTAGCCACCATGTTCTTCGACGAGGTTGTAAAGCAGAACGTCGCCGCGTTTGAGCGGCGAGCCTGTAAGCTCTACGGCCCAGAGACTCGCATTCCACGAGAGCTGATGTTTCACGAGGTGCATCAGACGTGATCCAAGCCACATGTATGTCCTCATCTGGCCTTAAACCATACCAACCCTTACACCCTTTATCCACATGAACCTGCATGACGCTGCGTAGTCGCCCATCACTTCAAGTCTCCACCGCTACATAGGCATCATGGCTCGTGACGATCTTAAACATCCACCTCCTTGTAAGCATTTTGTTGGATTTCCTGCCTCAACCGATTCTTGCTTCTCTCCTCCTCCTTTCGTTAAGCCTGCCCACTTTCTGTCTACCTCCACTTAAGGGGTCCTTGTTAAGCAGAAGGAACCCGCCGTTGCTCTTGCTTCAAGGCAGTTACGAGCTGTATTTATGTCGAAAACAAAACAGTAAATCATTGCAACATTGTGTCACCAACAGTAGAGAGTCGAGTATTATTTTAAATGAACAGCGCAGTTCAGATGACGCTGAACAAAACATCCTTTTATTTATTTTCTTTTGTAAAAGGCTCTTAACCGGGATCAAGTCTTATTGTTCACTGTGACCTGAAGGTGACACGCCACGCTGACATGTCGTCAAATCAAAGTGTGTCCAGTTGTTAGTTCACTTCAGTGCTTGGTTTAGCTGATTATACTGTATAAGGAAAGCTTATTCTTTGCCTTTACTTTTATTATCATTTACATTTATTTCAAATTGAAGTTTTAATATATATATTTTTTGAGATATAGTAGGAAACTAGGTGCAAAACAATAATTCATTTCATCATTTTTCATTTTACTGTTCAGCGGGTATATGCACATTTTTACTGTTTTATCGGGGTTCAAAATGAACGTGCCATGTTTGGGGAGTGTTGGCGCCGTACCTTGTGACAAGATCATCGAAGTCTGCAAAGGGAAGAAGGTCAACGCTTCTTCAGTTAGCTGTGCCCTCGACTGAGGTTTCGGAGTTTTAGCTTTACCTTGGCTGTTGTTGTGCTGTGAGAATTGTGTTCCGGGGCACAGAGAGTTGGCCTGCCAATGTTAAAGCCTTATTTTACAGCTCAGCACTAGTGAGTATCACAAAAGGGGGGGGGGGTCTTTGCATAGAGGAGAGCACCTGAATGAATGCCTGGACAGGCCGGAGAGTATTGTGTAATACTGTAAATGGGATTAAGGAAAAGTTACAGATTAAATTGGATGATCTCTGTGTTTATAATTGGCAATTATACAGCAGTAACTTGGTTTCATAGACTCCTCATGTCAAAGGTTAGAAATTGAAAATAATATTTCTAATATTACTTCAAATTACTGAATGATCTGCTTGAAATAATGAAACGCTGCTGGGCTGTAGAATAAAACAATTTGTCATCGTCTTTGGGTTTCATGCTTTTTCATTTTTATTTTTTTTTTGATGTACTACCATTTATTTATATACAATATGATGCATGAATGTAATTGGCCATAAGAGAAAAATATAGTGTACAACATTTTCTGGTGTTTGTGTGTTGCGTTGTTGGGGCATGACTAAATCAATTTGGGATTTGTATTTCTCGTTTAAGCGGCCCGCAGCTTTGCTCCGTGACAAAGGGCTCATAAAGTCATGTGATTGTATTCGCCATTTTTAGAGTTGACTGATGTGTTCAGGTTGGCAAAGGTCAATGGGAGGAGTCATTAATGTGTGACCTTCCTTATAAATAGGCGGTTCACTGTCAACATGCTCCAGGTCCCATACTCCAATAAAACAGAGCGTTTGTAAAGCTGGATCTCGTCTTCAAAGTTAATGTGGTTTATGTTCCCTGTAGGCGAGCGGGTCGGAAACCAAAGGACAGTTAATCATCAATGCACGAAGAACGTTTGCTGCATTGAAATGGCTTTTTTTGAATCACTGTTGCATAAAACGGGGTCAGTTTAACTTCTCAAAAGATTATTAAATGCCAAATCTGGGTGTCAGGTCCTTCAGCAGTGGAGCAGATAAAGCTTATATGGTCGCGTGTTGAAATCCTGATTTCATCCTGATTGGACAGTTGTTCCTGATGTCAGTAATGTGCGTCTTAGCCCAAGATTTTTGCAAGATTTGCATATTTTATTGTCAGCACATTACATACAGACTGAGCCTTTATTATCATAGCTTGCTATATTCTGCAAATTAAAAAAAATAAAGTATTTTAAGAGAAAAGTATAAACCCAAGAAATCTTAAATAAGTATTATATTCACCTCACTATATATTTTCAAAGAAACTGTCAAATTGCAGGTGTTTGAATGACTCTTGGTCTAATAGTGGCAAGCACGTATGTGAGGAGACACTACTAACGCTGACTGAAGAGATGCTGCAGTAGAATATGTTTGCGGTCACTTTCACAATGCAAGTTAAACTCCATCTTTGTAAATACTGTGGGTGTATTTCAGAGCTCTGTTATTTAAATAAAAAAAGCAGGTGGGATTTATGTCTGCGCGCAGGTTTTAATTCATTTGCAAACTGCTCGTGTTCTTGTTTTCAGGGATTTCATTGCAAACCGCTCCTCGTGGTTTAGGTCAAAAGCACTGCTTCGGTTTGTCGCAGCAGACGCACACGGGCAGCGGGAAGAGTCCGGGGACAGCGACAGAGGGCGGTCGCAGCTGACCAGCAAGAAACCAGAGTGGGGCGGTGGTATGTGGGCCAGTTATTAATAACAGCACATAGGAGAGGAATTTGGACCTATCTTCTTTCTTGAATTGTATTTATTGCGTAAGAATCAGGCCTTTCCAAACACGTCTGGTCAGAGAGGGAGATGCACAAAATATACATTTTAGCTCCGCACAAGGAGGCTTGTGAGGTAAGTGTCACCGGATCTACTCATTTTGAGTGCGAATTAAACTGTCAACAAACATGACTCCATGTTTACAGGTCTACAGAGGAAAAAGTGTTGCAATGTCACCGTCGTGTTAAAAGTCAGAGGAAGGAGGAGACCGCCAACAGAGGACGCACCACGGACAGGTGCTGCACGTTTCTACACCGCTGACAAAATGAGACCAGGCAATTGTTAATAAAAACCTTTATTATTTTTCTTTTTTTGTTAGATTTTCCAATATTTGCTCTTCAAGCTTTTCTTGCCCATTTGACCCATCCAGCCCCATCCCCCAAGTGTTTCTCTGATGAATCCACCTGCAATGAATTCCCCCAGTTATCACGTACAACCCCGTCACGCTCCTCTACGATCAAAATAACCACGTCTCTCCTACGGCACCACAATAAAACGCAAACACGCCTGATGAATCCGGAAGGGAAGGCGGTAGCGGGGCAGAGTGACTCGAGCGGCTGAGCGGACTGACAGACGGACGCGGCACGAGCAGTTTGAAAACAGAAAACAGATGCAAGAGCTTCAACTACACACAAAAAAAATGGAGTGTTGACGAACCCAAAAACTTAAGAGCAAGCTTGAAACGTTCAAGTGTGACACCTGAAAAAACAGCACCGGCTAAGCCCACTGAGCTAGGCGAGAAATCGTGTATATACAAGATAGCTGCGGCTTTTCCTTCCTTGTTTGTTCGTTGTCAGAATTTCACAGTGACCAGTGGGACCGGGCGTTACAGTGAGGCTGGACACTTACTACGCTGTTGGTAAACTACGGTAATCATTGTGGTTGTTACAAGCAAGTGATCGCACAGAGCTCATACATTCAAGCTATACATATATATACCTATGTACACAAAGTATAAATAAAAACCACAAAATGAGAACCCACAGATTATAGTTTTATACATATTCAACACCAAAAAAAAGCCAAAACCCAAAAAAACCCCAAACCTGTAAAAGGGACACAATCAACCTGGGAGGGTTCTACTGCTACGAATTAGGAAATCCAATCAAGCAAGTGCTCATTTTGGAGTAGTTGATGTTTAAAGCGCTCTCCTGTGGGGATAAAGTAACAAACACGCAAATAAGACGGGACTTCAACCAATAGAAAGCCCCCCCCCCACGCTTCGTTCAAGCTTGCTCTTAAGGATTTACCACAGGCTGCCGATTACAACACCCTTTGCTCAAATCTTTATTACCGTCGCTGTACATTATTCTTGATTCTATACCATTCAGAAGAGCCTTTGAGCAGAGAGACCCGACAAAAGTAGGGAAGCGTGATAATGGGAAAAAAACAGTTTCGAAATAGACAAGACAGTTATTTTGATCATAGAGGGAGTACAGGTCATCATTAAAAAGAAAAATAAACTACAAGTTGGAGAAAGAGGGGAGACTAAAGATTTAAAGGGGCAGTATCTTTTAACTGATTTTCAGGGTTTTTTTTTTGAATGTATAATGATGAACAGCTTGTTAATTTTAATTGTGAGGACCTTTATTTTTCTGGAGTGTTCATAAATGGGAGTGAAACGCGCGGACAGGCTGGGCGGGGGACACCTGGGAACGATTGCATAGAAAAACTAAGTTCTCAATTTGGGGGCAAGCGGCCTTTTCCTCTACGATGAATCACTGCATTAGCCAAAAACAGCAAAGGTTGTGTCGGGTATTTAACTTTAGATCTTCAAAACAAATACACAGGAAGCGTACTTCACTCCCATAATTCCCTTTGAATGCCACTGCCTATCCATAGCTCAGAACCAGCGTCCAACGACAGAGACGCAGGCACTGCACGGGGGGGGGAGCTTTGCCAGGCTTGCAAACATCTAATGGTACATGGTTTGAGCCTACTGTGGGTTACATGTATGTTTCAAATATGGAGACATGATGGGAAAACCTATCAGTGGTTAATTAAACACACTTAAACACTAATGTGTGTGCGATTTGCAAAAGGCCCTTCTTTTGTGAAATGACATTAAAAGCGTACTGTCTCTTTGAATCCCATTGAATCCCCGGGGTCGGAAATGACGGGGGGTCAACTTATGTCTGCTTTTTGATATTTCCACCTCCTCCCACCCCTTCACACTAACCCCCGGCTCTGTTCAGGTGGTTCTTCAGCCTGACTTGGCTCCCACCAGTGTCATCAGTCCATCTGTGCTCATGGACTTGGGGCGCTCCAAGGGGAAGCCCAGGGCTCTACTCCACACCAGCTGAGCGAGCACGCCGAGGGCTCGGGACACGCCGAACAGCACAGTGTAGTAATTCATCTCAGTCATTCCATAGTACTGCACAGACAGGGGAGAACACAGGCAGGCGCGTCAGGATCCGCATTTGCTCCCGTCAAATGGCAAACGTGTGATCACAACCACAGCACGAGTCTCACCTGCAGCAGCACCCCGCTGTGGGCGTCGACATTGGGCCAGGGGTTCTTGGCCTTACCCTGCTCCAGGAGCACATTGGGCACAATCTTGTAAAGCTGGGAAACCAACTTGAACATGGGGTCGTTGGGCAGATGCTTCAGGGCAAACTCACGCTGGCAGGTGTAACGTGGGTCAGTCTTCCTCAGGACAGCATGGCCATAGCCAGGCACGACCTACAGAGACAGCGTATCCTCAACTCATTGAACTGTACCCCTACATTGAGTCTGCAGTCTCAGGCCGGCAAAAGACAATGGGAACTTATTTCAAAGGCCCGATGACTTAAATGAGGAGCGAAACTATCTTTAAACGTGTTAGAAACGGCAGCTGTGAGCCCAAAGTTAGCGGAAGTGGTGTGAGTTTACCCTTCCAGACTTGAGCGTGTTCCAGATGTAGTCCCTCATGCTCTCATCAGACACCTCTCCACCCAACTCCTTCTGCAGGGCAGTCAGCCACACCAGCACCTCCTGTGGGATTCACAGGTGAATGCACAATGATGAGCAGCGTGTACAGTGTAAACAGTACCAAATATGTGTTCACCCGCTGTACTGACGTGTGCCACTGTGGTGAGGAGATTAGAAAAACCTCGGTCCTGACCTGTCATGTTGCGTACAAAGAGCTTGTTCCAATGGGCTTTTTCGGAGCAGACATTTTGAGTTGTCGTAGTAAGAAAAGTTAAACTAATAACATTAACAATAGCCCCATTCTGCTCAAGTCTTCCAGTAAGACATGACAGCCTGACAGTGAGCCGGCATGCACAGCACCGGGATCCTGAAACTCCAGCACCTCACTGAAATTCAGCCGTCGTTAAATTTATTATACCTGTGCCTTTTCCTGCAGTGACATGTCAAAATGTATTCTGTACCTGTAGACTAGAGATATTCTACTGAACCCTCCCTGACACCCTGAGCCTTTACAAGCCTGTAAAACTACATCTCTTCCATATGTGAACGTGCGACGTGTGCTCGGTACGAACCTGATTGGCCAGGCCGTGCAGGGGACCAGCCAGACCATTCATGGCGGCGCTGAATGACAGGTAGGGGTCAGACAGGGCACTGCCCACCAGGTGGCTGGTGTGGGCACTGACATTGCCTCCTTCATGGTCACTGTAACGTTGCAGGAAAAACAAAAAATTAAAAACGAAACCATGTTTCTACATTTCAAAACAAAAACAAAACACTATTGTGCCTTTGTGTCACAGCTAGCTACAGGCTGACATTTTAACTCTCTGAACCCATGTAGGTGGAAGGCACTTCAGGAGAGAAGATCCCACTAACAACCTTGACATCCACGCTCATCTACAGCATGGCTACACAACAGAACCAGCACATCTTAATAATGTCAGTTAGTCTTAACTAGTCCAATGATTTTGACACCGTTGGCTGAGCTCGTCTTTGGAGCCGTGGAGAGGACAGACTTTCACGACAGCAGGAATGCTTTGAGCTCATTCCAATATCAAGTGTTATGTAAGCCTAACATCGGGCAGTTGTTTCAGCTGAACCGATCAAACAAAACGTTTCAAACACTTGTTCTTTGTCCATCGTGTGTTTTTAAATAACATGTTTCCCCTTTGATGCTTTTTTTCTGTTTAAATCCATGAATAAAATCAGTATTTTAGTCCTTGGGCACAAAGAGTTTCACAGTTTGAAGCCATATCCGGTTCTTCAAACACTTCATCTGAGTTTTGCTTGAAGGTTGACGATTAATTTACATCAAAACTGCTTGACTTTGATCAAAGTGGGAAATGGAACATAAATCCTCAGAAATGGTGGGAAAGCAATGAAAAAAAAAACAAAAAACAAAATCAAAGCTAGTTTCTCAAAGGAAGGTTTCACCTGTGGATGGTGAGGTAGAGCCTCATTAGCTCAGTAAACTGGGCATCGCTGTAGCCCAGCATGTTGGTGAAGTTATGGGACCAGTCCAGGTTGGAGTCAATGGCTCCGATGCTGCTGCCTTCGCGATACAGGTTGCGGTAGATCTTGGCAGCGATGCAGGGCAGCTTGGCGATCAAGTCCATGGAGTCTTCATAGACAAACTAGGAGAACAAATGGATTTGGAACGCGCACGTGAAACCAAGCCAAACGTTCACAGTGAAGCTCTGATGCTCTCTGCACGACACAAACCAGTGTTGCATTGATTCGTCAGCTTAAGGCAGTCTGTACCAAATTAAAAGGCAATTCATCAACACTTCCATGCTAGTGCCAAACCACCAGCGTGTTTAAAATGAGATAGCTGTTCCGTGTGTGCAGCGATAAACTCACCTCCCAGTATTTGGACTTGTGGACACCCTCAGAGTAGGCCCGTGCAAAGCTGCTCTCGCTGTTCAGAGCAGTGATCGCAGCACTGAACTGAGACATGGGGTGCAGGTTTGTGGGAAAGTTATCCAGCATGGTGACAACGTGCGAGGGAAGCGCTGCTCTCTTCGCCCACTCCTTGGACACCCAGTTCACCTGGAGGAACAAGAAGCACACGATATTAGCGGGTGACCTGTAATACTTGCTTTTTCTGCTATTGCTATACCCTGTTAACAAGCAGATTAGCTCTTGTTTCTCAGTTACATAAAAATCCCTAGTTTATATAAGACAGTGTTCTGCAGTCATACATGATTGACAAGTCATATCCAACACTGCTGCCGCCAAACATTTTGTGATTAACATCCACGTCTTTATAACAAGGCCTCATGTTATTGCTAACAGATAATCGAGCTTCTTTTTGACCTGATCTGCAAGTATGTCATCTTCATCATCCATCATTATTCTGCAGGAATATTTACTTTTGAAAATGCTGAAAATGATGCGGGGAGTTTCTGACAAACTCTGACAAGCAGTGTCTGAGATGCCATCGCTGACAGACACAGGGAGAGAATGAACAGCTGCACAGGCCTGCCTCATTGTAACTCCAGTGATTCTCTCCCACTCACCTGCTCCTCAGTGGGCACCTGTCCTGTGACCAGCAGCCAGAAGAGGCCCTCAGGCAGCGGCTCCTCGCCTCCTGGGGCTTTGGGCAGCAGCTTCTGGCACTCTGGGATGCTGTAGCCCCGGAAACGGATGCCCTGTGAGAGGAAGGATGTGAAAGTGAGTACACACGGTTATCCTGAAACGCCCCAGCAAGTGAGTGTTGGCGTGCTGCCGATGTGAGCTTTAGCTCTACCAATGAATGTGGATGATTCAGTATCTCATTCCATACGGTGGCTTGTTAACAAGATATACGATGGCAATTCCACTGAAAGCTCTTAGCTTCAGTAAGAAAGCAATCGAGGTAAGTGGCTATGAAGCAGGCTAATCTCCAAAAGGCCAGGGGTGTTCAAATTATAAAACCACAGCCGTATCATCAGGCTCTGTGCCTCCTTTCAGACATACTGACCTCCTCAGGGTCCAACACAGAGGTCTCATACACCAGACCCTTCATCCCTCTCATACCTCCATAGACCTGGTAATGAAAACAAAGCATACACAGACATTACATATTGAAATACATAAATGTGTGACAACCTTCACTGGTGTGATTAAATGTGCATGAATACTGAATAATAGATTCAGATAACACTGATGGCTCACAGCTGAATGCTTACTTTTTGTTGTTATTGGAAGCTAAAACATGTCAGGACCAAAGAAACTCTACCAAAGTCCCCATGGCAACTAGCCAGAGGTCAGAGGTGTAGTGATGACTGGGTTGTTGGACTGGTGTGGGGGTGGGTGCATGAGAGAGAGCAGTGCGAGTTGACAGTGTACAGTAGAGGACTGAGTGACTAAGCTAAAAAAGTCTCTGGTGGCAGGAGGCTGTGGAGCTTCACACTGTGACCTCTGAGGGAGATGACCGAGCAGTGATACCTGACACGGTAAATAAGGCTGTGCAGGCCTGGGCGGATTAGGCAAAGCCAGTGTGCCTCGGATAATCTACATCATGGTTGATGGCCTCCTTATTTTGTCAGGCACCTGAGGAGTTACTCACCATGTCAACAGTAACCTGTCCTATGTTGGTTTTGCCATACTGCTGTTTAAAGTTCTTGATCCTGGTCTGTTCTTTGGGGATAAGGTCTGCCAGAACATCCTTCAGATTCTGTAAAAGACAACATTCAAATCAGTCCTTGCCCTTGATCAAACATCTGGTCTAATAATACAACACTATATATTCATCTGTTGCTCTGCAAAGTTCTATTAATACTCCAGGTAAGGTAAAACAATTTCCTCTCAGACTTCCACTTAAGCCGCTGACTAATAATGAGGGAACCTTTGAAACTAGCAGACAACATCAGAGGGAGCAGAGTTTACTTACTGTTGTTGATGCGCTGGCATTTCTGGCAGCCACGAGGAAGTAGGTGGCATTCTGTACAACAGACAAAAAAGATTTTGAGTTGTAGTGACAAAACCAAAAACCCTGACCAAAAAAAAAAAAAAAAGTGCGTGGCAGTATTTTGAGTCAACATGCTTTAATTATGAACCGAGACGACCTTGCAGCAGATCAAAATATTTGGACAATAATTGACTTTGAACCACACTGTACATAGAGCTACAATGCTTTTGTTGATGGTAATTATCTTTGAGTACTCAGAAATATTTTCCAAGGAAAACATTCTCCACTTCTTCACATTATTAACTGCAGGTTCTACATCTGGTGCCGTGAGCATATACCCTGATGCAGTGCATGATTGGCATTAAGGCTAATACTTAATCAATGATCTAAATAATTAATTCCACTATCCTTAGATTGACAGGTTAATTTTTCCCCTTTGCATAAGGTGACAGGACAGATCACAAGCAACAGCTGCAACCAGTAGCTACTGGTAAAAATCATTTCTGCCCAGGAAAACTATTCACAAACTGACAGTTTGGGACTGATTGCAAACGATGTGAAAATCATCTGAGTCACACATGAAATGCTCCACCTCTGTCAAACAGCACAGTGCGTGCCATTCCAAAAATAAATAAATAAATAATAATCATGCAACACAGTCACCAATCGAAAATACCAAAATGCACCAGTGACTGATGGAGGGCCCATATGGCTTCAAATGTTTCTATAATTCTGACAGTAGAGTCAAAGACACAAAAACAATTTTAAGTCCGGGAATGTTTTCTACATTTTCATACATTTTTTTACACCTTACTCAAAGCAAGCCTGCCTGAGTCATTTTAACTAGACACAAGTTGGGGGGTTTGCAATGGACAATTATTCTTGAAATAGAGAGGTGATTTTGTAAAAGCGTTCATGAAAACATTTATTTTTAATTAATGTGTTTGGGTTCTTAAGCTTTGAGCTGTAGCTAGAACTGGGACAAGACAAGGGGATGTAAGCGAGATTAAAAAAAAACTCCTGGCCCTGGTTATGAAAGTGTTTGGAGGCTAGTAATCTTCTTGGAAGCTCAGTGACAGTAGTGAGAAGTTTAGCCTGCTGCTGCTCGCCACTGAAACAGGACTCCTGTCAGCTTATTAAAATCATCAATGGGGGTGGGAGGAGTCTTGGGGGGGGGGGAATCCCCTCCCCATAACCACAACTGTTGAGAGTGGATAAAGGACTGACAAGGATCACCGAAACAAAAGGTAGGATCTTACGTCACCACACACACACTCTACACAGCTGAGTGGTTATGTAACAGCTCAGGGTCTTAAATATAGAGCACCAGTTTCACTCAGTCACTCCCAGCTTCCTGCCAGGAAGGTTAAAGTAACTACATTGGACAGAAGGGTGCAGGAGTCAAACCAGAAGTGATTAGAAATACAAAAAAAAAAAAAAAAAAATCAATGTAACATCGTATTAGATAAGCAAAAGTAAACATACAACCTCAGCTGCTAAAATGTAACATACATGTAATTCAGCCTAAAAATAATCTTTCAGAACTCAGACAACTAATCATTTGTTTGATCAAAATGTACTTCTAAGAAGGTGAAGATGTAGCAGTAGCAGTATTTTAAGTTTTAAACACAGAAACAAATCTGAAAGATGCAGGATAATCAACTTTCTCTACTTAAAAACAAACGATCTCAAGCAAGAAACCATTACCAGAGCACCACAGGTATTGTCTTTGGTCTCTATTCTGTGAATCACATGACTTTCAGCCATGGTTCAGAGGCACAAGTTTTTTTATGATCAAAGAATGATATGCAACTACAAAAACAGCTTACTAATAACTGTGCTGAGCAAAGATTACAGCTGATAAGAGTGAAAGGGTGAGTGTGACACAGGTTACCTCTACATATTCCTAATTGCAAGACTGATAACAGGGACATGATAGCCCCCAGTCTGTACAGAGTTCAAGGAAGGAAACCATTTTGACACTGGTTACTTGCTCGTGGGGGGGGGGGCATCTAGTGGGTTGTTAGAAATTCTTCAGGAGTGAATGACAAGAGTTGATATGGATTATAGGGTCATTGAGTGTGTGAAGTCTGGGCTTAGGGGTCAGTGGAGTAAGACAGTAGGCTACAGTCACTGGAAGGTTACAATCACCATGGAGGGCGACTTGCTTCATCATTGGCAGACTGCCTGGATAAATCATAACCAACTAAGCCAGGTGGTGCAATTCAGGCAGTTAACTAGTGGAGTAATTCCTATGTACTAATCAGTAATGAGTAAGGAGTAATGAGTAATGGGGTCTTACACAGATTTCACATTTCAGACGGATATAATTAATAAAAACAGAAATTTCATGATGCTATGTAACTTCTCACTTTTTAGGGAATATGGCAAATGTTTTCTAGGACCATACCAAATCAGGTGCCATTAGATAAATGGCTAAAATCTTAAACGTGAAGGTCAACCGGGGTGGCGAAGAAGCACAAAGCTGAAGCTGAAATCAAAAGCAAGAATGTGTGTGAATGCAATTTACAAAGGCTAATAAAGGAACAGTCCTATTGTATCAGTAAGTTAACAAGGTCGACTCGCCACTGGTTAAAGAGGCTCTGACAATACCAGGCCAGCATAGAGAGCAACGGTTTCTATGCTAACGTTAGCTAACAAGAAACACGTTCAAAAACAACACAACTCAAACATTTTGTCGTCCCCGTGTAACACAGCTGACGAAAATAGTTTAGTCTTGAAGCAATTTGCATTAGCGTAGAGATTAAAAGCCACGCTCTTGGTCAACAGCAATTCACAATGTGGTTAACATTGATAAGCGAGCTGACGTTAACTAGCTTGCTCTTACGTCGTTAGCCGGCTAACACTAACGTTAGCTTCCAAGGTAAACGTCCACAGTTTTAACAAAGTGGCGTCGAGGCCGTTTCAAGTTCTCTTACCTTTGAATTAAGCAGTTTAGGTGCTAGCCTGCTGACCGTCAGAAAGGACATTGTGTCTGTGTTAAAGTCTTATTTCCGCTTATTCTTTACAACTAAAGAAGCCGCTGCCAGTGCACCGCGGAGTTGGTTGAAGGTGCCCCTCCAGAAAGCAGAAGGTTGAAGAGGGATTCTGGCCCGCAAGTAGCGGCATTCTTGATTGGACGATTGGGTGGCTCTGTGCAACAGCGTATACGGATTTGATTGGCTAGAGAGCTATTGGGTGTGCGCTGATTGGATAGACGCCCACCTCTGTCTGTGACGACAAATGAAGATCAGGGTCTGTTCAAGAACAAGCTTCATAATGTCCCGCTACTTTTTTATACAGTTGAAGCAAAATTACAGCGATACTGGTGACAGTTGATGAAGCGCACGTTTCATCTACCCTCGTCTGGATAATGCAACAAGAATTCTGATAAACTTTATTTATCAGCTTTGAGTACACGTGCTCTATTTTACACATGTGCAGTTGAAGAGCACTTTGCATGTGACTACAAAAAATGGGCTAAGTTTTATTCCTGTAAAGTCTCCACTACAGCAAATTGTGGTTTCAGCACAATATGGAACATAAAATGACCTTTACATAATCTTGATCTATATTGTGATATTTTTGGTGGTTGGTTGATGGTTTATGCAATTAATAATCAATCAGTGAATCAGATACTATGAATGGATTCTTCTCAGACCTGCACTGAAAAACCTGTTATCAGTGCCCATAATCTTATGTTTGATATTACAAACTTATTACAGCTTTACAGCTGTAATATCAGCCATAGTGCAGCTTTTGCAGAGAGCAAAGTCAGTATTAACCAAGTGTTATGATAAGTAATTTGTTTTTATAGTCATGGCTTTTGTTAGTTAGACTACAGCTTTGGCGATTAAGGAACCAAAGTAGATTTTTGCTGGAAAACAAGAAGTTCAAACTTTATTTTTAAGGATTGTTGGAAAAAAAGAGTAAGCAGGTTGTTTAAAGACAGGGGCATTCATTTTTTTTAAAACCAACTGCATGCAGTTTACCAGTATGGTTTCATTGATAGTTTGATGGTCAAGCCCACTGTCCATGACTTTGGTGGACTGTAATATAATGGCTCAACAGTGTCTCTAAAGAAATAATTTAATTCTGCAATACACAAGAATGAATAAAATGTCAAGATGTATCAAAACAGAAACATACTGTACTTCAAAATACAGTACATTGACAGACCTACATAGATTTCTTGCAAAGCTTCTTGAATCAGAGCTCGTCGTTTAAATTGTCTCAGTTGCATACTCTTCCTTAATTACATAATGCAAGTAATGCTAATAAAACTGGGGGATTAAGTCCACAAAATGTATTTGGCACATTTAGAATGATCCATATGCTTCATTTGACTGTATGTAAGCCGGGAACACACGGTATGAAAGACCTTAAATAACTCAGATTTTACAATGACACCTTGAAGAATGTGAAGAATCCTGTTCTAGCCAGGGGTCGGCAAGACCAGTTTGCCCTTCATCTAAAATAGTTTCGAAGCTCTTGTTATAAAGCTCTCCCAATTGTTAGGAACCTTCATAAATCTGAATGAGGCCATGTAGTCCAACCTAGTTTAATTATAACCCCATGTAGAAAGCCATTTTATGCAGCCATTAAATGTGTCTCTTCATTACATCAATAAGGTTTTAGTCTCAAGTCTTCCCGTGTGTTCCTGGCTGTTGGCAGATTTTGCACTTTTAACCCTGATGGGTGAGATCTAGACCTGCAAAACACAGAAGATGCAATGTAAACTAATCCACGTCATGCAGCCATTACGACATGCATGTTTTAAATCTTTGTAAACTTTTGGCAGAGTCAGTAGCCTTTCAGTCCTCATCTCAAGTGAATTCTGTAAACAAACAGGGCCTCAAACATACAATATAACAGCAGAAATAATTGTGTGCAACAAGGTATACAGTACATAAATTTATCCACAAGTTGTAGGAGGTGATCTGATGTGCTTGGTCCCCACTCCTGTGCTCTTGTGCCTGGTATTCCGACCCAAGGTAATGCATAAGATGGCATACAGTCCTAAGAGAGTCCTTCCAGAAGAAGGGAAGGGGCTCTGGGCTCAGTCATCCTCTTCCTCGTCATCTTCTATGGGATCTAGAAGGACGCTGTGCTTCAAGCAGGTTTGGAGGTAGTTCACCACTGTCCGCTGGAAATGCTGGATGCTGCGCGGCTCCCTCAGGATGTGGCCCTCGTCTGGGTACAGCTGCAGTGAGTAGTTGGCTTCCACCTTCACCAGTCGGCTCAGGAGCTCGGCGCTGTGCTGGAAGTGTACCCTCGCTTTGGACAAATGCACGTACGCGTTGAAATTAGAGGTGAAAAAAGAACGGCGTGAATAATCTCAGGATAAAACTGAAGACAAATCTCACCATCTGCGGTTCCATGCAGAATAAGGAAGTTTTCATCTTTCAGCTTGTCAACCTCCTCCAGCAAAGAGGCAGTCTAAAAAAGATATACCACCACAATATGAGAACTTTATTAGGTACACCAATCTAGCTGCAGCTGAAGCACTCCAACACAACAACACTCCAATAACTTCCGTGTTCATGAAAGTTTAATTGTTCAGTTTTTCTTGGGACTGTTGCAGAGAGGTCTTGATTAAACTTTATGGTCATCTTGGAGGCTGTAGGTTGTGTCGCAGTTGAATTGCATAGCGTTACACAGAGAGATGTTTCTGTTATTTAGTCGGCCTGCGCTGATACAAATGGGGTGGACAGAATATTGGAAGCACATCTCAGTGTGATGCAATACAAATCAACTGCACCACCGCCAAAATGACCATAAAGTTCAATCAATAACTATCTAAAACAGTTTCAGCAAGAACTGACCATTATAACGATCGCAGAGATTGGATTTATTGGGCGACTGTATATTAGTGTGGGGTAATAAAACTGCAGCGGAGTGTAGATCCACAACCATTATCACTGTGAATGTTTACACCTGAATAGTTGTGTTCAGAGCTTCAGAGCCTCACCGAGTATGCATGCTCCTCCTTTGCTGGGAGGCCTAGATACCTCTCTGAAAATGCAGCACCTGGAAAAAGCGGAATAACTTTTAATCTAAAGCCTGCGCTCTGTCTCTGTTACATCACTATTGCCAAGGCTTAAATGTTTGAATAATTAATGATATAATATCAACTCACTATAAAGCCTGAAGTCAGTTATTGGTGCCACAGCAGCTGTGCATTGAAAGAGCTTATCTGTTGCAGCTAACATCTTGAGAGTTAAATAACCACCAAACGCCTGTGGGGGGAAACAGAAAAGTGCTAAAACAAACAAAACCTGTGAAGGGTTGGACGGTTTCTACGGGGTTATTGAGTTTCCGAATTGAAACAATGATGTAACCTTGCCATAGAGGACCATCCGACGATCATCAATGTAAGGCAGCTGCATCAACAACCTGTGGAAATATCATAAAATACCGTTATGAATTCATCTCACGTTACTCTCACGTGTGCATTATATAGCCTTATGTTGTTGCATAACTTTACTGACTCTACAACTCCCAGATAATCTTTGACTCTCAGTGAGCCGAGCTTGCGTGGATCCACAGCGGTGGTCTTCTGCCCACGGCCAACCCCGCTCCTGCCGTCCACCCAGGCCAAGGCCACGTTATGTGTGCCGGAGAGGACCTGAGGCCAGTCGAGGGCAAATTCCTCTGTCACTGACTGACTGCCAGGGAGGCCATCCCTGAGTGACAAGATGAATGGGATCAGCTAGAGCGGCGACAGTTGTTGCAAAACAGGTGACGCGGGATAGCGCTTAGCTGCAATTTAGCGTGCTTGTTCAGCATTGCTTACACAATAAGGAGGAGAGGGTGCAGGTTGGCCTCGTAACCCTGAGGTAAAGATAGTTTCAGGTGTAGATCTAAAGAAAGCAAACAGGGTGGGACAAGGTCGATACATGTGAAACTCAGAAACACATGAAGTATCCTGGAAAAGAACGAAACGTTTTGTCTAAACAAAAACTTGCACAACCACAACAGTACAAGAGTATTTGGTGCTGGTCCCTGAGGACACGTATGACTCACACTAATTACCTAATCATCAAATAGATTAAATTAAAGATATACTTGTCCCTTCCAGGTTAAGATATTGATAACCACGGTTCCATTCTCACTGCCTAATATAGTCTGTCTGCTTAAGAAAAAACACTCAAGGTGATCTGTGAATGTGATCCTTAAGGCCAAACCATATATATAAATATATCCGATAGTTCCTTTGTTGTACCATAGTTGTCTGCTGGGAGAGTTCTGAACAGGGTCTCGGGGAGCCTCTTGTCCTCCAGAGCTTTGGCTAGAGGGCTGTTATCCTCCAAGACGACATATCCTACGGGAGATGAAACACCAGCCTGACATATTTTTCATCTCAGACATCAGGACGGGCACATTAGCACGTCAGGTTGCAAATCTTGATCTGGAAGAAACAGCTGCAACTGACCTAAACTGCTGCAGACAGAGGGCAGTGTTCACAAGCATGAAATTCATGAATCTACATTCTGGTGTGTTTGACTATACAGCCCTCTGCAGGCCGCCGACTGGCACAGCAGACATCCTGCGTCTGTGCATGTGTGTGTGTGATTATAACATCAGTCAGTCAAGCAGATGTAACACTCACTGGAAGGGTCCTTTGTGCTGTGAACTGTCACTTTAGGGATTCCTGGGCCTGGGGAGGTTTTAAAAGACAGCACTGTAAAACCGAGTGGCGTAAAGCTTTGATATCCCTTGCGAGTGCGTATGCGTGTTTCTCACCTAAGCAGTAGAGGGTGAAATGGGTTTGATTGGGGCTGAATTCAGCTTTAAAGAAGCGGCACCCATCTATGAGGTTGCAGGAGACGCACCGACGCTGAAACACTCCATCCAGGTCCACACTTGGAAATAAGATAAAAGGGTTATCGACCCCACTTAAGACCAATAGGACAGTCTAAAGCGAGTTGATTTGCACCAGGAGAGGCCCAATTGATTTCTGAGATGTTAAGGAAAAGTGTCAGTGTCTTGCGACCGACTCCCCAGGCAGATGAATACTTCAGAAAAACAAACTCTGGTTAAATATGGTAGGACATAAAAGCCCTCATACAGATTCGTCTGTTAGGTCTCTAAATGTCCCTCTGCACGCCACTGCTTACAAATTTCATACAGGATTAATCACGGACTACGTTTAAAGAAGCCATTTACAATACAAGCCACTGTCCCTCCTCCACGGTATTGTGCTGTCTCCTGACGCCCAAAGCAATGTAAGCTAATAAAAAGATATGAAACCTGGGAGGTTGATGAGGGAACTGACAAGTGTATTTTTCACAGAGGAGAGAATAAGTCTCGGTGACTCTGCAGCACGGAGAGTCCTCGTCCATTTAGTGTTTTTTTTCCTCTGTTATAAATGTGTCATTTCAGCTCTTAGCCTCGAGCTTCCACAGCACACTGGATCCACATCAACACATTAGTGTGCAGTTACTCTTCTGAATGCTTTTGAAGCTAAGAGTGTCGGACTGGGAACAGCGACGTTGGTGGGGTGGTATAAAATGAAAGATTTCAGCATCTGTCAGACGGACTGCAGCGAAATCTCATGCATATATTTGTTTCTGGATGATGAATCAATATGAATTTTGTGATTCCCCCCACTTTCACCTTAAGGTTCACACTTCTTATTGATTTTGAGTAAAATGTCTAAAAAGCTATTGCATGGATTGCCATTAAAGTTTGGTCAAAACTTTCTCATGTTCACCTGAGGATGAGGATTTCTAGCACCATCGACAGTCAAAGTTTGAATTTGTCCTGTGCTTTTGTTTCTGACCCAGAACCTGGAAAACATTCATGCATTCCCCAAAATCTCAGCTGTACTTTGTGTTAACTGATATTTACAAAAAAATTAGCATCATACCTGCTCCACAGCAGCATGTTAGCATTATCTTTGTGAGCACGTTAGCTTGCATTAGCATTAGCATTTAACTCAAAGCAAAACTTAGCTGTAGAATCTAGTTTTACATTAATATCAAGACATGCTACTAACATGCATAGCTACATGCTAACGATAACGCAGACATTGGCTCAGAGCTGGAGAGAGTGAAGATGCAGCTTCTGGCAGATCATCTGTGTTTCATAAGAAGGCGCATTTACCTGTAAAGGTGTCTGCTCTGTCTGGATTCTTCTGTGCTCAGGAAATAGCTGACGAGAAGACAAATTAACCACAGACACAGCAAGTTACTCAACACCAAAGAGCTGCAGATCACCTTAAGGCATCTTCGCTTCATCATAATTATCCAGGAATTATTCATGACAAGAATCAATCTGCACTTATTTAAATACCCCGGTATGTTAATAAAACCAGTGGATCACATTTAATTTGTCAAGCACCATTAGTGATGCTGATTTAAAACATCTGAGATGTACAGTGCATCAATGTGCACTCCCTCTATGCGCATACAAAAAGACTATTGTGAGACAGGGTGACTCGTTTGGAGGCAAAGAGCAGTGCCAAGCCGCAGGCTTCGAGACTGCAAGCATTTGACTAGATCCACAATTGACTTTCTTCAATGCTCACACCTCAGTCAGCCGGTTCATGAGGGGATTTCTGCCCCCAGCAGGATAAAGACAGATTTAAGCAATGATCAGCTCTGGTCAAGTGTAAGTAATACTTTGTCCTCTTCAGTGGGCGATGCATTGCCACAAGCGTAGTGAGGGTCAAAGCCATTTCCTCTGGCCTTTTTACAGACATCAATGCAACATGTTAAAATGGCCTTTTTAGTTATTTTTAAATGGACAGTCTTGTGCATACCACTCACCCAGAGTCTGACCTAGCGAATTCATTTGCTCGCCCGAAGCCGACCTGTCTAGAATTTGCTCTCATCTTATAGCAAGAAATGTTCATTTTAATGATGGCGACTATTCTACTTGATCCCCCGCCCCGGCGCCCTGTCACTTGGACATTAATAGTTAGGAGCTGCGAGCTGTTAAAGCGGCTGAAAGGTGATTCGACCCGGCACCACACAATGGGGCTCTCACATACATTTTTCCAGCCTTCTCGTTGAGGGCGCAGAGCAAGGTGACGTCCCAGCTCCCTGATGTCAAGAAGCGAGGAGGGACAGAGGGGATGGCAGGCTGCGTTACACAGAGAAACAGAGATGAAGAGGAGCGTAGAAGCAGGCAGATATACCGGAATAAAAATAGGTGCGGTGATACAGCAAGTGTCAGCAGATGGAGGAAAAATGAAGATAGGTTCATAAAGTTAAAACCATATGAAGGCGCAGGAGGCCTACAGAGGGAGTTCAGAAAAATATATTTTAAATTATTGTTTATTTTGACACTGGGACTGAAGTTAAGGAGCCACAGGAGAGAAAGCATTGAATTTTATCCTTAGCCACTAAAGGTCCGCACAAACCCAAAGGCGTGGGACTTTGCCACTTAACTACTATACCAAAATCACTTAATTCTTAAATAGAAAACAAAGAAAAAGAGAAACATGCTGTCAATCCCATCTGTATGGTCTACGATTCTAAAAAAAGCGTGAAACATTTTTTTAATTGCCCCGCTGAGAATGAACAGCTCGTTAAATTGGAACGAACCGAAATGAATTCCGTCAATAATGTAAAGGGCAAACCATCATTACAGTATTAATGAGTTAAATGGCTCCTTAGATAAAAGTGGCGTTAAAGTAATTGTGTGTGTGTGTGTGTGGGGGGACGACGACAAATGCAAACAAATTGCTTCAATAATAAGAAAAGAGAGGGACGTCGCAAGCAAGGAAACCCCCAGGGCTGTTCAGATTTGTAATCACGCTGTTTTATGTGACCCCCCCCCCGTCGAAATGTTAATGACCAGATTTGGCAGAAGTTACTCAAGCGTGACGCGAGCCAGTGAAAGTCAACTGACCTGGGCCGAAAGGCCGGCGATGTGGTGGAACTCTCCACGGGCGCCCTGTTTTGCCGGCAGGACTGTGTAAAACACGGAGCCGTCCGCTGAAAACAACGGCACGTCCTGTTCGGGGAAAGGTGCTGAGTTGAAACGAAGGACGGCGGTGATCAATCGGTGCGGGCAGAGCCGAGCGAAACGTGAGGGGAAACATACCTGTCGCTGGTTCTGCATTATGTCCATGGTCATTTTGTGTTTCTGTTGATTTAAAAACCACGCAACATGGAGAAGTTTATTAGTTAAGCTGCTCACACCAACATGCTGGTAGAATTGTGCAAGTAAAGCTTTTTGTGTATATTAATTATTAAATATAGCGATTGTAAAGCATTGGCAATGGGTGACTGGAATCTGCGAGGATTTACAGAAGGGAAATAAGCAATAAAAAAACCCGCAGTACATCAGTGAAAATTCTTCTCATGCAGCAAATGACCTTAAATATTAATCCAGCCAGTAGACATCAGGGAGCTTAAGGAAATCAATCCTGACTCCCAACACAGAGTAAAAGAGGCAAAAATTCTATTAGAGCTGTATATTGCAGCGGAGGCCGTTTGGATTACTAATGTGGAACGACTGATGACGGCTCACCTCTGAGCATGCCCCCGTGGTGGCCTCGCACACGCAGAGCACCGATTGGTTCTGCGCGCGGTTTAGCCAACGAACCGCGAGGCGGGTACTGCTGATCCAAGTCACCATGGAGATGTAGCTGTCTCTGAAGAGGTGATGCAGAAAATGATACACGGGGAAAAGCGGTGCAAGGGGATGGAAAAGAACGAAGCAGTGAAGGGGGAGAGGAACTTGGAGGTGTAATCATCTCTGACAGGCGGTGTCTAAAGTCTTTCAAGGTTTATTCCGTTTTTACATTCAGTAAGATGTACTACCTGGCCCTGAGGGAGTCAGGAGGCATCATCTCCAGAGTGTGAGCCGGACCGTACAGATTCACCACAAACAGACTGACTGATGGGATATTTGAGCCAGCCTGTGAGGACATTAAAAGAAATATCATATTAACTCATCAAGATATGAATCTTAAGTGTAAAAAGTGGAAGAATTGCACTCAAAGCAATTACAAACTGATCTCCTGGTCCACCACTTTGGTTCAAATTGCAGAACATCCCACTGACTTTGACGATTCCCTGACTTTTCCTCAAGCAGCGTCATCAAGTTTGAATGAAATGTCTCGGGATGGACTGGGTGACATTTGCTGCAGACATTGCCGTTCCCCTCAGGATGGAGGGTATAATTCTGGCGACCCATTAACTTTTTATTGTGCGCCATCATCAGGCATCATCAGCACAAGCATGCTAACTTTAGCATTCACCTCTAAACCACCACCGTGTCTAAGTAAAGCCTCACAGAGCTGCTGATGTGGCTGTAAACTCGGGTTTTGTTGGAATCCATTTTTACCTTGGGGTAGGGGAAGAGTACATTGGACGGGTAGAGACCACCTAAGAAGTGAGGTATTTCCATCACAGGTGTGGCAGAGTTGTTGATGGTGAGGTACGCCAGCCGGGCGCCATCCATTGACCACCAGTGGGCCACATATGTCAGGAGCACTTCCTCTGTTTTAAAAGACCATGAAGGATGTTACAGTCAACTTATCGTCGGTGACTCAGTTTTGCAGGTTTTCGCTCTACGCTGCAAGATTTCCTACCTTCATAAGTCCAATCGGAGAGCCCGTTCACCACATTCTGCTCCTGATCCGTGGCTGTGAGACGCAAGGGTGCGCTGGTCATGCTCGGCTTGTAGTAGATATCTCCGTCAAACACATAGGCCTGGCGTGAGCGGCAAAGACACACGGTGCCAATCCATTATCAAAGACAGTATGGTTGCAGGCTTCATCTCTGGCTGCTTGAGTTGAGCGTCGGATGCCATCCAAGAGTGAATGAATCATGGGCCAGCGCGCGCACAGAAGTGAGAGCCAATACATCTTGACTCGCCAAGTTAATATGCTGCAGATGAGCACCGACATAGCAGCAGAAGCCAATTACATTACAGAGTAGGTAGATGAATTATATTATGAGTGTAAAACAACCCCATTATAGCAACAGAATCACTACAATAACCTCTAAGCTGGCGTTCATCTCATAATGACAAAGACTGTGATACTACTGATGTTATCATTATGAAAACGATGTCAAATGGAGGCCCCATTCATACACACACTGCATTATTATAGATCGCCTAATCTTCTTATCAAATTGATGAAAGTATATTTGACGCAGAGGACAAAGACGGTGCATCGATTAGATAAACGGGTAAGCGCCGCCTTACCAGCTGGTTCCCTTGAGGTCCCCAGGAAGCATATTGGAGCACTGCCTTCTCCATCTCTGGAGGGTTAAGCTCCAGCAGATCCCTGGAACACACACAAAAACTCAGACATAAGCCCTCCATTAGGGACGAGTGTCCCGTTTAAAGCCCTCTGAGGTCCGTCCATGCCCTGGCCTTGAGCTTTGCTTTGAGCGAGATGCTGCACTGTGAGGACAAAAGAGCAAGATGCAGAGAAGGAAAACAAAACAGAGAACGGGGTTGGTTCATGCAAGAGTGCAACATTTCTTTTTACCACGTTTCTAGCCGCGCTTATTTTCATCCTCGGGACAGGCAAACATTTTCCTCCAAGGCATACTCAGGCAATGATCAATACTGCAGGTCCTCCTGAAATCCACTTTTTTTTTTTTTTTTCAGAGGCGTTCCTCAGAAGTTCCAGCGAAAACATCCACAGCTACCACAGCTTTTCCACTGATATAATGCTGAATATGAATCTCAGGCAGTGAAATCTGAATTACAGTACAAACCTCACGTTGGGACATGGAACCTTGAAAGAACAATGACGAATGAATGCATGTCTGACAGAAACATGAGGTTCTGATTCGATGAGACACACTCTGGGGAGGGGAGGGGGGTAGTTTCTCAATCTGCAGGTCTGCTTGCATTGGTAACGCTCATGCCCAGTGCAGCCCATGCATTAGCATTCATGATTCCACCTACCCATTAGCCACATTGTAGATAGCATAGGAGGCTGTGAAGGACTGAGAGAACACCTGAAAGAGGTAGAGGATATCATGCACACAGGTGTGCCACACTTAGATGACAACACACACATATTTTAGTGCTCACACGTGCACACACATACATATACAGAAAGTCAAAGAAATAAAGTTATGAAGGAAACCGCTGGAGCCTACCTTACGTTTAAGCAATAAGCAGCAGGAGAGCTGTGTTTGCGTGCTCTAATTTCTCCTGAAATCTCAATCGCAAAGCACTGCACCAAGTGGCTTATTGCTTGTATAAAAATCGCAGCAACACACTTCTCAGCACTTGTGCGAGTTGCTTTCCCAACTAGATCTTTGCTTGTGTTGTACCTATTGTGTATGTATGTCGCTTTGGATAAAAGCGTCTGCCCAATGACATTGTAGAGTTGTAAAACTGTAGAACCCGCCATTATACTACAGAATTTAAAAGGAACATGTTTAGTGAACCCAAAAATATTTTATTAATTATACTTTGATCTAAAAAAGCAGTAAAGTGCCCCAGACTGTAAGTATCTGTATGATGTGGTGTCACTTCAATAGACAGTATTTCAGTGTCGCTTTGATTGTCACTGAGCCAATCGCAGCTTAATATTATGCACTCAATTTATTTGAGCCATTCACTTGCAGCCATTTCATCCGTGTTACATCATTATCGTGATCATATCTGAATAACAGGAATTTAAATCACGGGCGCCCCTACGGCAGAGCGAAAGAGACGCCATGAGAGACCCGATATGTGAAAGGAAAGCACGGACACCATGACAGACACTCTTATTGAACAGCATCATTACAGCTAATATCCTTCCCACTGAGATCCATTGTGGCTGGCAACTCTGTCGCAACCCTGACACAAGCATCACCGGCTCGATGATTAATTAAATTAAAATGCTGGAAAAGACCAAAGGGACCAGAATCAATGTATGTATGTGTCTGTGTGTGTGTGTGTGTGTGTGTGTGTGTGTGTGTGTGTGTGTGTGGGTTAACCGCAATTGATCATGGCATTACCTGATGAATCCAAGGTAATATATTGATTGGTTTCTCAAGCAAAGGGTTGGAAGCAGGCTATTTGCCCTCCGGCCCCTGAAAGCCAGAGCCTCCTGGAAATACCAGTCCCTAAAGAAATTAAATGTCACATCCTCTATACAGCACACTTAGCAATGAAATTGGATTTCTCCTCTGTGTTGTTCGTCTGTTGTTAGAAAATTCATGGATGGAGTGACGCAGGAGTAGAGCTGCAGGGATAAAGGAGGGGGGGGGGGGAATTCTAAGGCTATCTAAATGAAACTGAAATCTGATTGCGGTGTGATGTCTGAGCGTGAGGGGCAATGTGGTGTACAGGAAAACAGCTGTGGTACAACAGAAAATAACCGCAAGAGGCAGGAAGAGGAAGGAATGGACTGGTCAAAGCCTGAAGGAAAAAGTGCAGGGGGGAGATAGAGAGAGAGAAACAAAGGCAGGAAGGGTGGAAAGGATGCAGAGAGAGGAGAGGCAGGCGCTGACAGCAAGAGTTGACAAGTCCTCGGCGCACAACAAGGACCGATCTAGAGTGAGAGGGAGCATAACTCTTGGAGACCAAAGGGGGCAGCATCGCCATGAGCACCGTGTTCAATCAGCTGTTTATGATTTGTTAAGGAACCCGGAGGTTCTTCTCATGATTCAACATTATGAAGCTGGTGGCTGGGGCTGTACGTTATTGTGTGTCTGCGTGATGAACAGACAGGGAGAGTGAGAGCATCCGTCTCCGAGAGGCAGAGTGAATTCTAATGTGGCTGCCGGTAACGTATCATAAATCCTCCAGATCGCTCCGCTCCTCAGCCCACCAACCACCCCCCGTTACACCTCGCCCCCCCTCCCCAGTCCATGTCGCCAAAACAGGGGGTAGGAGGAACAACACAACACACAGATTAAACACTCAGAAGATGCCGTGGGATAACAAAGCAAACGTATGGAGATTACAACACCCTTTGCTCGAGCGCAGATACTGGGATCTGCTCTGTGAGATGCACGCCACAGAGATAATAGCACCTTTCCATCTCAACATTGTTCCTGCCTCACAAGCATTTCTTTGCAGCCCCACAATGCGCTGCCTTTGATACCAGCACCCATCGGCGTTTGCTGCAGAGCGCAGACACGACTCCCGTGGCACGTTATTTGTCCCTAAACTGCGCTGTCTTGGCAGGTGCTGGTCCGTTTGCCTCCTCTCATCAATCCCAGAGACCTCCACCTCCTCTAAACCCCATCGCCTGCACTCTTCAGGAAATATGTAGGTCTTCTCCGTCTCCTTCTCTCCTCTTGCACACAAACCCGTTTAATTCAAACAGGCTTTGAGGAAACACATTTTCCTGTAGGAAATCTGCGTTCTCTTGTTCCTATGTGGCCAAATCCCCAACTCACTTCTATGTATACCCTCTTATCAAAATCCATTTATTTTCACCCACCAGGCACAAAGCCCTCCCTAAAGCCTCCAGAGCTAATACAAAATCCAGAGAAGCCTTTTAACTTTACCCACAGCCTGCTCATCCGTTTCCCTCTCCTGCAGCGTTCTCCTTTAGCATCTCTGTCATTCTTTGATAACCATTCTGACTGATTTCAACTGGGCAGTGTATGTGAGGCCAAATGGTGCATAACCCATTTTTCCCCCCCCCCCCCCCCCACTGTCCATTGCAAGTGGCTTTCCCCAGTGCTCTCTCTGTTTTTCTCTCTCGTTCTCTGCCACTCTCAGCAGCGTGCCGCTCCTCTTCCAAAACAGCAAAGCTGGTGCCTGGCGCAAACTGCTTCAGTCAGCACAAATCCCCCCAGAGATAGACAGCAAAAAGTGAGTGAGCGTGTGGAAGATGAAGCGGGAGAGAGAAGGAGGGAGCTACAGAGACGGGGGGGGGGAAATAGAGGAATAGCCTCCATACATATCCATACACACACACACACACAGACACGTATCCATTTCTAAATGTACAAATGATTCCAGGTGGCGTCCCTGATTTCTTCGAGAGTGAACACACCGAGCATGCAGATGAGAATAGACAATTCTCGCTGACATCAAAGGAAGTATGCTAATGACGTGGCATGAATCGACCAAAGCAAAGCACAAACTGGGCAAAGATCTGAGCCCCTCGCTCTGCGCAGACATCTGAAATATGATTGGACGTGCGCACGTCAACCGCTCAATAATTCAGTTACAACGGATGCGACCGTGTTTGCGACGAATGCTGTAACACAGCAACAGGCTCATTCGCACGCGCCCCGACGCAAACACGCGCAGAATTTGTGATACGCAGTGATTAGAGCAAAAAGCAGATCTCCAAAGGAAATCCAGATAGATGGAAGAGACTAAGATTTGAAAGAGCGAGAGAGAGAGAGCAGCAAAATCTGCTTTTAGATCTTTAATAAAAACGTTGTGGAAATGTGCTGAGGGCTCTCATTCCCTCCTAATTCTGTTTTCTTCACTCGCCGATTACTTGCGCATTTCACAACTTGCCTGCCCTTTGAGGAACGACTCAAGTATTTATTAACGGTGCGGGTATTTACAGAGTGAGGCGTCTGGTGAGAGGGGGTTGGGGGTGGTGGCTGGTGGAGGCACCGAGCTGTGTGGTGCTAAAGTAAAGGGAGCCACAGATCTGTGTTCTGCGTCTACCCCAACGCTTATGAGGAACCACCTGTGATTGTGATTCTCGTCAGCTTCTCATTAAAATTCCCCACCGAACTAGCGGGGCGATTTCATTACCGCAGCTCCAACTTTACCTCTTCATCTCCTTGATGTCCCCCCCCCCACCACCACCACCACTATCCACTTCACACTGATCGCTCGCTCTAAGCTTCCTTCAACCTCCTGCACCTTCCACCATCAGCCAGTTTAAATATTCAGCTCCCCATATGTTATCCCAGTCATTTGGCGGGCGGTGTTATAGAGCTACAGACTGCTGCAGTAGCAGAATCAGCGCACATACACACACACACACACACACACTCACACACACCCTTTTGCCTCAACCTCTTCTCTGTTGTTTCTTCAGAGCTCTTATTAGGATGCGTGTCAGCGTTGTATCGCAGCCAACAGTGGCCTGCCAGACACGAGGAGGTGAGCAGCAACAGCTCGTCTTTGATATTCGTAGATAATTTATGGCCCTGGATGTTTTCTGAGAGTAAAAAGCTCGGCGGTGCTTTCTGGAATAAATCAAGTCAACTTGACATTCAGAGAAAACCTACCGGGCGAATGTTGTACGCCAAGAGGACAAACCTCTTGTCTGCAGACACTTGGAATTTAGTAGTGGCCAGGTCCTGTGGAAAGAAAAAGAATAATTATCAGCAGCAGCCTCTATTACTGCTCCTTTGAATAAGGTGGGATGGAATAAAGCACTTCTATGTTTTTCTTTATAAATATGTTGTATCGCTGACACACAGTGCGATCTGACATGTGGAGTTCCTCAGGGTTCAGTCCTGGGGCCGACCTTACTCTTCCCTCACATGTGCCACTTTAAGGCACATTTCCAGTCAGTGTTTCCATGTCTCTTATCATCGCTATGCTGATGATATCCAACTTTATGTATTTGTGAAACCTGGGGAACTTCCAGATCTGCCCATTTTACATAAGAGTCTTAAAACCTGCGTAACTGATTTTTGGCTACTTGCGGGCGACAGAAACAACAAAACGCCATCATCATTAACTTGAAGGATGATACGGCCGGCTTGTTGGCAAACAATATGCAATGAATGTGATGAATTCAAGTCAAATGTCACTGTGCTTTATTTCTGTTTTTGGCCTCCACGAGCTCCCGTTTGCTCTTCAGCTGCTATGTTTACCAGCTAATCGCTAGCTGTGTCTAATTGGTAGTAGCATTTTTAGAGCTTTACAGCTAAAAAACAGCCTACCAGCCTAAAAATCACATCATCACATCTTGATAATTGTTATGCATCAGATTCTTGTTTAAGCCAAGAAGCTTTCACAAGAATACAAGTACGTCAAATTTCTGCTTCGTACAAACTTAAAACACAACACCGTTCTCACGTCGACCTGACGCTGGCTTCACAACACTGGGGTCTCATGAAAATGAAGATGTTTGCTCCAGTATTTGAAGCTGAAGTTGCCTTTTCACTGACATGTGATCGAGTTGTTCTGGTATAAAAACACAGCAGAACCTAGAACCAAGACCGTATAAGTCTAAACTAATGTTCTATATCTCTTCTCTCAAAGGAAGGTAATTTGATTTGAATATTACTGTTTTTTCACCATCTTGTTTAGAAATGAGAAACACATTGTCAGATTGCTTTTAAGCGCTCCGTAAATTAGCTTTACTTACTTTCTGTGAATTCTAATCCCAAAGTTTGACGCTATATTCTACAAAATTGTCTAAGCAATTCCTGTATTCAAGGAAACCCCAGCTTGGTTTTCAGGCAGGAGGATATATTTTTCTGGAATTAGCAACAGCAGCTGAGATAACAAACCCTATCATAACATCGAGGAGAGACTTCTTCTCAACCTGACAGCACAACCCTGCACTAAGCTCCTCGGTGATGACCCATATAAGTCTGTCAGTGTCGCGCAGAGGCGGTGTTCAAAATGATACCCTCGCTTGGAAAATTCTCTTTGAAGGCACATGTTGAGGGCTCACACAGCAGCCAGATTGGGGGGGAAACGAGCAGATACTGTCACTCCGCCAGATCTTTTTTTGTCTCATCTGTGGGATGTGGAACAGTGGGACTCTACAGCTTCCCTCTCTCAATCTGGAAGCATCCCCCCCTCTATTGGTTGCTCTATTTGTCCAGGTGTCTGTGAATATGAGCCAATCAATACTGAAATGTGTCCCCTGTCCACATGAGCTGCGTTGCTGTAACTCACCAGGGAGCTGTTGTCCAGGAGAGTCGAGGTGAGGTTGCTGCTGAGGCTGAACGACAGGACGTGTCCCTCTCTGGTGCGGAGAGCCACTTCGTTTTCTGACAGGGTTAAGACAGTTCAGGGGAGAAAGGGTCCTGTGTCATTACAGTAACGACTTGCATCCATGGACGCACAGATGCTTGCAAAGTCTGCAAACCAGTGGCTCTGTCACAGGTGAGATCATTAAAAGCATTGCAACCGCTTTGTCAGTCAGGAGTAATTTGTGAATCGGAGCAGGGATCCTTACCGGTCAGCCATGCCACACAGGGGTCATGAACTTTGAACTCCTCACTCTCCAGATCCTCCATGGTGAGGTGGGAACGGAGTAACAAGTGAGTTTCATCTTCAGAGGCAAAGAGACAGACTTAATTAGTTCATCAGAAAGGATGTCCTGTTTACGGAAAAGCGCAGACTTGAGTCTGGCCTATATTTCTGCTTTGGTTTGGAGTCGTTATTTGCAATTTAAATGTAACTAATAATACGTCTGACACATTTGCAACTTTGTAAAATACTTGCACACATTACGGCTCCCCTTGAAGCACACCTTTGGCTTTATGGGAAATATACATATTTGCTTTCTGGCAGAGAGTTAGATGATACCGCTCTCAAAAGTGTACGTTCAATGCAAGGTCACAGCAGCAGCCAGCAGCATAAAGGCTGGGATTAGAGGGAAATCCTGGCTCCATCCAATGATAACAAAATCCACAAACACTAATCAACCTGTTATACGTATATTATTTGTAAAGTCGGCACCAGAGTGCAAGACCGACAATTCAGTATGCTGCGTTTTCTCTGTAGGCAAAACTAAAAAACAAAGATGTAACGTGATCTTTAAAGGTGCTGGCTGCAGGATGTTACCCTTGGGCGGAGTCGAGCTAGCTGTCTCCAGTCTTTGTGCTAAGCTAAGCTAACCTGCTACTGGCTATAGCTTTATATATACCCTACAGTCTTCTCATATAACTGTCCACCACCAGGCTGCAACCTCTCCTTTTCCTTTGCTGCGCTTCTCACCTGGTGTGAGGAGGATGACGGAGAGGATGACCAGAGACATAACCGCCAGGATTACCACCATGGCAATCCCAATGCCCTTCCAGTTCCGCGGGGGACCATCTGAACTCCCCAGGTCCTGATATGAAAAGAATAAACACACACAAACACGGTGGTGAATGCAAGCGCAGCTGAGGAGGAGGACATTAGTGCTGCTTCATTTCCATAGTCTCACAGAAATTTCTCCCCGACAGGCATATTAGTACAGTGAGCCTCAGGGGAATGGAGACCAGTCTCCAGCATCACAGATAGCTGAGCTGAATTACACACATTTTCCATACGAGAACTGAGCGAAAACTGTTTCATATGAGAGATCGGGCTTTAATTGCAGCAGTAATTTTGGCCGCACCATCATTTTTCTTTGCCACCGCCTCATTTCACCTGCTACCTGACTGATGGGCCATGCGGTTTCGCTAACGCCGGGAGGGGGGTGGGTGGCTGAAGTTACCATGAAATGTGTGGTGCCTGAAATCACAGTGTGCTTTTATAGAAAAAAGTTACCCACTTCATCTGCTTTGGTGGATTGGGATTTATTCAACAGCTCGTTAACGAGGCAATAAAAATGAGAAGAAGTAGATGGGACTATGTAACTATACAATGAATCACAAGTTTCAGTTACCGAGAGAGCAAAACTCCAAGTTTAGACTCAAGTCCTTGTATACCCTCTGTATGCGATCAGGGGGAACTGATGGAATGAGCCGGCACCAGTATCAGTCACAATTAAACACAATTGCGTGCCATTGCCAAGCTGCGCTCCACTCCCTCATAATGAGTAGCTGGCGCCGTTGGAGCCACATGGCCGCTGGAGTGTGAGAGTTCAATCATAGAGCAGCTATAAAGTTCAGCCTTCATTATGACCGGCCACCCCTTTGGCTTAACCCCTGCGGCCTCAAATGCCCCAATCACCTTCCTCCAGGCCATGGGGAGGCGGGCAGCGGAAAGAGGGCATCTGCGTGGTTCACTGGTCAACAGATTGCTGTTCCTCCGTGCTTCCTGGGAGGTACCAGCTGTCCTTGAGTCTGTGCTATCAGCCACACATGCACTCACACACCCACCTTACATCTCCACAAACATACACTTCTTTACCTCCCTTGGCCATCTAACTTAAAGCCTGGGGCATATGGTGCATTGAAGTGGTGAAATCTGACAATGTGCTTACATAACTGAAGTCAAAATGTCTCGAAAATCCATTTTCAGAAAAGTGAAATATGGTGAATTTTGCAGGAAACTGAAAATTAAAGGTCAGCGCAGTTGAACCAGAAACAGTGCGGGCGTCTCGTTAAGATAAAAATGCTCGGTACAGTTTTTTTCTTCTTCTCTTTTAAGAACTCGTTTCATAAGTTTTCACCTCTCATTGTAAAGAAGCAGGTTTACTTTATAGCCGGGATGAATGGAAGACATACAGAGCTTGCTCTATCTCGACTGGTTGCCAGCACAGAACTCCCGCCAAGGTCTCATCTTTAATAGATCTCCTCGGCTGCAGTATCATAACATGTTCAAATTAAAACCACTACTGGTTGCACCTGCAGGGACAACTTTTAAGCGATGTTTGAACTCCCGGTGCCGGCCGGAGCTGGGTGATTGATGTCCACGGCACTGTATCTGCTGGCCTTTCTTACACTCTGTTTTATCTCATTCTCCTGCTCTCCTGGCACACAATACCTCAGTGATCCACCATTATTCTTCCATCGGATAAAGAAACCTACAGTGTAGTCTATGAAGGCTTTGGGGTCTATACGGTCAATACTGAATAATACTGCAGCTTCAGCACATTCTGTTTGACTGAATTGGTATGAACTCCTCTTTAACATAACAACTGGGTGTAAATTGCAGTCTTTGAATAGCAATTGTTAAGTATTACATAAAATATTACTTAGACTCACAATGATTCCAGGATCTCACAGTAAAAATGGACATTTTAAATTAAATCCCTACACTTGACTGATTCCATCACAGTGTGTTTTCATTTCCAGGTCCTCCCTCTAATTACTGTGTGCAA
Organism: Datnioides undecimradiatus; assembly: GCA_008933995.1. Classification (NCBI taxonomy): domain Eukaryota; kingdom Metazoa; phylum Chordata; class Actinopteri; order Lobotiformes; family Datnioididae; genus Datnioides; species Datnioides undecimradiatus. The sequence continues at coordinate 4,913,035 of WARS01000071.1, read as the reverse complement.
TGTGAAAGCTGAAACATCCTCCTAATGGGATACACAGCTACTATCATTCCCCTGAGCCCAGACATAAGACCGTACTTCCAATTAAGGTCGCGTCGTTGTTAAGACAGACCGGGAGGAATCACACATTTGGGCGAATGAGGAGTTTTGTCACACTTGCAAATGAGGTACAGATGCGGTGAGCAGAGTCCCCAGAGTGAAGGCGGGCGATGCTGCCGGTGCCGACTGGCTGCTGGTCACCGTGCATGAGGGAATCTAATGCAGCACAAGCTGCTGGCACAGGTGAAGAGATGAGGAGGACGATGAGCTGCGCTGAACGAGGCACCGGGCTTATTTCAGTCAGCGCTGTGATGGACAAGCAAATATATCTCAGAACAGGTTTTCTGCCTGGGCCAGATCAGAAATGAATCACACGTAGACCTTTCTAAGTGGGACGTCTATGTTATTCAGCCTGCGTGATCCCACAGGAGTTGGAGTAGAAGCTCAGATGAGGTGTCAGTCAAACACCAAAAGGTGCCAGAATGCAAACCAAAGGCCTTTATGGATAACTCTCCTGAAGGAATCCCCTTGAGAGGGTTTTTTTTTTTTTTTTGCAAACCCCGCAGAACTGCAGCAGAGATGAGAGAGCTCTTATGTTTGCCAGCAGAGCTAGGGGATTCTCACTCAACCAAATGAGAGAATCGATAAGTTGTACAGCTGTACAAGGTCCAAAGGGAAACAATTAATAGTGGGAATACAGCCATAAAGGATACTTTTAGATAGATACCCTCTGTTGAGCACAGTTTCTTGTGAACGTATGACATCTCCGCGTGGAGCACCAGGACCTATCGTGACCTTTCCACCGTTTCAACTGAAAAATCATCGGAGGAGATTCCGGCTAACTGGCTCCTTTTTCCTCAGGGCACTGTACACAAAATCAAACAATTTCAACTGTATCGATCGAGTTTGCACGCTAAAAAAGCAAGCCACTCTCAACACAATTACTCACTCTGCACAGCACGCAACACAACTAGGTTGCGCAGAATCCGGGCGGTGCTAAGAATTCATAAATTAGGCTCAGGAGACCTCCTTAACTCCATCTCCTGCGTCTTTGAGGCATGGAGAATCTGACAATAAATTACATGCCGAGGAAAGGGGGATCCAGTGCAGGCTGTTTGGGAATACTGGTTCTGGATTTGCATACCTCTACACCCCCACCTTGACATCATGCGATGATGTTTATTACACACATGACATTGGCAGAGGCATCAATGGAATATCCACGACCATAAAACGGGGGGGAGAGCTATTGGCAGACACATACAGCATTCGATATAGCCTGCATGCTCCTGATTTTAATGATTCACTGTAATTGCTCACCAGGGAAAGCTGTAGATTAGCAACTAACCCACGTATGTATTATCGTGTCAATATCTCTCACTGCCTCGCTTGAAGTGAAGGTCGTCATTAGAAGAGGCTGTAACTTTAGTGTGGCTGGACTGCATGGTAACCAACCTGCTGTAGTAATGAGATACTACAGCTCACTATTGATTCATATCTTTCATCACATCCAGAGGAATATCTGTGCTCCCACTCACTGTGCCACAGCTCTCCCTTTGTGTGTCTTGTCTTTTAAAAAAAAGCAGTAGGTGGTATAGGCACCATATGGGAGCAACTGGGCAGCTTTTTTTTGCCCTCGGGGCTATTGCCAGACAATGCAGCACAAGCCTTTGCGAAATGAAAGACCTGCCGCTTTAGCCTCCGCTGCTGCAAGGCTGCCCCGCTGTCTCCTTCTTTTCATGCTCCCCATCACGCCAAAGAAAACAACTGTACAAAAGGGGTCCTGCGCGAGGGAGCTTTTCCCCAGCGCGTCCAGACACTCGCACTGACCGAGTTCCTGCCTTAGGAAACAAGCAGCATCACTAAAACACATGCGGCTGACATGATGTAGAGTCGCACAGAGTCATTTTTCGCCACAATCAGCAATTAAGGTGCTCAAAGAACGCTCCCGGCATACACTCTGTGAATTCACTGTGTCACATTGTCACATAATCTGTGTTGAGGATGAATGTTAAAACAATATTGCCTTTGAAAAAACTAATTAAATCACTGCCGTCTTCCATCTTAATGCCCGGGATTAACTGAACCAGAACCGAAGCATTATGTTTTTCTGGCGTGAAATTAAGATATCGCTTTCATTTTTGGATAAGACGCGGGGCATTATCACAAGTCATTTACATCAACTTCTGAAAGCTCCTTGCTCCTACGGGTACCATGCTGTGTCTCATATCATGACCCAAACATATGACACAAGGAGCAGCCAATATTATCCACTAAATCATTGCATCTAATCACCAACAGAGACAAACGTGACAATCTGTAACCCAGATCCCCCTCATTAATTTCTTTGCTGTGTAAAACACATTGATTGGAGACCCTGGCATGAAATGTTGCGACATTTGCAGGTAATGGATCGCCTATAAGCCCCGCAGCCTTGTGTGGCCCTCGCGGGGAGACAACAATGCAGCAGGATAACACACGGAGGCTTCGGACGGGTTCGATGACACTAACAGGCGTGATCACAGAACAAGAACTGTGTTTCACTCAATATCAGACATCACTATCCTCATAGTAAATACCAATTAGACATAGCTTAACTAACAATTCGACTGCCTCTAGTCTCTTGGACACTTTCTGTGTGCTAATGACCTCGTGATTAAGGCTCTTTTCCAAGCAGAGTGACAGTTTGATGAGACCTTAATTAGTTGACTTGGCAAGGGAAATGAATGAAATTTAAATTGTTGCACTGCGCTCTGGAGAAGCAGCAAGAGAAAGTTTTATTCATAGAGGGAAACAGTGGATATTAGTAATTTGCAGATATTTTTAATGTAAATCCTGTTGAAATCTGATGCAAGCGATCCCCGTTCCTTATATTACATTTAAACACTGACAACTAGACCAGAATTCATGCAGCAATAAATCTAAAAGCTAGTGTATAACACTTTTAACGCCCATGTAATATATATTTAAAAGGACTGTTTGCTCGTAACTTGCCTGTGATGAATAAACAGTGGTGAGCAGTGTTTTAAAGGAACCAGAAAAAAAGACAATTGGAGTTGATGTGCACGTCACAATTAAACGGGAGAGTTGCATTAAATCATAATCTGCAGAGTATCAGGGATATTTCACTACATGTGTCGTGTTAATAGTGTGAGAGAAAGAAAAAAAACAGAAGGTGTTGGTTCATAGTCTTTGTTCACTGACAATACACCTACACAGCAGAGGGATAATCAATCTTACAGTGCAGGCTGTTGGTTTGAGCCCGTTTGTCACTGTGCAGGTCCAGGCCGGGGGGCACAGTCTGCCGGGACAAATCATTATATCTGAATATTAGACTGCAGATATGATGCCGTAAAAGTCTGCATGGGACAGAAAGATAATAAGTGTGAGAGGCACTGGACGTCGTGTTGCCACACCAGCCTGCACCGCAGCGCATGTAGAGTCAAGCCCGTCCACGGGATGGATATTGACGGAAAAGTCCGAACGGGCGAAATAAGCTGTAACACTGATCGATAGTCATCGTACTGTGGTCATATATGAGGAATCCCTCCACTGCACACATCACACACACACACACACACACACACACGAACACGCACTGCTCTGTATCTGAAGAAAACTAGATAAAACAATAAAAATATATGTATATATATATATATACACATACCAGCTCCGTGGTCATGTTTTGTTGAGTTGTTGCAATCATTGTAATCCCCCACAAGCTGTGCTGCCTCTGTAGCTTCACAACCCGCCGAGCAGCTGCACTGTTGTCTTGCGGAGCTTTTTCTGCATGCTCTGCTTCTTGCAAGTTTGTCCTCACCGGGCTGCTGGTGGTCTCTCTCTCTCTCTCTCTCTCTCTCTCTCTCTCTCTCTCTCTCTCATGAGTGACTCTCTCTCACTCATTCGCCCATTTCCAATCTGCTTAGGTTATTGATTGGCTCAGAAATTAATCATGACAGGCTGCTGGGTGTATAGCTGTATCAGTGTGTCAGACTCCAGTTTCCTTCAGACATGCAAAATGCACTAATTAATAATACACTAAATTCTTGATTATAATTTTGACAAACAGCCAGTTTTACCCATCCATTTTAATTTTATGGTGTTATGACTATGAATACTGATACTGATACGGTGGTTTTAATTCAATTTAATTCCATCGATACATAATAATTATAAAGTCATTATCCAGCTGTATGTACAGTGCAATTATGTACAATTATATACCTTTGTGTATAGTATTCAATATAATCGCTACAGTTTCGCAGTTTCTAAAGAAACTTCAGACCCAAGCATACACACTAACACAGGAGCCTTTGGAGTATGAAAACAAATGCCTCAAAAGAGGATCACTGAGGTCAAATTCAAAAACACCTTGGCAAGTCGTGTATACCTGCAGGGATGGTTTGACTTTTTCCAAAGTTGTTCCGCAAATAAGTGCACATGGTGATGCATAAAGAAAAGTTTTTGCTGTTCTTTTTCCCTTTGCCACATATGCAGGGCACTTTACCTCCCAGCCCGAGAATAATGGCACTCTCAGTTAAACTTAATGTGGTCGCCTACTCGCCCGCTGCAATCGTTATTTTTCCACTGGTCAAGCCCTGAGAGAAAAAAAACCAAGTCTCTTCGCTGGGATGGAAATTATTTTGAAAGTTGTGACCGGAAGTCTGACATTTTGCTTCTCCTGGATTCATACATTTTTTGTTTAATTGTATCTGTGTTTGTGTTTTTATTTTAATGATCCTATTTTTTTTTAAAAATATTTAAAATTCGTTTTTTATTGTAATAGTTTTTAAGTTAGCAGTAACACTGACGCGACCGGCGACCGTTGCGGCGGTTTTATTTTGAAAAAAGACTCGGAAGTCATTTTTTTCACTCTGTGGTGCCACGAGCGCAGTGTCCTTCGCTCATTGGCTAGCGGCGAAATTTGAAATGCAACGCGGTTAAGCAGCTGTTGGCTGCGGAAGGATGTGGACAAAGGTACATCAAACAGGTCGCTAAGATAGGAAAAGGACCAAAATAGAGCGCTGAATATCACAGAAAGGACTTTGGTGTCTAACATTTCTCTAAGGAAACGGTAGGTGAGTAAGTTGCTCGCTAATATTCGGTAGCATGGGAGATATAGCAAAAGCTAAAGTCAGACCCGTCGTAACCGACATGTTATTTTTCAGTCATATAGCGGGGTTAGCTATCTCAAGAGTGTGTGAGTGTGTAGCCAATTTCCCTGAAGGGATAACTAGCCAGAAAGGAAACAAAAACAACAGATGAACCAAAAGCAGTGAATACGGCGAAATAACGTCATATATTTGAGGATGTTGGTACAGTGGGGCTAATGTAACGGTGTTGTGTATCTTATATTTGAATGCAAACTCTTAATGACTTATCTAACGGTTGCACATTGAAAAGCAGGGCGATTTTAGCTATACAGAACTATAACCCTTGTTATCAAATGAATGAAATGTTAACATGCTCTGTTACGAAGTTTGGGGATAACTCACATTTCCGCACATTAATATTGTTCAATGTTTTTTAATTTAGCTACATTTAAATGCAGCCATACACTTTCCCAGTCTATATAGAGCCTGGAGCCTTGCTATTATGTAAAGTAAATGTAAGTAATGTCTGTCTGGGTCTTTAGTCACGGATCATCATGGAGACGACTGTGCTGAGCCTCCAGAGCTTATATGATAAGCTGAGGACACAAGTCGACCTTCTCAATGAGAACATTGAACCCAGTGAGTAGTTTTATGGTTCTTTAGCTTATCTTTGTTGTTTGTCATTGAGACAGATGCCTTGAGGTCTCACACAGATGCCTGCCACATTATTACTGTATGCACATCCTGTTTCGCAGACTTTATCCAGATGGCAAAAAACTTTGATGACTGCCGGCGCAAATGGCTGTGGACCGAGCAGGAGTTGGGTTCTTGCAAAGAGGCTCTCACCAAAACAGAGACCGAGAGGGGAGCCTTGGAGGTCAAACTGAAACATGCCCGCAACCAAGTGGATGTGGAAATCCGCCGCCGACAAAAGGCAGAGGCTGACTGCGAGAAGCTTGTATGTCAGATCAATATGGCCGCTTCTCTGCTGACATGTTGATCTTGTCTCATCTTTAACTTTAACCGGTTCAGGACGTGTCTCATTTTTCCACTTCTGCCTGCACTGTTTTAATACAGGACCGTCAAATTCAGCTGATCCGTGACCTCCTGACCACGGAGGGATCCTCAAACAGCATCCAGCTGAGTGCAGAGCAGCGCTCAGCCCTGGCCTTCCTAAACACAAACTGCCAGGCTGCAGCTAACCTGAATACCAGCCGAAGGTAATAAGCTAATATAAGCTATAAGCTAACTAATAGTATAGACGTGTTTTAAAGGTTGTTTATGGTTTCAGTCTCTGGCCACGTTTCTATTTTTGGAACTTATCAGTGCTTTGTCTGCTGCATTAGGTTCTGTTGGGGCCATATGGTGCAGTGTTTCGGGTTGTTTACCTTGTGGGGGGGTGCTCATTTGCATGTGTCATCACCTGACACTTGAGGCTTGGATGCAGCACAGAGCGTACTTTAAACTGGGGAGCTTATTTTCCATTCCCGTCTCCGTCTATTTATCACACGAATGCACCATTTAGACACGCGTTCAAACCACTCCGAACCTTCAAACGCATTTCCATTAAGATCTAAAGGGTAAACTCACAAATAAATCAGTTTTCAGAACTGTTTTGGGCGGAGGCAAATGAAAACGAACTCTGTGGGGAAATACTGCTGACTGCGTATTGTGTTGCTCCTGACAGACTGATGACGATAGATGAGTCTGCCTCCATCTTGTCAGATATCAGCTACGACAAAACGGACGACTCTCTCGTAAGTATTTCTTCTTGCTGAGTTAAATTAGCATTATACACAATGAAATAAGCCATCAGTTTAAATTCTGACTCTGGTGTGCTTGATCTGTGACAGGACTGGGACTCCTCCACCGTGAGGACCATGCGACTCAAGAAACGAGAGAAAAGGGTATGTAAAGCGCACGGTTGTCTCTCTACGGTTTTCCTTTATGGAAGAGTGGTCTTGTGTTCAACGGAGGTACAAATGACGTGTCCGACGCCCTGATTTCAGCGCTCCTCGAGAAATCACGTCGATGGTCCTCCACTCGCCTCCAAGCGGTCTCGGTCGACGGGCAAAGCGGCACAAACGGTAGGTTTTTAGCTCCAGTCTTGATATTGAAGTATGAAGTGTGTGTGCTGTTATTTCACATGATGCCCTCAATGTAAGAATCCCGTTATTTGTCCCACTAGGGGAAATTCGCAACAAACAGGTAAAATAAGGCCACCAAAAATAAAATATTTTGTTTCAGCATCAAAAGTTAAAACTTACCGTTGGGCGCTGACGTAATTTGGTTGTATGTGGTTATTCTGACAGGTTTTTAAATTAGAATTCATTCTTTCGTGACAGGGAAATGAGACCCTTGTGACAAAGACCACCGTGACTGTCCCAGCGAACGGAGGACCTGTTGAGGCGGTTTCTACCATTGAGACTGTTCCTTATTGGACACGCAGCAGGAGGAAGACTGGTATGATTTTTTGTCACACTGTATGTAAACGTGGGTAGCACTGGGGTGATGCAGCCAACATAAAGCAGGCTGCCTGTTGCTTGAAAAGATGTTCTCATTATTTGTATGGATGTCTCGAGTGTGACTGGGCAGCAACAGCGATTTGACAGTTTATTTCCTCATGACTGGAGGCCGGTCATGACGTGTAACACACCGGCCTTTATTTTCCATCTCCTGTTCAGCTGCCATGGACTGGGAGTCTGAATCTGTCAAGTCCGAGGATGTCTTCAAGCAGCCCGCCAACCCCGAGGGAGACATGAAAATGCCGCCCGGCACGCCGCAGAGCCACGGGGGTGTCCGTCTGCACGAGTTTGTCTCCAAAACTGTAAGAATGGCAGCTGTGTGAGAGCACTGCAGAATTGATGTGATGAGGAATGCACATTTTCCTTTGGGACTTAAGGTTATTATATTAACTTCAACACTGGCGTGTTTGCTAATGTTATGCTAATAAGTTAATCAAACTCTGCATTGACGTTTACCTCTTTGTTATTTCATTTCCTTCTTATTATGGACTTAACTCAGCGTCTGAACAGCAACTCATTGGCTCAGTGAAAACTGCCAAACTGCTGCTCCTCATGTATGCCGCCCAGTTCATTTGGCTTTTATGTACTCAGTGTAATTTCTTGGTTTAGCTGAACATCACTGTTGAGCCATAATCTATACCAGCTTCCTCAGTTTATAGTCAAACGTCTTTTTATAGGTCATAAAACCTGAGTCGTGCGTGCCCTGTGGGAAGAGGATCAAGTTCGGCAAGATATCACTGAAGTGCCGTGACTGCCGGGTGGTCTCCCACCCCGAGTGTCGCGAGCGCTGCCCTCTGCCGTGCATCCCAAGCCTGGTTGGCACACCAGTTAAAATTGGGGAGGTGCGTGAGATCATTTATTATCGATGTCTCTCTTGATGTGCATATGTTCGTTACAGCACACCCCAGTGCTTACTGTTTACGCCCATTTGCCATGTGTTTCCAGGGTGTGCTTGCAGACTACGTCCCCGACACAGCACCCATGATCCCCCCTCTCGTTGTCCACTGTGTCAGTGAGATTGAGCAAAGGGGCCTGCACGAGGTACGCGCTGATTTCTTAAGCTAATAATAAGCAGAAGTATGAATGATGGCGAAGTCTTGCCTCCCAGCAGTTATCTTTAATGTCTTTGTCTTCAGCTCAGACCGAGAGCTGTAACTGAGACTTTACAATCTGTTCTCTGGGAATTAAATTTGTAATTGGGCTGTGGCCGGGCTCCAGATCTGTTTATTTCTGCATCGCTGTGCTGCTGTCTCGTCCTTCTGTTGTTTTACGTTTTGCTCCTGTCACACATTCTTCATGGCCGTCGGCCCGGCAGCATTATATCAGCTGTTTTGAAATGTCGGCGCAGAAAATGTTCCGTTTTCCTCTTTTTTTTTGGACGGTGGAGAACATTCGACTTGCCATTTAAAAATGCTCACGTGCTTAATTGCCAAGAATAAGATAATAACATTTTACACCACTCTCGTGTGTGTGCTAGGTACAAACCCAGAGCCAGGAGTTAATTACCTTAGCTTAGCATAAAGACTTGAAGCATTATGCCTACCAGCACCACTATTACTCAGTAATTAACACACCTCTTGGTATAATTTGTATACAAATGGAAATAAAACTAGGGCTAGTTGTTTTGCTGGGAGATGTGTGTTGCTGCTTAATTAACTCCACCCATAAAAAGCTAAATGGTGAATAGCTGTATTTCCTCCCCCTTCAGGCTGGGCTGTACCGTCTGTCCGGCGCTGATCGCACAGTGAAGGAGCTGAAGGAGAAGTTCCTCCGCAGCAAAACCGTCCCCGTGCTCAGCAAGGTGGACGACATCCACGCCATCACTGGCCTCCTCAAGGACTTCCTGAGGAACCTCAAAGAGCCTCTTCTGACCTTCCGTCTCAACCGTCCTTTCATGGAGGCAGCTGGTGTGTGTGTGTGTGTGTGTGTTAAATAAGACTCTAGTGCTGGTAGCTGTTTCAGATGTGAAGGCCTCCATAGGGGGAAAAAGCACTAAATAAAAGTAATTGATGGTAGATGTTGAAATAACTGAAAGTTTGTGGAACTTCTTAATGGACAGCAGACATTTACCCTGCAGACCTGTTAAATGCAAGTTCCTGTGTCGTTTGTGCAATTTGTTCTGAGCAGCCTCAGCCGGGAAGTTGCCTGCAACCAAGAAAAAAGATTGATCTTTCAGTTTGTTTTCCTTTTTAGTATTTACTTGTCACCAGAGTCGGATACATTTTCTCCCAAGTTGTCAATAAATCCGCACAGCCTCCCATTTCGTGCTCCCTGCCGACAAGATTGCTTTCTTTGTTCCCCCTCAGAGGTGTCAGACGACGACAACAGCATAGCCCTGATGTACCAAACCATCAGTGACCTGCCGCAGCCCAACAGAGACACGCTGGCTTTCCTGGTCCTTCACCTGCAGAGGTGAGGAGCCGCTCTTCTCTAAGTATAATGCATGTGACATTTGAGCAGTGCATCATCCCAGTGCAGCTGATTAAAAGGTAGTCACTCTGCTCTGATGCCTTGTGTGCTCCTGCTACAAATTCAGTGTTGGGATTTGCTGATATTCACAGGCGTCTCCGGGCTCTGTGTAACGTACCCTTTTTTTTCTTTTTTTTTTCCTAAATTTTGCTGAATCCTCCAAGTTTAATTGGGTTAAATTGCTTTAGGCGAAAATGTGCCAAGGATTTAATTAACACCTCCAGAGACTGACAAGAAATTCTTTTTTTTTTTTTTAAAAAAAACCTAGAATAAACTTTGAAATAGCGCGTACTGTATTGTGCATACATCAAAAAGACGTAATTGAATCTTATAAAACCTTTCAGAGTTGCAGACAGTTTGGACACCAAGATGGACATCAGCAACTTGGCTCGAGTGTTTGGTCCGACCATTGTGGGCCACGCGGTCGCCAACCCCGACCCCATGACAATCCTGCAGGACACCAAAAGACAACCGAAGGTGGGCGGGAAACAAAAGGACACCCGTGATTTATGGCGGTAACAGAACAATTCAATTTAAGTCCCGGGCTTTTAATGGCACCAGAATCCAGTGTGCAGCCACTTTTGTCAGAAACACAAACGCAACAAGCCGGTGCTGTTTTGACGAAGAGACCAGTCAGCAGCTGACCTTTTTTTTTTTTTTTTAAACATCGTGCTATCTGATCTCACGCTGAGCTCGGTAAGAGGAGTCCGTCGCCTCGCTGAGAGGCTGAAGGTGCAGCCTGCTGCCTGCCGGTCCACTAACAGCTCGCCGGCTGCTCCACCTTGTTCCATTACATTGTACAACACTTCAAACTGATTCACTGTCAAAAAAAAACAAAAAAAACCAAACTGGCCAAAAACAAAATGGCCTTGTTTGCTCTCGGGCACAGAGTGTTAACTTTGGTTACAAATCCAACACTGTCCCGTGGCTGCCTCACGCAACACCTCGTTTTGCTCGCTGAGCGCTTTTAATGTGAACCGGCCTGATTGTCAGTGACGAGCACACACGCGCGCGTCATCTAAGTCAGCGCTGGCGTGGTGGTATCCAAGTTACTAGAGGATTCTTTTCCACATTAAACTCAGTATTTTAAACAGTGATTGTCTAAAAAAACACATTTCAGTTGTGTAACGCAGCTGAAAATAAGAGACTGACCCAGTGCAACATCTACACCACACCACAAAAATGCTTTATGCAGTGTAATACTACGCTCCAGAGAATCACCATACAATAGATAGACTTTTTTTTTAAAAGTAATTCCCCTCTGTCTTGCCCGAGGCATCTGCATAACCAGCTCAGCACAGTTGGAAGCGGGTGAGGCAACACGCTGAAACAACTCTCATCTTTTGCACTTGAACTCATCCCGTTCTGCTCAGGTCGTGGAGCGACTGCTGGCGCTGCCGGTCGACTACTGGGGCCAGTTCGTGATGGCGGAGAACGAGCAGCCGAACCTGGACCACCTGATCATCGAGAACGCAAACTGCTACGCCACCCCCGAGAGAAGTACGAGCTAAAGCTAGAGTTTGACGCGCCGATCGTTGGCGCTCGCGCGAGCCTGTCCGCGGTTGTTTGCTGCTCGACGTTTCATCGTAATGTTTGTGCCGTTGCAGTGAGCATACTGGGACCTCTGACCACTCCAGAGCACCAGCTCAATAAAACCCCCTCCTCCAGCTCCTTGTCTCAGCGCGTGAAGTCCACTCTGACACCCAGGTAAATGCGCCCAAGCACAGGCCCTCTCCTGCGCTGCTCTAACACGTGTTTTCACAATCAATGAGCTCCTGATTAATTGCCTCTCGAATGACTGCTGTGTGCTGCTGAATCAAACGTTCAGGAGGGCTTATAAAGAACTGCTTTTTCTCCAGACTTAAAGAAAAGCTGACTCCTTTGAAACATCTTTCATAGAAATTAATCTACTGTACAATAGCCCATTATCCTTCATGGACTCTGCTTTATTGACTTTGACTCCTAATTCCATTCAACGTCATTATGTGCGCTCTTTGTTGCAGATTTGGGAGCAAGAGCAAATCGGCGGTCGGATTTTCTCGCCAGGGGAAATTCTTCGCATCTCCACTCCTCAAATAAACCAAAGCAGCTAAACCTAACCCTCTGCTAATGCTGCAGTAACAGCCAGTGCATGCTTTTGCATCCATGCGTAACACATAACACGGTACTGCTTTGATGATAGCCATAAACGCCTCCGTCTTAGTCGTCTTGCGTGTGATCGTTTTAATATTTCACGATGGTAAGAGTTGTGTTTTGATTTTAAGTGTTTGTGGAAGGATTATTTTTTTTAACCACATAGCAGATTTTCTTATCTATGCGCACTTGTCGTGTCTTCAGAGCCGAGGCTTTTTGCAAAATGTTTAACAAGACGTGCTCGTTCCCGTGAGAACGTACACCGTATTACTCTTTGAGAAATGTGCGCTTGGGTGAAAACACGTACTGTAACATGCACAGTTTTATTGTGACCTGCTCTCTAGATTGTAATCGTTTCTTCACACAGCTGTTCAACTCATGTGTCACTCAGAGGTTGGGCAACTGATTCATAGGCATTTCATTCTAGGTTGTAACTGAATGTGCGACTGTCTTTTAGTTTTGGTGTTTGTATTTCATTTTTATTTGTACCAGTGGATTGAGCTGTAACTGTTTGCTATCTCCCACGTCCTTTTCCCCGCTGTAATCACACGCAGCGGGTCTGAAAACTCAGCGCAGATACTTCTCATCTGCACGTCATCTGCAAACGTGATTGGGCTTTTTGTGATCGGCATTACTCTCTTAGTTTTCACTGTTTTCCAGTCTGTCCTGCACTGCCCGGCGATCGTCGGGGACGTCGGTCGCTGGTTTATGTGACAGGTTGTCATCTGATCATTTTGCTCCTCGTTTATTGCCCCGTGTAATGTTTGCTCTGTGGGAGGTTACTCGTAAGCAATCCTGTGCAAAAGGCAATTACTTTGAACGATTGGCCAGTTCAGTTACCGTGGCATTATCTGGTTGGACTGTTAACACAAATTTTGTAACACAAGATCACGCTTTCAGATCCATGTAACTTATAAAATACATTTCTAACCTCTACAAAAAAAAGGCCTTGTGTGTTTTATTTTAAACGTTTGGTGGCGTTTTGTGAGCTTTTGAACTCTGCACTGCATTCTGGGAGGTGTTGCTACAACAGCACTGTGAGGGTCAGGTTACGCTAGGAGGTGACCAGTCTGAATGACGTGCTTCCTCACTAAGCCGGAAGAGGGAATTCGGTGTTGACGGCTGTTCTGAACGACCCACCCGGAAAAGCTGGATGTCAGTAACAGGAGAGTACGGATAATTGCTTAAAAGAGTTTTTTGCTGGACGCTAAAACCCAGGTTTCTTTGTCCGTCACACACAGCCGCTCGTCGCTGAGTCCCAAGCCTCAAGCTGTGAACCCTCATATACTTAGTCGATGTCACCTGGTAAGTTCATAAGAGCGCGAGGCTGGGCTGGGACATCACTCTGCAATATATATTGTTGCCTCGGCAACACAAAAACACAGAAATTGTGGGTTTGGGGCTTTTTAGTTTTACATTTCATACTTTCTGCACCAACTGAACATCTTCCAGACAAGAGTGGACGTGTCACTTGTGTGTACGGCTTTTGTTCAGAGCTTCTGGGCCTCCCCCAGTTAACCCCGTGTCTCACGTCACAACGCAGTGATTGGTGTGTTCGCAGGTATGCAGAGTTAATGGAGAGTGTGCACAAGTCAGCCGGAAATGTCCGCAGGAGAGCTCATACGCACACGCTGTGACTGTGAGCCTGCGTCTGTTTCGGGAATCTACATAACCTGCCAAACAAAGATCCTGATGAATTGTATTAACAGCTTAGTGTTAAACACCAGTTTCATGACCGAGCCGTCTTTATTGAGATGCTGAACCCGTTAACTTGGAGAGTAAAAGGTGAAAATTAAATCTATAGTCTTGAGCACAAAGCCCTTAGCTCTCACTAATAACACAGGAGGCTGATTCTCTAAAGATCGGGAATGATAAACTGGAATTTATTTTACAGAGGAAGTACAAAGCGTCAGAAAAAGATGACAGCTTGTTCTTTGCAGCCAGCTTCATGACTTGAGTGCGTGGAGGCACGTTTTGGTGCAACAGTGGAAGTAATGTTCAAACGTCATGACCAAATACGTAACGTCAAAATTTCGGCCAGGGCCAGAGAAGAGGAGTGTTCCTGATGTAGTCCTGGAAGGCGGGGTCAGAGCCCCACTTCTTCATGGCCTGCTTCTCCAGGATGGGGATGCCGCTGACGTAGCGCAGCAGGAACCAGACGAAGAGAGGCGACGCCGCGCTCAGGTACTGATGACCCCGCATCACCGACGAGGCCGAGAGCCAGAGACCCGACCACTGCAGGATCTCGCCAAAGTAGTTCGGGTGTCTGCTGTAGGCCCACAGTCCACTCTGGATGAACTTCCCCTGGAGGCGCATAAAGAAATTCAAGAGCCCGGTTATTACAGCGAAGTGACCGAGGCATTGATGCAGTTTAGGGCTGCACAACACGAGCTCTGTTAACTTACAGCGTTATCTGGGTCACGCTTGAAAAGCCATTTCTGCTGGTCAGCAATAGCCTCAGTGGCAAAGCCAAGGCCCCATACGGTCCAGCCAATGTAGTCCCTCGTTCCCAGAGGCACATCTCTCTGCTCAGCGTTCAGCATGAGGGTGGGCAGCAGGGTAACAAATACCCACAAGGCTGAGAGAAAGAAGGGGGAGCATGAATCATCGTCAACCAGCCGTGCCTTCATACGGACTGAATGCATTTAACTTACTCTAACCAACAGCTCCTATATAAAACAAATACATATATAAAAAGCAGGGAACTAGACAGTGATTTATACAAAGGGACCGTCCCTTCAGCTGGGTGCTCAGGTTGGTCAAGGACTGCGGCAATGGGAGGAAGGCATTTACATCCCTTCCAAGTACCTTGAATAGTCCAGTATACAAAGAAAGTCCCTGGGCTGTCTCTGACATTGTTGAACCTGCGATCGTGGCCGTCCTTCAAGATCCGCATGAAGAGGAATGTCCCCAGCCTGCAGGGAGAACGCGGTTAACGTCCCCACTCACATTAACCAAGGCATTATTCATTAACCTGACGTTACAGGTTCCACATTCATTAGTTCCCTCCCTGACCTCGCCGTGGACCCTCCGTGACTTTAACGCCGCATGTTTTAATGCAACGAGGTATAACTTTCATGCTCCTGTGGGGGTTTAATTCAGCTGTGCATTGGGTGAGGGGCAGAGGGGGGTCAATGCTGCCTTACATACCTGAGTCCCCATGCTGTCACCAACCCGGTTTGCACCTTCTGGCGGACGTGACTGGCTCCGCCCCAGATCCGACTCAGGTGGGCAAGTAGTATAAAAGTGCCAGATCCTGATAAACAAAAAAGAGAGAGAGAGAGGGGACGAGCTGGGTGCTTGGGACATGGGCACGGCGGCTGGCTCGACTTTTTCCCTGAGCAAGGCGTGTTCAATAAATCGTTTACCCAGGATACTGCAGACGATTGGTTCCAAAGTTCAAGGGTAAAACGGAGCAGAGCGCACGGGGAAGAGCCAAAAGGAGGACGAGTGAAAGGGAGAAGGGTCGAGGTGGCTCATTTGTGAAATTGCAAAGAAATCAGACACTGGTGTCGACAGGTAAGCCGCGCCGTTTCACACGTAAGGACTGATTTAATGATTTGAGCTCGCTGACATCGCTTGCATAGCTTCTTAAGTCCAGAACCTCACGGGCGTCAAACTCACAGTCTGATTGGGCAAAGAGCGAGGACGCTGGGGCTCGCTGCTTAAATTACAAAACCTAAAGATATTAAGTTTAATATCACATAACAGGAAATAAAAGAACACAATTAAAAAAGCTGCAACATGTGAAAGTTAATAAATCTTTGCTTGAAATCATGAAAACAGAAGCATTCATTGTTCAGGCGCTTGAGGACTCCGATATATTAAAAGTCAAGAAGTCAATAATCCTTATTTGATTCATTACTAACCTCATACTGCTGTTGTTAATGCTCTTTATGTAGTTTGAGCTAGTTTTGGTTCATGCAAAGTGAGTCCAGGTAGCAGCGATCGCTACTGTGCAGACCGGCTGGGTCATTTCTCGATTGGGGCCCAAAGAAAGCCCCTTGTCTGGGTTGAAGGAGGGTCCCGGGTTTCCTCTGTACGCCCTTGCTGACACGGGATCATTGACGTTAAGCTGATTGGATCAATGCGCCGCTTCTAGAGCTGGAGGAGGAGCTCTCTGGTTGTTTCACAACAAAGCGGGTTTAGATAACACCGGTTTTATAATGATTAAACAATGATTGAAACGCGTTTTACTTTGCATTAAATGGCTCCACAGCTGAATTATGGGTAATAAAGTCTGTTCTCGAGCTTTTCTGTCGAGTTTCCACCCAAATAACCCAAATCAGGCTGCAAAACCCAGTCGGCACATGGTCACAAATCAACAGCCCCGGACGGGTTTCTTCCACGTTACCTGCCAAATCATAAAACTTCTCGGTTTTGAAGGCTGCAGCCAGAGCCCAGCCGGCCCACTGGACGCCCAGGTCGGTGGCGGCGCATTTGACCAGCGTGCTCCCCATGATCACGTCCCGCAGGTCGGCCAGCAGCGCCGCGATCTTCTCAGTTTGTCATAGGACCACTCCTCCGACACCCGAAGAAACATAAACACGGTGGTTAAAGTTCACCGCTGCCATTCAACAGTTGGGCGTGGCCTGGCCGCAGGGAACTCTGGGTAGTGTAGTTGCTAATTAACACGAGCGCAGAGAACCGTAATTGATCCACAGAGGAGAAACTCAGGTGTTTAATAAGAACAGTTCAATGGAGATAATAATAATAATAATAATAATAAAGTATTTACTGTAATATACACTTCTGTATGGGAGATAACAGCATGCGCCATATTAGTATATAATTAATTACATCGTGTGTATGTCTGTATTAATACAGAAATACAATGAAACTACAATGGGATTTAACATTAGGGTTAAATGTACAGTGTGACACAATGTACAGCAGCGATACAGTGATAATAACTGATATATTAAAGAATGAGTATAGTGTAGTATCATAGATAATAAATACATAATACATTTAACATAATTAATATCACATGTATGTATATACTTTGTGTAATTAACGTACATAAGTACATTTACACAAGTATTAAGCACAGGATATCGGGCCACACGCACTAAACTAGTATTTCTCTGCACTCTGTGGAGGAAATATTCAAGCCTTTGCTTAAATAAATGACAAAAATATGCATTTGCATTGAAGTTTTTAATCAAATAAGCAAAATGTACTGAAGAGTAAATATCCTCAAGTGCATAACAGAGGCCCCTGCGAGTGCTATTGTATTAAATAGTGGGTTATTATCAATAATGCATTTATATGACAACTAAGGGAAAGTAGAGTTATGACATTACATGCAAAGGGATGTCCAAAATATATATATATAGTGTGGTGATATCTATGATATTAATGCAGTAAAGGTTAAATGCACATCCACCGTACACAACAACACAATGATATTACATATAGATTAAATAGATTAGAAGATAGTAGAAATGCATTCACTAGAAATGGATGCTAATACCATGATGTAGCATATAATGCAGGGTAAATAATGCTGTTTAATGTAATGTCAGATATGCCGCTACTGCTCGTTTTACTTATCCCACTGTATGTAACCAATACATAACTGAAGACAGGGTGTAATTGTGTCGTTGTACAGCAGCTGTTTCACTGTGCAAGATTCAAAGGCGAACGCTCCGCCGTCTTGAGGGACTGTTTTTAATATATTCCCCTTTTTCTGTTTTCTTTCAAAGTCAGAAATAAACACCACTGGGACAAAACATGGCTGAGAGCACAGGTCCAAAAGGGAGCTCTGGTGACTTTGCTAAAAAAGTCCAACGACAGCTGAGCAGAGGCAAGGAAAAGGTAAAAGTCTGCAAGTTTGTGTTTCCTTAATAACAAGAGAAAGAGCTTGTTACCCGCTGTTGCTTAGAAATATGTGCTTTTCCCCCGCAGGTATTGCAGAGGCTGGGGAAGACGGCGGAGACCAGAGATGACCAGTTTGAGCATTCTCTCAGACAGTTTAATGACCAGCAGGTAATCACCCCCCCGCTGAACGAGATAATAAGAAACAGGCAATTAGTTCCTCCGTTTATTTTGTTCAGTTAAATAGATTTAAATGTTCGAACGATTCAATTGAGCTCAAGACAAATGAATTCCCACCTGCGTCTTGACTTGTTTCACTGTGCATGTGAAGCCCGCGATGATTTATCGACTACACTACAGTGAATCCAGCATCATAAAATTGACAAATTGAATGACTGACAGTCAGGCAAACCTCTTGTCTCTTCGCAGACTGATGGGAGCCGAATGTACAAGGACCTGAGGATCTATGTGAATGCAGTGAGAGGTGCGAGGTGCTTTTTGGCTCGCAGCAGAGCTGGAGATTTTCCGTCCTCTGCGGGGTTTTCACACGGTCGATTCTGCTTTTTGCAGATATGCGCGAAGCTTCAAGACGCCTTTCCCAGTCTCTGTTTGATTCCTATGAAACTGACTGGGCCGGAGAGGAAGATTTAGGAGCTATTGTCGAGGTCAGGACGGTCATTGTTGATGATATAAAGCCCAGAGCAGCTACAGCTCTACCACTGCACATTTTTATTGTACAAGCACAAAAGCAGCAAGATCCATACATCGCCAGGGGACCAAGACCTCCTCTTCTCCCCGCGTTTATACATAATTAATGCAATATTTATGCTGCGCTTTTTAATAAGGGGGAGGACCTCCTGTGGAATGACTTCGAGGTGAAGCTATTAGACCAGGCCGTGCGCACCATGGAGTCCTATGTGAGCCAATTCCCAGATGTTAGGGTAAGACAAGAGGAAGCCTGTGATCACAAATGAAGCCACAGATGTGTAAAGGCAGCCTGAGAGCAGCTGCACGAAAACCAACAAGGACACGCGACGCGTGCACACACAGTCTTAATGTACACGGAGCCTCTTTCTTTTCCCATCTGTAGGAGAAAATAGCCAAAAGGGGGAGAAAACTGGTCGACTACGACTCTTCCCGTCACCACCTGGAGGCACTGCAGACTGCAAAGAGGAGGGATGACGTCAAGATAAGCAAGGTGATTAATGGTGACATGCATATCTGTGTTATTATTGTTTGTTTCAGCCTGTATGTGTTCATAAAGATTAATCCAATATTTCACCCTGAAGGCAGAGGAGGAGATGCATGCTGCCAAAAGCATCTATGAAGGCATCAACAGTGACTTGAAAGAGGAGCTGCCTGTGCTCTATGACAGGTGACAGAGCGTGTTCTGCTATCACACGCCGTGTTAGGCCGCGTGCATTTTTCACACCACGCTTTGATGTTTCTCTTTTTTTTTCCAGCCGCATCGGATGCTACGGCGCAGTCTTCTCGGCTCTGTCAAGTTTACGAGACATCTTCTACAGAGAGATGAGCACGGTACGTTCCGCTCGGTGCTGGCTGAGCACGTAAAGCCAGCCGGCGCGCGGTGTTTGTCTTTGCTTTTGTCTTTTTTGACCGGTCTTCTCTTGTTTCAGCTCAACGCTGATCTCCAGAATGCGATAAAGGAGCTGCAGGCCCAGCATCCGGAGAAAGTGTTCGCTGTGAAGGGGCTGCAGCGGTAACTTGTTCCTCTTTGTGAACCTCAGCAGTTCAAAGGAATGGCTTGCCACAAAACTATATAATTATGACAGCTGAGGCTCTGCTAACTGGTGCTAATGGCGTTGGTTTTCTCAGCTCCCCAAAACATTTAATGCTATTATTCCACATTTTCTGTGTTCAAGCTGTTTCCCTGTCAGTTCAAAGCTACAATGTTTACTTTACTGTTTGTTATAGTTCCTCATTGGCAGTGCCTTGGTTGCTCTACGTCCCTCAGCATTGAAAAGGGTCCTGTTTTCTTGGGATGAATTATTATAGTTCATGTCTCTTTTCGGGGTTAAAACCTAACATATTCAAATCACTTCCTTGTTTTTTGCCTGATACGACTCTTATATTATTATATTTCAGATATGGCTCCCTGAGGAGACGAACTCTGATGTCCCCCAAGGCCTGGAAAGCCAGCTTTTCTGACTTTCACAAGAGCTATAGTCCTAAATCCAGCCAGAGGTTTAGTTTCAGGTCCCCGGACAAACCTCGCCACAGCACTCTGTCCAGAGAGAGCAGCACCCTCGCGGTCTCCCCGCAATTGCCTATTGATGAGAGCCCAACGCCTGAGCCCAAGGACCTGGATGCAGGATCGAGCCACAGCGAGGTCCCCAGTTCTTCTGCAGAGGAAGGAACTGCAGCGGAAGCGTCTGCAGACCAGACGGGAGGAGACGGCAATCAGGTGGAAGAGGAGAAGGGCGTGAAGGAAGAGGAATCTGATCCCAAGCCTCCCGCAGAGTCCGGTAACAAGGAAGATGATGAGAAAGCTCCACCGAGTGAGAGCAGCTCTGAACTGAACAACTCCTGTGATTCAGAGAGCCTGGAGCTCCAGCTGTCTGCAGCAGACGACGTCCCGCTGCACATTGAGGAAAGAGAAGACAGCCCAGTCAACCTCGACACTCCCAAACCAAACGGACTGGAGAACGGTGAAGTGTCTGGGTTTAAGGACCTGAGCATGTCTCACAAGGTTAGTCATTTGATTAGCGACGCAGACCTCCTCTGTGCATTCGCCACCGTTTTCTGCCGCCACTATCATATTTTTTAACTTTCCTCTTGTCTCATGTAGGACGCTCCTGCGGAAAAACAGGCGTGTGCAGACCCGAAAAGCACCGTGGTTTAAAGCAATCAGACTTTAACACACGGTTTGCATGTTTGTCTTATCCACACAATCAGTCACATATTATCAATCTTATCATTCTGGTTTCCATATTTTCATTAATCCATGTCTGCCCTGTGTTGATTTCAGCAGAGTAGCACAGAGGAGATTGAAGTCAACAGCTGTACACTGAGGAGACCAACTGCGGTGAATGATGTACTGCGCTTTGACTTGTTAGTCTAAGTTTTCTTATTTATCTGTAATTGAAATCAGTTGTACATACGGGACATGGTCTGCGTGAGGCCACATCAGCCATGTTTTATTATACATTATTAATTATACCCTATCAAACATATAGATCATTTCATTATTGTTGGTCTCGTAGATTCCATTAATATGCAACAAACAGGTTCAAATTAGAGTGTCCGACATTAGCAAACATAAATGCACTTATGGGTTTACATTATTAGAAAACCTACTGAGCACAGCATGGTCACAGTATGCAAACGCACTGTGCTGTAGTGTCAGTTTCTGAAGGAACTGAGCCAAACTCCACTTTCACGTTGACCGAAAGACTGAAACTAAACAGAACTTTTAATTCTTTTCCCTTTTTTTTTTTTTGGCAAGGATTCATTCATTTTCCATTTTTATCTTATCTTTTACACTTGCAAAATTGGAGTCTGTTAATTAGCTGCGCACAGCGAAGATAAATCATTTTTATATATCGCATTTATGCTAATTTCACTGATTTTTTTCATTATTTTATGAATGCCGCACACCCTCAGGGGTAATAGCAAGGGGATGGTTAAATTTATACAATAAATAATGAAAAACACATTTCGTTTTTAAATTGATGTTTGTTATGTTTGTTTGTCAAGCACAAATAGTCAGCAGGTCCCCCCAAAAAATTGTGAGAGCTGCATGAAAAATGAAAAAGACAGCAAAACAAACAATAACAATGGTTTATTTACACCGTTTATCAGTATTTATCACCAGCCAGGTGAAGCTTGGGCAGGTGGGAGGAAGGCGCAAGGGTCCAAGTCAGGGATGAGGGGCTGCAGAGACAAAGGGACAGATGACAGGGACCGGAGCCCGGGCAAACAGGACCGCAACGAGGGGCGAAACTGGATTGATGTGATGTAAACAAACAACGAGCAAGTGTTAGTGGAACGGCCAGAAACACAGACCGACTGAGGAGGAAGTACAATCTGGCTAAGACTCTGGTCTTTGCCAGAAGAGTCTTGATTGCAGGATGGGATGCAGCTGGTGGGTCTTTGCTCTGCCTCCAGGACACCTGCCTCCACTCAGACAAACACACACACACACACACACACGGAGAGGCAAAGAGAGCCAATCAGGGAGTGGCTGCAGGTGTGGGAGACACAGGATCATGATGACACATACACATTATTATATATTTACATATATACACATACACATGTAGTAATATAAAAATAGCTAAATGAACACTTGCTCTGAGTGGAACCTGTTTTCCACCACTCCTGTCAAAGTGCCACCAGGTGGACACGGTGCACAGATGGTTTTAAATTATGCAAACATCAGATTCGCAGTATGTTAGTTTACATTTCCCTGATTTGTTTTAGAACGGGTCCCGGTTTTCTGTTCAGCGTCCATTTCCCATTTATTATGTGCATCAGTTGCGCATAAGAGGTCGCCTGAAGTGCCACAGAGAGCGTCCTTGGAGCCAGCTGGAGGAATTCGGCCCAGTTGGTGAAAAAACGTCATTGGACGGCTCTCCCGAACTTGGACACAGCGTACGATCACCGTGCACACGAGAGAGGTCACGGCATCGGTGAAGACCCAGGTCACAGTCTGCTTGTCCCTGTGCCGTCAATGAAGACCTACAGGCCCATCAAAGCCTGAACTCACAGTCCCCACCCTTTTTGCTTTAAGAGTCATTAAGTTCAAATATTAATACGTTTTTTAAACCAAATTCCCCCCAAAAAATGATGCTTAGGTTGATTCCAAAGCTAAAATCTCTTGATATGAGAGATCGGTGTTTACCAGATGGTTTCAGTGTTTTTGTTGATGTTTTATCCATTAGAGGAGAAAGACATCGGCACTTCTTGGCCTGCGACAACAAGGATGTGTTTTATGGCAGCGACACAGAAAGCACCTCATGATCGTTCTGATGTTATGCCTGACACTCCTCGCTGTTCTGCCAAATAAGAGCTCCACTGTGGCACCAAAGACTAAGATTAAGAGCGACCACGGAACTCATTCAAGCTAATGTCGCAGTTTTATGCACATCTGAATGTGTGGACCAAATCCTTTCTTTTTATTATTATTGATTTTACCCCTCTGACATGATCTCCGCAGCTGCCTCACGTAATTGCGCTACAGAAAGTTAGACCTGTAAATATATGTTGTTATTCACAAGAACATAATGAAGAGCTGCTTTGTGTTACGGCTCCGTACACGCCATTTAAGCGTGGTTCCCTGGTCTTGTGACAAGTGGCATGCATGCAAGGCCTAACGGGGTGCAGTAAATGAGAGATGCCTCTAAGCTGCCTGGTAGAAACTCAACAGTTGAGCTGAGCTAACTGTTTATTTTGAGACTGATACTGATTTTAGAGGGCAAACAATCCACAGGCTGCTGATATAGTGACCAAGGTTTAAGCTGGAATGGAAATAGACTGTACAATGATTTTACCTACTTAGAACTATTTTGGTTAAATATCCATTGTATAACTTTACAGTGACCTGCATTATCTACTGTAAAAATGAGTTTACGCATCCAATTAATTCATATTGGGAACATATACAACATTATGAAGCTCTAATTTTTATATTATATAATACTGAATTCTACAATATCAACTAATTTGTATTGTATTCTGATTTTATTGACCAAAATAATTTGGCAAATTGATTGAAACTAAAAAATATAATGCGGATATAGTAAGTCAATATCCTAATTGTAGAGTGGACATGCAAACAATAAAATACATGCAAAAATAAAATCACAAATGCGATTTTATAGATGATTTGATAGTGAAAAAACAGAAAATACAGCTCTGGTCAGGGTTTTTTTAATAACTCGGGAGTGATGCATAGTGTTGATAGACGATCTTCGACAGTGAGACGGACACGGGGAGGAGGGGGAGGAGGGGGAGGAAAAGGAGGGGCGGAAATCGAGAGCGTGCGCCGCATGACTCACGGGTGCTGGGAGAAAAAGTATTTCTACTTACTGTATTTCACAGACGCAGTTTCAGACGCGTTTAGAGCCTCGCACGCGGCTTCAGTTTCAGACTTAAAGTGAGCAGCGCGCGCGCTCGTTTTCTACACCTTTCAAAGTTCGGCTCGCGGGGGTAAAAGTTGGTTAGCACAGCTGGCGTTTGTCACCCCCCCTCCCTTTCCCTGCTCCGCTGCGCCGCCCAGGTAAGCGCACACAACAGCTGTGATGAACAATGTCTGATTGTTCGGCGTCGGAGCTTCGTGCACACTTTCCTTTAACCTAACGAGTCGCGTGTTTCCTCTGCGGTGACTGTGCGTTTAACCGACTGGCTGAGTTGCGGCGACGCAGCTTCGTGTGCCCTCTCGATAAAAGTTAGTCTGACCAGTTTGTGAGGAGGACAAAGGAGCTTGAGCCGAGTAATGAAGTAACAATGGTGGGAAAGGTGTTGACCGGTTAAATAAACCATGTCAGCGGTTCAGGCCACACGGTCGCACAGTGTGACTGCGGAAATGTCAGTGAAACATGTGGGTTTTTATTGTTTTTGTGTGTTTTCTTACAGGTATATCAGCCAGTGAGTTAACCAGCATTAACCATGAATAGTAAGTCCGCCTCTAACCAGTTTTCACTAAGCACTGCTGTGACACGTTTGGTTCCTGTGGGTAATTTGAAATAACCTGTGCAGCAAAGCAGCCTACTGTCCACTTTTACTGAGTGCTGTACTTGACTACATTAGAATTGCATACATTGGTCCATGAATCAGTTAGTCGGTGGAAACAACGTGAGCTGATCTGGTAAAGGCTGGAGCGTTCAAGCCCCCCTTTAAAGCAGAAAATCACAAACATTTGATGGTTTCAGCTTCTCGCAAGTGAATAAACTGAATATTTGAGCTGTTGTTGGAGCAAAACGAGACCTTGGATGATGTTTTTTTTTTTTTTTTATTGCTTTAGTGCACTTGTAATGATGATTTTTCTTTTTCCAGTTAGTTACAGTAGTTACTCGTTGCTTTGCAGATTCAGATGAATCATGCCAAACAGCTGATCGTCTTTCTAAGTGGCACAAACAGATTTAAGTAGCTGAAACTTGCCCAACCTTCACCCGATGCCACCAATGTCTGCATCTATAATAACAATACTGACTCAGACAGTTCTGCTGCCTCACGAGTGTGTTGTTGTTTTTTTTTTAAAAATATATATATTTTAAATAGACTCAGTTGATCAGTGATGAGACTTTATGATGAGATTTAATGTGCTTTAATCTGTTACACATAAGAAAACAGTGGAAAAACGCCCATTGCACCAACTGAGCGCGAGAATAGAATATTCACGCTTACAGTTATATGACTAACAAAAGCAGGAACTTACTCACATTTTAGGGTCTTGAAACTAAGATTTTGGCTTAAAAATGACTAAATATTCATAACAAGTATCCCGTCATCGATTAATAACTACCCTTTTTCAAGATCTCCATAATTCTTCTCCTGCTGGGGCGTACCCCGATTAAGCGATTGCGTCACAGGAATAAATAAGAGGCTGACAGGTTTGTTTCGGTGGCCGCCCTTAATAATCAGATTACTGTGTCACAACACTTAATATTCCCTCCTCA
This sequence comes from Datnioides undecimradiatus, assembly GCA_008933995.1. Taxonomy (NCBI): domain Eukaryota; kingdom Metazoa; phylum Chordata; class Actinopteri; order Lobotiformes; family Datnioididae; genus Datnioides; species Datnioides undecimradiatus. The sequence continues at coordinate 4,887,319 of WARS01000071.1, read as the reverse complement.
GGCAGCAGCTATGCAGTTACACAAGTCTCTCCTAGCAGACTGTGTGCTGAAGATAGAGTCCTGCGACATTTCTAACATGCTTTTTATCTTCCAGATTCAGACGCGGCGCCTCCGACGACACTCACCTCGTATGCAGGCGCCAACGTGACGCAGGGTGAGTGCGCCGATACGTTGTCTTTTAGAGATTTGAAACGTATTTGCTTCTAAAGCTGAGCCGCAGCCGGCAAGCGTCCCCATGCCGCGGCCTTTTTTATAGTTCGTGGCCTGTTCTCAACACATGTCTTGCTTGTGTTTTGTTCAGCGTCAGATGCGGGACTTTTAACATCACTTCCCACGGAAGCGGGCGCCACCGTGATTCAGGGTAACTCCCACACCCCTACACTTTTATTTATTTTGCATTAGCGGCCACACAAAGCGGCCTCCCTCCTGGACCCACAGGAGACACGGCACAGTTTACTTCCTCTTCTGTGCGGCAGAACAATCTCATGACCTTTCTGCATTTTCCGTTACCTGACACCGACGGTTTAAAAACCAATTTACATTTCTTGTTTTTTTACCCTCAGTGGTAACGACGGCGGCTCCAACAAGTCCAGACTCTGCTGTCATTGGAGGTAACAGTTTACACTTCACCCAGACCCTTTCTCGTCACGTTTTGAAGTCAGCTGCATTTTTAAAAACACATTATGGCTGATTTCCCCCCCCACCAGTGGTTGTTGTTCTCATCCTGCTGACGGTAGCTGCTCTGGGCTTCCTGCTTTACCGGTACATGTGCCACAACAAAGGGGACTACAGGACGACAGGGGAGCTGGCTCCAGGAGAGGACCCCGACGAGGAACACAGCAACCAGGCCGCCAGCGAAAAGAAGGAGTACTTCATATGAAGACGAACGGGGGAGCGAGCGATGTTAAAGAAAGGAGGTCTGGGGAAGACTGAGAAGAACTGGGACTGTGTGAAGAATTTTAAAAAAAGAAAGAAACGACCTCTTTTTAAGATTTTGTTTTTGAAAAACGCAGAGGAGCACAAGCCATGCCAAAGATAAGATTGTACTAGTGCGGGTGTTTATTGACGGATGAGGAGCAGGTGACAAGACGACAGGTGTGTCCAGATTAGCGGAGCTCGGCGTGAAACAGGTGGTGGGCTTTTTTAAAAACGTCACAGCGACAGTCGAAATGTAGGACCAGCTCGTCTGCTGCGTTATTTATCAGCCATGTTTTTGTTTTTTTCCTCTTATAGTATTTGTAATATTGTATTTTCCCCTCCCCCAAACATATTTTGTGCAAGACGCGTTCAGGGGCTGTTACTTTTATATTCATTTGCTTTTAACACGAAGGCTTTTTGTATGCAGTGCTTTTATAAGCTAGTCAAAAAGGCCGTCGTCCTTATTTAAAGTGCAGGACGGCCACACGTTACCCGCTGCGTTTGATTTCTGTCGCACCCGGCTTTTGTCTTGTTTGCCAGAGATGGTTACTGACAACTTCCCCATTTGTGATAAACGTGGAAGACAATAAAAACTTGTTTTTTGGACTAGTGCCATTATTCAGCCTGATGTTGTTGTGTTGATACATTTCGAAACAGGCAGCGATGTGATCATCAGCATCGCCGCCCACGTTCTGGCTTTGAATCAGTCGTTGGTGTGTTTAAATGTTGCAGGGCTCACACCGCACGTCACGCCGTTCGTTAGACACACCCAGCCACGTCCAGTGTAGTCCCACACAGCAGCGCAGCACTAAATCCCGCTATCATGGAGCCGATTCAGTTTTTGTTGACGCTGCGTGAGAGACGACAAACCACAGCTCGAGATGATTGTGAGTGTGAATCAGAACCTGTCAGTGGGAAAAGATGAATTTGATGAGCTTCGTTAAGGTGTGATTTGCCGTGGGCTGTTAGACTGAAATGTGTTGGACGCAGTAAACTGGGAACTGGTGATTCTGACAAAAATACAGATCCATATTTGACTCAATACCGTTTATATCAAAGTGACAATAGTTAGGTTGTGACTATTGGACCTTTCATACAGTACGTACACTAAAATAAGGTATGTGAGACTGATTTATAACAAAGAATCATTAGTGAGACCGTTATGAAGGTAAAGAAAGCTGGTTAAATGAGTTACCTGTGATGCAGTTAGGCAAGGAAAAGACACTGAAGCTATTAACACACAACAATAACCTGAATCCCAGGTGTTACCTCACATCACAACAATCAAATACCTTCCCTGTGCTAATACAAAAATTAAACAAACATGCAGCATTTCAAATTTCCAAAATAACCTTTATTCTAAACTTACATTTTAAATTTTAAGTTTAGTATAAAAAAGTTAAGTGCACCTAAGTTCTTTTTTTCAAAGTATTTCCATCTTTGACACTCATCTCCTTTAGTAATCTTAAAAGATAGAATGTGTACCAAAGTCTATCACGTCACTTTAGTACATACATCTATTTTTTACAAAATATTGTAAAGAGAATCCCTGAACTATAAATGTCCGTAATCCTTCAACAAAAGGGTAATCCATTTGCTGGCTGTGGTTGGCATAGCATCTACTGGTCAGCTGTAGTTTACAGTACTTCATATTGCTGGGACAAAGCCACCGTTATGCCGCTTTACAAACAAACAGAACAGAGATGAATTAAAAAAATAATAATAGTAATTGTTTAAAAAAAACCCTTTTTAAAACGTGTTTTAAAAGCTTTGATAGCTGTGGCCTCTTCCCCAGAAGAGCTGTGCGAGACAACGTGAGAACAAATGAACACCGAGCCGTCTCAAAAGACACGTGGGACGCGTCCGTCGCGCCCGTAGCTCCGCGTGCGAGCTGCATGGTGGAGGTCCGTCGCGCGGACGGAGCGCGTTTTCCAGACAGCTGGTCTTTCTGACTGAAATCACTCGATGTGGGTCGACAGCGACGGCATTTGTCGTCCGGCGGCCACAGCTGTTAAAACTTGATACGGTACGTCGGATACCCAGTGACACATTGACGCTACCAGACACCAAAATGAAGACTTCTAACTACAAAGATACGTTTTTGGTATCTATATACTGACTTACCTAGTTTCAGACACCTTATTTAAGTTTGCAAGATAACGTACTGCGTAAAGATACTAAAGAAGTGTGTTTACCAGCATGAAAATGGCTTTTTAAATGAACTGTTACGCTAATGGCGACATAGCCTCACTGCAGACGGTTGCATACACTCTCAGGCTCCCGAACAACACGACACATCTTGACGTTTTGCTTCAAATGGACACGACTTGATGAACTTTACAGTCTAAAAATGTTCAAAAATCTCACAGCTTGCTTTAAAAAAAGTCGTGAAAACAGAAAAAGATAATTTTTTAAGAAAAGAAGAAAAAAAAAAAGAGAGAGTAGCCCCTTGTCTGCAACCACTCGGATTTGCTTAGCAGTGCATCTCAGATAAAAAGTATTTAATCAAATTCAAATTTGTACATAGCAAAGGTGCAAAAGTATGCAACGATTTAAAGATGCAGTCAAACCACATAAAGTGACATTAACACGTTAACTGACACGTCCGACTGAAGGTCTAGGCGCCAGCAGTCTCGGAACTTCTTACTCGGTGATATGTTTGCTTTTAAATTGCGACGCTTTAAATTTCATGTCACAACCAAACGTAAGTGCATTGTAGACCAAACCTTTGGTACAACCAGCTCATTGGTTATACTAACGAATTTATTAGCCTAACTACTCGTGAGGATTGCCTAAAAAGTGGAACAAAAGAAAGAAAGAAAGAAAGAAAGAAACGCTGAAATCTTTAATAAAGTCTCCTCGTCCGTTTGAAAATGCTGCCTAAAAACTAACGCTATCACAAAAGGTGACGTTTCTTCTTCTACGGTGAATAAACACGTTACCAGATTATACTGTGGTGGAAAGACAAAGAGAGACAATGGAGGGTGGATCTTGAAATCTGCACGATGAAACATTTAGTGTATAAACTCTGGGTATCCGACTGCGAAACAGAAACAGGAGACAAAAGAGGCTAAAATGTTACACCAACCACCCCTTCTCGTTCAACTTGCTATTTGGATTTACTTTAAATTTCTTTCCTTTAAGTTTACTGAAGTTAATTTGCTTTAGATTCGGGCTATCCCCAGTGCTCTTTGGCACTTGACTATGTTCATCTACAAGTTGCCCGACAAGGTACAGTAAACCACTTTGGATATTGCGTGAACTCTTTTCTTGAGTCGCTCGCTTTAGTTTAATTTATTTCATTTACACGTGATTTAAATCATAACCTGTCTGACTGCAACGAATTCGCCGTGGTGTTTTGGATACTGTGCAAAGGACAAGACGATTCTAGCTAAAAGCATCCAGGACGCTTGTTCATCTTTTTTTTTTGTTTTTTTTGTTTTTTTGTTTTTTTAGTACAGTCGAGATGTCACTTTTCATGATAATCATACTGGTATTTACATTTAACTATTACACATCTATTAATTTAACTACACTAAAAGTTTTCAAAAAAGACAAGTGGAGATTTCTTTTTTTTTTTTCGCGCTTTCACTGCAACTTTGTAACTGCATTTCACTTTCACCATAAAGCAGCTAAACTATATATTACGCGGGTCTGATATGTCAACAGTTCATTTACGTAGCTTTACAGGTATACAGGTAACATCTCAGTATAATTTGTGATCCAGTCGATCGAAGGAGAGCGGGTCTCTAGAGCAAATACAGATGCCTGAAGGAGGTCCAAATCTGGAATGACCAGAGAGGTTAGAGCCAATGAAGAATTATGTAATGGACTTTAGAAATGTGTCCTCTCCGGGCAGTGGCATTCATCATTTGATCTCTAGGTCAGAAGTGGAGTACTGTACCTTTCACAAGGGCTCTAAAATATTACATTCCGTTAGGTGATCTTAGTATTGTGGCATGGCCAAGCAGCCTGTAGAGGGAGGCGTATGGGACGGGGGAAGAACTGGGGCATCAGTTGGGACGGGGGCACGGTTTAGGCATGAAGGAGGAGCTGAGGACTTGCTGTTACCAGATGGTATAACCTCCACTGGATCCACCCAGGAAGAAGTTGTTCTTGCGCTGTGTCATTACGACGTTGGCATTCTGCATGGCAGCTAGCTGAGCCGCGTTGGGGGGGTGTCCAGGAGGTGGGGGCTAGAAGAGGCGAGAAACGAGCACAAGCATTTGCTGGAGATCTTTGGATTTTTAATATTTGAGCATTTGGACGTAAGGTGGCCGCTGCATCTCGGCAAACGTCCTGACCGCAAGGATTCTGGCTCATGTAGGGATACTTACTGGGATGGAAACACTGCTGCCTGCTGTGAAGCGAGCACCAGCATCAAAGCCGCCCTCCACCATCACTGTTGAACCAGGGGGGTACACGGCTCCCATCGGATAGTAAGCCATGGGCACATTCTGGCCCACTGGCCCAACGGACATGTGTGGCTGCATGGGCATGAACACCTGAGCACCAGGGTAGGGAGAGGACATCTGAGGCAACTGACCAGGCACCTGAGGTGGAAGCACATATCTGGGCTGGTATATCTGCAGACACAGAGACAGCAAGACTAGGATTAGTTCAGAACTGCTCGTTTGGAGTATTGATTGCGTTATCGTGTGGCATATCAATGCAGAAGAACGTACCTCAGAATATGCAGGTGGTGTGTCTGTGTAAGGAGGTGCCTGAGGAGACATTTGCATAGCAGGAGGGTATACAGGCGCAGTGCTCTGCTGAGGGTACACAGCCTGCTGTGGATATGAACCTGCAAAACAACATTTTACATGAGGAACACTGCCATCTTTTTCACTTTAACACCGACTGACACAGAAACCTGAGGTCGAGTGAGCGACGGCGCCTTCGCGGCGGCGTGCTGTGGTACGATCTGAGCATTTCTGCAGTAAACAACAACAACAAAAAAAATAAATCTTTGAAGCCAGACGTTTCTCAGGAACGCTAGAAAATATGTGACGGAGGACGAGTCAAAGATGCGACGCTCGGCGTTGGGATGCATCGAGGAATATTACATAATTTTGTTGATGGCAGGACGATGAGCTGGGGACTGAAGGGTGGCTGGTATCACATCTACAGTGTCCACCATCTCTGCGCAAGTGCACTCAAGCAAAAACCTGCACGCTGACCACTCTGATGAAGCCGATACATGTCAGGACTGTATATAGGTGGTAAATTTCAATCGTCTTGTGTTCAGAGACATTAAATAATAATAAATAACAAACTATAATATAATATTCAAATGAAGACAGCTGAGACAGTTAGCACATACAGCGATGCATGTGGGGTTAAAGGTAGCGTCAGATCCAGTGCTGCATGATGGGCGCAGGCCGCAAGTAAAGCTCCAACAAAGAGAAGGAAGGCCGCCGTTCCATTTACATTTACTTTCAAGGGTGCCCATGAATCTTACAATGACATGTAAATGTACACATGTTTATGTCTTAGGACCAAAGAGAAATCATGAGATCAAGAAAGAACAGAGGGAGGAGATATTTGCATTTGACTCTGTGATTAAGAACTAATAATGAAAAAATATTGATCTTAATATTTTTAAAAAATTGACAAACTTGATAAATATATATATATTTTTTGGTTGTTTATTTTATTTATTTTTTTTTACAAATACAAGTCTAACCTATTTCTTTTTCTTTTATGGTTTCACTATAATAGAAATAAAAGTTGAACCTTTGTCAAATGAGCACCCTGTCAATCAAAAATTATGTAAGTCCAGCTAACATGTGCTCAGCATCTTACGCAAGGCTCTTCAGTGGCATTCGTTAAACCAAGCAGTAATACGAGAAATCAATCTTTAAATTAATAAAAAAAAAAAAGAAAAAAATCGTTTCCTACACCAGAGATCTGAGTATGTGCAAATAAATGGTATATTATCTAATTATTTAACGTGTGTGCGCACTAAAAGTATAAACTGATCGTTATTTAAATGATCAAAACAGATGTCGATTCCCAGCCGTGTCAACCGAAACAGCAAATTGATGTCAGCTTCGCCTTTAAAATCAGCCTCTGCTGTGTGAAGCTAGCTAACTGGAAATATGTGACCTGGCCATTAATGCTCCGGTGATATAAGGTGACAGTAAATCCAGACGTCCATTATTAACCCCGACGGTGTTTTATAACAAACTAGATGCAGAAACTCGGCGCGTTTGCTTCACTGTCGACCAGAAAACGTCCGTTTATTGTCATGTACGTAGCTAAACGTGAAGTCCTCAGATGGCACACAACGACAGCTCTTCATCTCTAGTTATAACGTCAGCGTCGTAAAGCGAACAGCTGACTTATCACCCCAAAAATGTCCGGAGAAATACCTTTGTTGTTCATTGTTGTGGAATGATCCGGAGACTGAGGAATATCAGGTTAAACGGAGCTCTGCGTATCTTGTCACGGCCTTAAAACAGGTTACGGCTTCACAATCACTCACTTCCTTGTTTTTCAGCTTCTTGTTGTTGTGGAAGTGGTGACGTCAGTCGTTCTCTATCTGTGGTTCGACGCACCCAGTGTTCTGCGTGCGCGCGCGCCCCCTACAGGTAGAAGGGGAGTGGCGTTCAAGAGTGAATCAAGGTGAACCGTTTGATCTTGAAAAGACTAAATGATTTGGTTTAACTTAAGGGTTGAGCACGTGTTTATAAGAGTCAGACATGCAGAGGTTGACAAAGCGTTGCGTTTACTGCCAGAATATAAGCCACAGATACTGTCTGATGATCTGTACATGGTTAGTGCAAGGCCAGTGAACATTGTCTTGCATTTTATATAGATATAATTAAGCAACACAATGCAGGAAAGTCAATATTGATATAATTTGACAGTCTCCTTGTTCTGCCCAGAACTTGTAGGGAAGTATGTGTCATTCTCAGACACAGTAGGAAAAGCACAGGTGAGCCAGCGTGCGCAGTACCAAGACAGCAAAACTATGGCAGCTAAAAATGGGATTCAGCTATTACAAATTCATCATTTACACCTGTGTTTTCCCTATTCCGACTTATTATTTCGTGTATTGTTTTACAGGGATAACAACAAGAAACAAGAATGTTTTCCAGCAACACCAGCAACATTGTGAAATGCAATTCAGACAACAAAAGGATTTAATTCTATGTTTTGCAAAACGCTCGGACGGTCACGGTGCAATTATCCTATTAGCACTGCTGAGCACTCACAAGTGCGGTAAAGTTTTGGGTTTTTTTAATGCTCCAGGGAAAAAGGGTAACAGGGAGATCATTTCATCAACATGTTTAGGCTGAAAAGATGACAGGAGGTTCTGTATTTAGTTAAAGACTTTAAAAGGGACTCAAAAGACCTTTTTTGCATACTGAAAAACACTTATGAAAATGATTAAATCACGATCGCTGAGTTTCATATGGGTTTCTGAGTATTAGGCTCCAGGTATTGTACTGTGCTGCTGGGGAGGAGCCGTTATTACTAAGAATTGTGCTTTTCCTTCAGTGACAAGCCAAAATGTCTGCAGCGAAAAGGGGCCCATTTAAAGCCATTAATAATGTGTAGGTTTGACACACTTCTCCTCCCATTTCCCCTTTCAATTTCAGAGTTTAAACAGCATGAGTGTGGCAAAAGGTGGCTACAGCAAAAAAAAAGTCCTGTTGGGTTAATGGGGGGCAGAAATCCCAGGTACAGGCTACATCTACCTGCAATTAGTCTCCATCACAGAACTCAGCAGCTGACCACTATTGTTTCTACTCATATAACGATACAACAGTTTTTCTTCCACCTGTTTGTTGAAGATGAATAAACCTCACACAAAAACGCAGCAGGTGTGGCATTAATACGCAGCCGTAATCAAACTTTTTACTAAATCTATGAGAAATCATCTTTTTTTTTTCCCATTCAAGCATCACAAATAAGCATGACGTCGAGTAGTGCACACGTGGTCCACAGCTTATATAGTAGTTTTATGTAGGAATGTGGTTATTAGAGTGAGTAGTTAAAAGGTTGACACTCAGAAGATCTTAAAAGAAATTAAAAGACGCATAAATGATTTATTTTTATTTTTATTTTGCCAATTAGGACCTGACGAGTTCAAATTCAAGATTATTCAATAACTTTCAAGGCCTTATATCTAAAAGACTGACAGATTATAGCGTTTTAAGGACCTGCAGACGCCCTGAAAAATACAAATAAAAGACCTCCGCTCTCGCAGCAGCGCGGTGTTTTATCTGTTATTTCGGCGTTCACACGCTTCGTCCTGCTCGGCTCGCATTTGCGCTGCGTCCCCTTTAAGAGAACCATGGCACCTCTCAAGTCGAGGCAGACATTTTTCAATGCAAGATTTTTCCTTGCATAAATTATGTTCATGACGTAGTGCAAAAGGCCAATTTTGTGGCAATTTTGTCCGACTTTACAGCTCGGATAGGATTTTGTCAGACACGTCAAGGATTTTTGATGATCTGAACTGTTGCAGAAAGGGCATCGTCATTAAATATTAAGAGAGAGGAGATCCTAACATTGCAACCCTCCTTATCAATGCAAATACCTCTTTTGTGTGCAGTCACAGCGCCTGTCTGGGAGCTGAGATGAATTTTTAATTATGTGTGACTGAAACAAACTGTGACAAGGACCTTTATAAGAGCGGGGGATTACAGAAAATAAGCTGCATTTACGCGGTAAGTTGAATATAATAACCGGAGTCTGTTGCAGCCTGCTCTTCGCGCATAGCAGCGAAATGGCGAGAGGAAATGAGTTTTGGTTAATATGCAATGTTCGTAATTAGCATAATTTATATATTTATGATAAAGAGAGGGAAATACATAATATTCGGTCTCTAGGCACGGGTCGGGATGATTTCTGTCGCCCGTACTCGGTGGTTGGTGCTTGTCTTGTAAAGTGGCCGACGCGGCGAGACTTTTATTGGCCAGGATGGGGGTGGGGAGCCCATCAACACCCGCCGAAGTTTTGACGGATCCTCGTCTCTAACGGGGGCATTGCAGCAGCAAATGCACCACCTCGCATCTTTTCTCCGTCCGCGGCGAATTTGCGAGCACTTCGCGTGCGCGATCAGCGTGTTTCCGCACGTTTTCCGCAGCCGAAGTGCAACACAGTGTGGCCTGTTTATAGGCCCCTCCAAATAGTCTGGTCCTGCAATGACAGGAATAGCCATGAATGAAAAAAACAAACCCCGTGCATTTGCATGTGGGTTTGTCTTAACCTGACTTTTTCTATAAATTGTGGAGACTTTATGCATTAAACTTAATATTGTTGTTTCTGAAATGGCTGCACTTGCATGTGATAGACACTACAACCAGAAGATGAATCTGTCAGTTTGTTTAATCAGTATGTGTTTAACCAGAATGCCAGGAAGACAGTGGCTGTGTCGGTGCAGCGAGCCATGAACTCCCAGGATCTCCCTGCCAAAGATGCCCCACTCACTGTCAATGAGCAGGTAACACCCACCTGTCTGTTTAAAACGCAGCCAAGGGCCTTTTCTTCCCACTATAACCCCCCACTGAGCTTAACCAAACCCCTTATAACTCGTGTTGCCTTCAAGTCCCTCGCTCCTGTCACCCCCTCCATGCACCCAGCATACGTCATAACGGAATGACTAACTTCCCACACGAGCTCATTGAGATCAGGACCCACTTTGGCGTGTTATCACCAAATAATACCTGCTGCTTTATGCTCGTGAGGGTTACCGTTCTTTAAACTGCCATGCTTAATAATTAATTGTGTTTTTTTTTTTCCTCTCTCTAGTAACATTCTGTGTAGACATAGTCAGCAAACAAAAGCAATGCTCTTCACGGATGTGCGGAGTGGAGCTTGGAGAAAGCATTGCTTGAGCTGCTTGTTGGCTGATGCTCTTGTCATTGTTTCGGTGTACTCATGCCCTTCTCATTTGTGTCTCTTTCTTTTTTTTTGGTGTCGTTTTTGTTTTTTGGGTCATTGTGTCCTAACATGTGCTTGGCTTCTCTGTTCTCCTTAGCCATTCACTGTCTGACTGCAGAAGTCTTTTTTCAGCCATTTAAATCCTGCACTTTGAAATTCCCTGCCAAAGACAACCAGGTATGCATCCTCCTCTACCTTCCTGCCTTGTCTCTCTGCACCATGTCCTCCAAGCCCAGGTTGTCTCGCTGCGTCTCCTCTAGCTCTTTCATTACTGCATACCACGAATCATCAGTTAAGTCAAATTCCAGTCTGCCCCATGAAGTGGGAAACTCATGCAGACTAAATCCAGCTTTTGGATAGTTTTGTTACCCCTGAGAGACTTTCATCATGTTTAAATGTTTAAATAACAAACAATTCAAACTCCTTAATCTAAAATAAAATGATTATAGAGCTCTGAACAAAAGAAATAGATGAGTGTTGGCGTCTCCTCTTGCTTTTGAGTCATCTCCACATTTACTCCTAATTTGCCGTGCAGGTCATTGTGATGTCTGGCCATGAGACTATTCGTGTGCTCGAGGTAGAGGTCGATGCCTGTCTGCCGTCGTCAGTACCCGATGGGAAGAGTGAAAGCAAAGCGGAGGAGGGAGTGGCGCAGCCCGAGGTTGGCAGCACACAGGACGGCCTCACGTTGCCCCAGAGCACTGGGGGCGAAGGTAAATCACGGCTGATAGTGACGGACAGCAGTAGACTCATTATTCATATATACGCGACAGAGTTGCGATGAAATGTTAATGGCAGCTGCGAACACCACCTCAAACGTCAGTAAGAACCGACCCTGGTCTGTGCTCTTGCAGTGCCAGGTGAGCAGCAGGTGGTGTCTGTCGAGGTTCCGGCCGCTGCTGTCCAAACGCTGACTCCCGCTGTTCCTGTCAGTGTGTCCCTGCCACAGCCCCAGGCCGCCATGCCCATCGCTGTGCAAGGCTGCCCACAGGTACAATTCATAATTCATCTGAGGCCTTACAAGAACTTGGGCTGCAAGAGCCTTGAAATTAAAGAGGATATGTGTGAAATTAAAAATAAGGGGTGCAAATATTTACATGAACCCTAGTTTACATTTCACCCTGTTAATGCATTATTTCTTTGTCTAACATTTATGCATCTGAGGGATAATAACGCACGGTTCTTACCAGCAAACCACTGTAGGTGATTTACCGATATGCTGATGGTCTCTAGTGTATTGTGAATTTAAAAAATTGAAAAACATTGATCCTAGAGAGCTGAATGCAGATCCAGGGGCTGTGTAAATGACTGGGGCAACATTTCACACATGTAGCTAAGCTAAACCACCGCAGCAACAAAATGTATGTGCGGTTGCAGTTTATCATAAAACATCTGCCCCTGTAAACACACCAGAACGGCCAGTAACAAAGCATAAGTGATGTACAAATACAATCTAGGAAGAGACTGCAAATGTTGATGTAAGAAGACTTTATATCATGCTCCGTCAGGTGCTGACCCAGGAGAGTTTGGCCACTCTGATGACTGGTATGATGGCCCAGACAGGATCCTTGGGGCAGCCACTGCTCATCCCCCTCAGCATGGCGGGCTCCATCGGTGGCCAGGGTGGTTTGGCTGTTCTCACCTTGCCCACCACCAGTGTAGCTTCCCTCCCAGGGTTCGCAGCAGCCAACGCAGCCGGAAACCTCCTCAAACTGCCCTTCGCTGGCCTCCAAGGTGAAACGCAAGCTTTCTGTAGATTGCCGTTAACGTCTGCACAGACATTTAATCCATCATGCAGCATGGTGATGGTTTCTGGTTAAGTACCTGCAAAAGTAATGCTCCCAGCATCTCCTCCTGTGGAGTGCAAATCCGAAACGCTGCATGCTAACATGCTAATCTAACACGACGAGCATGGTGCACATTGTACCTGCTAAACATCAGCCTGTTGAAGTTGTCATGGTGATGATGACAGCTGATGTTACCACTGTTTTAAAGCACCGTTTGCATGTGCATACCCTCGTATTGCCCTCGGTGTGGCTGTAAGCTCTCGTCAGGCTGTTTTTAGTTTTCTCACAACGATCACAGAACAATAACGGGTTGCATACCGTGTTTTTACACAGCCGCGACGGTCTTGAACTCGGTCCAGCCCCAGCTGCACACAAATGCACAGACCATGTTCCAGCCTCAAGCAGCTTCCATACAGCCGGTGCAGGCGGCCGTGCAGCAGGTGACGTCCCAGCCAACGCAGGTGACCAACGCACAAGTTACCGCTGCTCAGATGGCTGCAGCACAGACGACCCCTGCCACCACCACTGTCTCTCAGTCCAACATATCAGTAGCAGCTCTCCAGACTGCAGGGCTCTCCATCAATCCTGCCATTGTAAGAATGCCGCTCCAGGAGTTTGTGGCTGTTTACTCCCTCTGCGCTGATGCAAAATGTTCGGTTTCTGCTGCGCTTTACACGCGTTGTGATTGTCTGCACAGATCAACGCTGCTTCCTTGGGAGCTCAGCCCCAGTTTCTCAGTTCCCTCACCTCCACTCCCATCATCACCAGCGCCATGTCCAACATGGCCGGCATCACCAGCCAGATCATCACAAATGCCCAGGGACAGGTTGGTGCCATAAACTGCTACTTATATTTAATTCATTTATGAGTTTGCCTTGTGCCTGTCCCTATCTCTACAATGTGCTTCCAGCCAAAGTAAAGATACCTTAAATATTATCTGTATAAAAAAGTAATATTTTATTTGGAGTTGTGTATGATAAGCTGCAAAAGTCCTGTAAACACAACAGAATACAAAACAAAGCGCTAAAGCTGTCCCAACAGTTCATTTAGAGATTTAAACTCCCTGCGGGTTCTTTTTATATTGATGCCTATTGATTGATAATCACACCCTCTTCAAGGAGAATCAGAACGATCTTGCGCTGTGTTTCTGTTTTGGGAGTAAAAGCCTGAGATAACATCAATCAGCAGTATTTACTTCAAGTCAGTGGAGCGTAGGACTGTTTCTGTGAAGACTGATTTGTCCTCTCAGACAGTTTCAGTACTCTGTCTTACTGTTATTGCAGCTCACTGGAGTCAGTAGTGCAGTGTTTAGTCTTTACAAACAAGGTTTTATTCTAAGCAAACTGCTAATGGGACTTACTTATTTCCAGAAACGCGGCCTTGATGGGTTGTTGAATGCCCTGCAAGCGTGTTCAATAAGCACCAGCTGTGTAGTGTGTTTATCCTGAGCTCAAACTGTATTTCCAGGTCATAGGAACCCTCCCGCTGTTGGTGAACCCAGCCTCTCTGGCTGGAGGAGCTGCGACACCCACCCTCCCCCTCCAGGGCCTCCAGGTCCAGACTGTCACCCCGCAGCTGCTTATCAACACCCAGGGCCAGATCATTGCAACAGTAGGAAACGGACCCGCACCGGCTGCGACTACCGCCGCGGTTCTGCCCAAAGCCACCGCTCCTCCCGCGCTTACCAAACCTAACACTCAGGTAATCAGCGAACATCTGTCTGAAATTCATTTCGAGGCCAGAAACCACAAAAACAGTCTCATTACACATGTGATCTTTGAGTCAAGGTATTCATTTATGATCAATACTGCAACAAACTGTCGTCACATCTGGGGATATTGTTCGCTTGTTCCCTCCCAGTCTTTGGTAACAACAGCCACTCAGTCACCAGTCGTCATCGCGCCACAGCCGTCCGTTCTGAAGACCGCCACCACGCTCTCCTCCACGGTACCCATCACCTGCGGAGACATAACAAAAGTGGGCCAGCTTGTCAGCAGTATGTACACCTGCTCCTTGCATCTAAACATAGATCCGCTTTAAGTAGGTAGGTATTTTTAACCAGACTCTTCCCAATTGTAGAACCGCAGCAGGTCGTCAGCAGCGAGGAGGGCATTAATCTGGAGGAGATTCGCGAGTTTGCCAAGAATTTCAAGATCCGCCGGCTGTCCTTGGGGCTTACTCAAACACAAGTAGGGCAGGCCCTGACTGCAACTGAGGGTCCGGCCTACAGCCAGTCTGCCATTTGCAGGTAAGTTACTCCCCCCGTCCATGTTGGCGCGCGTAAGGAATCGTCTCTCGCCAGTGTCAGTGAGAGGGCGTACATGGTGCGTTTGATATGTGCACTCGCTGACCTTATTTGCATGCACACAAGTTTTAATTCTGGCTCCTATCAAAACATCAGTGTGTTTAACGCGCCCACTGATTTCACTGTCATCACAGCATGTAGCGTATGTGTGACATTTGTAAAAGACTGTAGCATTAAGCCCTCAAATCAAAGTGAAGTCAGCGTCGACAGTGTTGTTCATGGTTTCTGATATATTCTAAATGAAAATAACTTATGGCTCATATTGTTTGCTTCCTTTAACTGAAAATGGTTGTTTTAAGTCTTTATGATAAGCTAAGGTAACCGGCTACTGGTTGTAGCTTCACGACATATATAGGAGCTGTAGTAACATTTTTAAGACATACACAATAGGTTTTTTTAAAGTGGCAGTTTGATATGAGCAACAATGGACATTATACACTGGTTAGTGAGTATGTGAAGTAAATTAAAGAGACATTATTTCAGTAGGTTGGTTGAAGCTTGCAGGACTTGCCCCAAAATATTGCTCTTTTGCACCGCAGGTTTGAAAAGCTGGATATCACCCCGAAGAGCGCTCAGAAGCTGAAGCCCGTGCTGGAGAAGTGGCTGGCTGAGGCCGAGCACTGGAACCAGAAGGGCCAGCAGAACCTGATGGAGTTCGTTGGTGGCGAGCCGTCCAAAAAGCGCAAGCGACGCACCAGCTTCACGCCGCAGGCCATAGAAGTTCTCAACTCCTACTTCGAGAAGAACGCATTGCCCACGGGCCAAGAGATTACCGAAATCGCGAGAGAGCTCAACTACGACCGAGAGGTCGTGCGAGTGTGGTTCTGCAACCGGCGACAGACGCTGAAAAACACGAGCAAAATCAATGTCTTCCAGGTTCAGTAGCGACCTCCATCTGGGAGGCTTCGCCGCTGGTCTTCTGTCGGTTTGGAGGCTGAACATTTAATACAGCAGCACAGATTCAGATTGTGTTGTAAATGCGAACTAAACTCCGATAACGTTGAAATAACATGAGGCTTTTGAGGAAATGAAGGAAACGCGTACGAAAGAGTACTAAAAATGGGTTCTTGTATCTTAAGGCTGTATATGTGTACACTACATCTGTGTGGTGGGTACTGAGTCAAACTGCATGGTCCTTTTATTACACATAGTGACAATAATACAGTGCTTATGACATGTAATATTTAAAAAAACAAACAAACATTTGATGAACTTTTATACAAGTGGTTTTATAAGATATCCCTCTGAATTATACGAAGTGGCAGTGCATTAAGTCGCATTCATTTTAGTCACGGAGCTGTCACTTCGTCAGCTGACATCACGCTGACGGTTGAACGACGTGCTTTTGCTGCCATGGAGGTTTTAATATTCCGGCTGCTCGTTTATTTTATATTCGTGTTTCGTTTGTACAAACAAGACTGTGTGGACTTTGAGTATCAGCCTACGACCTTATTTTCATCAGAACTAGTTGTCTAAGGAACGCTATCAATGGACCTGACTGCACCAATTTTGGGGACAATCATCATTTTGATATTTCTTGTTGATAATCGCAAGGGTGAGCTAAAGTCTTCTTGTTTGGCTCTGATCCTTTCGTTCAGCGGTGTGAAACGTGTCACACTGTTGGGCGTCCACACAGAGAGAGAGTGTCGTTACTGAGTTCCGCTGACAGCAGGTTCTTATCAAAATAAAGTTGTAGCTTTGGCTGTTTGGCAACTGTAGAGTTATTTTCTTTTTCTTTTTGTTTTTTTTATAACATTTGTTTCATTCGCGAGTTACTGATTGTGCAAATACACTTACTGTACACGCGGATGACACGCGCGTGAATTCACCACAGGCGCTTTCCGTTTAATGTGCTTCTAATGCTCTGAGAGCATTTTGAGTTTCCTCTCTATTCACTGTTGTGACTGTTCCCCCTTAATGGCCTGACATTTTTCATCTCACATTAGATAAAGCATATTTGCAAAACAAGATTTTAGTTGGCCTATTATGAAATCAACGTAAATTAGTCTCATGTTGCCTAGAAACATCAGCGCGGCGTTCTTTCACTAAGCCTAATATCAATCAGATTGATAACTTTAATTTTAAAAAAAATGTATTAACTGTTCAGCCAAGGAAGGGGTTTTGTGATTTCACGTCATGACTTTCAATCCGAATGAGTTGATTTTGTTTGCATGTGCGCTGTGAGGTTATTTTCCGTAGGAGCAACACATATGGCCGTTTTCATTACCTTTGCCGATTCTGCAAGGATTCTTTGCACTTTAGTGACAGCAGGGAACGTAAGAGGGTTACGAGTGGATTATGTACAGTGCAAAGTTTTGGTTTTGTATGTGAGAGAATATAATTTCTACATTTCAGTGTCCTTCAACAGCAACAAGCTTTTTTGCTTTGCAAAATGTAGCAGTACTGGCCAAATTGCAATCACTAACTCGAGAGGCAGCATCTATCGTGAAGATTAATGTACTTTTTATGCAGATTAAATGTAAAATACTACAGATTAAATATGAATTCTTGTACGCATTAATAACATCGTTTTGACTTTGCGAATTCTATAATGCATTTTAAGGTCCACCTCATATTTGCCTTTTGAATAACAGCAGGCATTTATTGCAGTAAGCATCCTGTATACATAACCATAAAAAATGATTAAGATTGCAAAGGCCCTGCTTTAACATGTGTTTTACCGTCATGGGAAAACAGTATGTAATATGGTTTAATAAACTAAGTTATCAGTAGAGAAATTAAGAGCTAAATTATAATTATAAGATATCAGCTATCAGCAGATCTTTGCGAGATAAGGAAAAAACAAAAGTTGGATGCTTTTTGTCATTTTCTGTCAGATAAATTAAATAAATCCTGTCTTTATTAATCACGCCTTGTCGTTGTGTGTTGATGTATTTAAAAGCTTCTCTTCTGAAAGCAGCAAACCATGTCAGCCTCGTGTTTTATCGGCCAAAAAGCGGCTGGGCGCGATAACGAGCTTCAACGTCCCGCGCGAGACCCGTGAAATCACGCGAAGAAGAAGATACGCGGAAGTGACGACAGCTCCTTTTCCTGACGAAGCTAGATAAACAAACAAAAGCAAGACATTATATTCCACATATTAAAGTGTTTGAGACAATTTTGATGCGTTTCTATCAATAGATATGCCCAGCGGGAACGATTTATTCCTGTGAATTCCCCAAACAGCGAGGCAAAGTAGGGCTAGCATCGTCCTTGCTAAGTTAGCTGCCAGGCTATGTAGCTTGTGGTGGTTAGCTCGACATGTTTATTTTAGTGCTGGAGTGAAGGAGCGCGACGTGATGGCATGACACTGCCGCAGCGCTAGCGAGCAGCTACACTTTCAGTCAAAGGTACGCGGCGTGTTTTTAAATACTTTTGTTTTATCCAACTTAATATTGGGTTATGAATATATATGGTATATTGGGTATGAAAATTAATGCGCTTTAACGTGACTTGATTTCATCTCCATGCACCAGTGCGTGGTTGCCCGGATCGCGTGTAACGTTACAGACTAACGGTAACGTTTTGGTGCAAAGCCTCGAGTAAAAACGAAAGCTACTAATTTACTTATTTGTATGTTTTGGCCGGGGTGTCTCTCTATTAAATCTCTGCGCGTTGTCTTAATTGTCACGACGCTTAAAGTTTGGGCCACGTCTTAATTTCACTTTCTTTTATAATTAATAAAGGTTGTGGGAAAACATCTAAACTTGAGTTTTAACCGGAACTGCACTCCGTAAGATCTCCAAATCTTCACGATGGCGTGGGCACTGAAGTTGCCTCTCACGGATGAAGTGATCGAGTCCGGACTGGTTCAGGACTTTGATGCCAGCCTCTCGGGCATCGGTCAGGAGCTGGGCGCTGGGGCGTATAGCATGAGGTACTGTATGAGTTTTGTTTACGCCCATTTAAAAGCATCATGAGAATATTATATCGACCGTAATATTCTGAAAAATGGCTATATGTGCGACCCTCAAAGTGCTGCCTCCCCCAGTTATCACTGTCTAAAGTTAGTGAAACTGTATCAGCTGCTTGAGCTTAAATGTCAGCAGTGTGTGTTTTCACTTGACCTACAGCTTGAACAGTGTGATTGTATGACTGCTGATCGGGCTCTGTAGTTTCATTCAAGATCCATTCTCAAAATCGTCTGCGGGACACCTAATTGGAGTGTTCGCTCTTTTCCCAGGGATAGTTTAGAGATTTTACACTGGGAGACAAATGGTCAGACTCACCGGCAAAACACATAGCAGTAGGGTTAATTATTGCCCTGTATCAAAAATAAACCAGCCTCTTTCATAATTTGACTGCTGGCTCTTGTTTTTGGTATCTTTCATTCAGTCCAAGCTGTTTTATTAATGTGCTCTCAGATGGTCCCGGCGCTGTCGGATAGCAGGAGGGCAAATTGATTGCAAAGCAGCGACTATCAGATGAAGAATACTCTTTGAGGAAACTCTGCTGAGGCACTGGACTCATACTTACCACCATGCAGCTTATCTCTGATACGTTAGTGTAACTATATCTGCACTCGGCTCTTTGGTTTTCCATTTTGGCGAGGTCTTATTTGAGATTTTAATGTCTAAGTGGATATTTATGATGGGGTTTTTTTTTTTTCCAGGGTGAAACTCATGTGAAATCCATTTAGGTTTTGCTGACTCAGGCTCAGAAACGCCCTCCTCCTTCGTGCCCTTTTCCTGGCTGGTTAAGTGCACTGTTAGGTGATACTGTTCAAACCGCAGAGCGCCTGCTTGTTCCTGAAATTCTTGTGTCGAGAAGAGCAACAAGATCCAGACTGGACACCTTGGTATTTAGTGGTGTTTCTGTCGAACACAATAATCCTAGTGTCTAGTGATGACAGGTCGTGTTAGACTCTCCATTTGACTCCTTAAGGTTGAGCGTAATCTGTACAAACAGTTAAATATCAAGGTTTTCTGCTCAAAGGATTGAGTATTTCGTCTCAGAATGAGGTGACCAGGCTTTGGCGGCTCACTGACAACGTTGTCGTTTCGTCTCCGCTCTCCAGCGACGTGCTTGCCCTCCCCATCTTCAAGCAGGAGGAGTCCAACCTGCCTCCAGACAGCGACAACAAGATCCTTCCCTTTCAGTATGTTCTGTGTGCAGCTACCTCGCCGGCCGTTAAACTGCACGATGAAACACTCACCTACCTCAACCAAGGTCAGCATCGGCGCCTCAGCCGCCGCGCACGCTCACAACGTTTCAGCTTTTGCGTAAATTTATTGGCGTCTAAGAGCATTAGGTCGGAAGCCACTGAAAGCAAACGGAGTGGACTTTTGACATTGTAAATCCAGATTCATTTCTTGCAGGCCTGCTGTCAGTTTCTATCCATCGTACACATGTGTGAGGCATTTAAGGGCAGGAACAGACTGTTTTTGGCAACCCAAACGTGAACTCATTTCAATTAGCGCAACAGCTTTAACATCACACACTGTGATGTAGCATGAATGCCCCACAGTATATGAGCTGTTTAAAGTCATGCCGTTGTATCGTATTAGCATCGCGTTGCGGTTTCCTCTGTGACTGCGTTTTTGTGATTTAGATGGCGTCAAAGCTGAGCTGTATTAACCCCAGGGACTTGTCATTGCAGGCCAGTCCTATGAAATTAGAATGCTTGACAATCGGAAAATTGGGGAGCTCCCGGAAATCACTGGTAAAATGGTGAAGGTGAGATTCTCGCGCCAGCGTTATAAACATTACGCAGCGCCCTTTGGCTGCGGGGGAACTGACAACGTCTTTGTGTCATTTCAGAGCATCATCCGCGTGGTTTTTCATGACCGACGACTTCAGTACACAGAGCACCAGCAGCTGGAGGGCTGGCGCTGGAACAGGCCCGGAGACCGCATCCTCGACCTGGGTGAGAGAAACATGCCTGGTCCGCTCTGACGGCTCCAGCAGGTTCTGCCTCTTAGGATTTGTGTGTGAATGTGTGTGTGTGTGTGTGTGGGAAAGAGAGTTTCTGTGCATCCATGGAAATGTATTAACCATGCAGGAGTTTTTGGGTACATTCAGTTCAGGGTATTGATTGGTTACCTGAAGGTTTGTCTGTTTTGCATTGCTCCGTTGCAGATATCCCCATGTCCGTCGGCATAATCGACCCCAGGGCTAACCCTACTCAGCTTAACACTGTGGAGTTCCTTTGGGACCCATCAAAAAGAACCTCAGTATTTATCCAGGTAGCATGACAGACCACGCTGTTCTTTTCCTCACTTGCTTTTATTCATTAAGAGCATCGGCAGCATTCGGAGGCATCGTGGAGCTGAGCTTGTTAACATTGAGTGCACTCGTTTATTCTGTAAGCTGGATGTCGTTCTGCAGGCGGTAATTACTAATACTACAGTTTTGCCAAGATCTCTTTTTCTCTTGATCTGACTGACCCGCGTTTTATGTTCCGCCATAAATCCCGCACATAACTCAGTTTTGTATGCCGGCCACCTTTCAGGTACACTGCATCAGCACGGAGTTCACCATGCGCAAGCACGGAGGAGAGAAGGGCGTGCCGTTCCGCATCCAGATCGACACGTTTAAAGAGAACGAGAACGAGGAGTACACGGAACACCTCCACTCTGCCTCCTGCCAGGTCAAAGTCTTCAAGGTGAGGGGAAGCAGGGGAAACACGAACGCCAGTCAGTTTAACGAGAGCAGCCATTCGTCATTTATGGCAGCCACCTAAGTAACACACCCCCCCCCCCAATCCCCGACATGACCTGTTTCAGCCCAAAGGTGCAGACAGGAAGCAGAAGACGGACAGGGAGAAGATGGAGAAGAGGGCGCCGCAGGAAAAGGAGAAGTACCAGCCCTCATATGAAACCACAATATTGACAGAGGTGAGCGTGTTACAAATGTGTTTATGGGAGTGAATGATTACATTAGGGGGATGGGTAATCAAAATGAAATACACACATATTCAAAAGAGGTTAATAAACAGTTGTGCATTGGGCCGCGAGTCACCCTCAAACTGTTTATGTCCTTTCTAACCAGAGCTGCAGCTTCCAGTTATTTTCATGCTTGATTAATCTGTCGGTTCATTTTTGGATTAGATAGAAGAAGCAAAGGCCTGTTAAGAATGTCCCGCTGCTCCTAAACGCAGCACAGTCCGGTGATAAGCGAGAAGGCATCAAAATATGCGTCGAACCCGAGTTTTACGTCGGGGATCACCACCAGCTACGATCCAGAATCCAAGCAGGAGTGAACTGTTTGTGACCTGCAGGGTCAAAGAGGGGACGCTGGTGCGCAGTGGCACTCTGGCCCAGGCGTACGGGTCGCTCCTCACCCGGCCCGCTTGGCGGATTTGGTGACAGTAGGTTCTCCTCTTCTCCAGAATGAAACTCAAGCCGGGGGGTTTTCTCTTTGGCGCCCACCACACATCGCAGACGGTCCCTTTGCATAACAGGAGTGAATAGTGTATCGCTGCACAAACAGGGCGACTTTGAGGACCGAGGCGGCCACATTTAAGTCAGGGGCGGTTTTGTTTGTTACGGACTCCATCAGAGAACAGCTCGACGGTGCCTCGTAATGCTGAAAACACAGCAAACGCAGCAAATGGCCACTTTGCGGAGCTGTAACCTGAGAACGTTTTGCATGTTTGCATGAGAAATAACGACTAATCGCCCATCAAAGTGGTTTTCCGTCGATCCGTTCCAGCTCGAAGTCCAGCAAATTCTTTAAAACCAGAAAATTAAATTGTAAATGACACGGCGACAGAGGAAAGCAGCAAACGGCGCGGGTCAATTGAATTTAAGAGAAGGCTGCAGCTCGTATCTGATGACGGCGTAAATTCATTTCAGACCTTATTTAGACGCCGCAGCAACAAAGCTATTGTTCTTTTGCAGTGCTGTCCCTGGCCTGAGGTCACATATGTCAACAACTCCCCATCTCCTGGTTTCAACAGCACACACAACAGCTTCCCAGTCGCGGAAGGGTATGAGCGTCTCACGCATGCGTTTGATTGGTCGTAACATGTCACATGATGTTCGGTGGATTTCGGTGTTGCTCCCGGGTTCTAACATGGTCGAATTCACATCCTCTTTTTTTAGAAACGGATCGCCAAACCACCAGCCCGAGCCCGTCGTTCAGGTGGCAGATGTAAGTACGGTCGCGCTTTTCGCCCTTTGGATGTACCGCCCCGCAGACCCAGCGCACATTAATGCTCACAAATGCAAAGCGGACATGTGGGTGTTAAAGCACCGCCTCCGAGGCACTTTTGAAAAGGTAAAATAAACCAAAGATAAGCCCGATCCAGCGGTAAATCAGGAAAAACAAGGTCGGCTCACACTGAAGACACAACATCAGAGCTCTTCTCTGTGTGTTACAGGAAGCCGCACAATGATTCAGTGCTTCTGTCATTTAACCTTGAAAGATGACTCGTCAGAACATTTCACGTCGCGGGCGATGCAGCACAAGCACTGTTAGAGAAGCAGAGACTGATTAAAACACGTCCACGCAGATGAGACGGTTACATTATTTCTGTCCGCATCACAAATTCTCTAGATTTCATAGGTCAAACGATAATGGAAGCTAAGAAGCAACTTGATCACGACTCACCTATTGTGTGCATTTCAGTGCATTTGAAATGCAGCATATTGAGACAAATCCAATTGAAATCCACCAAAATCAAATCAGATCTACTCATTTTCTGTTAGATTTGCCAGTGGAGGACAGGCATAGCGTACTGTGATGCAGTCTGTTCCTTTCTCATCTCGTTACTCTTTGAAATCGCTGTTTTAAAAAGTGCTTTTCTTTTTTTTTTTTGTTTCCCCCCAGAATTTGTTACCCACAGCAACGCCGCAGGATGCACAGCAGTGGCTTTTAAGAAACCGCTTCTCGCCTTTCTGTCGCCTCTTCACCAACTTCTCAGGTGAAATGGCCTTTGAGCGGGCAACGCTCCACTGGTGTGTCACAGAACGGCTTGACTGGAGTCTTTGTTTATGCCTCGGGTCATTTGTAACATCTTAGAAGCTGAAGAAGCCAAAAACATGAGTGGAAACACGCCCCTTTCAGACACTCCACTCGTTACTCATCATTTCCACGCGTGGATTATGTCTGAATTACAGCGGCGTCGCTTTTGCATTAACATGGTGGCAGCTGTAACATTTCTGTGTCTCTGTCAGCGAGACTGAATTCGGTGCTGTCAGATTAACCTAAGAGCAGCGCGAGCACTTAATTATCAGATTAAACACTCTCTTTGAACAAAACACTGGTCGCTTGCTGTGTAAGTTCTAATCACGTCGGATCAGTAAATAAAATTATTTACTTAAAAGGGGGAAAACGTTTGAACACAGACAATTATAATTAGACCCAAGCCCCCTTCTGTATTCACTTCAACTGCATGGATAAATAAACATCCAGCCCAACACTGAACCATTAAAGGGGACATATCATGGCAGCTGAAAGCTGTTTTAAACGGGTCCTGGATGTCTTAAAAACAAGCTTTTGCGGTGCAGGACCGGTATCCAACATGGCTGCCGCTCCCGACGAACAGCCCACAGCTGTGCGCTATAGCTACGACCCAGAGTCTGACAGCGAACAGCGGAGGAAACGGTTGGAAAGGATAAAAGAATCAAACGCAGCCACGGTCTCCTCTGGTCTTCTGGGGCTGGGACAGAGTATCGGCATTTGTGTTGGTGTTTACAACCAACAACAGAGCAGTCTGCATGTCCGGCTCTGACCGACGACATCGCCACACACTGCTAGCTTACCGCCGGAAACAGAGAGCTTCACCTAGCGGGATGAACACCCCCTCTCAGCGGTTTCACTCAGAGGAGGACGGCCTCTGTAAATCACTCCTGTGGTTACGTAACGACAGGAGCTGGATCTGAACGGCCTGTAGGAGCCCCATGTTACCAGAGGGTGGGCTGCAGAGACGATGCAGGACCTGTCTGCCTTCCTCACTCTCTGAGCTGGTTCAGCTGAGGGGGGACTAGTTTAAATATGTAGAGGCAAGAAAAAGGTGTTTTTCATAATATGTCCCCTTTAAGTCTTAAGCTTCAGTAGGGAGATGAAACCGACACACATGACATGCACGGAAAGCGCCGCAGCCTAGGAAGCTCATGTTGTTTAAGGGCAGAGCAGTGAGAAAACACGATGACTAAGCGTCTGCTTTAGAGGGATTTAGCAAGACACAGTCCCCGCAGACTGCCGTCAGCTGCTGACCCTTTATGGTGGAGAGGCATCCGGATGCAGACGTAACGGTGGACCTCTGTAAGTCGACAGGAGTTGGTCTTCGTTGTGTCCCGTTTGCGTCCACTTACTGTAAACCGTAAACAAGGAAATCAACTTTATATCTTTGTCCCCGTTATATCCTACTTCTGGTCTCACTTGTGGTGTGATGAACAGCGATTTACACATGCACGTGCTTCCCCACGATGGGATAAGTCAAAACACTGTCCTATAAAGTTTGTTTTGTCACAGTTTTGCTGTGCGCGTAAACATCACACTCTTGTTTATGTGTACCAGGAGCCGACCTGTTGAAGCTGACCAGGGAGGACGTCATTCAGATCTGTGGGCCAGCTGATGGCATAAGACTCTTCAACGCACTAAAGGGACGGTGGGTCTTCTTCGGTTGTATCCCATCTCGCAGCATGTCATTTACCAAGTGTATCAAGCCGGTCTTTGTGTGTGCGGACACTGTGTCACGCCCCTCTCTTCGGATGCTGTTTCCAGCGTGGTACGCCCGAGGCTGACCATCTACGTCTGCCAGGAGTCTCAGCAGACACGGGAACAGCAAGTGAAACACGAAAATGGAGACGCTGCTGCCAACACTTTCTTTGGTCAGTGCGTGTCCGTGTGCGTCCGATCAAACTCCTGCTATCACCTCACCATGGCATAAGTGTTTCTTTGTAGAGTACAGTGGCGATGCTGTTGTGATTACGGCATTTAATGTTTCAGTTCAGCGTTTTGGGAAACACACTCTTTGCTTCCTTAGTGAGAGTTAAATGAGAGGCTCTCTACTGTGTTACGTCTGTACAGTAATGAAGATTCCTGTAACGCTGCTGTTATGGCGAGGTTGCCAGGTAACTGGCGGAGACTCGGGGAAGTCGCTGCAGCGAGCTCTCGTTAAACTGACAGTTCCCCGTTTTACAAGTCAGTTCTTGGAAATATTCAATAAACGAAACCTTGTGCTCATTAGGTGACTTTAGAGGTACGGCCCACAGTAACTGCCCCCTCTCCTCTCGTTTTCAGGCTTTATGCTAAGCTAGCTAGCTGCTGGCTGTAGCGTTATTGTTACAGTGCAGACGTGACATTGGTATTAATGTTCTCATCTAACTGCCGGTTGCAAAGACTGTGAAACATGTTGGCTGTTAAAGTAAAACTGCAAGAGGATACTTGTTCAAAGCACATTTCACTACAGAAGAAATGAAGTATTTCCAGTCTTTCTAAAAGCACAGTGTAAGCAAAACAACATTTAAAGAGTGTATCAAGAGAAACAGCGTGGATTAGTGGTTTTAACCTGCTTCCTGTCCCGCAGTATATCACGCCATTTACCTGGAGGAACTCACAGCCGCCGAGCTGACGGAGAAGATCGCTCAGCTCTTCAACATCTCACCCCGACAGATAAATCAGATCTTTAAACAGGGCCCCACTGGCATCCACGTACTGGTCAGCGATGAGGTAAGAACACGCTCTCCTTCACTGCGCTTTCGCTGAGGCCGCGCTTTCAAAATCGCAGCCACGGATGGCGTAAGGAGCCACGGCGGCGACGAGCCGGAGCTTGTTTCCCGCCCACGCGTAACACATTCTCCCTCTCTCTCTCTCTCTGACACAGATGATTCAGAACTTCCAGGATGAAGTGTATTTTGTATTGGACACAATGAAAGGTATTTGAGCGCTCAGAAGTGATTTATCAGTTTCTATATTTAACACGGCGCCTTGATGAATTGGAAGTTTATTTATAACACCTGTTTTCTCTTCCCCCAGACGACACAAACGACGGCTACCACATCATCTTGAAGTGAATGCCGGGCCGGAGGGATTCGTTGCCGTCTTCTTTAGACCTGATCCGGTCAGCCCCTCTAGAGCTTCATACTCCTCGCTGTTCCCGGAATATGTGGAGACGCCCCAAGAAACCTCTTGAGGCTGCTGGGAGGAATATGCGACTGAAGTGCCCGGCCCTCTCCTCACTATACCTTACTGTCTTACTTTTGAGGGAGTGACTGTCGCCGCTGTGTAGTGGCAGTCTCCTTCCTGCCCTGGCGTATTTCTCCCTGACGTGGTTGCATTCTCCTCTGGCACTGCAGCCGCTGCCACTGTTTATTTGTTAGCTGAGCATCTGGTGTGCCAAAGCTTGTTTGTCGTCTCTTTAGGATAAAAAAAGAAAAACAATTAAAAAAAAAAAAGAAGAAGAATCAAAGCGACAAAAACGAGACACGCTCGCGGAGCAGTACTCGACTTTCAGCCCGCGAGGCAGCGCGGTCGCTCGTCTTCACGGACGCCTTCTGCAGGTCGCCCTCTGGGATCCTCTTAAGCAGGTCTGAAAGAAACGCGATCACGCCCCGAGAACCAGACGAGGCACCACAACGAGCAAACAGGACAATAAGGGAAAAACGTTGGACGTCTCCTCAGCGCCTGTGATTCCTCTGAAAGCTAACAGTGTCAGCCTTTCGCTGGTTTGAAACTGTTACTTTTAACTTTTCTTCCCACCCCCCCCCAGTCTCCCAGAATGCACTGCTTAGTCCTCACAGTGGCTGTTACTTACCGGTCTTGAACGACGATGAAACACTTGTCTGTGTTAGTGATCACAGCAGCAACACCAGCAAACTGTCTCTGGTCCCTGTCCTTCCTCTTCCTCTTCCTCTTCCGCTACTTTAGCAGTCGATAATGTTCATTTTTAGGCTGTTTCCCGACGTTATTTGTAAATAGATCATTATTTTAAAATGTTTTCATAAGGAATGGCTGTTTTTTTTTTTTCTAAAATCATCTTTTTAACATCCCAGGCGTCTCCTCGTCATTGTTTGTTTTTTTTGTTTTGTTTATTGTTTTTTTGGATGTAACCACTTCCAGGTAGCCTCACTAATACATGTAATGGGCTGTTGGGCACACCAGAGCTGCATGTGGAGAGATATGGTTAGTTTATGTTCAGTCCATTGTACTGCTTACATGAAATTGATAGCTTGACATTTTAGATATCCATCTTTGCCCGCTCCTCCTCCTTCATCTCATCAGCATTATTAAAATACTTACCCCATGCACTGGCTTCCATCTGTCGTCTTTGTCCTGCTGCTCTTTGCAAAAATACAGAATGTGTTTTAAACAACAGCCCAAATGTTCGTCGAGCGTCTCAGAAGGTGTTTGCAGGTGATGCATGATTTTAATTTGTGCTACTGGAAACCCACGGCTTTGCTTCGCCGGACAGATGTGGAGGCTCTGCTACGGACGTGCACAGTCATTTTGTTGCCATGGGAACTCGCGTTGACAAGAGGCGGCAAGCCATGAGGTCTCGTGCTGTAAATCGCACCGAGGCGAGACGCTCGTTTCGGTTTCTGTGTTTGTGAGACAGCTCCTGTGCCACGGCGCCGTCAAATTGCCAGCGCGTCCGCTTCTGCACAACCCGAACAAAGAAGCGTTAAAGGAAACTCAATTTCCCAGCATGCCCCGGCGCAGGGCATGCCTGTGATGTCACAATAAGTATATATACGGCTACAGGGAAGAATTTCTTCCTCCATTGTTACATTGTAACAAACGGGGCCGGGGCGAAACCGGGGAGGAGGAAGGCGTCTTCTCGTTTGAGCGCTTGCACGATTTTGACACCGAGCCGGGGCGGAAATGAAAAATAAAGCAAATCTGCGTTAAAGCGAGAAGACAGCGAAGTAAGCACAGCCCGACTACTGAACCCGCCCCGGTGAGAAAAAGGGATAAACCGACACAGATGTCAGCGGATTTCTCCATCGCAAGCGTTTCACGGCTTACATCAGGAAGATAAGACCCCACGGCTGTTTACATTATTCACGTTGCGCCGAAAGAAAATGTTGGGAAACGGCCCGCAGCTGATCATATGACGTCCCTCTTTCTGCCGTCTGTCCTTTAAATAGAGAGGCATGCGACGTTTCGGTAAAACCCGCAGGTCTAACAGGCAGCCCCTCGCCTCCTTCGTGATCTTTCAGTGTGCAGAACAATGAGCATGGAGCCCAAGTAGCGTCACGCAGGGCAGGTTTGCTTTTTTTTTTTTTTTTTTTTTTTGCTTTCAAGTGGTTGCAAATTGACGGTCACGCAAGCTTTCAGCCGGATCACTTCGGGTTGCAGTCTGGACAGGCGACTCGGTTCAGGGATATTCGCATTTTGGCACACACACGCACACACACACACACATATATACACGCACAAAAGCATCTCGCAGGGCGTTGAAAGATTGATGTGCAGCTCATACTGGAAAAGGGAGACGACCTACGAGCTGGTTGGAATAAGGGTCCCTGTTTCTGCCCCAGGTAAGAGGGTTTAGTGTTACATTAAACCGGGCGGTTTGCCATTGTGTGTGTGTGTGTAGAAGTGGGGAGAGCTGGTATACTAAAGAGAGAGAGAGAAGGGTGGTTGAGTGTTTGCCTGTCAGACTGATAGTATCCTACATCCCCCAACTCAGTTGCTGCACGCACACAGTAAAACAAATACATCTCCAACACTGCATGTCCCTGAAGGTAAACACACCATGGAGTCACAATAGGCTGTGAGCATACTGTAGCCTGCCACCGGCCACAGCTAAGTCCTTAAAGGCGCAGGAGGCCGAGTCTGATTTCCATGAGGGACATGACCATCAAGATTCAGCCCTTTGCTCTATTTATACTGGAGTCCCCGGGTGGATTTACACTGATGCTATAGGCACACAGGCATCTCAGCTGAGCGTTCGAGACCTGCGAGTGGTTCGTCACAGCCTCTTCCTGCGTTTTAAATGAGGTTAAAATCACATTTCTGTGCTGTCTCATTGTTGTTTTGTTTTTTGCACAGTGACGCCACTCACACGCTGCTCCCCCCCCCCCCCCCCCCGTGCATCATCGCCGGGCTCATTAGTTCCACACACTTAAGCTCGTCGTCCACGTTTGAGATGTTACATCCAGCTTGAGGACGAGATCGCAGAGGCCGCAGCGCTTGTTTCATTATTCAGTATCCACACAGCAGCTCCAGGATTTGTCTCCACATGACATCACCGCTACATCATCTCTCTATTTAGCCTTAAGGACAAAATACGCCGTTACAGAGACGCTGCACATGAGTCCTATTTGAGGCTGGATTTTCCCTGTGAGAACTTCAACAATGGCTAATTTGGAGGTGTCCCATTTAGGAGTGAAGATGCAGCTTGTTGCAGACAGCAGCATGTGACGTGTTAACCCAGGCCTAGTTAAACATTTGCCTCATGTAGACCTGCATAGTAAGCTATCAGTAACCTCTGAGAGTACCTTATTCATGGTGAATGCTCATTAAAATAAGGTTATTGAATCATGAATATTCATTATTAGCTTTGTTTTTTGATCATTAGAAAACTTTGTGCGCTGCAGATGAACCCCAGACCTGCAGGGCGTAACACAATATAACACAAGACGTATGTTGAGCGGCTCTCGTTCACCTTGTGTGACCTCTCCAGCTGATGTGATTGATCGGCTTCAGCTTTCCGATTCACTCGCATCGATCCCCCATCGCGGCAGATTCAAGGAGGAGGGAAAGCAAAAAAAAGAAAGAGGGAGAAGCCACAGAGATCATTCGCTTCAAGGCCGCTCACATAAACCCCGTGCTTGCCCAGTTGCCATGGCGACGTTTCTAGACTTGATGATTTCAAAGTAGGATTTCATGTGAGCGTGCCGGGTGGTGGGAGGGAGGAAATGATGGAGCCGGAATACAGATGAAAAGAGACGGGACCAAACAGCTGATGTCACCTTTTTGTTTTTCCGTGCCTGACCTCACACGGGAACAGTTTGTTACGAGCGATCAACAGGAACACGTTCTCCTCGCGGTGTCTAAACTTGTAAACAAATATTACAGTGCCACACACACACACATCATCGGGGTTTTTTTTTTCTTACTCTCACACCTTCATGGTTCGCAGTTACTGTCGCAGAGTGTGTTGTCAAGTGCCTCGATGTGTGCTGCTCTTGTGCCCCTCCCTCACTCCAGACACCGAGTTTCCATGGAGGCAGGTTCGTCCCTCAGCCTCAAACGAAGATATGAAGAGGTGGACAACGGCTCTCCATTCTCTACACCTAAGGACTCAGACGATGACATCTCCAGCAGTGACAGCGCTGACAGCTGCGACAGCCTCAACCCTCCCTCCAGCACTGCACTTACCCGTAAGGAACAACCGGAGACGCACGGTCGAACAGTTGATTAGCTGAAGTATTTAATTACTCAAGTGTAACGACCCCTTCCCCCCCCCTCCTCCTCCTCACCCCAGCCACCTCCATCCTCAGACAGCACAAGCCGTCGCCGGGTGGGAAACGGGTCCGCTTTGATGTGGTGACGGTGTATTACTTCCCCCGGCGGCAGGGATTCACCAGCGTGCCCAGCCAAGGGGGCAGCTCGCTGGGCATGGCCCGGCACCACTCCTCCATCAGACACTACACGCTGGGCGAGTTTGCCCGCGAACAGGAGACGAGCCACCGGCACACTTTACGGCAGCATCTACGCCAAGAGAAGCTCAATGCCCGCAAGATGAAGGTGGGGTTCACATTTTATCAGAGAGACTGGGTCTGATCAGCTCCACGGTGTCTTATTTTAAGGACTTGCATTTGAGTTTTCATGTGTTTGCCACTTTATACTCCCACTACAATCCAAAGGGGAGTTATTGTACTTCTTAGAGCTGACATCACCCCCTACTTTTCAGATTTAGCTCTTACATAATCAAGGTTTAGCTGGGGCCGATTTCACATTTCAGATGAGCTGTTAGCACATCCATCCAGATCTCCCGCTTAAACCTCTCAAATGGCGTCAGTTAGGTAATTATTTGAATCCCAAATCACCCAATTATTAGTAGGTAAAGGCTTTTTTTATTTCATTAATCATCTCACGACATCCCATCGTCTCACGCCTCTCTCACCAGACGAACGTAGGTTTTGTCGCGTGAGAGAGGCGAATCCTCCTGGATGGTTAAATCCACCTTGACCAGCGACGACAATTAGACGCTGGTTATAATTTGAGACATCAGCGTGAAGGACGTCATATACATGTGTAATAACAGATCCGTTTAGATGCCAACTTATTTTTTGGGAATAAGTAGGATTTTGGTGCATGCATCAACCTTTAGGATAGTAAATAGCAAAGGAATCGGCTCCTCATTGTCTCCCACAGCTGACGAGGAACGGCACGGTGGAGTGCGCCCAGGCAGACCTGCTGACTCTGGACGACGTATCAGACGAGGACCTCGACGTGGACGGGGTGGAGGTGGACGACTGTTTCTTCCTCCAGCCGCTGCCCACGAAGCGCCGCCGAGCCCTCCTGCGAGCGTCTGGCATCGCCCGCATAGATGCGCGGGAGAAAGCTGAGCTCAGAACCATCCGGCTCTCGCGGGAGGAGTGCGGCTGCGACTGCCGCCTGTACTGCGACCCCCGCCACTGCGGCTGCAGCCAGGCTGGCATTAAGTGCCAGGTAAGGGTCTGGGCTCAGAATGAAGGGAGCCACAGTGCGGAAGCAAATAAGTCTTCACAGCGCAGTAGGAATATGAGTTCTTAATTTGAATTCATGTGTGAAATTCATTTCCCGCAGACCTGTTTGAGGGAATTCTGGGTGAGATGTCGGCTGCTTTCTTTTCCTTTCAAAGCAAATATCTAGTGGACCGTGGGGCGATTTGATTCCGCTGTCATCCACAGTTCAGCTCACAATCCAAGCCGGCACCGTGGAAACACAAAATAAACACATTCAGCTCTTACAGCTAGAGCATCCTCCCTGTTTGAATCTGAAAACATACTAAAGATCAATTCATCAATGCTGAAAAGCAGTTTTTCTTTTATTGTTCATGCTACATTGAGCAGATACAATTTGATGGTTCACGTGTTAAAGAGTTTTTGGATTTTTCCTCACATTAAAGGGGACATATTATGAAAAATATGTTCATCCCGCTAGGTGAAGCTCTCTGTTTCCGGCGGTAAGCTAGCGGTGTGTGGCGATGTCGTCGGTCAGAGCCAGACATGCAGACTGCTCTGTTGTTGGTTGTAAACACCAACACAAATGCCGATATTCTGTCCCAGCCCCAGAAGACCAGAGGAGACCGTGGCTGCGTTTCATTCTTTTATTCTTTCCAACCGTTTCCTTCGCTGTTCGCCGTCAGATTCTGGGTCGTAGCTATAGCGTACAGCCGCGGGCTGTTCGTCGGGAGCGGCAGCCATGTTGGATACTGGTCCTGCCCCGCAAAAGCTTGTTTTTAAGACATCCAGGACCCGTTTAAAACAGCTTTCAGCTGCCATGATATGTCCCCTTTAAAAGATAAATATTTAGTGGTTTTGACCTGTTGATGATGTAGCTTTGTCTTTTTTCTCTCATTAGGAGGAAATACAGCTCTGTCTCAGCCTGATTTCTTACATAGCAACCATATTTTCTCCTGGTTGCCAGGATTTGTTTCCTCCATCTACTGATCTCCGGGTCAGTAAACTCCACGTGTTTGCTCAAACTGAAGCTGACGTGACCTCTGCTCATCCCCAGGTGGATCGAATGTCTTTCCCGTGCGGCTGCTCTAGGGATGGCTGCGGCAACGTCGCGGGCCGCATCGAGTTCAACCCTCTGCGTGTCAGAACTCACTACCTGCACACCATCATGAAGCTGGACCTGGAGAAGAGGAGGATGCTGATACAAGGGCCCGGGGACCAGTATGCTGAATCTGACCCGCTGTCCTCCCCTTCCTCCACTTGCCCAACTTCACCGGACATATCGTCAGTCGCCGGCCTGGACTCTGAGCTGGAGGAGAGCGAGGTGCAGACGGTGGTGGAGGTTCAGGATCTCCTGGCAGAGCAGGACATTCTGGAGCGAGAGAACGAGACAGCTGTGTTGCACCTGCAGAGCGCAGAGGAGCAGGAGAGGAGGGAGAGGGAGGAGGCAGAAGGGGAGGCAGTGCAGCAGGATCTGGGTGCTGCAGGTCTCACAGAGCAGCCTCTCTGCCTCATGCCCAGCACATTGGGAGGGGGGGAGCTGCCCGAGCAGGCAGAGGTGCCAGGCGTGGAGCAGGTCCTCCTGCAGGGGCCATTCCCCACAGGGGCCACGGTGCTCTGCATCACTGACAACCAGGAGGAGAGCCCCTCTGACCTCCTCAAAGACTCCACTTCTCTGCTCTACTATCAGCTCAGTCCCATAGAGCCTGGCGCCTTTGAGACCCTGCCCAGGGCGGAGGAGGCGGAACAGGAGGAGTGTTTGGTGAGAGAACAAGATTCAGGAGGAGACGAGCGTGTGGAGAGGAAACAGGAAGCAGGAGAGGAGGCAAAGGATGACAAGCCTGAAGAGATCAACTGCAGGCAGAGTTTGGGAAAGTCTTTGACCAATGTGATTCTGTGCTCGGAGGAATGTGCGGCAGTAGAGGAAGAGAAGCCCTCGAGCCCCCAGCGGAGCATCCCTGAAGAGCCGTGCCAACGGGGCTCCTGCGTGGAGGGAGAAGTGGATCCACTGCCTCCTGAAGTCTAGCTCTAGCTTCTCTGCAGTTATTTTGCACAATAGCTTCATCTAAGATGAAAAAAAAATTACACATTTCACATTTATTACCGCTATCATCAAGAGTGATCACACGTTGCAATCTCTTGTAGTGACTGTCATTGAGTTAAGAGAGCGAGAGTGGGGAGGGGCAGTGCCGAGAGCACAAACAGATCTCTCCCCGGAAGTTATAAGGATGCAGTTACAAGGCAACATTGTATGTAATTCTGCTGGGGGGTGATGAATGCGGCCTTAATGGGAAAAACATAAAAACACTCGTGTGTAGGAGTCATTCGTGGATGAGGAAGTACAGCAAGTAGTGCTTTGTTCATTTCCAGCGCAGCAAACAGAAAACGCGACGTGCGAATGCTGACACAAGCCTTTCGTTTGGTGACGTATTAAGCTATCGACACTAAACACAAATCGTGCGCGCCAAGCTGGTCGTGCTCGGATGCGCGCCGGCTCACTTTCCATTGACAGCAAACGTGTGCTGTAGCCAAGCCAAATGAAGGCCTCTGATAGTACCCTCCGCCGAAAATAGACCTAAATAATCCTGGAAATACTTGTTTTTGTGTACTGTATATGCATCTGCAAAGTGCAAGACAGAGCCGAGGTTGCTGCTTTTTCCCTGTTTGTTTGGTTTTTTTTAAATGAAAATAAAAAAAAATATCTGTATGCACATCGTGAACTGAGGGGCAGCGAGTGTTGTGGCTCTGCTGTAATGAAGGTAAACCGACACTGAGCAGCAGACTGGCACCGGCCTCAGCCGTTGCTCTTGCTCACCTTGGGGCTGCGCGTGCAAATGCAGTCGATCTGTCAACAGAAACCTAGTTTACCTGTAGTTACAACGCCTATGATATTATTTCTTTGAGTAGCGTGTCTTTTGTGGATTAGATACTGCTGGTTTGAAGTCCTCGCAGTCATTTTTTTTTTAAATAGTTTTTTGTTTTTTTGAGTGAAAGGAAGTGTTATTACGTTCTCACCGCTACACTGTAACACCACGTAGTCAGTCGTGTGGCGTCATGATTCAATACCGGAACCGAGCCTTCTCGCGCTGATTCTGGATCGAGTCGAGTTTCATTATGAAGAAAAATAGCATTTAAAGAGTCAAAGAAATCAGCAGCAGCCTGTGCTGTTGGAAGTAGTTATACAAAAAGATGTGATGTTACTAATTTATGGAGCAGATTGACAAAAAAAAACAAACAACCCCTGAGTTTGTGTGTTTTGTGTTCAATCTGTGTGTGCACGTGTGTGTGTGTGTGTGTGTGTGTGTGTGCATACTTTAAATGTGCGAGAGAGAAAGCCGTGTATGCATCTGTGTGAGCATGCACATGTGTATGTACTGTATTATGATTAAAAAAAGGAGGGGGGAGTATATTAGTAAGGATACATATTTTATTCCTGAAAGGTGCTGATGTTATAGATTTACAATTCACTGATTTCTCTCCCCGCCATCATGAGAAATGTGATTTCACGGAGATGTTTCTTGAAGCGATACTGTCGGGGGGAGCCTCCTGTAGGAACGCAATAGCTACTGCACTGCAAAATCATCAATGTGGCCATGTTTTGGTTTTTTGGAATGAGGTGTCCCGTCATCGAGTATGTAAATGCAATCATATAACATTTCTGGTCTCTAAATGTCTTTTTTCAGCTGCGTCTGGTTGATACTGATCTGCGTAAGTGTGCCGACTCTCCTTACACAAAGTCAGTCCTTTGTTTCGTTGCCTCGAATCCCAGCTTTGTTGCTTTTCGGTAACACAGGATGTGCTGCTGTGTATGAGATGTCTGATGTATTTCTTTTGCCTTTTTGGTTTATTTTGTTTGTTTTTTTTAAATTGTCTTAATATGAATCTACTTAAGAGTTGCACCAAAGCAGTGGTTTCAAACCTAATCTAAGTGATGCTTTCATCCATCAGATTTTAACAAAGCAGTCTCCTGTAGTTATTGTGAGGCTGCAGGTTTATCGTGGCCCTTCTGTGTTTTCGCGTGACTTGCCTTGACATAGTGCCATCTTTGAAGTGATGATGATTACAAGCTGCCTATTGTTGAGCTTTTGTCCTTGGCTTTCTACTAATAGACCCGGGTTTGGGAGCACTGCATCAAATCAACTCCACTACACTATGTGATCGTGTGTCTCTTTTGTGCGAAAGGGGTGTGTGCGACTGCTGACAAGACCGATAAGTTTAGACTTCATCTAAAAGCTGTGAGAACTACTCTCATGCTAACTGTTGCCTAAAGTGGACAAAAAAGGTTTTTTTATACAAAAATAAAAACAATAAAACACTCATTTTAAAAAGGACAAAGTCTTGTGTGCGTTGTTTTGATTTTAGGAGTTAAATCCTTATTTGACATGATTTAAAAATGACCGTCTGCTGCTTTTGACGACCTCTTTCAGTGACCTTGACATGGAATATTATTTTATGCAGCGTATTCACAAATATTCCCATGATCACGAGCCATTTTTGGGATTTTACTGTTTTCAGTGTCATAACAGGAACCACGTTGAATCTGGTTCATTTTCCAGTTTGATGTGAATTTAGAAGGAAATTAAAATGCGTAATTTTATAATAATTAATTCAAAAGGCATGGTTTAATTAATATTTTATTTTTTATACGTTTTGTCACTACATTCATTCATAGAAAGCGGATGCATTTGATTAAGCATCGAGCGAATATCGTCTGTGAAGGGGGAAAATGCGAAGCCTTTGTCCTCATTCAGACACTGGAGGTCGTGACAATGACTGTCTTGGTGGGTGCAGTGCAGCCTCTGGCCACTGGATGGCAGCATAAACTCAGTGCAGTCCCCCTGAACGCCACACGCTGCACGCGGATAACCGTGTCATACACGGGGTTCATTCGCTGCATGTGTAACTCTGAAACCAGAGGCTCTGCAGGCTTAACTACACTTAATTGTCTGGTTAAAATGAATCAGCAGATGTGTTTCTTTAACATACGGGACGCAGGTTTAGGGAAATTACAGAAATTTGTTTCACAACCCAGTTTTCCACTCTCACTGGCTGAATTATCAGTCATTTTCCTGTGTTATCTTACAGCCTATAGGGGGCCTGGGTCGCCTTTCATTGGGAACAACAACTGATTGTGGAAGCCAAAATAGTTGCTCTCTTTTCTCTTCAATGGCAGGAAGTCGCTAGCTCAGGGAAAGTGACACAATGTCTCCCCTCTATTCCCCGCTGACCCGAGCCAGAAGTGGCTTCTTAAGAGCGGCCTTCTGCCAGTGTAACCCGCACAGCTCCGAGGTCTCTGCTCTGGGATGCAGGACGCAGCCTCGCTTCAGCTAGCTTTGCAAACAAGACACTGATAACCCCGGTACAAATAACAGTCACACCAGTGATTGTGAGAATTCCTTTAAGACTGCTATTATCTTAAAGAGAAGAGATTGTATTGCTAATCAACGGACACTAGACAGGGGCTTTTACTGGGCGTGCTGGTCCAGACAAAGATGTTGTTGGGTTGCATTGTGGGAAGTGTAGGAGTCAGTGTTTTGACCGCATGACTCACACAAAAATCACACCTACCCCCGTGTTTTTAATGTGTCTCTTGTGACTTTCCCTAATGTTGCTGCAGCAACACTTAAATGCTGTTGCACCCCTTTGAGCGTGTCCCTCTGCTTGAACTTACCTGATTAAAATTCCCCTTCTCTTCTGTGCCAGTTGCTGTGCGTTCGTGTTTGTATGTGTGCCATTATTCAGTCAGCCAGCGATCAGCGAGTGGGCTCTCGCACGCATAAACAAACACCACAAACATGCAGAAACAAATTACCTCTGGAACCTCTGGAACAATTGTGGCAGCAGTCCACAGCTCAGCGAGCTATTCATCGTCTGCTTAACCTTTCCGGACTCTGACTTGCTATTGTTTTACCTCTCCAATGGCCGGAAGAAGTCAGCCTGGCCTTAAAGTTTCAGGCCTGATGACGGAGCCCATCACGAGCCGGTGGAAAGATTTTGAGAAGACATTAAAAAAACATCAGGACCAGGGGAGAGAACGGCTCCCACAGTCATCTCAGAGCGTGTTGACAGATGTGCAAAATCACCAGCTTTATCTGGGCTTTAATTTAACTGTTGTGACTGGACAGAGCCGCGGAGAGCAACTGGGCATGAGGAGTGACGTATGTGAAATGGAAAGCTGCCACACCACCTCAGTCCAGTCTACTCGTCTGAAAGTGCTGCTCCAGCGCCTGGAAAGAATGCTCCCTCTTTCCCTCCCTCTCCCTGTGACGCCAGCGCTATGGCATCATTAGGCCTTCACCGAAACCAATCCCTTTTAAATGGCACTATTCATAAAACTGGCTGATGGTATTTTCACTAGTCTGCTCCTGCTCCTCACATGCTGGCTGAACTGAGGTGGGAAATCCAGACCCTCCGACACGGAGTTCATTCTGTGTGCTCGGGAGAGAGGATCCAAATATCCTCCTGAAAGCAGGAAGAAGGAAACAATGGCATGGAAAGGTCAGCACACAACGGTGGCTGGCTGCTCAGACTTTCTCTGTGGTCAGTGAAGTCAACGCAGGTACTTTCGCCAGCCACTTTAACAGGTACACCTTCAAAGAGCTGCCCTGATCCTTCATGGCACATGTTCAACAAGGTGCTGGAAGCGTTCCTCAGAGATTATGAGATCCATATTGACGCGATGGGATCAAGCAGCTGCTGTACATTTTTGTTGGCTGCAGAATCAAGATAGGAATCTCCAGTTCCAACACATCACAAAGTTGCTCTTTTGGATTGAGATCTGGTGACTGTGGAGGCCGTTTTTTGGTAAAGTGAACCCGTTGTGGAGTTTGAGGTGATCTGAGCTGTGGGATGTGGTGCGATAGTCTACTGGAGGCGGGCATTAGAAGGTGGATACACTGTCATAAACGGCCTATCTGAACATTGTCGCTGTGGTGTTTAAATGCTCAGGTGGCACCAAAGTGAACCTAGAAAAGATCCCTCCGTCATTACACAACCTCCATCATGCTGTTTACACCTAATTCTGACCATCTGAATGTAACAGGAGACAGAGACGCATCGGTTTTTCAAGTCTTCTACTGTCCGACTGTCTGGCGAGGCGGTGCCATCGTAGCTTCAGTTTCCTGTTGTTAGCTGACAGGAGGGACCCCGTCTTCTGCTGCTGTGTGGATTCAGAGACGCTTCTGTAACCTCAAATGTGAGTTTCTGTTGTCTGTCTGTCCCCTCCTCTCCTCTGACCTCTGCCATCAGCATGCTCTCTGCAAGAAAACTGGGAAAGGCAAGAAATTAAATGGACAATTCTGAGGCGACAGTGGATAAATTCATAAATAAATCAACGTAAATTAGGAAATGAACATTTAAAACACAGTAAGCCTTCTACTGAAGCATGTGTTCAGATGATTCTGGCTTCGACTGACTGATCATCATCTCAACTTGCGGCCAGTGTTGACTTGGTATCGATATGACTGTGTTTCCAGTGGCACTGTGTTTGTGTGAAATATGGCATCGAAACCCAGTGAAAGTGTCAGAAGTCAAACTGTTTGTGGAAGCAGACAAGAGGGGCTTTCTCAGTTTCACATCACGTCTGACGGGTTTGTAAAGGGGCAGTAGGTGAAACGCCAAACCGCTTTGCAGAAACTACATCAGTTGCATTGCATTGCATCCAAAGCGCAGATCAGTCAGATTAAAAGCGACCACATCCTCAAAACACCAGTACATCAAGCTTACTTCCTTGAACGAAAAGGAACTTCATCACACTTTAAGTTAAATTAGTAACTTCCAGCTGAAGAAGGGCATCACGTAGCGCTCTCAGAGGATGGGTGGCAGTTTCTAAGCCACTTCTCAGGAGGGGCAATAAAGCCAAACGCTTGCTGTGGGCTGAGAAATAACATTTTGCAGTGGATGGCTGAAAAACAAAAGTTCTGTTTGATTTATGGCAGGATCAG
Source organism: Datnioides undecimradiatus (assembly GCA_008933995.1). Classification (NCBI taxonomy): domain Eukaryota; kingdom Metazoa; phylum Chordata; class Actinopteri; order Lobotiformes; family Datnioididae; genus Datnioides; species Datnioides undecimradiatus. The sequence continues at coordinate 4,846,905 of WARS01000071.1, read as the reverse complement.
ACGTGTGCAAGGAGACAAACGAGAGAGAGAGAGAGAGAGACTGATACACAGGATATTGAACTGACAGTGAAACATGGGGATGGGAATATTGAGGTCTGTGGGGGTTTTTCCTGCTCTGGTGTCGGACACCTGCACTGAATTGGCTCCAACCTGCACCAGGCAGAATTCTTCAGGGACGTGCTGCAACGTCTGGTCAGCGGAGGAGGATTTACACTGCAGCAGGATAATGAGCCCAAACACAACTTAAAGCTTTGCAGGGACAGCCTAAGGGCTGAGGAGTCCTGACCGTCACAGACTTTCCTCCACAGCCCCGCTGAACATATACGGAGGCGCTATAAGACCGAGAAAGCCGAAAGTCGAAAGTCATCCATCATTAGAGTCCATGTGAGATTGAATGCATGTTGTCGTCAATATGTATTTTTCAAAGATTCAACTCACATTATTGATTAATTTATGCATTTGCAATTTTAAAAATGTAGTACAATTGAAACAAATGCAAAGTCGAAATACGTTGACCAGACCCCACTGTAACTAATTCTTGACCTCTTCATATGACACATGAAGATATGCTACCGCTACAATCTTGTTTTGTGCATGCGGAGCAGAACAAAATCTTGCATATGATTCATTTGTGACCCTGTAGCATTGAATACAGTCCAGATTTGAAATAGGTTTGAATGTGAAACAGCACACCGAAGGTAAAACCAGAAGATTTGCATTGTGTCACAGAGCGCTGGGCACCGGATGGCCACCGGCAGAAAAAAGGGAGCTTGAACAAAAGCGAAACATGGCAGCACGGCGAAGCAGAACCAGAAAAACAGCTGTGTGTCTGCAGCTGTATGAAATATGGTGTGTCTCGCTCTGCCTGCCGGTCCCCAAGGACGTGCTCGTCATCGCTACATCCACGATCTCTAACAACAACGCCGTACACAGTGGAAGTGAAACAAATAGCGTGTAGTTTCTGTTGGTGTGCTGGTTTCTTTGTGTGTGTGTGTGTGTGTGTGTGTTTTTTAATGTTTCATGTTCTTGCTTCCTTTCAGTGCCGTAATAAAAACCATCCCATTAGCTAAGCAACTGGCTGCGTGCCCGGCTTTCCTCGAGGTGGAAGTTTGAATATCTATATGCTTACATAGCCTCTTAACAGCAACCAGTGGGTAACCTCATATGAATGTTTTCTATCTTACCCGTGGACAGAAGTGAGGTGACTTCACATCAGAAGTATCTGGATCTGCAACTCTGCCCTGACCTTCGAGGGTAGAGATACTTTTAATGTATGTGAAAAATAGGCTTTACTGTTAATTTGGTGAAAGGTGTGTGTGTGTCTTTGCTTGGTTCAAGGTCTATTCGTGATTACTCCTCCTTCTCCAAGGTCTGATCTGGCGTCTCCATGGTTACGGCGGACGTCCCAACAGAACAAAAGGTCAGAGAGGTTCAGGGACTGATGGATGAATGATGATATGCCCCCGGCGTGGTAAAATTATGTCGTTACAATAATGTTGTTGCAGTATTACATTACATGACAATGCAGCTCATGCTCATGTCGGTCAGTTGGCTCACCGTATTGATCCTGATTTGAAACGTCTCAGCAACATTAAGCTGGATTGCCAGGACATTTGGAAGAACGTCTTTGCATTTACGGAAAAATGTCTGCACATCGCCCGTGGCCGTGCTCGCATTTGTCTGACACTCTGGCTCGTGATCAAGTACCATTTAAAAACTTGGTTTCCCATCAGCCTCAGCTGTACTTTTGTACTCTTTCTGGCCTCTTGAGAGCAGCAGAAGCAAGCAGCGAACCCGACATTGACATATCTTCATCTTTTATGTTGAAATGGGGGAACTCTCTGTACATTCACCTTCTTTTAGCTCAGTAGACGTACGTTTGTGAGCGGACACCCAAACAATTAGCTGAAACTCTGAAGCTTCATCACCATGAACAACTCCTCCCACGTTATCAGTTGAGGTCGTTATCAGTAAAATATCATTAGCCTAAGGAGCTAATGTTGAATGCTGCCACACTACAATGAGGGGGTAAAAGTGATAACGCTACCTGACAAATAGCATGTTAGCATTTAGCCCAAAACACTCCTTCGGTGTCCTCACAGAGCTGCTAGCGTGAATTTAGACTTTAGCCTTTCGTCTTCCTGCGTCTTTCAAAACATGATCAATGTCTCAAAATGAAAAAGAAAGAACAGAAAAGTGTAAAAAAGCTTTTTCTAACAGTGCTGTTCCAGCGTTTTCTCCGCTCTTGATCCCGATGTTTCGCGTGATCGATAGCATGTTTGCGGGGGTCGGAGTTTGTCTTGTGGAAGTGGTGGGAATGAGAGGTTTATGTGGGGGTTTTTTTTTTTTTTTTTTGCAAATCTGGGAAAGGATGTAAAATCACTTCCTGTGCATGTGCCCTATTCCCTAATGGACAATTAAGTGAATCATGTAAAAGTCCCAGCTTGTGGTAAAACGTCTAACCCCCATCACGGCAGGCAAGTCACTCCTGGACCTTAATTAATACCATATTTCTGCAGGACGTTATGCATTTCTGACTTGCTTGCATAAAACTGGCAATTCCCCGGCAGGGACCGGGCTGAGCCGACACACAATAGTAGCTCAGTTTTCAGTAGCGGCCTTATATATTGATTGTTTTATCCAGATGACCTCATTTCCTGTAGCAAAGGGTTTCGCTGGTCTACCTGTAAAAACATTACCTTGCCCTGTTGTCTCTGCGGGCAAAAGTTTCCAAACTACGGCTACAGCTTCCCCCCCCCTCTCTCATCGCCTTTGGTGTCATGGAAACATGTATGCTGAAGCAGAAGTGTGTGTATGTGTGTTTAGGGATGGGATATTGGAGGGCGGAGGGTGCTTTCCATTCGTGGAATAACCTGAAAGGGCGGCGTTAAAGCAGGAAATGTGCCGCTTAAGGTTAAAGGTGGCTGGCAGCGTTGTGTTCCTTGTAAAAGCAGTAGTTTAGTGAGATATAACAAACTTTTATCTCTTTTAACGCTTCAGTTTGACTAAGAGGACTGCATGCTTTTAAAGGATGTTGCCACATGGTTCCCGCTTGTGATCAGATTTAAAAAATACATAAAATTGTAATTTCACGTATTAAAAATAACTATAAAAACATTTCCCCGGTTCTAAATGTAAATGCAGAAGTGCTATTTTTCACCTGCTGTCTTATTGGTGACAGTGTGCGCTGGGAAACCAGGGCCTGGTCTTAGGTTACTGCTGGGAAAACAGGCGTAGCGTGACTGCAACAGGTGACGGGTTTGATGGAGGGGCTTGTCATAGCACCGCCGCGCTTCATCGCCGTGGAACTGCTGCTGAAAATTAATTACGCATCAGGGATGACTGCAGAGGATTATTTATAGCCTCTCTGTTGGGTTTTAGCGGAAAGGGGATCCCCTTGGAGAAGATGGAAGTATCAGGGGTCTTTTGTCTAAGAATAAACGGCTCTGCTGGACGGGGAGCAACATCCCTCGGACTTGCGGGCTAAACAAAGTTACGTGAGGTCATTCAGAGTTTGGCTCTTTAAAGATCTGCCCTGCATCTGTGAGATGATGTCAAGTTTTAAGTGTTTGCAATCAGTAACACATAACGGATCGGTTCAGCACAATGAACACCAGGTTAAGCTCTCTAATGCCCTGGAATGCTGTACTGACCCTCCTCTCTGGGTAATTTTTAAGTTTCTGTTTCAGATAAATCACTAAAAAAGGAAGCTCGGTGCAAAATAAAGACGAGTGAACAGGAGGAAAACTATGTTTTCGTTGGGCAGGTTTTAAAAATAGCTCTAAGAGACGATGCTACTGTTTGTTGTGTGTGCAGGATTCAGAGATCGGCTCCGGCGTGCGGAGTCACCTGAGCTAAAGAGGGGAGATTATGCAGCAGCAAGAGGGCAGAGTTAGAAGGTCACAACACTGCTGAATGTCAATTTGATCTCCTTCTCCTCCATTTAATGACCAGACGCTCCCAGCTGCTCCCAGAGACGATGTTATGGTTCAGCACTTCCCCGAGACGCGACGGCTTTATTCCCACCGGCCCCTCGGAGTAATCTGGTCACCGGGGATCTACGTTTGTCTGGGTTTTTTAGGGTTAACTGAGACCGACGAGGCGTCCCTGAAAAACATCAGAGGACTCCGCTGTGATCCCAGCTCACTCCCGTGTCAGACAGCATCCTGGGAGCTGATAAAATATTTCAATAGAAACTCAAAACGTCCTCCCTGAGATTAAACTCCAGGGGAGAGAGAGAGAGAGACAGAGAGAGGAAGAGACGGGGAGCTCAGACCGCCATAAATTCTTCGTGGCGTAACGTGAACTGGAGAGCAGCGAGATGGTTAATGATTAGAATATGTCCTGATCCGCCTCATTTCACCCTCTGGTGTTGTTTCCCACAGCCTGCCACTTTTTCCTCGAGGCTGCAGCACTGAAAAGCCATTGCTTGGTGTGGGAACAGAGGCTTAAAATTAGATGCTTGGCCTGATGAAACACTACATTTAGATGTTTGCCTGTGTATATCTGGTGCAGGGGGACTTGGGGAGTGTGTGTTTTGGGTACAGGCTTCTCAGGGATGTGGATGTACTTATTTTATGCTAACTCTTTTCTGAGCAGACGCCATGGCTAACATCCCAGCGCATGAACGATGGGTAATCCCCATATTTCATACCCTTGGCTGAATGTTTTCTTTCCTGCTGCTGTTCCACCATTAAAAGAGCTTTTCCTCCTTAAAGGGCTCGTTTGACCCGTGCCGTAGCCAAAGTGCCTGTTACTGCCACCGATTTTCCCCTGGCATCTATTTGCAAGTGAGCCGTCTCTCTCGCTGTGTTTCGGGTTTGTCACGCATCCCTCCGAGTGCCTGGATCACCCACAGCTGAACTTCACTGGATCGTCAGTGGAGCTATTAATTCTTTTTCTTTATTAGCCTATTTGCGCCCATTTCTGCAACGTTAGCTTGTTTTCCCTCTGTCAATCATTTTTCTGTTACACTTAAATGTGCCTGCAACCTTTCCTTGCTGCACCTTCTTTCCCCTGTTTTGCTCAAGCTTGTTGTTTTACTTCCTGCCCCTCCATATATATCAGGTAGAAGTGGTAACGGCACCATTTTAAAGGGTCGGTTCACCTTTACCATGAAAAAACACGCTTACTCAGGCACCGTCATACCCATGTTTGAAGACTGTTTTGCCACCATCTCTTAGATGCTTCCAATTCAATGGTGATAACAATGCTTGTGTCCTGTCTAACTGAAACACCAGTCACTATGAAAACTGCTGCAGCTAGATGAGACGATGCTGGTTTCTCTGAGATGCAAAGGCAATTCGCTAAATTGCTAATTTGCTAATTTCTTCCTCCAGCCTATATATTAAGCTAAGCTTGCCGCCTGCAGGCTCTATTCTTATATTTAGCATGTAGATGAGAGCGATATCGATTTTCCCCTGTGCAACTCTACAAAACAGAGACAATAATCATAATAACTATCACGTCAAACACTTCTTTTAACAATGTGCTCTCCAGATTATCCAGAACGCCTGGTATAGAGTTTCAGTAAAGACATGTTGATGTTACAGTTCACCCCTATTGTTTTTGGGCTGGAAGCAAAAGTCTGGACGGAGTACATCGATACTGTCAGCGTGGCTAAATATAACTGGAGGTAAATGAGGGAATGTGTTTTGTTTCTTCGGTGAGCCGACCCTCTAAAGAGCACGTCCGCAAAATCATGCATTTATACTCACATACCCACACACACACGCACACACACACACACACACACACACACGTGCGCCCTGTGTTGGGTGTCACCAGATTAGAGGGTTCTGTAGTTTCTCACTGACATCAGACTCTGACCCTGCCCGCCTTTCTTTGCGTTCGGGCTCCTTCATTAGGCTCCTGCAGAGTGTGGCCACTCACCCAGCGAGGGGAGGTCATCTCCTGGCCTTTTACTAATCACAGCCTCCCCCACTGAGCGGCCAGACCCCCTTCGCCGGCAGCTGCAGGTGAATCAACGCACTCTTTGTCGAATCACCTGGGTCTGTTTTCTCCCCTTGAGTCTTTTTTTTTTTTTTCGGTTGCTGATTACGGGGTAGGAGCCAGTGAGTCAGAGAAGTACCTTTGTTGGGTTTGAACTAACAGCTGCTCCTCATTCATTACCTTAATGTTTTCTTTCTGTCTTTGTCATCACGGAGGATTCCTGTAAGGCACCGTCTTGTATTTATGTGGTGATGTATTCTCGCGTGTTCATATTTAAGAGCAATCCTGCAATCCTCTGTCTTTGTCTGCGTAATCCTGGATTTATGCCTCGCTAATTGATGCATGGATCAAACGTTAAGGAAGAAAATAATCATGTGTAGGAGAAGGATACAGAAGGAATGGACAGGGAGGGAAAGAGGGAGGAAGGAGAATGATGAGCGCAGGATTGTGACAGCCAGGTGATATATGGACGTGGAAGGTTTAGAAACCCTCACCATTAAGGCTCGGCTTTAAATCACTGTTGGTGCAGGGTGTGTCCCTGCAGAATAATGGAAGTTAGAGTCACATGCTGTGCTAATGAGGGTGCCCGGTGCCTTAACCCAGCATGGGAGCTGCTGCGTGTGGAGACGGTTTGCGGGAAAACTGAGCTGCAGAGAGAGGAAGTCCACGGGATCTGAGTGGAGGCCGATTCGCTACCAGAAACGCTGAGGAAAATGTTCCACAGCCTTAGAGAGTCAGCGCGAGGAAACTCTGAGGTGGATTTGAGGGAAGTCATGAAAGATGTGTCTTTCATCTGAATGGTTGGGTCATCAAACGCATTCCAGACATTGTTTTTTTTAAGGAATAACATTTTGGGCAATTGACTGATTCGCAGCTATGAAGCTACATGAAGCATCCAGTTATTTTAGATCACAAAGCCTGGAAAAAAGGCGAAAAACAGCTCTCCTGGCTTTTGCTGAAGGAATATGAAGTGTTCCCACCGACAGCACAGAAAACTCACTGAATAATGTTTTATCTGGTTTGTTTGATCTGAACAAAAAGAGCCTTAGAGGTGCTGATAGGCGGATTGAGTTAACGTCATGCAAACACAGCCAGGACAGAGGTTTCTCCATGTTTCCAGTACGCTAAGCTAAGATAACGAGCATCGGGTAACTTCATGTTTATAATGCAGACATGCAGATTATCCACGGTGAAAATAAAAAAAAGTCCACACACGCCGATGAAATCTCAGGTTTTTTGCAATGCAAAGTCTGAGATAACAACAAGGTATGGTAAAATGTGATTTTATAGCAAACAATAAATAGAATTAATTGTTAGGATTCAACCTCAACACCCTGATTGCATAAGTCTGCACGCCCTTTCATGACAGATGCTGGGAACAAAAACTTGCTACTGGTATTTCCATGAAGTATAAGTTGGGTGTGGGTGTGCAGACTTATGCAATGTGGGTGTTGCAATGTTTTTTTAGTTTAAGAGCTCCTAATAATTAACTATTTATAGTTTGTTATAAGATCACATTAAAGAGGTTATTTCTGTCTTCATGTTTCCAAAACCCGCCCTTTCATGAGGGTGTGCAGACCTTTTTTTTGTAACCCAAATTAGCATTTTACCCAAAATGTCAAATAATCCCTTAAAATGAATCGGCCATCTTCCCGTTTTTCAGCAACTGTACATGTAATATATAAAGAATTCCTTTGGAAAAGTGAGATTAGTCTGCGTTTTTACAACAACACTCTTAAGATAAGCTTTATTGCGCTTTTCATATCAGTTTACGTAGCCATTAACATAAATCTGTCCAGGTCTCTTTTATCCCTGAAAAGCAAAATGAAGTCACAGTCTCATGTTGACCAACAGCACTTAATCTTGTTGCCCACAGCGGAAGGTAATCAGGATAATCAACAATCTAGGTTTAATAAAGACTTGAACATAAAACATTCATTTAAATTGTGTCTTAATGGTTCATTTTGTGTTTTGCAGTTGCCGGGGAAATGACATGAAGATGCTTCTTTTTAACCCTGACAAGTTAACTAACAGTGAGTCACCAGGCAGTGAACAAGATGCGAGATGGATGTTACATCAAAGTGGCGCAAAAGTGTGAAACACAGGAAGTAACCCACCCTGACTTTTAGCTTTGCTCTGCTGTTTGTGGCCACACTGCACCCCCTGTGTTTCAACACACTGCTGTTCAGTGCTGTGTCCAGAGCGTTGAGGGCAAATTGGTCAAACTGAGTGAAAGCAGTTGAAGTTGTACGCTCGAGTGCGTCCATACATCCGTTTTCTGCTCCCACTTTATCCCTTTTGGGCCCAGCGGTTGCCACTCTGTTGCTGGACCGACGCATAGAGAAAGACAAACTCATGCACGCTCACATTCAACCCTACGGTCAATTGTTAGTGTTCCCAGTTCACCTATAATGCATGTTATTGAGTGGAGATAACACGGACCCAAAGACCCAGTTGAGATCGCAATCGTGTGTGTGTGTGTGTTTTATTAAAATTATATAGATTATTAACTGTGTCTCTGCAAATTGCTGATTTGCCTGCAAAAACCCCCCCAAACTGTTGCACCCCACAGTCTTCACTATCGCACCTCACTACGAAATGTTCCACCCCGCAGGTTTGCAGGATTGGGGCACAGATAAGATGCACGCTGCGCTGCGCACACATGCACGCTGAACTGGGCTGAGCTGAAACATTTTGCAATGACGTTGCATCGTAGATCACGTCAGTGCATGCGTCACAGGTCAAAAAAAGGAACTGCGATGTAAGCAGATTCACTTTCTTGCTTGGATTTGACGATAAGACCGTTGCCACTCTCATGTCTGCTCTAAAGTTTGGATACTAGCTCGGTGTAAAGTTTACAAAATCTAAAACTCTGCTGTTAACATGCAAAATCTTTTGTTTAGAGATCCTGCCTTGTTACTTTTTCTGTTTTTCCATTTGTTTCCAATCTTTTTTGCAAAGCTAAGCTAACCAGCTCAGCGTCATGTTTACCATAAAACAGAAATGTGACCACAAAAATAAAGTTTTATACTTATTCTGTTATTCACCCTTTTTTTAGCATGTTTGAAAGGCAACCACTGAAAGAGTCAGCAACCTCACACTGATGACATGACTCCAGGTAGTCACTGCATCCGGTCAAGATACGTTTCCATTGCTGAACTGCCTGTAAAACCACAACTTGTTTGTGTTGCATCACTGATACATGCGACTCAGCAGAGTCTCCCCAGTGAACCGGCGTCTGTTGCGCTCGACCCTCAGACACTGGAAGTGAGTAGGAGTGTAGTCACAGACTGAAGGCGCAGACAGAGTTCTGCTTCTGCGTAACATTTCCCCCTTTTAACAATGCCTTCAACTGTGTTATCAACAGACGATCTGAGTGTTAAACTTATAATGTGGTAAATATCGGCGCAGAAAGTGGTGATGTGGTGAATAAAGACACTCCAGATCTCGGTGGCGGGGAACAACTGGCCGTTGTTCTCATGAAGTTTCTGCTCCAGCTTGTCTTGCTTGACTTTCCGTGTGATGTGGGGTGAGAAAGAGGTTGGTGTCAGTTAATCATTGCAAAAAGAAAAAAGAAAAAGACACACATGTTTGTCCTGGCATCACCTCAGATCTGCTCTTACCAAAAGGTACCTTCAGAGAGATGGGAACACCTGGTGGATCGAGGTCAGGGGGACCAGACGGCACCTGTGGAATTCAGCCTCCTCACCTGCCGTCGGGGTGTGGAGCATCCAAACACCTGGATCAAATCTGGACACTGTGTTCTTTCTGTTAGCCTCAAAACGTCTGTCTGGGACTTTATCAGACTGATGTGTTGATAAGTGAAAAAAAAAAATAAAAAAATCCCATCTTCAGAAGCTTCTGCGGATTTGCAGCTGAGCCACGGATCAAAAAGATCTCTAACTGGAAGCACAATGCTTTATAAATTATTTTCAATGTGTTTCAAATCAGCGGATCTCCATTTCACATCTGAGGGCCTCTTGCAGTTCAAAAAGCGAGTAAGGGCTTTGTCCAGCCGTCTACACGCGCTGAATTTACCTCATTCTCCTTTTACTAAGCGTGTGGTGACTTTAATTGGCTGTGGGAGGCTGTGGTAAAAAGACGTAAGGACGCCGCGACATGACTGCTATGGAAATAGCACGTTATGAGCGAAGGGAAAGCCTTACTCATACGGCGCACGCGCGCGGAGAGGTCTCCGGAGCTGTGTCATCAACGTGCAGGACTCTCAGCTGAGAGAATGGACCCTTCCACAGCCAGTAAATGACCCCACCCAGCTGGTCTCTGCTGTCCTCATCCAAAAACCTCCTCTCCCTCCCACCTCTCACTAACATCATCAGCATGGCCCGCACCACAACTGAGAGACATGGAAGCAATTATAGCGGCAGGCACGGGAACATACAGGGTGAAGTCAAATCTGAGCAGCCTAAGAAAATCAAAGCCCTGCCTCTGTGTGAGCATGCCAGGGCGCTAAGCGTTGATTCAGGCTGTCGGGAAGAGCGGCGTTATGAAAAGGACAAGTTTTTATGATGCCTTGTGACAGAAAACGGAGGGTTCGAGCATGCGTCGGCTAAAACGGCAGCGATCTGACAAGTTAAAATCAGTTTACTTGCAACGTTGAGCGCCGCTCAGCTCTTTGTCGGGGCTTTATTTAAGTCAGAGTGATAAAAATAGCCCTGATGATATCACCTGGGTTATCTCAACCTGGGCCCGGAGCCACTTCAAACTTTAAAGTTCAAAGGATGTGGGCGTTCACCGGGCAGGGAGAGGCTAACGGGAGATGCTATCGAGCTGGATCGCGGGGGGTGTTAGATCCAGATTTTTGGTTTGCAGACTAAATATTAGCATATTTCAGCCCTCTGCTGCGTTGATTGTGACCATTTTTTGCTTAAATCTGATCCAAACAAGTCTCCAAACTTTGTAGGAGTACGCTACAAACTTGGATTCCTCCCCTAGAAGCAATATACATGTCCTAAATCAGCAGTGCGATGCTCATATATACTGCATGTGAACTGTTTTTGCTTGTTTCTATAAAATATGCTTTTTCACTCTAATTGATGGGTTGCAATATCCACAGAGCTCACGCTCCTTTAGTGAAGGCTACGACAAGAAAAGCCAATCCCTGCATGTGAGTGAGGAGCGCTCTGTGTGTGTGAAAGGGCTTTTATCATAGTGATGGAGACCGCCTCACTTTGTGTGAGTTTCAGCTCATTGTTTAACACAACTTTACTCTTAAAACACGCCGTGCGCCACCTGCCCAACGCCCGTCGGCAGACAGACGCAGCCCACTACAAGCTGGTGACCAAAGCGAAGCATTGAGCGGCTGCAGAGTCAGATACCTCCCTTTTATCTGGCTACAAAGTGCAATTTCCCTGCTGTCCGGTTTCCAGACGCCGTTTTTCATCGGCGGCTCCTGAAGTGCGGATGCCAGAGCAGCCAATAAAAACCTTTCAAAGCCGTCAGCTGCAACATTCGGAGCACCGTGAAGCAACATCGTAACTTTTACAACAAATTCATGCTACTGAGTGTGGTTAAATCCTGGTGCCAACAGGGTTTGTTAGTCTGCTTCATACTGTTGTGGCTTGAACTGGCTTGAGGGCTTGTAGTACGCTTTGGAAATGAAAAGTTAACTTTTTAGTTGATGGGCTTGAAAATGCAAATGCGGATGATATGGTCTCTGAAAACCCCTTTCTGTCTCCGGATTCACGCCAGCGGCTTCGATTCTCACAACGTCTATGTAATTATTTCGGAGTCCAGATGATAATTTTTTCTCACCGCTTGCTTCTCACAGGCTCGTCTAACATTTCCTCTGATCCTCCCATCATACCAGTGCTCTGTTTTTCCGCCCAGGCAGAGGTCATTATCGTTCACATCACATGGGGTATTACAAGACAACAAGGTGTTTCTTCCAAGAGTGTCCTAACTCCTCCGTGGCCGCGGTTTGGCCAAATCCTGATGAGCTGAGGTGGGTCCGTCCAAAAGAGCTGGACGCGCCCTTGACAGCAGCTCCTAAGGGAGTCCTCCTCTCCTTGTTACCCATGGAAACCAGTTTGTTAATACACACACGTTTACTCAAATGTTCCGGGTTGTCCGTGTCCCCTGGTTGCAGGGGTGGGACAGCAGAGGCGGGGGGGGGGCAGCTGTGGATTAATACGTTATATATCCTGTATGTGCAAAAGGGAACTTTCTGCCTTAACAGCTCCTGTACCTAGGCAGAACGCACGCACGGGCCCGTTCCAGATCGCTAATGGAAACCAGACGCATGGCGCACGAGGAGTGAGGGCTTCACTGCACAGCTCCAGAGGGAAACACTGGGGGAGTGACGGAGCAGAGGAGGTGGGGAGGGAAAGTCAAGCAGGCGAAAAAAGGAAAGACAGAGCGAATCAGGAAGATAACAAACTTTTAACCGTCATTTGCCCTCGGAGCCTGCCTGCGACGGGAGTTAACTCCCTGTTTGTATTTGAGATTTCGCCATGCACTCGCAGGATGAGTACGACTAGCTGATAAGGGGGAAGCCAGCACAGCACTTTACCGAGATAATTCTTTAAAAAACTAAGTATATGTGAGAAAACACTCCACTGCTCCGCGCCGTATTGATTTGGCTTAACGGATAAAGCACCTAACTACAACCACATGCACACACACACACACACAGATAACCACCCAGCTTCTATGCTGAACTCACTGACAGCGCGTTGAAATGCAGCCAGCGGCGTGTTAGATGATAAACACGGAGGGAGAAAATGTGAAAAGTTGAGTATGGCGTAACGGCGTGTTTTCTTTTTTCTGTCTTCATCAGACAAACTATGTCTGAAGTGGGAATAGAGGGGGAAGAACTGGAGCACTTGTGTAATTTGGGACGTTGGGACTTCGGATCAGATGATTCGTCATCATCATCATTTTGTGAATCAGATGTTTTCTCAAGACCACCAGACTTTTTAAACTCCCTAGCCTCCTCTTCCTCTGTCCTCCTCTCCTCCCACCTCCTCTGCTCTCGCCCCCCCCCCCCACTCTCAATTTCACATAAAGCTTCACATCACATTTTGCTATTGTCCTCCCTCTCCCCGCCTGGAGAAGCTCCATGCTGATCATGTGTGAGGCATCCGGCGGCTGAGAACACAGGCTCCACTTCAGCCTTTCTCTCGCCAGTGTGTCAGGTCACGAGCAGGGACAGTGAGTGCTAGTCAGTGGGGAACGCGCTGATAAACGCTACCGAGAAGTGCGCTGCCTTATTTAGAATCGCAGCCGGAACAGGATTTGAGTCACAAGGCATCAGCAGCACAGTCTCTCCCAAGGGAATTCATTAGAGAGGGTGAATCAGCGTTTTGGCACAAACGCTAGGTGTTGGTGTTGATGCTCAGCAGCCTTTGTGTCAGACAGGTACTGCCATGAATGGTCCGTTCCTCCTCGGTGTGAGACATTTAGTCTCCAGGTGGTTGAGATGAGTCAGCGCCCAGAACAGCGCTGTCACTTCCTGATTGAGCCTGGAGCCGGAGACCAAATGCTGACATTTCGTTTTGCTTTAACGTGTAACATAGTGATGCTTTGAGTAAAACCGTGGAGGAGGTGGATACTGACCGTGAAATTTCATTTATTATTAACACTGCCACTTGTAGCTGCTGGTCAAGAGCATCTCATTAGCTGTCTTTGTCAAGGCTTCAAGCAAATGTTTGTAAACTACCAAAATATGTGTGTTTGTGTACTTTATTTATTCATCTTAAAGATAGAAGGAAGATTTTAATTTAAGAAATGATTATTATTATTATTATTAAACATCACGTGTCAGCAGCCAGAGGTTTTCCCGAACTTAACTTTGAAACACAGAATAAACCTAACCAAAGACAGGCGTTATCCAATTAACTTCAAGCCGCTATTATTAATATTATCCATGTATCAAATGACAATGTGAAAGGCATCCACTGCAGTTATGAACATACAGAGTTATCTGTACCCGAATCTGCAGCCTCTGTCGACTATATGGAAGCTTTATATTGAGTTTCAGCTCATTGTTTGGTTATGCGGCCTGCAACTTTACTGTAAAAACACGCTACACACTACCTGCTGTGCACCCAGCAGCAGGCAGACATGAACGTAGTGATGCATGCAGGGGCTAAGGGGTCAGACATTGCCCTCGGGGGTTGGTAGAGACCAAAAAAGAGCTAAAATAAAGTGAACATTTGACTTAAATTCATCAAAACACGACTCCAAATCAATGATACTGTTCCTGTGTAACTGCAGGAGGTGTAAATACTACTTCGCCATATAATCTTAAAAGGTGATAATGCCAGTGAGTTCACAACGTGTTTGAGGCTGTTTCTGCAGGTTGAAGTTTTTCCTAAATGCATCCCAGATGTATGTACGTTAGACGTGGGACGTTTCATGCATGCGTTGCAGGACCTGTGCTCATTACGTTTCCTGTAGGAAACATGTCGCGGACACCTCGGCTGAACAAAAAGTTGAAACTGAAAGAGCCGCGATGCATTTTTGGCTCATCGCAGTGTTTTTTTGTTTGGCTGCATGTGATACAAACACTCAGCCTCCTGTGGTAGTTTTACAGGAAGTTGGCTACTGGCAAGATAATGTTTTCCTGTTGTTGTCCACCTGGGTGTTCCACTATTGGAAATTTGTTTTCGGTGAAACAGGAGGTGAAGCCTGGTCGTTAAAAAATGTATATTTTGTCATTTTCCCCACGGGGGAAGACATCATTGCTGCGCCAGTGTGTAGGTGGTCCTAATCCCTAAGCTGTTTTATATTACATTACCAGTTATGACTGTTATGTGCGGTCAGGAAAATGCATTTTGTCAATGCATTTAATACGATTACAGCAGTTTTACAAAAAATAAAAACAGATTAAAGTAAAGTGGGGTGGCATTTTCGTGTTTTCAGAAGTAAAGCAGCCTCCGAGAGAGTGAGCCTATACGTGGAGATGTCAGGCGCCCTCGGCTCGGCAACATGTGACGCTAAATGAGCCGCTAAAAGAGTCTCCTTTCCTTTGAGGAGCAGGCGATTCATCAGCGGCACCGAAACACAACATTCCTCAAGACAAACGCAGGAAGACTGGGAGTGTTTGACCCCGGTGCATGGCTGTGACAGCGTGGCACCAGCCTAATAATGAAGCGTGTGTTCCCCCCTATAAAACACGGCAAGATCACCCAATCAATGTGAGATCCACAAATTAGGGTTACACAGTGGTTAAACGCATCCAGTCCGCGTCCTTGGGATGTGGGTTTTGGACAAGCCTACCTTAACTGAGCAAAATAAAAGACAAGATGGAAAAACTATTTTTAGTTCGCAGCAGGCTGTTTGAATTATGGATACTTTACAGGCCGGAGAGTAGTCGTACAAGCTGTAGCAGATTCCGTATTAACGACTGTCCCAAAAGCAAAAAGGCCCACTAAAAAAGATTTTCCATGGACATGTCCCAGAGCTCCAGTAGATGCATTAACAATAAAAATACCTGCCTGGGTTGTTTCCAGCTTTAATGCGTTATCGTTTGAACTTCAAACATTTTAAACCACTCGTTCACGTCATGCGTGGTCCAGATCTTAAGGCTTGTATGATCACTGGGCGTGCTAATTCATAAAACAGGTGGAGATCCCAGGTCAGGGATCTCTTTTGGCTCAGGGGCCACATTGAGTTTTCATCATTGTGTGAACTAATATTTACATGGATATATATATATATGTATATGGCTGGTCTTTGCTAATTTGAATGCCAGCAAACAACTTGCCTTCGTGACCCCTGACCCTTGGATGGTAGTTTGTCGGAGAAAAGTGTTTTGCTGAGACTGCAAATTTGCTGCCCACCTCTGAGCGGCAGTTCTTGCGTTGACTGCTTGCTGGCGTAATCAGCATGCTTGGTGGAAAAGTGACGGCTGATGTTGCATTCTTTGAAAACCGCAACGGTTTCATGGCAAATAAGTACAGCACAGCCTTTGAATGTTTAGTTGTCCGTTCCTCGTTAAACGCTCAGCACTCACTGACTTTCCTTTTTTTTGGTCCACCCATCGTTGTAGATGGGTTCAAAGCAGTGGCAAAGTAAAAGTAGAGAGAATAGCCATGACTCCAGCAAAGTCAAGACAATGTGTCAATGCGCCACCAGCTGAAGTCGACTGAAACGCCGGGTATTGCAGGAAAAGGCTAAATGAATGTAGCCTCAACTGTGATTTGGACAATTCTATACAAATATTTGGCGGGCCGGATTAAAAAGCCCAAAGGGCCGTATATGGCCCGGGGGCCGTAGTTTTCCCATGCCCGTCCCAGGTGGATATTTAACATATGAGCCTGTGATGTGTCCGATTTCAAGCGGAGGTATCTGAACCGTAGTAATACTGCTGACCTTGCACCCTTTCATTAGAGAAGACACTTCCTCTTCTTTGCGCTGTTTGCTTGCGTGCGTGCTTCAGTTTGTTTGAGGTGTAACCCGATCCAGGCAGAGGACATGCTACGTGACATGTCCCCTCTAATGCCTTCATCAATCTTGACTCCCACCAAAACAGGGCTGATGTTACCGTGCCAATCACTTCCCAGGACCCTTCAATCTGCGCCTGCACTGGGAGCGACCCTCACTCATATAAGGGAAGGCTGTGAGCTACTTCACCAGCCCACTGTGGGAGCTGACCTCGCTATGACTTGTACATTAGCTTGATGACAGAATACCCTCTGCATGTTGCACCACACCGGCTGATACCACTAATGCACTGATCATAAACCCCTGATGGTTTCTATATAAGGCCGTGCAAGTGTTCATGACACCTCGGTGGTCTGGACAGCATTAACATCAACATTGACTTATAAGGAGGAGCAGGGCAGATCAAGGGGAGTCAGGAGGGGGGGTGCAACACTTTAATGGGCATTGTGACTCACCATCCCAAACATTGTTTTTAATGTTTACAGAAGGTGACACAGCTGAAGTATGGCGCATTCTTTTCGAGACCTCCGCATGGTCCGGCCCGCTATGATGTCCATCGGCACAGTCTGGACAGGACGTAGCACACAATGTAGAGAAGTCTGAGTCACCAGAGCACATGTTTAAAAGCTGAGCGATGTATGGCAAAATGAGTGGTGATGCTGTGACTGATGGCGGGTGTTTTATTTAAGTATTTAAATATTACTGGAAACTGCTGGATACGGTACAACGAAAGTTTAGTGCAGCATTCCTGGTCCTCGGAGGATAGACCCTAATGGGATCAAATGAGTTTACAGAAATATTAGATGTGTTATGATTGAGTGGGTCGCTGTGAAATTAAATACAGACATTCATTTCCCCCTCAGGATGAACTGTAGCTGCTTTGGCGATCCCTGCTTTTCCCCCCTTTAGTGACAATATTTACATTTTCTCTCGTGCTTTGGTTAATGACTAGAAAACCAATGCAGCTACACTTTGCGCTCGGTGCTAATGAGGAAATACGAGCATGCTATGCAGTAAACTAAGATGGAAAACAGGATAAAAATCAGCACATTCATGTTGTCACTGTGAACGTTTTATCGCGCCGATGTCGACATCTGGCTCAAACCTCAGCACAGCCTCGCAGAGCTGCAGATGCTTTATCTTGCTACGAACGGTACAGAGAGCAGCAAAGGTATATAAACATTAGGCAGGTTGTGTTGAGCGGTCCTGCCCCTGCATGACTGCGAGCTCAGTGATAAATGCGAACTTCCACCACAGGAAGGAAGTGACAGCTTGAGAACATCAACCAGAAACATTCAGGAAATTATAGAAATGTGTTACACCCATAGTGGTGGGTTAGATGATACATGGTGATGTGAAATGCAAAGACCAGCCTCCCCAAAACACCTGTTGCTCTGTTGTTAACCCCATACAATCAACCGTCGTTATCGTTCCTTCAGTCTCATCGAGAAGGGCCTCCGTCAGTCGGAGGAAGCGCATGTCGGCGTTTAGCTGATGGTGTTGTGTCTGATGCCCTCAAACATTCGTTATCACAAGATTTCTCAAGTCACAGCACAAGCGGAGCGGCTAAAGACGCTGGAAGGGTGGTGCGCCGTCTTAAATCATACATCTAATACAAATTTGGACTTAAAACGGCAGCGGTTGGTTCTCCGTCATGCCGTATTTGCAGCAACAGCGCATATAAAAAAGGAAAACGTGCACGCTTGTGTCTAAGGATATAACAGGAAACATTATCTATACTTATCTATTTTCACTTTAAGGGCAGTTTGTTTTTGTCATGGGAACCCGGGTGCGACTGTTTCCATGTGCATTGTGTCAAACATGTTTGGCCCAGGGAGTGGGTGTGGGAAAGCAACAGCGGCAAATTGGTGGGAATGTGTGAATGGTTTTACATGTGTGTGTGTGTGTGTGTGTGTGTGTGTGCGTGTTCGGTGTGTGTATATTTGCGTGTGATACAATACCCCGAGGCTCTCCAGCGATCACACTGATTCACTGCCCTCTCCTGCTGTACCCCCCCTGCCAGATACACACATTTTACAGGCGCATTCCTTCGCTCCGAGGCCTGGCGGCGGCCTCAGCGGCGCGCCCGGCCCGATAGCAAAACACAGGAGGGGGGGTCACGGGGGCACGCCATTACTCTGAGAGACAAATAGGCCATCCAAATAAAACATGACACCCTGAACAAGGGACCTGAATGCAGAGCTGGACAACTGGCTGTGCATGCACACGCCTCGTTCAACGTCAGCTTTCAATGCAAACGTTCCTGTTTGCAAGTTTTCGCGACGACCCGGTTTTGGAATCGCACCTGCCGCGGTTTATTTGCTGCTCTTGCATTATCACAACCTGCAGATACCGGCAGGTGTGCTGCAGCGCTGAGTGTTTCGGCATGACGTCAGTTTCATATTTCCTTCCTGTATTTAATTATTATTATTATTAATTATTCTCATAAGCCCATTAACCTTTTACCGCTGCTTGTTGTGCAGGCGGCGGCTTGCGTCTTGTCTTGGCCACTGCACCTCGGTGACCTCTCATTAAATGATGTCAAGCAGTTTACGCCGCCTCTCAAAAAGTTGTGTTTTTAACTAAACAAGTTCGGCGAGCCGGGACGGAGGCTAAACACCGCGTGAAGCACAGCGCTGGCTATAAATGCACCGGGGGTCAGAGTCGCTGTTCGGGGACACTTGTGCATGTTATGGAGTGTAGAATGAGGCTGCTGGTAACGGGACCGTGTCCACCGCCCCACCCCCCGCCCCCAGCAGCTTGCACGCTGCTGCTTTACAGCTCCTCTGCCTTGGACTGATTAGCGGACGTACATAAAAACACAACTGCTCATTTTCTGCCGTTTTGTGGCTGTTTTTAACAAGGCAGCTAAACAATGGACACTGTTTGGATCATCTTGCTTCCCACACACGTCGGCTCAATTTGTCTGGATTGACAGTAAAAGCTCACAAGAGGAAACCATAATGCAGGGGGGGGGCGGGGGGACTTTGCCTTGTAAGGAGCCTCCGGGATGATTTCCCCTTCTAAAACAACCACATGATTCACTCAGCCACCACGTTGCTAAGAGCTTGTGTTGAAAACAATGGACTGTCCGCTCAGCAACACTGGCCGGCCCAGGACTTCCACCCCTGCATGTCAAAGCTGTCAACCAGTAGGCAATGTCTCATACTGCCCGGAGCAATCAGTAACACCTCACCACCCTTCCTCCTGGTACATGGGGAATGTTACAGAGATGAGGGGGAAGCGAAGCGCGTATGTATAGCGTGTGTTTGTGCGTGAGTGAGACACAAAGAGTGGGAGCCGGCCGAAACAGGAAGCCCAGGCAGGCTTTTACATTGAAGGAATTTCCTGCCTGTAAGATGTGTATCTACAGTTAAAGAGAGACAGAGACAAGGAAAGGAGGAGGAGGAAGGAACCTTCGCTCCGTGTGTTTGAAAGACATTTCGAGACAGGTTTCAGGCTTACATCAAGGGCAGGTTGGAAGCCACAGTGGCCCATTCTTCCCAAAGACTTAAGAGATTGAGAGCCGACAGTTCGGAAACCACATTTTCCAGCATTACCTTCAATTTCCCGGCTCAAACAGACTTTTTATCTACAGCCCAATGAATCACGAATCCGAGACATCCGAAAGGAACTGGCAAACTCCTCGGAGGAACAAACAGCCAAGTCAAATCCCCCCGATTGTTGTCGCTGTTGACTCGCATGTGTGTTGCCCGTGGCAGCTTTTATTTGCTGTCTGTTCCCGAGTGGTAAAATGGTGTTTATTCAGCCACTTAAAACACTGACTGCAGCCATCAGGGCGTCTCTCCCCACCCGGGCCCCCGCGGAGCGCATCAGCATCAGCCATCAAAGGAACGAGGGCCGGGGTGGAGGCTGGTGCCTCGGGGGAATTAAGGCAGTTTCGCGGAGGCTGATAGATGCAATGTTTGTTTGCTGACTTTGCATAAGAGGCCACCTTATTTCAGAAATAAACAACTTTACAGATCTGTTTATCTGTGCCACAAAGAGTTGTAACAGGCAAATGAGACACAGCTGCAGGAAACACTGAGTTGACACCTATCTTTTTCTGTGATGAAGATAACCACAGTAAGGGGCCTGCTTCCACTGCTATTAATATATTTGAAAGCATGCGCTCGGACACCAGAGAGGAACAGAGTTAGTGTATGTGTACATATAGTAGTATATATGCAGTATATATGCCTGGCCTTGCAAGAGTGTATATGTGTCAGGTCTATATTTAATACAGTTGGCCAGCTGTGTAGAGTCCCGTGAAATGTTCTCTAAGTGTTTTGCTGCACGTCAGATCTGTTGCCATAGCGGCCAAGTGGTGATGTCAAAGCACAGGCATTGAAATGAAAACCACACCCCCTTTTTTCAACGGAAATCACAGTCAGTCAGGAGCAGGGTGGAAAATACTGTTCAGCTGGCCAGGCCCAATTATGCATCACCGAAAGCAGAACAGACTCTGGCTTCACACAGAAAATATGCGCTTGTAGACGCCGGCTTGTTGGTGAAGTTGCTACTGGATGACACGCAGACAGACGCGTGTGGGGAGCGAGACGTTCGAAGGGAACAGTCTTCCCGTCTCCTGCCAAATCCTGATCCTTTAAGATGTCACACATCAACATTAGACATCCCCATTATCTATTTTTCCAAAGTGTTTGCTTGTGACTAACCTCATACACGAGGTCACGGGACCTCCGGTGGCTTCAGACTTGCGGAGCGTCCACAAACACAGATTAAAGTGCGCGTTGGCGGCAGACGCGCAAACGTCTCCTCATTTCATTTTCAATATGATAGAGCTGCTGAAAACCAAAGCATGACATCAGATGGAAAGTTTGGACGCCAAATCATTTCGAGATGCAGTCTGTCTTTCTGTCAACCACGCCTTGAACTCTGAACCCTCGCCCATCTGCGATCGCATCCCGTGGACCTAAAAACAGAGCGAGAGAATGAGACCCCTCCAGGATTAGGGCTTTGAACCATCAAGTGCCCCCAACAGCTGTTAACCCCCCACCCCTCTAGACACCCCTCTGGATTATTCCCATCAGTCCACGGTCAGACTTCGCTCCCAGCGTCTGGGCGCTTCAGACCGGTTATAAATACGAGCTGCACTTGACAGAGAGTTCATGTTGCTACTGCCAAATTTGGCCCCTGCGTTCAATCCCCGAGGCTTCAAGTGAATCAGCTAAACCAACACTCACTAATTCCAGCCGTCCAGGATTGGTTTTATTAAAGGTCTCATTTCAGCGAGTAGTTGCTTTTCACAGCCTAACCACTTTCCTCGGTCTCGTGTGACCCAGAGGCAGGAGTAGGAAATCTTCCCACACCTCCCTCGAAGACGCATCAGAGGACGTCGCGTCCCCAGAATCAGATCAACGCTGTAATTAGGTAGAAATACATATGGGTCACACATTGAGCTGCAAGGTTGTATGAAAAGGGTATAATTAGTGTAGAGCTGTGTGTAAATAAGTGTTTGGTTTATTATAAGAGTTGGGATGTTTATTTATATATATATATACAGGAGCAGTGGAAGTTTATATGAGCTTAGAATAAAGTAAAAAGAAGCTGGTGCAGAATCTCAAAACCACAAATACAAGAACTTTAATATTATTCATTAAAAGGTCTGCTTTAAAGCTCCAAAAGGGGAAAAACAGTGCTTCATAATGATTTGAATTCCTGACTTATCAGTGAAAAACCTCAAGAGATAACGGTCCACGAGGTTATCTTGTCACGGAGGGCCGAGGCATCCAAACAGGCGATCATATATTAGCTAGAAATGTGAAGTTTCATTGACCTTCCTATCGTCTATCAGGCCGCCTGCTGGCAACTCCAGTCCAGAAAGGTTCAAAACAGCTGTGAGATAAAATCCAAATGAGTATTTTTTTTGACCCATTGTTCTTCTGGTTAATAATCTCAGTGCGGCTGATAAGAAAGTCTCTGAACTTTAAAGCGCCCAAAAACATTTCTGGCACACTGGTAAACTTAACAGAAGATATGTTAGTGGATGAGAAGAGCCCCCACCCACCCACACACCACCCCCTTCCAGTTTTTTTTTTAGGGAATCACTGGCTCCTCCCCTTCCAAACTTTGTCACTGGTGTGGGAACTCCCTGCTCCATGTATCATGAGTAGGTGAGCAGAGGAGGCGTGGGTCTGGAGAGAGGAGCGAGGACGCGCAGAGGAGCTGACGGAGCGCTGATGAGATACTGGCCGGTTAGAGTTACAGGGATGGTGTTTTAGCCTTACTCCACCGCCGTTTTCCAGGTTTTCATCCGCGGACTCGAACGCGCCAAAGACTGGGACAATTTCAAACAAAACTTCAGTGGATTAATTTATTCTTTGAAAAATAAAATAAAATAAAATAAAAATGGGCTTGGAACGATTTCGCGTAAAGACGCCGGGGACAGCAGCCCTCCTCGCCCGCTCGCTCCTTTGTATCACCGGGCTGTTGCTCACTTTTTCTCCGCCTGTCTGCGAGGCGTTCAACTTGGACGTGGAGAAGCCAGCTGTTTACAGCGGACCTGAAGGGAGCTACTTCGGATACGCTGTTGACTTTTATTTGGCTGATTCCTCCAGGTGAGTCTCCAAAACACAAAGACTATCAGTGTGTTCCACTTTCGTTGCAGAGACAGAAGATGATGGTTTTTACTCATTTCTCACAGCAAGCGGGTGCGCAACGCGTGGAACATTTGTTTATGGTTTTTATCTGGGCGCTTAGTTGTACACAAATATGTTTCCGTGCGAACTTTCCATGGGATCGCGCGGCTGCTTTCCCTCTCCCAACCTTGAGAACATTTACAACCCCGCTGTTAAAGTTGCAGGGCGAGTTTCAAACAGAAAACACGGAGTTGATATTGATATTGTTTTGGCTCCGACATTAAATCGGGTTTGTGTAAAAAAAGCCTTTACCGTGATCTCCGGACACACGCTGTATGCGCACACGCCCTCACACAGCTCGGTGTAATTGAATATATTCTGGAAATTGCATTCGTGTTCTCAGTGGCTCCTATGCCAAATGCTAATATAAAAGGAATCATATGTCATCGTATAATAACAGGACCAACCCGGACAACGTCGCCCTCGGACGATCCTAATCTCACCGCCGCGTAAAATGACATTTATTCTGACCTTTCGTCCTTCAAATGCCAGAAAAAAGCCTGTTAACCGCAACCTTAAGCAGTCACCTATTATTGGTCTGAAATGCTTGCTTATAGAGAGGCTTCCTGGCTCAGTGGGGTCGTGATCTCTCGTGACACTCAGGCAAGCGTGTTTGTCTCTGCGTCCTTCCTGCAGAGATTTTTGGTGTCTGTTATTTTGAACTGATGCACACATGCCTGTGGTCAGATCTGATACATCTGTGTGGAATAGTGTGGAACATCCGGGCTGTCCTAAGAGCTTTCTGTCAGCTGAGGATGGAGCACAAAGCGAGGCACGGGTTAATTTAGCTGCTGACAGATCTGCCCTCTCTGTTGTTTCTACCCATCCTCTGCATTTTGGTGAGCCCTGGACCCAACCCTGTAATCGTAATAATCATTAACAAAAGCTTATGCAGCCGCAGTCAAGGTTTCGCTCAGACTTCCTGGCTGAAGTCCGCGTCTGCTGAGCACCAGCAGCGTCTCGGACCACTGTTCAACCAGCCAGCATGCTGGGAATTGAGAGAGGGCTTTGTGCCGAGTGGGCCGCCAGCAGCAGCTCTAGTTTCCCTGTTTCTCCTCCCCACTTCCCTGCACGGCAGACACTCAGACACAGGGAGATTTCCCCTCGCTGCCTCTTAAAAAGCCTGCTGCAGTCGGTTTTCACTGCCTGGGAAGCAGGGGCTTCAGGAGAGCAGTGTGATTTAGGACGTGAAGCCTGAATGCACGGAGCCCTCTGCTCTCTCCGGCATCCCCCTCCTCACTTCCTCCTATGCTGATGTCATTCTGCGGGGCCTTTTTAATTCATCCATCCCGTGGAGCCTTCCCCCACCGTCTAGCCTCTCTCCCCATCATCTCCCCATCATCTCCCCTCATCTCATTAAGTGTGAGACAGAGGAGACGTCATCTTCCCGATGACTTAATCTGAACTTTTCTGCAGTTGAGACGTCGTGCCTATGGAGGAGGAGATGAGACAATGGTTTGTATGTGCGCAGCAGGAATAATGTTTAAGTGTAGCTTCCTACAACGCGGCGCCCTGTAATTTTCCTGTGGATGATAAGTATTCCAAAGGCAAATGTCAAACAAAACAAAGTGCAAGAGTCAGAGCCGTGAGTCAGAGCTTTATCTGCAAGACCACATGTATCTGCCACTTTTCATCTGCAGTTTCTTAGAAGCCAACACATCAAAACATATCAGCAGCCATGGAAGGAGTTTCTGTTATCTCTGGCTTTTTGCCGTCACATCATCATCATCGCCAACACTTTGGAGACACGGGGAGCGGGGGAGTAGCAGGGATCCTGGGGGTTGAGGTCGGCCGAGGGCTGCGGGGACTCTCTTTTTCTCAGGATGAGCTGCCGTTAGCCCGCCTGGCTCCGACCCTTTTATGAGTAAAATTATGGCTTCTTCTCATAAACGTCAACATCACTGGACTGCTAGCAAGGCAAGACCCATGGCAGATGTAGATGCAGATCCAGGGGGGGAGGGAGCCGCTGTCAGACCCACAAAACACAAAGGCTTACTTTCTCCCACTCTGACCCGCATCCTTGACAACCGGTTTATGTACACGGGTCTGTCATGCCCTTCGGCCTGGTGTAATAAAGTTAAGTTTGGACACTGGCAGGCGGCCCACCATGGAAGAACGCCCGAGGATAGAGTCTGTAAACTGCGTGTGACAGCTCTTGTCAGATACACACAGGAAGGGCAAGAGGATATATAGTCTGTCGTTGTGTGTGTGTGTGTGTGTGTGTGTGTGTGTGTGTGTGTTATTTAATGTTGAGTGAAGGTTGACTCCTCACATGCATGCCAGTCCCCACGCACGCCCTCCTCTACATCGTGGGGGGCCGACTCTCTCCTCAAACTCTCAATAATCAAACGACAGGAACAGACTCTTCTTCGGCTTTTTCCAGTGCCAGGCAGGGAGAAGGGAGTGGGAGATCATCACGAGATAGAGGAAGTCAGAGGTCAGGGGCTGTAAATAATAACAGACTTGTCCTGGAGTGTATGAAAGGATGGGGACAGTTCCTGGTGCACGTCGGCAAGTGAATGTTGAGCTATTGAGAAAACACTTTCATTGAAAAGCTGGTGTCCAGTGATGGAGGACGCTCTGATGGAGTGATGCGCTCCAGTCCCGACGTGTGTCTCAGCGACGTGTCGGTGATGTGCATCAGCTCACGGATGCTTTGACCATGACGCACGCAGCCGAGGTCAGCCGGTGCATGTAGGTCACTCTCCTGGAGTTTACCCTCTCAAACAGGGTTAGAGTTGAACCAATATTGACATTGGACCGGGGTCTCTTTTGGCCACTAAAGCGGCGATGTTTTCTCTGTCTACACCGAAGGTTCCTCTCCATATATGATCAGTTTGATTTCTGTTATTGTTTTCATTGGTGTCCTTTTCTGTGGTCCTGTCTCTAAATCAAACCAGTAAGTGTTTGAGCTGCAGGAGCACAGCTTGTATATTTGGCCTGCCAAGCTTTTCTTCATCCAGGTTCTCGTCGTTGCGTGCAGACAATGGGGCCCTTTGTCTTACAGCAGAAATTGTTTACTGTTTTCCATTCGAGGAGTTTTCTCTCTGACTCATTTCTCTCTTAATTTATTCGCCTTCTCAAAAGCTACTTTAATTCTCTGTTGCTGAGCATAAAGTTGCATGCACCTTTTGATAATGAGGCCAGTAGGTTGGGAGCATTAGCGTCTGTTGCTGTAAAGGTCAGTCGGGATATACTTAGCGTGGCTACACTGCAGTCTGTCTCAAACATAAAGTGCCTGTCTAGCTTTTACTGGTCTGTCAGTAAAAGGGGCTTTAAATAATGAGCCCGTGTGTGTGTTTCGCTGGAAAAAGATGTCGGCGTGCACGGTGACGATGTGTTTAAAGGGCTCGTGGACCCCGCTGTCACGTCTGCCGTATTGGGTCGGGAATGCCCCGAGGACATCATGTCTCCACTGGAATGGAGTTTGCCGTTGGTCAGGGTCGTCCTGACTCATACTTCTCTAGATTTAATCTCTTGACTGCCAGCAGGTCTGGTTTGTTTTAACCCCGGGGGCCCTAAGTGACTCACAACTATGGTAACTTGATAAAAGCTATCCTTTATATAGCAATAAGCAAATGACGCCATCGTCCCCTTGTGCACCATGAAACTCTGTTGGCTGAAGTTCAAATTAGCATAAGAACTCATATTCGAGATGGAAACGACGCGTAACCTCTGGCCGTTACGTTCTCTGGATATGTGTGCGCGATTGTGTGCATGCATGTGTGGGTGCAGCCGGGGATGGGGGGTGCACAGACAAAGTGTTTCAACAGCTGCTCCAGCTCCCACCCCCCCCCCCAAATCACCACGTTTAATACAACAGCCTCTCTATCCTGAGGTGAGAGGACTGGACCCCCTGACGTGGGCATTGTGGAGAGGTGTGAACCACCAGCAGTTAAACTCCCCTGCAGGAAGATTTTAGGGCAGTTGTACTGTGAAGGAGGAAGGAGGGGGCATGTGTTGGGGGGTGGGGTGGGGAGGCAACAGCTTGGTATGATAATATGCACAAGCTTGAGCGCAAGTCGGTCTGATTCTAGCGGGATGTTTCAAAGTTCTCACTTGGCACTTGTGAAATGGTTTTTCCGTGGTCGGTGGTTTTGACAAGACAGCTGCTGCTTTGCACACATTAACCGTAAAAGCACCCATAGGCGCGGTAGAAGGTGACAGAACGATCGCAGCACACTGAAAGGCCGGAAGTAAAGACAACAATCGCGGAATCAGTGTCCAATCGGTGTCCGCTTTCTGATTCAGTTACCAGGCTAATAACTCCTGCTCAGCTGCAGAATACATCATCAGGTCTAAACTGTGACCTCAGAATTGCCTTTGGATGTCTGCACATTTTTCTCTGTGGCAGTAAACAACATTGTTTTGCAGCTCTGGCAGTAGAGCAGCTCTTGTCATTTGCAGGCCACCTGTTGCCCGACGCTGTTCTCCCTTTGAGGATATCAAGGAAGCTGTTTTTTTCTGGGGACGGTGCGATCAGATCCTCGACAGAATGGACTGTTTATCTGATCAACACTGGCGTGCGCAGGTTGGAGTCTCGCTGGCTCCTTTTAAATCCATCCTGGGATGTGAAAATAACTATAGATTGTTATAAAAGACCTGCTTTGCTTCAGGCCTTGTAAAGCAACACACAGATCCTTTATCTGCTTTGGCTACTTGCAGTACCATCTGACAGTAGAAACCAAAAAAAAAATGGCTTCAGCACAGCACAGTAGACTCTCTGTAGTCAGCACACGCCATCCCAGCAGGCACTGCTACTCTCATCATCTCATCATCCTCGGGCTCCCGGACAGCGGCACTGACAACATGTGTGTATGTGGCGCGCGAATAGACGATCGTCCATATGGCAGACTCAAAGGACTCAAACAGCTCCTGTCTGGCCTTGGCTCTGAGAGGACGCGAGACTGTTCGTACGGCTCCATGTGGTCTAGAATAAGTCATCACACGCTCCTTGTGTCTGTCATTCAGCTGATCTCACTCTTAAGTGCCCGTGCATGCTTTTGAAAAGTCAATACTGCAGTCTTATGACATCACGCGACTTTTCATTCATTAGCCGAACATGTCAACTGACTGTGCGGCTCCATATTTATACCCTCATTATTGATTTTTTTCATTATGTTGATGGAGCGATGCTTCAGAGCCGGAGGAGTCGAGGCGTTTGTTGTGCTTCGCCGTGCTCTATTTGTCTGCCTCTACGGCGAGAGCGGTGAAGGTCAAGTGGTGCCTCTGGCTCAAATCAGGTCACTGCTTCTGAGTTCCTTCACTGATATGGACCCACTCCAGTGTTTAAGCATGCGTTGATAGCTCAGTATAAACTCTGTGAGCTGACGTCTGAAGCCTGCACCTCCTTTACTTTCCCCCCTTCACCCCTTTTCCTTGCGTGTGCCACAGCGCCAGTTGAGTCGCGTTTATGACTGCAGATGGCGACTGCAGCCGGCAGTGGCATGCTTAACAAATGCGATTGTGATTTTTTTTTTTTTTTTGGTCTCTGTCTAGCTTAAAGTGGTTATAATGGTGTTCAAATGACATCAGCTCTGCAGCTGGGGTGGAAGACAATTAAATGTGGAATGGAGGGAAAAATGTTTGGGCTACGGGGGTGGGTGTGGTGGTGGTGGTGGTGGTGGGGGGTGATAGAGGAATTTGCCCTGCGACAACCTCCTTCTGTAACCTCATCACAGACCTCATTAGCGATGGCTAAGCACAATAGTGTCACATCAGCAAGTTCCAGCGCTCTGCATCACCCCTAATTTCTTAACCCCACATAAAATAGCGGTTGCAGTCTGGCGATTATGGTGTGGCGAGACATTTTTTAGCAGAATCTCCTCTGATTGCGGGAGCTTCAAATGAGACAAACCAAGTCCTCCCTCACAGTGAAGCTGTTGTTTGCACATTCCTCACATGCAGCCCAAGTCACACACAGTAGTTTAATTAATGCTTAATTGTCAGCCGGGTGGTGGAGGTCATTAGCGGCTGCTGTATGGCAGCTGGTCGGGGTTGACTGCGCGAGACGCGGTGAAAGCCGCTGGGGCTGTTTATGCGCCTGCTCCCCCCAGTAAGACATTGCTCAAGTCTCTCTCTCTCTCTCTCTCTTGTGAAATGCGTTTGCTGTTTTTCCACAGCAACATAAAACAGACAAATGAGCAAGTGAGGATTGGTTAAGTTCTCCAGTAGCCAAAACATGTCAGTGAGCAGCACTAAAGACTGGTCCTGGGTTTTCAGTTGTACCCTCCTGAGCATTGCCTGCTGTGATCCCTATTAAACCTGTGATAGTGTTTCTTTTAATCCCCCCGTGAACTCTCTTTTGTCTCGACTCACTTTAGCCACAGCGGCTTGGAAGCAACCCGATGAGTCTGTCCTTCAACTGAACAGCTGAGGATCGCCCGCCCCCCTACCAATTACATATATTTGCATACCCATCCTCGAGAGCCGATCATGCACACCACTTACGTTCACAAAGGAATGCGTAATGAAGCACTCGGCCCACTGCAGTTGCAGCTTTATTAAATGCTAATGTTACAAAAGCTCTACCTTGTGAGCCCACGGCCAGCAGATAAGGTGCAGGGCGGGGAAATGTCGGATTAGGACTAGACTGATCTTGCCAGATAAAGACCCATTAAATGCTAATTCTTCCTCGTTTACAGTACTTTCAGATCACTATCAGTCTGTGTTTGTGTAAATGTGTGTCTGCACATCTGTGTGGGTCTGTGTAAGGTAGTGAAAACTCGTTTCAGCTGCCAACTCGCTTGATTAAAGCTTGTTTTGTTATTTCCTCTATTTTTTCCCTTTGAAAAGTTGCCACGACCAACTACGACTGGACCCTTTTCAGATCTGATTCCACCAAAAGATGCTACGGCTTCCAGTCTACTCGGGCTCATTAGTCTGTGCATTTTCCTGCAGTGGTGTCCTTTACAGCATGCACGTGCTTGCAGGTTTTTGCAAGAGAAACATCAAACCTTTACATCCTTGTTGTCCATTCTTGCAGTTAATCTTTAAAGTTAGCTTTTATTTGCCAAACTCCGGGGTTTAGAGGTGCCGCTGTAGATGCAGTGTACTCGTCAAGAACAGATTAACAGAGTGTGGTCTGCTCGTGTTAAACATTTACTGGCTGCTTGCATAACAGCCAAGGGGAGATCCTCAGCTCTCTCACCGTGAGAATCCCTGACCGACAGGCCTGTGATTTAGATTAATGTACAGGTGGAGCTCTGCTGCTCTTCTGGGATATTCCCGTGTCTGCGTATGTGGTCAAAGACTCTTTCTCTGCTCTCCAAATCGACTGGTTTGTTTCTTTTTCCCTCTTCCAACACAAACCAGGAGTTTCAGCTCCACATTTGGACTTGGCATCGTGCTGTATCTCTTCTGAGGTATTGAGACCGCAGCGACGGTGTGATATTAAACTCATAACTTCTGCTCGGCGGCCTTGCCTTTGTTCGCCCACGGTTGTGTGCTCTCAAAATCAAAGATGCTGAAATGATTTGAGAGCTTTACGCTGACCACCAAACACGCCCTGGCCCACTTCTGGTTTTTTCCACAACCCATAACATTCTGCATTTGTCTTCTGAGGTAACAGATAGGTTCAGTGGGATTAATTATCGTGGATCTCAGGGCCTTGGAATATTGCACAGTTTAAGTGCTTCTTGACTCATGCTGGCCACCCGTCTTCCTCTGGACCCTGCTGAGCAGTTACCCTTAGGGGCAGGATGCTAAGTTTAGCCAAAATGTAAACTATTGGAAGATATTGGTCAGGAAAGGGTGTGCTTTTCCTGTTTTGGAGCCCCCTAGACACTGTCTGGCCTCAATGGTTGCATGCCTTCTTTACCCACATCAATGCCAGCAACTGTGTCTGTGATGCTTGTCGGTTCAAGTGGATCTGCAATGAGGTAATGGCTAAGCCGTCCACTTAAGACACATTATCTACTGGGGGATATTTTTCCAAATGTACCATGCCTAAATCTTGGTATTCTCCATTAACGCATCATCACTCTCTGCTCTTTCTTCTTCTCTTTCATCTCCTGAAGGGCCTATGTTATTAGTCCCTTGCCCACCTGTAACCTTTACTGTCAGTTGAAGTGGTCGGCTGCCCTTCCTGTAGTTGTACAGCGTAGCTCCAAGGACATGGGAGTTTAGTGCCGCAGCTGAAGAAACAAGAGTGTGACTCCACTTAGCCTGTCTGCTTTCTTGTTTTCCTATTGAATCTGCCCCACAGGGATTCACGTGTGACCGTGTGAGTGTTTCTCCTTGTCGGTTTGAGTGAGCTCGCCTGCGTGCATCGCGTATGCACATGTCATGGCAGCATTTACCCCAGGTTGTATGGGATTATGTAAAACAGTGCTGCAACCTGTTAAAATGTTTTGCTTCTGAGTCAGAATACAGCTCGCTAAGCAGTAAAATGTGCGCACTGCTCCATGTTTAAAGCTGTCGGGTGGGAGGTCTGGAATGCAATTTTTAAGTGAGGCCAGGCTAAGAGCTGCAGACTTCTAGCAATGGTTTGGTGAAGACTTTCACATTTATAAGTGTCCCGTGGTTTGGTAAACTTAGAACTTTAGATTCGGTGCAACTTGTCTCATTTTCTGTCTCTCGTTTGCAGCGCGAGTGTGGTGATAGGAGCTCCCAAGGCCAACACAAGGCAGGCGAATGTTACAGAGGGAGGATCCGTCTTCTACTGTCCGTGGGGCCTCAGCCAATCAGATTGCCACACCATTGAGTTCGATACTGAAGGTAAGCGTGATCAAAAAGCTGTTAGTGCTATCAACTCAGCTGTAACTTGGAGTAGAAGACAAACCTTCATCAAATGCTTTTGCAATCTACCTGCATCGCCTGGTTTCTGGAGAAGCGGAGAAACTGGAGGTTGGTGTTTTAACTGTGGAGGTCTGCTGCTCGTATGTACACGTGTGAAGCCATCGGAGCATTTCCTCTCTGCTCCCGCTGTCAGCACCATTTTTGGATCAGGCGTCAGTTTTCCACTCTGCTGAGCTGATGTTGGCTGCGTTGGTTCCTGGACGGGGTGGGGGGGGGGTGATCTTCTTTTTTTCCTGTTTGTGTCCTCACACTGGGGATAAAAAAGGATAATGGGGGTGCAACCCCAGGGTTGTGTTTATGTTGTCTTGCCGCAGGACCTATAGCGAGATAAGCAAGCAATAAACAAACAGGTCGGACAAAGAAATCTCCTGTTTGTTTGACAGGTGAGGCGGACGCCACCGGTCCAGACAAAAGGTACCCAGTTGAGTCAGAGTTAGGTAAAGTGGTTTTGGAGAACAGGAGGAAGTCCATGAGGCTGTCTAATGAATGGACTCGTGTTTCAGTATGTTGACAGAGTACGCTCTCAGCCTGTTTTGGCACAATGTAGCCATGGCGAGGTGAGGATGGGGACAATCAAAGTAAAAAGGCTTCTAGATTGAACATAGAGGGACTGTTACTGCGGCACTTTTGGCTTCTTTCCTGAGAAATCAAAGCTTAGCATCGTAGGCCAAATAAAATTTACTATCCATAATGGACAATAGGGAGACATATTCCACTGAGTGTTTCACAGACCTGGTTTAACAACATTCTTTTATTGGACACCGCTGCTTGGTACCCTTTGCTCCACTACTTTTGCACCGTTTTTCTTGCAACATAAAATGTGTTGCACATCCACTGGTGCTGGCTGGAGGCCATGGTGAGTGATGTCATGCACAAGCAGCGAGGGCCTCGCAGCGACGGTTGGTCCCCCGGGTTGT
Source organism: Datnioides undecimradiatus (assembly GCA_008933995.1). Lineage (NCBI taxonomy): Eukaryota > Metazoa > Chordata > Actinopteri > Lobotiformes > Datnioididae > Datnioides > Datnioides undecimradiatus. The sequence goes on along the minus strand of WARS01000071.1, from coordinate 4,814,171 downwards.
CAGCGAATGTCCTTCATAGTTTTTTAAAAGACGCTTTGAAGGAGCTGATTCGAGTGCCAGAGCCGGGCTCCGAACATCTGGATCGTGGCAGAACATCGTACGGCGGAGGAACGTTCAGTACATGGACATCTGCATGCAAATGGGGCTGTGCCAAACAGCTGCTGCAGTGGATGACATGACGACTGCTGCAAATCATTTACTGTAGCCGCGACTTCGCTTCCTCGCCAGTCCTGATAGTAAAGGTCGTAAAAAAAGACGTTCATTGACTGTGACTGCATGCACAAAATATTTAGGTTTTCTGCCTGTATTCCAAAAAGGAAATTATTACGACTAAGATGTCTACATGGCTGATAAACATCCCGGTTTACATGCCATTGTACATACATACATGATTAAAGTAATGATGTTAATACTTCCCTCTAACGTTCGTTCAACCACCTGCACATGTCCAAACACCTGCTGTTATCCAAGTTTGGTTTGAAAGTAAGTGCGTTACTCCCTCTGACCAGAAACGTGGGATTTTGTTTTGTGCTTGCATCTCCTTCGGCTAGTGAATGTGTTTACGATGCACAGTCAAGAGGCCATTCGTCTCAATCTGTGGCAAAATCCAGTTTGACAAGCATATTTCAAATGCATCGCACCTCATTTCGTAATTTGGAGTATCCGATTGTTGGCAGCAAAGCAAAGCAAAGCTGATGCTTGAACAAAGGACTGCTGCTACATTATATTTTATCTTCGACTGCATTATTGCTAACTAATATATTCCTATAACAAAGTGGTGTCATAGGTCTCCCTGTCTCTTGGTGAGTTTGAGCTCTGACCCACAGGCCACAGACCCTCTTAATTAGCCTAACTAATTGGGTCAAAGTGGCCAAAGCCCCCTCCCCGCCTCTCCTATCCACTTCCTCTTCCATTGAGATAAGAGCCTTTCTATGGATCTGAGAGGAGGAGAGAGGGCATTTGGGAGGGGGTGAGGGGGGCGCATACAGGATGGGAGGTAGGGAGGGAGGGTGAGAAGGCCAGAGGGAGTGAGGGGATGGAGGGAAGAGGGAGAAACCAGAGCCCTGCTCCTGCGCCCTGTCCCCCTCTGTTCTCCTGCTGTCGTTACTCCCACAGGGGGCCGCTGATGTGATGAGTGAATTTAGCCATTTGTCTTCAACCCCACTGACACACACAAAAACACACACACACCTCCCACACACACACACACACACCTCCCACACACACGCACACAATGAGAGGCTCTAGCTCCACTAATGGCTGTCCTCTCACACGCAGTTCAAAGGCGAGAGTGAGTCTATGGATACACTCCAGACCCCCACAGTCCTCCCCTGGCCCCGGGAGTGACCGAGCCGGGCACCGTGTCACATCAGCACGCCGCGCTAACCGGCGCTCCCCGGGGGGACGCTGGGGCTTCGGTCAGACTACATGTTGTTGTTGTGGCCCCTCTCTGGGTTTCCGTCTATCACCACTCTCAATCTCCTCTAGTTTCAATGAAAGCGTTTCATGTGACTCCGGCCGGCTGTCTTCAGTCGCCCCGCAGACAACAAACAGAACTTATCATCGCCGGTTACAGTGACACAGAGCTAATGCTGTAACTAATGCTACCATGTGAGAACTTTACTTAGCCTCTTTTGCCTGTTACATTGATGTGCTTCCTGTCTTTTACAGGGCCGGATAACTGATCGCAGTTATGCTCTATGGGCTACAAGAGGCCTTTTCCTTTGCTCCTTCTTATTGCATTAGTCACTCTGCGACTCCTTCCTCTCCCCGGTGGCTTTGCATTGGCCTTGTCCAAACAAAGACTCCTGAGTTATGAAAATATTAAGAGGGTGTACGCTTTAAGAAAAGGTACCGTGCAGCTAAGGCAGATTAGTTAAAGTAACAAGCTCATAAGATGGTCTTTGAAGTGCGAGTCATGTTATTGCCTCCATGGCTAAAGCACTTCTTTTCACACATAGACTTCTGACCACTTCACACACTGGGGGCAGGGCTGGCTGCTGCAGGCCTGATGAATAACGCCAACAGGAAAGCCCAGTGATGGAGAGTTAACAGAAATACAGTTAGGTTATTAAAAAACTATAATCTCTCTGCTTACCGTCTTGGTGTGGGGAAGCTCTGCTGCCTGAAAGCAAAGGAGAGAAAGGGCTGCATAGACACAGAGACGTGGGCGAGATAGAGTAATAAAAATGAATAGGACGTTGTAGGTGATATTGAAAATGAAAACAGAGAAATGGAGACAGAAGTGTGTGCCTAAACAGAGATGACTGAGAGGTTGCTATGAGGAAGCCGGGCCAGAGTGTGTATGTTTTCCTTGGACCCAAGCCCCTTCGCTGTTTCCACAAAGACACGGAGCAGCTCCAGGCTGCCTGCTTGGCTGGGAGGAAAGACTATGAACGGACAGGCATGGATAGAGACGCACAGCCTGCTCTCTTCACATTCACATCGTCATTCACATCACGATCTCTTGCAGCGTCTATCTATGATGCTCTGCTGTTCTGCAAAATGCATGTGCTTTGACAAAGTTCGCAGGGGAAGTCACTCTGCAGGACTGTAAAGCGTTATGGTGGAGCGGCTCACTGTTGCATTTAGATGTCAACTCTATCATACTCCTTGGATGTGTTGTGATTCGACTTTGTTGCTAAATCAATTTGTTTGCATTTCGATCTCCAGCATTGCAGCGCAGATGCAGCATCTGTCTCCCAATAAAGTTGGGTTTAAACCTGACTCCCCAGACCATCTGTCATGTCACCTGCCACTAGTCAAAGCGTTAGTGTGGGAGATCAGCATTAGTGGACAGGTGGTCAAACAGAGCAAAGGGTCAGTGAGGTTAAGCAAGGCCAGTTCAGTCCAAAACGCAGCCAATCTGAAGGGAACTACCACCTCCTGGACAGAGGCGGAGGGCTAAATGCTACTCTTTCTCAAATTCTCACCCTGATTGTCTTTGCATGAAAAATAGCGTAACTGGAGTCTTAAAACGTGCTTTCTGCCAATTGTCCAGATGTTTCCAAGGGCCTGGGAAGGGGAGTCAGATTTAGGATACTCAGGGTCCGAACTGAAGGAATGCCTGTTTTTGTTATGCTGCTATTAATTACTCACTGTCATTTCTCTGTGTTTTTCCCAGGGGATCGCACTGTCTTGCTAAATGACACAGAACATCAGGTCGATTTCAAGTCCCACCAATGGTTCGGCGCCACTGTGCGTTCTCACGGTGACACAATTCTGGTAAGCGGACCCTGTCGGAGATGAGTTCGGGGGTGGGGCAGTGAGGGGCTTGAGTTTCAGCCTTGCACCACACCACCGGTGCTCTCTGGCATTGTGACTGGGGCTTTTTAGTGAAGCCAGCTCCGGGGATGTGAGAAACTTCAAGTGATGTCTCACTCTGACGTCACGGGGGGAGCCTGGATGTTCTTTGTTAGCGATTTGTCTCTCAGATTACTGTCCATTAAGTTGTTGTCACTGTGGTTCAATTTTCACCTCCGGTGTCGACACACTGCGAAGAAATGTTCTGCGTGGCCCGGGCCTGTGACATCAAAGCGGGCCGCTTCTTGTTTGGTCTGATATTAAGGGTTTGCGACCTGGGTTGAGTTACGTGGCTACCTTGCTCCAGATGTACCGCTGACCTCAGCCCGGGTCTCCTCCAGAGTTCACCGGCGTGTTGTTGCAACTGGAAAAACATCTCCTACCTAAAAGCTCGCCCCATTCATCACCACATCTCCTCCCCACCTCTCTGCACCTCCTCTCTATCCCAGGCCTGCGCCCCCCTGTACTCCTGGCGGACTGAAAAGGATACCCCCCATTCTGACGCCACGGGAACCTGCTACCTCTCAGCCCATAATTTCACCAAATTCGTGGAGTACGCCCCGTGCCGCACTGGTAACAGTCACTTCACAATGATTGTTCGTCATCCATTTATCTGTTGTCCTCTTATGAGATAGATAGAACAGAGAAACCTCTTCGGATTCTATGATTCATTGTATATTATTTGCTGATGCAGCGCTATACCCTTGAAACCGGGATCTTTTGTTTTTTATTAAATTAAATAAATCATGAAACACTTTTCCACTCCTGTGTTTTTCAGAGATCAGTGAAGCGGGTGGGCAAGGTTACTGTCAGGGAGGATTCAGCGCCGACTTCACAACGGTAATGACTACATTCGTATTTGTGAACCGACGGAGGATTTGGGGATTCCCTTTTTCCTTTTCATTGTAGTAATTCACAGGTTTTATCTTTAAGGATGGCAAAGTGGTATTGGGAGGACCAGGCAGCTACTTCTGGCAAGGTATGTAGGGCAAACTATTAAACCAAATCCTTAAAATCAAGCTTCAAACTACTTTCCGAGTTTATTTCAATTTGTCTTCGGTCTTTAGGTCAGGTGATCTCTGCAGCTAAGGAGGACATTATCAAAGCGTACTACCCAGGTTATTTTATGCAGTCCGTGGTGGGCCAGATACAGACCAAACAGGTCCAAGCCAAACACGATGACAGCTACCAAGGTAAGAAAGTCTATTATAATCATGGTGCTTTTAAGACAGCTGCACATTTGCACACATCTTCGTCGGTTTACGAGCTGAGACTCATGTCTGTACTCTAACCTACAGGCTACTCTGTTGCCGCTGGGGAGTTCAGTGGTGATCAGGTAGAAGGTAAGTCAATGGAACTGCGTGCATGTTACCGCAGGGACATGCAACACATAAGTGCAGTGATGTAGCAATGCAAATAATACAGCTAGAGTCAACATGAACTGAGGTTAGCTTCAATATTTTACATGATTATTGAGCTGGAAATGTCTTCATTCTCCGATCCCCCCGCTGGGCTTGACCTGTGCATTTTCCCTCCTAAATCTTCGCTCCGTCTCTCTGTGCACCTCTCAGATTTTGTGGCTGGCGTTCCAAAAGGACTCATGCTTTACGGTTCGGTAAGAAAGCTTAGTCATCACTCTCACTTTGGAGCGTTTTGAATGAGAGGCCTGGGGTTTAGACTTGGGCCCGACACTGGAAAGTAAAAGAAAGAAAAGAGCCTCGGTGATATTGTCACAGTGGGGATTGTGTTTGCAGTGAATTCCACAACGGAGACTGTGCTTACATTAGACCATATAAAACGACGTTCACCATATGTGGCTTCTGTGTTGCAGGTGTCTGTTCTAGACGGTACAGATCTGAAGACGGTGATTAACTACACTGGCGAGCAGGTGAGTCGGAGAGCGCCGAGTCGCCGTCCTCTACAGAAAGCTCCTTCATGCTCCACTTCCTCTGTGTTTTCATTGCTGAGCGCCTCGTGAGAGCTCTTAATTTGTTGAGTCAGTGTAAGCAAAAATAATTTCCTTTGCAGTGTCTCTTTACTAGATTTTGGTCTCTTTCGTGGTTTGCTGTAAAGCTCAATTACTGAGGGGAAAGTGCAGTGGCAATTTGTGCGAATGGTTCTGGGAATAGAGACGCACTGAGCTCGTTTAAACGGTGATGATTGACTCAGCTGAATAAATAAAATCACAAGTGAATTTGCGTACGCCCGAGCAGTCCAGGATGCTTCTGCATTGGCTAAACTTTTTGGATCACGGCAGAAAATCCAGAGAATGAAAGCGACCTGGAAAAGAGACGGCACCAAACGGGGCCGAACCTGTAAAACCAATCAAGCCTTCATGTTTCCTTCAAGTCTCCTTTTTTTATATTTTACTAGTAATGCAGTCTGATGTTTGCAGCGGCCGGACTGTTTTGCATTATCTAAGAAACAAACCAAACCTCTGTGATGCGACAGCGAGATTTTAATGGTCAGAATCATGGAAACACTTTTGTTTACAGATGGGATCATATTTTGGCTATGCAGTGGCAGCGACTGACATAAACAGCGATGGGTAAGTAGTAGCATTGTGTCTGTCTGAATTTTCCCACCCTCCAAATCGTCCTCTGTCTCTTTCGCTCTCTTTCTTTTTAGATAAACTAGATTTGATGCCACCAACAACCCATTACAGGCGTCAATGTGTCTGAGCTTAAATGAGTTGGTGTGATTTTCCTTTCTTGTCTGCAGGATGACCGACCTGCTGGTGGGAGCTCCCATGTTCATGGTCCGAGGCTCCGATGGGCGGCTGGAAGAGATGGGCAAGGTCTATGTTTACCTGCAGCGTGCCCCCCTGAACCTGGAGCCTCGTCTACCTCACCTGACAGGCACACAGGTGTTTGGGAGATTTGGCAGCACCATTACAGCACTGGGAGATCTGAACCAGGATGGTTTCAATGGTGAGAGTGGATATTGTGATAGGCCTCATGGTTTGTTGTTGTTTCTGTATCTTACTGACTACTGGCCATCAGTCATTTGCTACAACCTTGGTATCATGACCAAATACCAGCAAAACCTTAAGACCGGACTAGCTTCAGCTCAAGTTTAAAAGCAAACATTTGCATTTAGCACGGCCGTGCGCAAGTATATCTAACAGATCGGCTGCGGAGGTCTATATTTATTCTTATCATATCAGCTACTGTCAGTCTTCCGTGGCTGCAGTTTCATATTTCTCTTTTGCTGCTTTTGCAGATGTGGCTATCAGCTGTCCTTTTGGAGGGGAGGACCAGCAGGGACTGGTCTACATCTACAATGGGTACTCAGAGGGACTCAGGGAAAAGCCATCTCAGGTGATCACTGGCCAGTGGGCTGCTGGGACTATTCCTGCTAGCTTTGGATTCGCCCTCAGAGGTGCTCAGGACCTGGACATGAACGGATATCCAGGTAAGTGAGTCTGGCAGTATGCAGTTATTATCATTAACACCTTATTACCTTTCTAGTATGTTTTATAATTCTTTTCCTTTTTATTCCTCAGATCTCATAGTTGGTGCCTTTGGTGTTGATAAGGCGGTTCTCTATAGGTATGTTGTTTTGAATTATATTCTGTATGTCATCATGCAGTCCATGTTTTTAAAGGAATACCTCAACATTGTGGAAAATGTGTTTAATCCCTATTTACATTTACAGGAGATATGAAAGTAGAACTAGCAGAAAGTTAGCTTAGCGTAGCAGAACGACTGGAATCAAAGGGCAGCAGCTAGCCTTGCTCTGTTCAAAGCTAGTTTTGATTTTTATGTTTTATCTAGCTTGTTTTTTGTGCAAAGCATGAAAATATTTAGGTTTTTCTGTTCTGTTTGCGCCTTTATGCTAAGCTAAGCTAAACACATCCATAATAGACAGATAAGTGTTGTCTCATTTTACAATTAACTGTCATTTAACGCAAAATCTCAAGCTATTAAAGATTAAATCTTCGGTTACCCACAGATCCCGCCCAATAGTGAACATCAGTGCCTCTCTGGCTGTGTCCCCCACCATGATCAACCCTGAAGAGAAGAACTGCATGGTCACCAACGGAAACACAACCATTCCTGTTTCCTGGTGAGTGTTCAGCGTCCTGTGACTCAGGCTTCTGTCCTGCTCCGTTGGTATTTGTTTGACCCATCTGCAAAAAGATGGGCTTCCCCATTTCCTCCGCATGCATAAACACCGTTACCCTGGCAGGAAGCTCTGATAAGGAAGATCCCTTCCATCAGCAGTCACGGTATTAATATGAACCGAGAGCTGCTCCTTTCCTGACCTATTTTCAAAATGTCTTCATATCACACGGCTTCTGCTGCGGAGCAGAGGAGTAACGTGCTGAATAGCAGCATTGTTGGCCGTTTTTGGCTTCCTCCAAATGTGCACAGGATTCGGTTCCAGAAAAAAGGGGGGAGAGGAAACAGACGACGGTTGCTCGCTGCTCGACATGGTTGACACCGCGCTCACGTGTCTGCTTTCCCCCCCTTTCCAGATCCTGATCCATAAAGGAAACTCTTGTATACACATGTGTCTTGATTACACTACGTTGCCTGGTGATGAGGGTTTTTTTTAGCGGGGGGGGTGAAAGGAGAGCACAAGGCATAATGGGAGGGGAGGGGCTGCAGGGTTTTCGCTGTTGCTTTCAATGAGATATTGTTTGGCGGTGGAACACAGCTGGGAAACATCAGGACACGTAGACTCCCGTGAGCGTGTGCACACAGTCGTGCAGAAACAGCCCGACACGGGAGCGTATACATGAAGTTATTACTACTCACAAGACGTCCTTGTACCCTTTGTGTCTTTCTGTCTTTCACCTCTCGTCCCTTTCCTGTTTCTTTCCAACAGGCTCTCCCATTTTCCTTTCTCGCTTCTTCCAGCTTTTTGCTTTTGCTTTGCGCCTCTCGTGTGGGTTTACTAGTAAAAGGATTGGGGGTTTTGGGGTTGCAGACTTTTGGACAGCAGCAGCGTGTTGTGCGGCTGATGTCATGGGAGAGAGCTACAGGCTTATATAGACAGCCATTGACTGGTCAGCCCTGAAACCCGAGTCGTTGCCCAATTTCACCCTTCTTAACTCTGCAATTCCTTTGTGTGTGTGTGTGTGTGTGTGGGGGGCTGTTGGTGGAAATGGAGACACACCAATTTATCAGCTCGGCTGACGAAAGCGGTCCGATGCCAGTATGTCTCCAAACATTTGGCATTTTTTTCATATTATTCATTGTATTCCCATTACGCCTTGTGCCTTGTAATGTGAGCCATGTAAGGAGCTGACACAGGAGAAGTGGGCCATGGGAGAATGTGGGAGAACAAGCGAGGGCAGCTGAGGTGTCTTCTGTGTGTGTGTGTGTGTGAGTACAGTGTATTTGTACTAAAGTTCTGCCATAAATGAACACACCTCCTTCATCATGTCCCTGTGCCGTCCATCCAAAACAGTGTCAACCTGAGTTTCTGCGTATCTGCCGATGGGAAGCACCTACCAGACGTCCTAGGTGAGCCAGTTTTCCACATCTGCACTTTATTACAAGCAAGGAAACTGTCAAATAGCCACCAGTGGAAATGTTTTAAATCCACAGCAGTCTGTAGGTTAAAGTTTTCTCGCAGGTGATGTAGCTTTTGGGATTTTTTGGGCCAAATGTCTTCTGCGATCCGCCTTTAATGATCACGCCTCTTCCATGCTCACCCGACTTCCCTATCAACCCATAGTTATTATCTCTAATTGCTCCTTCCTTTATATACAAGTTCTCCCTGTGTTGTTAAGTTTAAGTTTCACTGACTATATTGTATATGCGCTTCGGAATATTTATGGAGGTCTTTTTAAAACCTGTCATTACGTGACTCAAGAACATTCATCATACCGTGAATGCTCATTTGTGCGCGTGTTACGTGTTCCAGATTTCCTGGTGGAGGTGCAGCTTGATAGTCATAAGCACAAACAGAAAGGTGCAGTGAAGAGGGCTTTGTTCTTGGATTCCCAGCAGCCCTTGCTCCAGAGGAGTGTGACGGTGCGCCACGGGGAGCGCCTATGCAACCACACCAAGATCTACCTAAGGGTATTTCCTCTTTCTCGCTAATAAAGAAACCTCTGACTGCGATTGTTCGTCCTGTGACTCCAGCCTGTGCAATAGACTCAGAACATGTGAATAAAACAGGCTTTTCTCATAGAAATGTGAAGCAGCAGCTGTGGTTTTACTTTACAGTCATTATTGCAAGGATTCTTAATCTGACAAAAACCCTGGTGTGTGTTTCTTTGACTTCAGGACGAGAAGGACTTCAGGGATAAACTCTCCTCCATTTATGTGGCCTTAAACTTCAGCCTGGATCCAAAAGCTGCAGCTGACTCCCACGGCCTGCGGCCCATCCTCAACTATCAGTCCGCCAACGTAATAGAGCAAAAGGTAACATGCACTCTTCCTCCCCAGTCTTCAAACTAACCCTGCAGTGATCTACACGGCGTCAGTATATAGGTGGAGCAGTGCTCCCTAGTGATGTTAGTAATTCCCAGGGTTAGAGCCGCTCTCTGTGAAATGATGATAACAATATCCGCCACACTGAGTAATCATTCCTCCGTATCACCGGGCAGCTACTCGTTGACTTTCTCCTGTCCCCGATGAAAGACTCAGTCTGTTCTTTTTAATGCAAATTCTGAACTACTCTGCTGGGAAGAGGTCCAGGTGTCTGGAAAGCTGTTTTCAAAATGAAAATGCGAGGCATATGCAGAGTGGAGTGTTTCCCTGTCCCTGCAGGAATTGTTCTCAGCCCGCTTGGCTGCCGTAGGTGACTCGATCCAGAGCTGCAGACGCAGAGAGCGGGGAGATATTTCAGGGTGGGGCACACACAGCCAGGAGAGTTTTACCCATCTGGTTGAAATCTCTTGGCATTTTGCCAGCTTTCCTCTGGCAGTGAGCTGAGTTGGCTCAACATGTGGGCGTCCTTTCAGCTGTGGCGCAGCGTGCACCATATGTGAGTTCAGCAGCAGCCGCCGGAATTGGTGCAATTGGCGTTGTTCGCTCTCTCTAGCCTGACGTGTTTCTATCTTACTCCAGTTGGATCAGGACTCAGCCCTGTCATTGATGTCCTTACTAGATATCAAAGCTGAAGGGCCTCCAACAGATGTGGTCTATTGCTCAACCAAGGCCTTGAGACAAGCCTGAGCTGAAATGTCAACCTTAAACGTGAAAAATCCCTCTTTTTGCCAAACACCCAAAGGGCAAACCTGATCCGATGTGTGTAACGGGGAGTGGGAGTAGCGTCGGCCTGCCAACATATTTCATTAATCTTGCTTTAGACTGTGTGAACGCAGCAGTGTATAAACAGTGAAGGGTGACTATTATACCCCGGCCTTGGCCTTGATCAGACACACGATGCCCTATTGATTCCCACATATGCTTTGAGAGTGTGCGGCGGGCCGAGTTCTTACTCTCGTAAAGCTCGAGTGAGAATGAGAGATGGCTGATGTGCTCGGCGCACTCTCACTCTTTCCTCCTAACGTATTCCACATGTTTCGGTGAAGAGTTATGACACTGCGACGGATCTATTAATTGCCATCGTTCTCAGATCTTGCACAAATGCATAATTTAGCGCAAAGTTAGAGAGGATCCCAGTTTCTGTCACCTGTTTTTATAACTTCAGAATGACTGAAATTGTGCATCAGTGCCCTTATTGTTCTTAAAATAAGTTTGATTAATGGGCTGCACTCATTTTGCCAAGTTAGCGTTTTGATTTCACTGCGCGACGCTTGCCCTCATTATGTCACAAGCTGAGGTTGGTGTCGTTGTTGTTGTTAAACTACAGCGATGGGCCTACAGATGTCGTTTTTCTGCCCCAAACAGACGCACAGACCGGGGTGCACATGTGGCCAAGTTAGCATGGTGGTTACCATGGTGTCCATAATTAGAGCCCCCGGATGGTGTAATGACAAGGGTGGCGCTTGGCTCTCTCTAATCTCCTCCTCCATTTCTATTTATTATCCTCATCGTCACGAGCATCATCGCACTGTCACAGTCGCAGCGGGATGCAATTTAGCGGTCCGCAGGGCTTTCCCTGCCACTGCCCTGCCACACGTTCAGCGGTCGTCCACTTACCCAGCAGTGTTTCTGTTGCTTTGTTGTCTTTCCCTCCACTGTAATCTATGAACCCCCAACTTCTGCTTTCCAGGTCAACAGAGATATCCTATGTCTCATTAAGGCTCCTCCCTCTCCATATGATCATGTACTGCTGTGGTTCGCTGGGTGGTGTAGCGTGTGGTGGACGTGCGGTTTGCCACATGGTGTTGTGATGTGGCATGCTGGTGAGAGCTGGGAGCAGGCAGCTTTGTGCTCCGCTCCGCAGGAGTATCTCCTCTGGCACGGTCTCCAGGCCTGGACTCTTCCTACACTCGTTCATCATTTCCTTCTTCTCTTACGTCGCAAACAGAAAGCGCGTGTGTGTGTGTGTGTGTGTGTGCCGGGACAGCTGGTTCGTAGAGGGGAGTGTGTCTGCGCCTGTCATGACCTCACAGAGTCAGTCATCGTCCCTCTGAGCTACAACATTGTTTTTAACTGTCTGATGTGCAGTGATGATGTCCTGGAGATAAAGGGGGGCTGCAGTGCAGGTGTGTGTGTGTGTGTGTGTGTGTGTGTGTGTGTGTGTGTGTGTGTGTCGGGTGGTGGTCTGAGGCAGGGGTGGAATGTATTAGTCATACCACATGTCGCATCTTGCTACACTGATCCTGTTGTCTCCCTCACACAGATATCTGATTTATCTCGTGTGCCTAATTCGCTTCACGTGCAAAAGAAGTGTGTTTTTAGTCACGTGATCATGGTCCGCAACCTCGTATTAAAACTTTTATCGCCCCCGATGTGTGTCTTTCAGGCTCAGATTCTGCTGGACTGCGGCGAGGACAACATCTGTGTTCCCGACTTGAAGCTGGCAGTCCACGGGTGAGTCTGTTCATTTCCTTTATGTATTTCTAAAAATCCCAGCGCGTATGGATTTCAGGACAGATATCAGATTGTGATGGATATTACATGGTAACAGGGTCACAGACGCTGAACTCTTCACCTCGACTCCGCGAGTGGGACCTTGGATTTGAGCGCTAACGCGTAAATACAGCTGTTTTTGTTGTTGCGCTGCCTTGTTTGGTTTAGCATACCAGAGAGGGCCCGCTAATGGCCACAGCGGTGCAGTAGAGTAGACTGCACCTTCCTCTGAAAACAGGAAGCGGCTCCACTCTACAGGTGCTACGACAAACAGTTAAGGGGAAAGGACTGGAGAGATGAAAGGGATGTGTTTGGGAAGAATGGGAGCTGTGTGCCAGAGTCCCAACCTCGCCTGCTTCTGAAGCTGTCAGGAGCGCTCCGCCTGCCACACGTTGAGTCAAGAAATCTGTTAGCATTTTTCCTCAAAAATAACAGCCTCCTTGATACTCCCTTCTCTGCTCTGTCATTTTGATTTCACATTCCTATATTTATCTACCATCTGCAATGTATGGCTGATCCGTCACATATGGAGCAACCTGCTGTGAGCGTGTTTTTCGGGTGCTGCGCTCCATCCAAGTGCAACCCCAGAAGGGCGGAGAAAAGAAAAAGCATGATTGGCACAATTATGATAATAGCTTGATATTTTTGTCTGGACTGTAGTGAATTAATAAAGCCTATTAGAGAGCTTAGTAGTAGTTAGAGGGGTTGATGGGATGGCCATGATTTAGTGGAATTTAAAGGAAAAACTGTCCATCATTCCTGCAATGTTGTTCCTTCTATTGCGCTGCCAAAGCACATAACCTGTTAGACCGAGGGTCCCCCCGGGGGAAGCTTTAAGGTTTTGAGGAGTTTTCTAATTCTGAGCCTTTGTTTGGTTTAAAAAGTGCAACGCCAGTTAGAATCAGAGCGCGGCTGACTCGCGGGCCGGCAGAGGATCAGCCTCAGAAATCCTCTCTCTCTCTCGCTCTCCTGCGCCGCTTTATGAGAGCAGGCTCTAATTAAAAGCGTCTGTGTGGCCCTCCATATGGAATTTCTCATTGTTCTTCGTAGCGGAGGGAGTGAGAGACGGCAAGGAAGGGGGAGGTGTTTTACAGTCCGACGCCCCGTTATACAGCGTGTATGACTTTATCACCACATCGGAAAAGTGTTAGTTTTCATTAGAGCAACTGCAACTTATTGCCCAGTCCTCTGCCAGCAAGCACAAACAAAGAATGTTTTGCTGCTAACTGTGTAACACAACTTCATCCTGACATTTAACCTGATCATTAACCCTGTTAGTAATCATGTATACTCTTTGCTTGGCTTCTCAGAAACAGGAAGGAAGTCTACCTGGGTGATGACAACTCCCTAACCTTGACTTTCAACGCCAGGAATGAGGGCGAGGGAGGGGCGTACGAGGCAGAGCTGTATGTGGTGCTGCCCCCTGAAGCTGACTACAGCGGCATTGCCCGCAATAATGAGGTGACTAGAAATGAAAACCCACAACTTCCAGCCACTAATATGCCTCTCGGGACTTAGTGACGACATGATTACAGCTGTTGGTCTTTTTCTTGATGACTGTCCTGTGTTGTGGTTTCACCAATCTGTCCTCTGGTTTCTCAGAGCCTGACCCAGCTGACCTGCAGCTATGAGACCGAGAACCAGACCCGGTACCTCAGCTGTGATTTGGGAAACCCAATGAAGTCTGGCACCAGTGTAAGGACACCACCATCCTTATTTATCTCTGTAGTTTCATGCATAACACGTTTTTTTTATGATATTGCTGCATCTGAAGTGTATTTCCAGGAGAAAACAGTTGACACAATATCATATTTTGCTGCACGTTGGTGGAAAAGTTTTATGTCATCCCAAGATTGTAGGTTTAGTCTCAGTGCTGGAAGAGATACAACAACCTGAGTAGTGTCAGGAGGCGATGATATACAATGAATTTGGTCTTTGAGTTTCCTGCAATGCTAAACTGGTGCTGTACAGGCTAGAAATGCTGCACTGATTAAAATAGAGAGGCTTTGTCAAAATGTACAATTTTTATAATTATTGGTCCAATATGAGTCCGGAGAGCTCTGGGTACAATGTGCCATCCCCAGATTGCGCACAGGAAAAGTCGGTACGTGTTAGGAAATGTTGTGACAGGAAGTACCAACTCCATCCATCTGTGTCCTCAGCTCCCTGCTGGGTAGAGTTCCCCTTTTTAATGATGGAGTCACAAGCTGGCATGCTTTTAATAGGTCTGTAGAGGAAGAACTAACTGGAGGAGACAGACAGACTTCTCCATTTTAAAAGCTGTTTGTTGTTTTCTAAGAAGGTCTCAGACTGTAGCTGAATTGATCTGACATTACATCACTCATAAAAAAGTAGTCCCAGAGCGACTCAGACTGGGTTACGCTGACAAAGATGAATTTAATCAAAGATTAGTTCTCATCAAAGTTTAGCAAAACTTGTTTAAATATAATTTAGCCCAGATTTAAGTTTGAACGGAGCATTCAAGTGCAATTAAAGCTAATGTCTGTTTGGCAAATCCAGGATTATTGACGTTAGCTTAAGTAATAAAGAGTTTAATCGCTATGGTGGTGCTAATTTACCCAAAGTGCAATGAAGTAATATGAATAATTTTATGTGTTGTTGTGATAAAGTAAAATACTTTTTTGACAGAGCGTTATTTTGCTAGCTAGCCGGAAAATTAGCCGGTTAGCTAGTTTACGCATGGCAGCTCAGCACAGAAGCTTGACGCCAGACAGTGGAGTCAACCCCACCAAGGGCCACCACGATTTGTACTACAGCTGTATTTCTGTCACTGCCATGTTTGACAGCCAGTCCAATCATTCAGTTTCTTCTCTGAATCAGTATCTTGAGAGAAATTCAGCGGTATCATAAAACTTAACTGGGTTTAGTCTGTCGCGTAACTCTCTTTCAGAAAATCATTTTGCTCAGTGCATCTCAAAAAGTTATTTAATTAACCCTGGTTAACATTTTAAATTTAATTTAATCCACTTTAAGATTAAAACCAAACTTGAGCTTTGAAATAAACTTTCCCGGTTGTAGGCTAGTTTTAATGTCTGGTGCAGTGTAAAAATGTGTTCTTGGTGTACCAGTTGGTATGGATAACAAATGGATGTGAAATTATAAATAAAGAAAGGGTGAAGCGTGTAATGCATCCGCCTGCTGGACAGACGGGACTGACGAACCCAAGAGGATCACATATCTGTCAGAGGATTGGACGAGTTGGGGGTTGAGGGGTATTTTACAGTAGCAACCATAAACAGAGTGAATCAAACTCCCGGAGAGATTCTCTAGTTTCAGCTACTTCTCTGTTATTTGTCATGTGGTTATGGAAAATGTGATGTTTTGTCAATTACATTTGTAACCTCATGACGATGACGTTGCGTCTTCCTCCGCGCAGTTGTGGGCAGGTCTACGCTTCACGGTGCCACGGCTGAAGGACACGCACAAGACCGTTCAGTTTGAGCTGCAGATTCGCAGGTACAACTTGAACTCGTGCAACAATGACGCAAAAAGCTCAATAGAATATGTGCGATTCAGATTCAGTCGTGCTGATTTCCACATCTTTCGAATGATGTCAACTAAGCGGCATCTCTTTCTTCTCCTTTCTGTTTCCACAGTAAAAATGAGAACAATTCCCACAGCGAGGTTGTTCCCTATAAGCTGGAGGTGGTTGTTCAGGCTGATGTCATTCTACAGGGGTCAGTCAAGTGTTATGATACCCTCACTTGAACTTTTTTGGAAGTTTGCTAACCCTCCTTTGCTTCCAGACACACGTCCTGACATCCCTGCTTTTCTTTTCAAGTGTGTCCCGCCCAGATAAGGTCTTCTTCCCGCCGGCTAACTGGAAGGTGACCAAAAGCTACGGGGTGGAGCACGACGTGGGGCCTGCGGTGGAGCACATCTATGAGGTAATCAGCCATGTTCTTAGCTGTGCAGACTCACTGGAGTTGAGCAGATTAGTTTGGAAAGCAGATCCTACCGTTCATAAAGCAAGTCAACTTCCTAGGGCAGCAATGAAGGAAAACCAAAGAAAACATACTCCAGATCACACAGCGTGATTTATTCTCAGGCTGCGCCGATCCATTTTCACTTGGGTGAGATATAACGGTGCTCTACTTATGGTGACCTACTTGTAGATTAAGAAAATATGTCAAATGTGGAAGTTTCAGCTTGCAACCTCGCAGCTAGAACTGTGGTATGAGTTAATCAAGCTTTCTGGTGTTTTACACACTAAAGTTTCCCTTTTCACTACCTTTTTTCCAGCTGGTGAACAACGGTCCCAGTCGGATAAGCCACACCCTGCTTGAGCTGCGCTGCCCCCTCAGTGTCCAGGGTCACAATCTCCTCTACCCCCTGGAGTTCTCCACAGAAGGCCCCATCAATTGCACCGCAGACAAGAACATGAACCACCTCCGCCTCAAAGTAAGCCTCCCCGCGCACCTCTCAGGGTCAAATGAGGCGAAATCAGACGGTGAACGTCTCCCATCGATTTCCCAGTCAGATGTATGATTAACAGTCGGGTCGTCCCGCTGGTTGGCCCACACCCACCTCCTCCTCCCAGCTTCACAGCCCCACCCAGGACACTTACCCCACCACCGCTTTGAAGTTCCAGCTCTTCCCTATGCTCCACACAGCTTGACGAACCACCTCACCCTGCAATACACTCACTGATCTTCGACAACCAGCACCCCCTTTTATACCAAGTTGTAGCTTTCATGGCAGTTGTTTGTGTTTACACTCGAAGCTTGACAGATGTTGAGCAGGGCTGTGAGTGAGTGTCATCCGTCTTTGCTGTGATCTAATGTTTTTTTTTTCCCTTGGTGGATCGCTAAGTAGGGTGTATTTCCACGGGAATCCATGTGAAGCGGAGCTCACATGCTTCTGATTAATGACAAAAAGCCTTGGGGTCATGCTAACATTAGGTCTTATATTGACAGAAAGGGTGGTGTGCCTCCTCTGCCTGATGAGGTCAGTGTCTGTGTTGTCCTAATGGGTGGCGTATTGTGCTCTCTCCGCCTTTAGCTCCAGCACACATCCACAGAACCACCTATCCTGGCACTGAAGGCAAATGAGCACCACGTCGAGAAGAGGGACGTCCACAAGAATCAGCTCGCTCACTTGACCAACCTGGTAAGATGCTTGACGGGACAATTGTCAGGTTCTATAAATACAACGTGTTGTATGCATGGGCGAGCATCACCAAAAGGTGAAGGTCTAATGTAATAGGTGACTTGAAAGTGTAGGAATGGGGAGCTTGAGTTTACAGTTAAGGCTAAACAAGGTTATATAGTTAAGCATTAGGTCAGGACACTGCTTTAAACATTAAAACAAAAGGTTTACACAATATATCCTGCTGCAATATCCTCAAAGAGTTCAGTTTATTCAAAGTGCGGTTATCTGGGGTCCTTATCCTCAGGCAGCGAATTACATATTCTTGATGGAACGTCCACAGTTTGGAAAAGCAACAAGGATGCTGGCACGGAGGCGAGGCCATATACTGCTGTGGACGGGGGTCCACTCAGCGAAGGCTATATTTGGAATATTTTCAGCACTTTAACATGCTATCAGAAAGCCCTTTGCAGCAGGAAACTGAAGCTGTCACGTGCTCTATAAATTGCTGGTGGACTCGCTGGCATAGTGCTCCCTCGGCCGATTAGGTTGTTTGTGGTTTTGTGAGACTTTAGCTCAGATTCACTGAAGTCACAACGGCTACATAACAACAGCTAACTGAGCAGAAACTCTCCTGTTTCATGAGGTGAAACGTTGAGTTGCTGAGTGCTGAGTTGCTGGCGCATTTTAAAAGAGGCGGTCCTTCTTTCAGCTAGTAAATGAAATCACTGCTGTCCTCATCAGCAGGAGTACATTGCTTAGCTTCCTTCACCGACGTTTCCCCCAAACTCGTGTCGTGCTGACGAACATCTGCAAAAACCCTGAACTATCCCTTTAAGTGAAGCGCGCAGGTCTGGATCTATTTTGGTGACACTGGCCCTGATGTTATATGAGGCTCCTGGGATTGGGTAATTAGGTTATGATGTCGTTAAAAGGGAGGGGTCAGAGGGCGCAGGCTTGTCCCGTTGTGGTGATTAACATTAAAGAGCCTTTAGTAGTGGTGGAGGGGTGGAGAGGCTGAGAAGGCATGGGACACGGGAGGCTTTTTGTCAGCGATGCACCGGTTACTTCACAGACAGCTCTCTAATTTTCGGCTCTGGGTGTCGTGAGGCCCCCGGAGCCCCAACACACTGGACCTATTGATCCACCCAGCTGCAGGTAGCTTCTCTCCCTGCCTCCGTCTATGGGTACCTGCCTCCACCAAAGAGGTCTTTGTCCGCGCGCCTGTCGCTCCTAAACGCGCTCGTTTATCAAGCACGGCCAGTGACACGTAGGCATCAATGACCCCATTCTCCTGTTTCCCTTACGTCTGCACTTTTGTTTTTTACGCTTCAGCAGGGCAGACGTCACTTTTCAAAGTGTTTCAGCAATGCTTGGATGAAGCTGTCAGTCTAGGTCATAGTGTGAGATTTCAAGTGGCCCGTCTAGCCTTTGATGACCAGAGCTATGCCAGAAGAACAAAGCACCGCCTTAAATGGCACTCATAAGCAAAAGGCATTTCATAACTGCTTCAGTAATTTTAAAAATATAGGTAGCACTACTCTCATTGTGCTGTATTCATTGATTTAAGATGCTACACAGATGCACAACTGTTAAATTTAGTTTCTAATACACCGCCTGGACCCAACGGCTTAATTAGTGGTTAATAAATAATTTGCCAACGCTCCATTGAGCAGTAAGAAGTGTTTATCGTTTGTTTTTTTCAACTTTTTAATTCAATTATGAACAAAATAATAATAAATGTTTAACATGTGTGACTACAGGCTTGATGGGTCATCAGAAAGTGTGCAACTGTTGTCATTAACTAACATTTATAACCTCGTTATTACCAAATGTTACAAAACACCAGTCGTAAAGGGCAACTTATCAGACCCTGGTCCGGTTTAAACATAAATAAAGATATAAATCAGAAACATCCTCAGATCTGTGACACTAGCACCAGCTGTTCTTTGGCTGATAAACGAATAACTTGAGTGTTTGCGGATTCATTTCCTCTTAATCAACTAAATGATCATTTGAGAAGTTATTACATCCTCTGTTTACAATGTGTCATCCTATGCCGTCCCTGTGTGTCAAGTAGCTGGTTAGTGAGGCCAGGCTGTTATTCTACAAAGCTGTGGGAAAGGCCTCCACGCCCCCTGAGATTCAAATCTCGACCACATAATCCCACCAGGGAGGACATGTGGGTCTGAGGCATCTTTGGCGCTGCTCCATGCTTCATGTCATTTCCACAAACCTTTGTGGCCCAGGTGCCCTGGGGGCATCGCAGAGGTCTGCCAGGAGGAAGTGGACTGATATGCTCCCTGTCTGGCTGAATACCCTCATTAAGTCTGTCTAAGACTGAGCCTAAAGGAACTAGGCGGGTACTGTCTTCTCCTCCTGTGTTTGCCCTGCTCGGTGTAATAAGTAAACTAATGCGCTCCCGCAGGAAACCCGCCGAAACCTCTCTGTCTGGTTGGTGGTCTAGCTGCAGCAGCGGCTCTAAAACACAGCGTGCGCATGTTCTAAAATGTTATACATACCAGGCTGCGTTATGGGGATCTAATTAAGACTGTGTATTCTACAGTGTTGAGAAAAATGGGTTGGTTTTAGTGGTTGGGCAATAATGTGGAGAGTGGCGCATGCTGCATTTTTACTGTCTCATGACATTCCTTCAATCTAATTTGAAGCAGGCGTGGAATAGAGATCATAACATTGGGCTCTTTGTTATATTTATCCGACCTGCAGCATTAGCATGGCTGTTACTCGTCCTCTCCTCTTCTCTTGGTTTTCGCTTTTTTACGCGAGGCTTTCAATATTTGTAGGAGTAATGTTATTTAAATGTTCTCTCTCCACAAGAATGACTATGACGGGACTTAATCAGCGTTTAATTAAAATCCCCTCTCTCTCTGTTTCTGCAGTCTTGTTCCAATGCCGAGTGCTGGGCGCTCCGGTGCAACGTGGGCCTGCTGGAGAAGGGGACCACTGCCATTCTCAAAGTGCGCTCCCGCGTCTGGGCCGAGACCTTCATTGAGGTTTGTCAGAGACTACCCTTACCTTACAAACTGTACATGTACGCTGTACATGAACACGTGCTCCCACTAGATGACAAAGGCATCGCACAGGAAACGGCTGTGCACTATAGATTAGCGTTTTCCCATCGGTGCCTGTGTAGTTTCTCGTGTCAGGCTTTGGCAGGAAGTAAGAAACCATATTTCATTTAAGAAAAAGGACGCAGCATTGGTATTTCAAACCTCAAATCTGCAGCTGGCAAAGATATACAGCTGCAGTAGTCAGTTTCACATGTTTGTTTGTGTTGACTAGGCATCAGCACTGGTTTTGGATCAGGTCTTAAGGCTGCCAGTATGCACAGTCCCACATATTTGCTTCGACAAATGGGACAACAGTTGCTAACTGAGAATCTGAGTTGCAGTCTGGGTGTGCAGGCTGCTTTTTCTACAAGTTAACTTATTTTTGTCAGCCTGCCATGTCTGAGCTATACACTACTTACCACCCCCTGCATGCTGTAACACAAGGCATATGTGTGAATGCATTGAAAATTCATTATCCGGTGTCACAGCGTCTCATAGGAAAGGAATGCTGAGGGAGTTTCTTTGCAAAGAGGCGCACGGTCTTTGTCGCCACCTTGTGTGTAACCACTGGATTGCACGCATTGCTCCGCCACATTTTTAATGCTTGAAATCTTGCTTCCTTCAGAGAGCTTACAAGCAATACGTGCTGGAGTGTCTGGCCAGATACAGTGTGGAGAAGATGCCTTACGTCATCCTGCCCAGACATTATCCCAGTGGACACAAAAAGGTATTTAAAATTCAATTATTGGTCGATTTCTTTCAGGGAACCTTCATGCAGTGGTATCACCTTGATGTTTTTTGTCGCGTTATACTGACAAACCTCTTGCCTTTGTCCTCAGGTGGTGACGCCAGTCGTGTGGAACAAGCCAGATATTGAAAACTCAGTTCCTCTGTGGATCATCATCTTGGCCATTCTGGCTGGTTTGCTGCTTCTGGCTCTACTCATCTACGTCCTATACAAGGTCCGAATAATAGATTTTCACGACTGGTATAACATAAAGAGCAAAATGCATGAATTCAACATGTGCTAATTTCCAATCTCTCCTTATCTGAAATGTTTTATAGTTTGGCTTCTTCAAGCGATCTCTACCTTACGGCACTGCCATGGAGAAGGCGCAGCTCAAACCGCAGCCGGCCTCTGAGGCTTAGATGACGCCCCGAGCGACCAGAACCACAGTACCTGGCCATATGATTGCAACGGAGAAACGCGATGGAACGTGTAGGGCGGATCAGAAACCAGCTGAAGAGTTAAACGAAAGAGAGAGACCACTGGAACTCCACTGTGCTGCACTAGATGAAGACAAATATCCAAAGATCTCCAAGCCAAATGAATGTTTTTTCTTTTTTTTTTTTTCTTTATAATTTATGTCTTGTTTGTTGGCAGGTTGGTATCATTACCAAATGTAACTCTTTCTCAATGCCTCGAGGCTAACATGAGACTGAACAGCAAGAAAGTGACTGCAAAAGACCTTCAGGCTGCCGTCAGCCTGCAGGTGCAGTCTGTTGGGTTTCCTTTTGAGGATTCTCCTGATGGAGACTTCTGTATCACCCCTTTAACTGCCTTGTTTTGGTGCTAATGAGTTCTGTTCATTGCCTTGGACAGGATACGTTCACATGTAGCGTGTGGCAGCCAGGAGCTGTGCAGTATTGTTGAGATGTGTCTTGATCACATGGTTTTATCACACGGTAAACAGGTTTCAGGTTAACCTTGCTATAGCAAAGGCAACATTACCTGCCTAGATGTTGAAGCCTACTTTAAAGCTTAGCTTTTCATCACAAAACTTAAAAAGTCCTGCATCATTTAAAGGTAAACTTGTAAAAGGTGTTTCCCCTCATTCTTGCCTAATGCACGCTGGGATATGCTAGCCCAGCACCCTGCAGCCCTGAACCGGATAAGCGGGCATAGAAAAATGCATGGATGGATGTTTCTCAACTGTTCATGAAATTGATCTCTCTCTGCCTCAGGTTGGTGGACAGCGCTGGGTTGAGTTGTTTTTGCACTCAAAGGAAATCTACTGATATAACTCCGAAGACACCTAAGACTGACTGACTGACCTTCCTTTGAGTTCTGATTTTGACTCCTACTGATCACTTTGTTTTGAATCCTCTTTGTTTCGTGTCCAGAGTTAACAATGCAGGCGTCGCCGTTGTTGTTTAGTCGACTGGGATGGGACTGGAACCACCACAGACCTGTGAAACCTCCGATTAGGCTTAAAGCAGTGTGGTGCTTCTGTCACGAGAAGTGAAAGGTGGCGTCCCCCGAAGGAACATCGAGCTGTCGTTACTCCTGCGCGGTTCGCGTTGGGCCGCGCGCTGGCAGATGACGCGTCGGGGGAAGCCACAGAGTTAACGTCCGTGGCGTTACGACGCCTTGAACCAAAAGACGGGACAATCAGCAATTGTTGTAGCCTTGACAGAGAGTTTTAGTTTGAGAGCAGGCAGGATCATCACTCCTCGAGCGTGAAGGATCCATTTTCAGCTTGCAGTGTGCGCCACTGTGAGATACTGTATTTTTTGTTTTTTCTTGATTGTCTTTTGAGTGAGCCCGTGTTTTAGAGAGAGAAGTCGCCAAAGTCACCCCAGGGCTACAGGGACTGAACCTTAAAATGCTTTGTGTTGGTTTCTTTTCAGTTTGTCTTGTACATAGATTGGGTTTTTTTTTTAATGTGCCGTTAAATGTAAATAATGTGTCATGAGTTGTGCGTGCTTGCATGTATATATGTGTGACTTCACGCGTACATGCATTTGTATGAATGGTGTATTTATGAATGTTTGTTCTGCGTATGAATTACCCCTTCCCACTGCTCAGTCCCGTTTATCACCTCTGTGGCTTGAGATCGCCGAGGTGAAGCCGTTCTGCGTCGCCATTAGTCACGACGCCACGAATACAGACAGCGTTCAGGATGACTTGTTTAACTGCATGGCGGCGATTTAAAGATTGAAAACCTCAGTGGATATAATAAAATGACTAAGGCTGCCGTCCAGATGTTAGCCAACAGGATATCTTGTACCTCTCACAAAGGGATAACAACTAGGCACTGGGAACTAAATGTTGTTTGGAAGTGCAATATTTATATTCACTCTTGTTTTTTTTTTAATATTTCAGTGCTTTCTGTTGTTTTTACGTTTTATTTGTGACTGAGTTGTGATAAACCGGAACTGTTTTTTTTTTTTTTTTTGTATGTGATAAGCACACAGACTAAAAACCTTTTGCGAGGTGCTGGCTTCTCACGTTCACTCGCTTCCTCACCAAGTGTGAAACTCTTCCTCGCTCACCACTTCATCGCCGGACCGCTCTTCTGAACACAAACGCGCACCGGAGTTGAACTCGGGTGTGCCGACACAGTTTGATAATTTACGTGCTCTGGCTCTTGCACCTGTCCAAACACCAACAGTATACTAACCACGTGTTTTACATTTGTTTGCCTCGTCACACTCTGATTTCATATGCCCCCTCTTATTATTGGATGGTGATTTACTCTTTGTCAAACGATCCACAAAACCCCTGTTTGGTAATTGATTTAAAACCTTTTGCGAATTCTTTACTGAACTCGTCTTCCCATTATTTATAATGACAGGGGATCATTTTTTCTACTTCCTCCATGGTCACATCAGGAGAAGGCACTGGGTCTTTTTTCCTTTTTGTTTATTTTTTTAAAAAAATATGTCTTAGCCCATTTTTTTTTAAACTCTCCCGGACTTCCTAAAAGAAGTTGTACATATTTATGACAAGGAGAGTAATACTGAATTCAAATGAAAACTGATTTGTTGTGAATTTCTCTCACCCCATATTGGGGAGAACATTTTCTGTCAGGGGGAAGGATTTGGGGAGGGGGTTCTTTTACCTGTTACGGTTTGTACTTTAAATAAAACATTTCCCTTTTTACACATTCTGGTGGTTTCATTGAACACGCGTAACTGAGAAAATAATTTATTTAGAAAAACAACGTTGTATGAAATTATATGCATGTCGGTCCGTGGCCTTGTTGCCAGAAGTGGCCCGATACAATATATTTGTTTTAACGTGAAAACGCTAGTGCACGAGAAACAGACTGAAAGTGATTAGCTGTGGCAAATAGCAGGACTGCAGTGGATTAACAAAAGGTCTACACACCCATATGAAACTGGAGGTTTCACAGAAATGTTAACCTTGTTCCGTCTCTAAAACAAAAATCCAGAGAAGAATAACTTTAAGGACATTTTGAATATAAAAAATACAATAATGTTTGCTTTAATCAACACAACCTTTCATAATGAGGGCTCTGGCTTTAGGTAAATCATATAAACTTGCCTTCAACACAAGCGATTCCGATTTAAACCAGATTAAAGTGCAGCTGGGAGAGCCGTGGGCCGCAACAAGTTACCAAAGGAACTGATTTAACTGTTCGAATATAGCGCTCAGGAGATTGATTTAAAAGAACGTGGAAAGCTCTGAGCGAACCATGGAGCACTGATCTTCATCAGTAAGAGGAGAGATGTTGCCCCAAAGCTGATTAGAGGACATGGTCAGTCCTTACATACAATAATCATCTCCTGTGTTTTGCATGTTGTGGGGTAGGGGAGCACAAAGAAGCCCATCTGAATTATGCCAAAAGATGCATTCGATGACCCCCAAACACTGTGGGGAAAAATGCGTTCTGATCCGATGAGACAAATACAGCCTATTGTCCAACAGCCACGCTGACTGTGAAGCATGCTGGTACTAACATCATGCTTTAAGCCTGCTTCTCTTTAGCTGGGTCAGAAGCTCTTAGCGGTTAAAAGCTCCAAATATCAAGATGTTGGAACGAGGCTGGCAGTCACATCTTTTCTGTTTTCACATTTTCAAATCTTGCAGTTTCATAAGGGTGTGTAGACTTTTTTTGTTTACATGCACTGTACGTGTTCCTATGGCTCCTTTTGGTGGGACCACCACAAGAGTGATTCTTACACAAACCGCAGTATACAATATGTCACATTGATGAATTTCTACACTGAAGACAGACATGCTCTGTTTTCGGATCAGTTTCCAGTGTGGCCCACGCCGGCGCGCTGTAAGGCTTCGCGGATAAAAAGTGTCCCCTGAGTCCCATGGGGCACGGGGTGGGACTCTGGAGGTCACCGCACAGCATGTGTTTTGACTTTTGATGCCGTGCTGTGCAGAGAGCTTATCCATAAATGTCCGACCTCCTTCGCTCAGAACGAACACACCCAGCAAGTCCACCTCATTTCGGCGAGCGCGGAGTCTTGTCCGGTCTGCTCTCCGGTTCGGTTCCGCGCTACAGTTTCACGTTCAGCCTTTGCGCGTTCACAGGTCGACGCGTTAGCACTCTGTTGTCCTTGACAGCTGTGTGAGTTTGCGCTGGTTGTCGATCACCTTCAGGTTCTGAATGTAGTGCCGGGTGTTGCTGGGACTTCGCAAAGGGAGAGCGTGGTCTGAGTCTGGGCGAGCACAACACACAGCACAGCCAGAATGTTAAACTTAAGGACTAATGGGCAATGAAACACTTGTTGTATATTGCACCTTTAATAGTTCGGTAGGTGTGGCTTACATGTAGATATGCGGATAGCGGGCCCTTCCAGGAACATCCGATCTGCCAGGCCCCTCTGTGGAGATGACGGCACTGCAGAGAGGAGCAAACGTGTCGGGGTATCAGCGGCGTTGCCTCCATCATGCTTCCTGTTTGCCCTCAGCTGGTCTGCCTCCGTGTTTGTGTGTGCGCTCCCTGGGTTGATTCTCACACCTGGAGCCGATCTACTCACTACTCCACTTCCAGGTTGTGCAGTCAACCGTGTTACATTCACACCGCCAATTTCTATGCTAGCTCTTAATTTACTTCCTGTTTTCCGCCTGTGCCTCCTGATCACCATGACAACACCTTAACCTTGTTTGCGGCGCATTCATCTGCTTGCATCCGCCTGCCCACTTCTGTTCTCCAGCCGAGCTGCTGGTTTCAGTCTGCCGCTTCACTCTACCTGCCTTTGCCTCTTTGGTCTTTTCTCTATCTGAGTCCTAAATGCTCTGCGACCACAAACCTACCTGGGTTATGTTTCATTCATAGGCAAAATTAAGGTGTGTGCTGCACCCGAGCCTGCTACTGGTATGACAAGCGTAACTGGATCCCTCACCGTAAGGCTGGCTCCTGCATCCTCGTACAATTTTCACAGTCTTTGCAATCATGCGCTGCGAGAATAGAAAGACAAGGAAACAATTAAAGTCACTTTCATAATGAGGACAAGACTTGCAAGGGGAGCATCGTCACCCAGTGTCTTACCAGTTTCTCGAAGTTGACCAACTTCTCTACACAGTTTGGATTTCCTTCATTGATGAAAGTCATATCTGGGCACAGATGAGGGAGCAGGAGACACGTCAGCGGCTTGAGAATTCATTTACACGACATTCACCTGAAAGGCTTCACGGGCAACACTGCTGATATCTGTTACCTTTGAGCAGCAGAGGCATGAAGGGGATGTAGGGAGGGCCGAGCTTGGCCACAGCCAGCCTGTAGGCCCGGTGGTTGCGTGAGGGATCCTAACAGGCGCAGAGAATAAACAGAACACCACAGTAACACATAATGTTAAAATGACTGCCTTTGAATCTTGAATCAAATATGGAGAGGACAGAACGTTTTGGGACACTTGAAACGTACTGAATGAGAGAACGCATTGTAACTCACCATCAGCCTCTCATAAGCACAGTAAATGCGTTTTGTCTTGCTGGGGATTCGCTGTAACACACAACATCAAGCAAATTGGCGCGTGAGTCATCGCCGGAGTTGTTGTTTGGAAAAATGGTGATGCGACATTTATAACCATTATGAATGTTGCACTCAGCGGCCTCCCACCTCCCAGGTTTTGTAAAGCCTGTGCACTGCGCTGTTGCTCAAACCGAACATCACGGCGAAGAATGAATTGAGATTCTTCTGCTCCTTTAATCTGTAACATGAATAATTAGGCTTTAGAACAAAAGTGCATTTTAATTTGCAGGTTAGCAGGATATAAGATATAACATGTATGTGTGTATATATATGTAAACAAGGCTAAAAGTCTGAAAATACACTAGCAGCGCTGCTTTAAGCTAAATGCTAACACGTTCACAGCATCAGGGTCTGGCATGTTGACCAGACGGTGGCGCTGCATGAGAAGTGAATCACCCAAGTCTCTACAAATACATCCTGCAGGGAAAGTCTGTAACAGGACATGCAGAAGATGTTGAGACACGTCTGGGCCACGGTGGTGAATACGCTGCCCTCAAAACATGGCTGAATTGTTACATAAGTGACACTTACACTGCAGCGATCTTTATGAACTTCTTGAGCAGAATGGCCCGCTTCACCAGGTCCTCGCAGAGGCACAGCTCGGTCACCACCCAGTGCTGCACCTCGTTGAAGCGCCGCACGAAGCGCTCCAGGTTGGCAGTGATGGCGCCCGGGAATTTGTGACGGCCGAACACGTAGTAGACAAGCTCCACCTGCAGAGACGACGAGCCACGACCAGCCAGTGACATTAATTACACGCGCCGTGAAAAGGAAATCTGGAAATCAAAGCCAGGCCAGTTTTACAGGTGACTTGATGAATGTGGCTTGTTTCAGAAACATGTAAAGCATGCGGGAAGCGTTGCAACAGATGACGTGATGGCTGGAGGAGTATCAAGGAGGGTGACTCAGACACATGGTGGTGATACTTGGTGATATGACAGATATATGATCATCGGAGCTCAGCCCGGATCAGACTTTTGAAGTGTCAGTAAACAATTCCGTCTGTGTTTGCTATCAGTCACTTCACATGAGTTACAGTGAGTTACCTCGTGCATGGCAGTGAATAGCTCCCAGTCATACATGGTGAGTTCATTGGCGATGTCTTTAGAGCCCATCTGCTCAAGGATGTCACTTGTTCCTCGTTCTGGACCCTGCTGCTCCTTTAGGGGCATCTAGGGAGGAAGAGACAGAGACGGGGAGCTCTGGTGAATTGTGCTTTTGAGCCAGAAACACCAGACTAATTAATAATGCTAATTAAATTACGTCTGGAGTGACATTTCTTCCCTTATTTGACCAAAAAAAAAAACCTGAAATGCAGAGCTCATTCCTCACCAGTTGTTCCATTTGGCTGCTTGTGCAGATGAACAGTCTCTCGTTGAGTCCCAGCGCTGTGTAGACTGCAGTCGCATCCAGCTTCAGCTGAGCTCGTTCTGTGTGCATTTCATACGTGAAAAATGAGTTTCCGGCAAAATAATCTGACAGAGGATGGAGGAAGACAAAGGCTGGATTGTAAACTGCATTAACGTGCCACTCTGGATGCTTTATTCTAGCAATTTTATGGGAATATGTAACATCCATGCACAAGATGTGTGGTCAGTATCGTGAGTCCCACCTCCCACGGAGTTCATTTTGACCAGGATGTGATCGCCGCCAGGTTTAACAATCGCTGACATCACGTCCTGTACAGACGAGTTCACTGGGAGCATCAGAGTGAGAGGTTTGCTGTCTGGCCTGTAGATCTCATACAGCACTGCACCGACGGGAGGGGACAGAAGCCAAAATGTCAAGATGTGCTGATTGGGTGACGGATGACGTGAGCGGTGATGTGCGGTGACATGTGTTACTCATAACCGACGCCCACAGAAACATGACCTAATCTAAACTCATCTACGCTGCTGCACACTGTACATCAAAACAAGTGAAGCTCGCTGTCGTACATGCGCACAAACACCATCGCTGATTTGACCGATTTGTTTTCCTCCTCACCTTTATCTTGCGCCCTGATTGGTTGCAGCCTCCCCACCGGCTCCTCACAGTTTGAGAACCAATCAAACTGCTGGCTCTGTGGATAGCATCGGAGTGACTCAGCAAGTCAGTGACATTAAACTGACAAATGACTGCAACATGACATTCGGACTGTTTTCTCATTAAAATGTATCTTTTGATATTAATGTTCTGCACCCAGCTGTCATCTGCAAACACGTGAAGTCGCTCACCCTGCTCAGTGACTGATATCCGTTCTCCAATCTGAAACGAGATTAAAAGATGAAAAGCAGTGTGTAGGTAGCACGAGGCCATTTTTATACCTTGAGGAATATTCTAGAAGTAGCAGATGTTATAAGATAATAAAGACAATTTACACTTTAGTCCTCCTCCTTTCCCGAAACTGCTCTTTCAGGATGCTGAAAAGACGATAATCACCAGCCACCTCCTTCTTCAAACTCTGTTTCGGCAAAATTGAAACAGCAGGAACATTGTGATTGATTCTCCTCATCAATTCAAAAGCGAAATAAGCAGGTGATTACATGAAGCCTGCAATCTCACCTCCAGAAAGTCCAAAGCAATGGGGTCCTCTTTCAGCAGAAGGCCGTACAGCGCCACCCACTGGCTGATGAGCTTCACTACCTTCTGCTTTGTTGTGAGGATGTAGGTGGCCTTCTCTTGATCTGAACCCTCAGAGAGCACTGCCTGGTAGGTGCAGTGTGGGTTAAAGGGCATAACATAAAAAAAGCTTTATAAACTATGAATTATAGACAGATAGGAGACCATGTCAACACAACTCCAAGCTAAAGCACCAGGAGTACAGGCTGTACACCACCACTGTGTATTATTATCGATCATCACAGGATATTGGTGCTGCAGTGCTGCACACAGCTGGCTGGAGGGCATGAAGACTTTGTGGGTGAGCAGGAAGTCGCTCACGCAGGGATCTGCAGGGGCGACAAACAGCTCACAGTTAACGAACATGGACTCTGATCGCCGAGGAGCACTCAGTAGGTGAGGAGACGCACGCAGGCTCTCACCTATAGCATCGTTTCCATTAGAGTCCAGCTTAATTGTTTCCAGTAGGTGTTCCAGGATTTTCTCGGGTGTTCCTGACATAACTGTGTACCTGCACAGAGCACGACAGAGAAGAACGACAGAGTTTGTCTACCATTGAAGGAAATCCTTTGTATTAGTCTCCATGCATGCATACTTGCCTGGTAACATAGGTTTTTATTATTATAATTAGCAAAATGCATGCTTGTACACTATGCCAGTGACTAATAATTATGATAATTTCACTAACTGAACATTTAAAGGTAACATCTATTGTGGGACTACAAATAAAGAGTCTTGTCCAGTGGCTCTATGAGCCTGTTTTACCGTGTTAGCATGCTAACATTTGCTAATTAGCCGTAAACACAAACAGCAGGTGCGCTGTGTTTGTTAAGTACACCAACAGATGAAAATGATAATCCCAAACAAAACTCTTTTCCATTATCTTTATTGCTGCTGTGTATGTGTGTGTCGACTGGTGACTTGCACCCAAAAAAGGAAGAACCAGAACGAGGCTTTTGACGTAATCGTCGCATAGTTCGTCCTGCAGACTCCAGCGCTGCTGTTTACAACACTCGACGAGCTGGCACTAACAAATCATGAGTGCTGATCATCTGTTTATCGCTGAACTATAAAACTTTCACCTCCAACACACGCTGTATCCGCAACAAAATTCTTTTATAACTCGATTTTGGGGCTCGTCGCCCAATGGCAGCAGGCCCAAAAGCGTGAAATCAGCTGTAAATCTGGGTCAGGGATGGCTGTGGCATGCGTAGGTTTGCAAGTAAAAGAGAGGTCAACATCATGCGAATTGACTTTTATGTTTGCTAAAACACTTCAAGACTGATATCGAGTCATTCGACACGGCAGGGTTGAAGTCCACTTCTTTCCTGGCTGTCAGATAACAGGCCATTAATAAGATCTTAACCACGCTGGACAAAAAGATCTCCACACACTACACTAACTGTTATGTGATAATATGATCAATGGCTGTGTTAGGCTTACTGATGTGATACAGCATGTGCCCACGCCCAGGTAAAGTGTCTTAATGGCTATAAACCTGCTTGTGAGGTGGCTGCTGGGGTGTGTGCGTCACAGTTTTTCCTCACTTGCAGTTGTTTCCTGCCCCTCCCTGCTCGTCCCAGTCGGTGCTCTTCTCCAACACCAGCACGGTTTTCCCATGCTCCTCAAGTCGCACCGTGTTGGCTTCAACATCCTAAAGGACCGGGGAAACATTACCACTCAAATGCACGTTTAATGTATTTGTGGATCACTGAGAAACAGTAACTCAGACATGCCTTGAGGATGCGTATAAAGTCCTGTTTATCAACGCGGAGGAAATGGCAGTTGTCTTCTCTCAGGATGATGGTGGCGGCACGAGGTGCGTCGTTCAGCAAAGCCAGCTGCCCAAAGTCCTCACCCTCGTGTAGCGTGGTTACCAGGCCCTGTACGCGCACAGCAGTCATTTCAGCGTCGCATTATTATACGTTGCCGCCGGTTCCAAGGCGACAGTGTGTTCCGCAAGTGCCAATTCTGAGATTTACTGTTGTTACTGTTATTATCGCAAACAAGAAAATGGATTTACCTTCCCATGTGTGATCACATTTACAGAGCCTTTCCAGATGATGTACCAAGAAGTGCCTTTGTCCCCCTGACTGAACACTGCATCGCACACAAAAAAAAGGGACAGTCTGCATGAACATACACAGCCTCTACACGTCTCTCTGTGAATAACCATCATAACTGCATGAAGATCACGTTTATGGCCACATCTATACATGCATTATGTATGCGCGACTTCCATATTCAGGACTAGATGGAGGACTGGATCGAGAGATGGCACGAGCTTAAAACACATACGCTGATTGCCTTCGCTGAAGTAATGAATCAATCATGACCCAGAGGTGTTCAAATAGTCCCCATGGTGTACGTGGTTTGGCAGAGAATACTGGTTGAAAGGTGTGTTGTGCAGAAGAGGGTTTTAGTGCACCAGAGCTGTCACACTCACAGACTGTTCCGGCCTTGGCGTGTGATTCGAAGACCAGCACCGCTGCCAGCTCTTTACGCACCTGCAGGCGGGACAGGGACGAGAAGTTAGACTGAACCGCATGGGTGGAAGTGCTCTCTGGTCAAAGATGGATGCATCGTTTGGTTGATTAACCACAAATGAACAAAAACAGTAGGAATATTATGGAGAAACTGTTGTTTTAAGTGTTTGACAAGAGTTTTCTTTATTTTGTATACAATGTCAGTAACCTACAATAACCTACATGATGCTGCGATCACAAAAATAAATATAAATGTATAGTAGCTATAATCAGGAGGACGCCGATGATAAGAGCAGGCGGTAATAGGGACTGACTGAGGTGGAGAGGTGAGCTGCAGCCTTGACGTGAAGCAGCTCCTCGTAGATGACCTCCAGGTCCTCGGCGCTCCTCTGGCTGGGGCTAAACACACGGAGGTGGAGACAACAGGTGTCATTAACCACAGATGCAAAGGTGCAAGCGTTTGTCAAACGTTGCGCGGACTTTCATATCGCCAATTAGGCAATGCTACATACTCAACAGGTTTAAGTGCATCATGTAAAGGCTCAGCATACTGACCACTTGCGCAGAATCATAGTGAGCAGAGCATCGGGGCCCAGCTGAGACAGCAGCGACAGGCCCTCCTGCAGCTCGTCCTCCGAGTCCCTCTCGTTCGCGGCTTGGTTCAGGCCACACTCGGAGACCTGGAAGCGGTAGAACTGGGTGTCCTTGTCAAGGAAGTTCAGCTCATGTTTCACTGGATGGAGGCAAAACACAGAGGAGGGGAAACATTAATGAGAGCCAGACGGAGAGAGCGGACCTTTAGAGATACGGTGATTACATAAAAATGAGCTGGTGAGACACAGAAGGGTTTAAAAAAAGGAAATAATGAGTATAAATGTTGACCTTAAGGGGGATTTAGTTGCCGTGTAGTAACTTTAGAAACCTCTAGAATGTCAAGATACATGGAAATAAGTGCAAATCTATTCCAAATGATCCCCTTCCTTTGATGACGAAGCGTTTATGCCCTGATTGGAGTGGTCTCTTCCGGGAAGACAGTGCCCCGTCCGAACTGCACAAGCACTTTGCGAAACACTTGACTGAGTGTAAAGCATACGCCCTGGCAGGCTCAGCCACCAGATTTCAAGCCGCTCGAGCACTTCTGGGAAATTTCTCTAGTGCAGGCTGAGACATTATACTCAGAATATATTAAAAATACCAGAACTTGACTACATAATCCGTAACCTTGAGGTTCCTGTTAGAGTTTTGGGCTTGGTACAGTGCAACCGGCAGTGTAAGGTGCCCTGAGAAACCGCTTTTTTCCGTGAAGGTGCAGTACTTTACCTGCAGAACGCAAATTGAATCCAGAATGGGAACATTTTAAACTATTATGTCTTGTGCCTTGTGCATTTCTTTTGCAGTTTTGCGATTTTAAACGTACGTGTGCACTGCTGAGTTTGTGTAGTTTGTACTTGCATTGCCATTTAGCTTTCGGTGTGCGGCATCGGAGCGTGGTACATAAACTGGATCTGCACTCTTCTTACCATGAACAAGGATTCCTTCGTCCACCAGGACCTGCCACATCCCGACAGCCTGGCTCCTCCACTGCAGGCATTCGTTTTGTTTCATCAGCCAATCGACAAGTTCCTTACCGGAGCAACACTGTCTGCGGGAGAGATTCAACATGTAAATGTGCATGTCATTTGCAGAGACCGTCACATTTTTAACTCGTGGGACCCTCCACCAGCGCGGGTACCTGTATGTTTTGAGGTGATGCTTTCTATCTCGGATCATGCCGGGGTTCCTCTCGATCATGACGCTGTACACCGATCTCGCCGCCTTCACGACGCGATCTGAAAGAAACTTAACAAGGATAAAGCAAAGCGATTAGCGTCTCCCTCCTGGAGATATTATCGTGAGCTGTGTTCCCTTTTTACAACGTGATGAAAGAGGCTGAGAAAGAGAGGGCCGTGTACATAAAAAGAGGAGGATGTGTAACACAGGCGGTCTTGTTTACTGAAACACACGACTTGCGAGTTGGCGGCAGACAGGCGTTAGCAAAAGAAACAAGTGTGCATGTGTGCGTGTGTGTGTGTTTCAAGAAGAGGGATAGAAGTTTATGTGTGATGGCGCGTACATCAGCGGCGTGAGTGGAGATTTCTGTGGGCGTTGGAGTGCAATGTGGTGTGTGTGTGTGAGTGTGTGTGTGTGGGTTGCAGGGAGGTGAGAACGTGTTAAAAATGGCCACGCTGAACGCTCCCACACCTCGCCGAGTTCCCAGCTTCTCTGGCTGGCTGCGAGGCGACAGCAAACTTTCACTTTCTGACCACCCTCGCTGCATTTCCTTTGAACCTTAATCCCCCACCTTCCAACCCTCCCACGCACACACACTACTCAGTCAGATCTGGCCTAAAACCCACAAAGGCTGCAGACAGGGGTGCAAAAACCTGTCAGCCACTGATGCAGAAGGAAAGCTTACGTAACGCCAATGTGCTTTGTTTGTGGCTGTAATGCGTCCGTCCTATTTCGGGCCTTTTCAGCGTGCTCTGCCTCAATTTCCAAAGCAAATCGGATCAAACGACCACTTTGTTTGCTTAATGATTGACAGAAGTAGGCATTTTTATATCTGCCTCTCCCTGTTAGACTCCCCCGGCACTCGGTCTTGTGATCCCACGAGTGACTCAGACGGTCGCCTGTTTGTTCTGTGGATTTTCCTCAAGGCGCTGCTGTTTGCCTAAGGTGGTGGTCTTGAGATGCACACAGAACCCAACAATGACCATTTCCTATTTCAGCTTCTTCTCCTGAAACCGAGTGAGGAAGCTCGAGTCCGAAACTACCCGCAACCTTTAGCCTCTCCTAGTCCCCTGCAGCTCACGCCTGCAGGCCTTTGACTGATCTCCTGACCCCTGTGCCTCGATGACCCCAACGCCACCTTTACTTTGGCTGTGACATATGCTTTTTAGATCCAAGTTCACATCGGATTGCTAGTTATAAAGCGCCACCGTAACAGACTGCAGTGGGTAACACAGTGCAGTACAAACTTCAACCTATCATCCCCACATGAGTCTGTTCCCAGACCTGACATCAAGAGAGCGAATGTGCCCAGGGCGTCCGCCGTGCCCCGCTGGAGTTATGCTGTGCAGAGGTCACCAGTATTCCCAGGGGGCCCGTTTTCCCCCCGGGACTCCCACAGCCACATTCTCAGGCACGTCAGCTCCGAAAACGTATTATCTTGATGAGGCAATTTTCCATTACCTAACCCTGGTTCTTATAAAAACAATATCAAAAGCTATATTTCATTGACCGGGCCCAAACTTGACTATCCTGCAAACACAAACAAAAAAGCATTTTCTGTCCCTGTAGCCCGTTCCAGTGCCGCTGCATGCAGCGCGCCATGTGTTGTTTGTTGTCTGCATGTAGGCCACCTAATCACGTTATCTAGGCACTATAACCAGCAGGTAATTGCTCCAGCTGAGTCGAGTTACAGAGCAAACACCTTTCCTGAGCACAATACACAATCGGCTAGTGCGCGACAACCGGCGCTGATGTACGGGCCCTCTGCAAAGTTTGGACAAGCAGCAATAACTCGTTTTATGACCGGGGTCCATTGTGCCGCTGATGTAATTTTATGGTCAAGAGCCTGTATTCAAAAAGTGCCCTAAGACTTGTGATGTAAAGAATAATAGTAAATCTCTTATTGGTTTACACCTCAACTGTCAAACGTATACAGTCTTTACCTACGCTCGCCACTTACTGCACCCACTTTTTGCAGGGCCGGCTACACGACAGCTGCCCTACAAGCCTGCGCAGTCTGCTCATGCTTACTATCACAGGCGCAAGGAGGCAGGCTGTAATTGTCTTTATCGTTTTCTTTAGCTCCAGTCTGAACGTGTGAGCCAGAAGCTTCTGAAGCGTGCGGGCCGGTTTCGTGTGTTTGTCTTGTGGGGTGGAATGATGATGAGTGTTGTTATCCACTGCGCGTCTCCTCTGTAGGCGAGACATTTCTCTGCTTCTCACTCTCCCGGTGACCTCGGTGGGCTGTGCTGTGTGAGAGGCGGCTTCAGACGAGCGCTGCGTGAGCTGACAGGAAGATTAATGCGGCTCTGCGGACCACAGATACCTGACTTTTCCCCTCCCTCTGCGTGAGGAAAATGCCAAGCCACAACATTTCCACGCTGCAATAAATGACGAATATGGTCTCCGGGGCCTCTGATTAGGTTATTTGCTCATTCAACATG
Organism: Datnioides undecimradiatus; assembly: GCA_008933995.1. Taxonomy (NCBI): domain Eukaryota; kingdom Metazoa; phylum Chordata; class Actinopteri; order Lobotiformes; family Datnioididae; genus Datnioides; species Datnioides undecimradiatus. The sequence continues at coordinate 4,777,708 of WARS01000071.1, read as the reverse complement.
TCAAACTTTTGCTGCACGAATGAAAAAGACCAGTTACTGCAAAGCTCGTGATCAACTACGTGTGGTGATTTCAACTCCGGCGCGTTCAGGTCTGAAGTGGAAAATTACATCTTGTGCACGAAAAAGCTGGCACCCAATCAAACGCCGGTTATTAAAAACAATCCGTCTTGTGCGGCGCTATCAGAATGTATGATGCTCATTAGTGACTTTTAGAGCCTGGAGCCAGCACTTGCTAAGCAACCAAACAAAGCGCCAAGAGTTCAGCAACACAGGCCTCCTGTAGGCACGGCTACTCTGTCCTCGCTATCGTCTCTCCAGCGCCAAACAAAATGCACGGACGCTGACTCTTCTGAGGTTGAAGGATGGTTCTTCTGTCTTAGCTGAGACCGCTGAAGCCAAACTGGATTCACTTTCCATGTCGGACCATGTTATCTGTGTTTTAAAGGTTCTCTCCTTGACGCGCTGTCAAAGAAGCTGAGATAAAGCAGCGTGAGGGGCCCGGGCCTGGTTAAGGTTGGGCTCGGGGCAGGGTGGGGAGGGTCAATTAAAGCGTGGGCCCTTGAGAGCGCCCTTTAGACTCCTTGTGACTGCTCGCACCGCCAGGAATGTGTTTTTTAAGACTCGCTTGAGTGGTAATGCAGGATATTATAACAACAAAAGAGCAAGTTCAGCGGTTTGAGAGGATGCAAGCGTTGCAACTCTGGGTGATAGCAGAGGTCAGCAGGAGCCACCAGGAGAGAGACTCTCACCGGCCTGGTGTTGGTCAACTATCAAGGGCTGTGCCAACCCTCTTGCATACACACCTGCTTCATGGTGTCCTTTGAATCCAGGGCCTCTGGCAGCGGAGTCTACGAGGACACAGAAAGACAGACGTTAGCACCACCGAGCCGTTTCTTCACATCTAAATCCTCTGAAATAGAGCAGATAACACGCTTTGGAGCGGCATTCCACAGGAACTAGCCGGACCGGTCGGCGATGATAATCTCAGTGCGGCCGCGCCAAATAAACACGGATCACCAAGCTGGACCGTCCAGATAGAAAGAATAATTATTTTCTTTTCATTCGGGATGAAGGTCAACACAAATACATTATCTCAACCTGCGCTGTGTCACCATTGTCTGCAATGTGACGTGGGTGGGTGTAAAGTGTGTGTAATGAAGTGGGAGGAAAAAAAGGGTGCACGGACATCAGCAGAGGAAAAGCACGTAGCCCCGCTGCTGCGCGCTTTGTTGAGTGAAAAGGGCGCTTTTATCTAAGGACTGTCCTTTCATTTGAAAAGGCTTTTGAAAATCTTAACCATTTGAATAAAGATAAATAAATAGACACAGATGTTTAATCATCCGTTACTACCTGCGATTTCAAGACAGCTCTGACTTAAACCCGCTGCCGTGTACAAATATTCAGCATGTCTGCACTTTGGCCTAAGCTGCATTTCCTCTTTCTGGCCTGGTTTTGATGTTTTTATGATCCCCTTCGTAGCCGCTGTTGTCTACCTGTGTATTCCCAAGGCAATCACTTTCACAGTGAGTTTAATTTGGTGATGTACGAATTTTTTATTTATTAAAATCAAATATTAGCTCTTGGGTACTTAGGGCTACGTCTAGACTTTGCAAAATGAAAAAAGAGCTGTTTTACAGGCGCCGCATGCTCGCGCTGCAAAGGAGAAGCACTGAATGGGATATGGGTACCTGCATAGACTACACGAGCTTCTCCTTTTGTGCTGTGTTGATGCATTGTATGAGCAGCCTGCAAAGAATTTGAAGTATGCCAAGTGATCGCATGGCGTGGCACATCAGCACATACAGAAGCTGTATTGATCAGGAAGCCGTATGCACCTTTCCATGCCACTGATATACATCTGTTGCATGTCTCCAGTTGTTCGGCAGACAGACTCCGTGGCATGTCTTGTGCAGCCGGCCGGGTCACACGATCGCAGCCTGAATGGCACGTTGCCAGCTGTTTTACCTCACTCATAAAAGCTGCAATAACTGCCTGTTATTGTGGGTGAAGAGCCTGGCACACGTTTCAGTCAATGCTTCTTTAGTTTTCAGGTATTTCTGCCTTAATATGACTCCTCGGAGTAATTGAGACCCAGCCAAAGTGACACAGGTCTGCACGAGGATGAGCTATTTTGTTCTGCCCTGCAGGTCTTGGCACCGGCACGCAAGGACGACAAGGACAGCGAGACGACCGATGCCCTGGAATCTTCTAATGATGACAGCGAAATGCTAGCGGCATGTGCTCAGAGGAGGAATTAGGAATTAGCAAATGCACCAGTGCCAGTTAAATTGCGCCCATTGTTGACAGCACACCTCACCGAGCAGGGACACTGGATACCATTTTGGGGCAAGTTTTGACCCAGCAGCTCTCTGCAGCTTTGGATTCAGGGTGTTGGACTTGTTGCTGAGGCACACGAATGTTCTTAAAAGAAAAGATAAACACGTCTAACGTGCATATAATGTCATTTATCCATTCTATGATTAAGGCACTTTTAGTATGCTCTCAGCTTGAACTTTACACTTTACCCCTTTGTGTAAATCTTGTTATTGGCCCGGCGGGGACATCCTATTCGAAGTGTCCTTGGGTCATTCATCATGTGTAAGATAACCTGGATAAACACAAACTCACTCGCTGCAGTGACAACAAGTTCAACTACTCCGGTGACATTTGAGAATATGTATAGCACGTCGAGCTTAAGCTCTTCTTGTCAGGTGTCAAACTAGCATAATTGCCCATTAACTGTTTATTGTAGTCCAACCTCCAGAGCGGTGTGTGTGACGCTGATCAGGAAGTTGAAAACGCGGACTCCGGAGATTTACAGTTGTCTTTTGACCTCCTGGTGCTTTAAAGTCAAGTATATTTAGAACCCAAGAGCCTCGGCGCTGTTCTTTGTCTTCCTGTGACCTGGAAACAAAAAACTCCCCCTTTTCATTCTTCTGCAGACTCTTCTGTAAGCCGAGCGGGGTTGTCGTGGTGAAAGCGAACAATAAACAATACACTATAAATAACCTGAGTTTGATTTAAAAACCAAAAAAAACAAAAAAAACAACCTTTGGGCTTTGTTACCTTCTTGTGTCCCCACACCCAAGCTGCTAAAACAATAGACACGTCTGCTCTGGACCACTGGGATATCTGGAAACTGCTGCTTTGGGGACCTGAACTGTGCCACAGTAGACACGAGAGGAAGAGAAGTGAACTAAACCCCATTGTTACGTAAACACATTTCACCCCTCTGACAAACAGCTCCCCTGCAACTCCACCTCTCCTGCAACTCCAGACTTCAGCACCAAACGTATTAGGAGCAGTCTGCTCGGACGCTGGAGGGTGGTTGTCGCTTTAACAAAATCGAGGGCTTTCAGGGCTGTTGAGACACCGGGCCCTCGCCAGAGCCGATTTGCACGACGAATCCTGACTGCACGGGCCTTTCAGACTCTAGACAGCCTTCAGACATTTCCAGAAAACAGGTTTAAACTTAGAGTTCTCGTTTTTCGTGATGAGGTTTCGCAAAGTCGCCACATGAACAACACAAGCTGTCCTCTCATTACCGTAAAACGGCAGCAGGCAGTACAAGACAGTGGTTGCAATGAGGCACAGGGTGAGGATGACGGGGATAATGACAGTGGTCGGAGCAGGTGATGAGCAATAAGTGAGCACATTTGCATAAATTCTAAATACAAACTTTAAAGTACACGCACCAGATTTTAAAAGCCAATATCATATTTCAAAACATTAGTTACTAGTTACTTTGCAGGCTCATCATATAAAACAACTAATAAATTAAGATTTATTATTAAGGATTAAAATATGACCATCACATGTCATTATAATCCACTGATATAATACACACTTTTAATTTGGATTCTGAATGTATTGATATAGAATATATACCAGTATATATTACTAGATTTTAAATATAGGTCATTTTTACACTGTGGTATTGCTACTTTTACTGTTTTGAAGACTGTATCATCATCATCACCCTCCTGGTTATCTCTGCGTGCCACCCTACAGCGCACTTCTACCAACAACTCCGCAGTTTCTTCCTCTGCAGCGCACATTAAAAGCGGCATTACCCAGCTGATCCCTCGTATGGTCGGCGTCTCCACCGAGGAGCGATCCGGGAACACTTGGTAATTGTGGCTCCGAAACAGATGCATCTTGTGTCAGATCAAAACAAAACAACTTTCTCGGTCAGGCAGAAGATCGTCCCGCGAGCTCGCCACTTCCACACATTATTCACGGCACCAGCTGATCGTCACTGCGCAGCGACGACACAACGCGGCGACAGTGTCGGCTCAGGACTCCGCATATTGTCCCCTCTGCCCCCCAAAAAATTAAAATCCAGACAGGGTTGTGAATGTCGTCCCTGCGTCCAAACGCGCACGGGTTACTTGGTTAGACGCCTCTGCCTCGGTGAGGGCGCAGTGCGCATTGCTCAGCCATCCCTCGCAGCACAGGCGCACTGCCGAGTTGCGTGTGTGCGCTCTTTGGCTCTGGCAAGGAAACACGGAGTCATCAGACAGACGGCCTCCCCTGGCATTTTTACCGCCTAATGAATGGCGTTTGATTTATTTGGCGTGCCATCGGCGCACTCTGCGTTGTACAGTTTGTCCCGTATTTTACTGCGTGTTAGTTAAATGTCTTTTGCAGCGGGCTCATGCTGCACGGACGTCGCCGACGGCGCAGGTGAGATGTTTAAAGGTGAAACCATCTTATTAATATCATAAAAGAGAGAAAACCAAATTCCTGCCTCATCGTCCGCCACACAGCACAGTATTAACAGCGCACACCTTTAACATGAGGCGCACACCTGTAAGGGAAATCTCAATGAAAGCACACAAACGCTAAAGCAAGCTACCAGGTGGGCTGTGCACCTGTCAGCGCAGGTGCAGCGGACTGGCTCAAGGTTATTAAAGGAGGCAAAATGTACCGTGGTCTATAGTTTGTTCAGTGCAGCAGTTCAGTGCAGCCCACAGGAGCTGCAGAACACCGCGCACACACACTTATCAGGGAGTCCAGCTGTCTGACTCAACCCGGTCCGCAGGCACATGGGCTCTTAGATAAACTGTTTCAAGGGCGGAAAGCGGTTAAGGTTGAAGAACAGCACTTTCTGTCTCTCATCAGTAGTTTTGTACAAACTGTTAGATGCTCGTTGGTGCATATGGTACCAACAGGTGTACAGCTGTAAATGAACACAGCCTCATCTTACTCCGCGTCAGTGTTCCAGGCCTGATCACTCTGGTTCAGCGTCATTTCATTGTTTGTGTTGCAGGACAGAGGCAGATGACTTACTTCCCCCATCTCTGGTGTGCAACGTCTGGGTGGAGAACAGATGGATTTGACTACGTTCTCCATGGTGAGGACGCCTCGAGCAGAATCTGTGTAAAACATGGGAACAAAAGGATAATAATCACTTTTTCCAACAGACAAGAAAGACACGGGGGGGCTGCAAAGCTGTGTCTGTTTGTTGGTCAAAGCCACGTTAAGACTGTGAAACAAGAACAAGGGTGTCCTCTATTTAACTCGACTTCCCATGCACCTCCAGTTATAACTGGATCATGGTCAACTGGACACGTTATGTAAGACTTGTTTAAATCCCAGCTATTGTTCCAGCGCATGCAGGGCTGCCCTTCCTGCACTGACCTCAGTGCCTGAGTCAGTTTGCCATGGTTTTCCGCCAGACACACACACACACACACACACACACACACACACACACACACACACACAGACAGACAAGAACATGCATTCTGTCCCGCTTCCCCTGCTTTGATTTGGCTGCTCCTCCGTCTGGCGGCGTATTGGAACTCCCTCTTCTGTGAGATATTATTAAAAGTCCAGCACCTGTTGCCCCTGTGTGTTTTAGACATTACCACTACTGTCTCGGAGCCCTGCTCCATTAATACGTGTGGTGAGTGAATGATGGATCACAAAGCCTGCAGAACACAGTTTGTCTCAGATACGCAAAGGAACAGCAGCTTCTTACCACGTTTAGACCTCCGTGGAGTCATGAGGGTCCAGTGACAGCTATCCCGAAAGCATTAAAAGCAAATGAGCAGCCAGGTCCAAACAGAAAACACTGTCTTAAAGAGCGGCTGATGCGTTTTTTTCCTGCGCTCTGGAGAAACTTGTGTGTGACTCTCTGTGTCTTCCAAATGCCCAACAGGGACTCTAAGATGCCAAATTAAGAACGTTCACAATGAAGGAATCCAGTTTCTTATGACCTCCTGAGGGAATGTAAACATGATAGTTTAGCAGATAACAAACAGCACGTTGCTGTTTGATAGTATCTGACAAAGTGGCTGTTGTGATTGTCTCGGTGGTATTCACAGCAGCTCATTACTAAATGTGACTATTTAGAGGGTTTATGATTTGTTTTTAGGTGTATTAAAAAAAAAAAAAAGGCATCATCTCTAGGAGGCCAATCTGCACTGACTGGGGATCAGCTCAGGACTGATTCCCCAACATGAAAGCCAGTAAATTCAAGCATGATAACAGCTTTGTGGCCATGGGACTGAAATGAACACTGCCACATTGTTGGATGACCTCGTTTGAGTTCGATCGTCACAAATCTCCATCTCACAGGAGAGATGAACTCTAGGCTGCTGACACCTCGAGCTCCTCAGTGTCACAGATCTGGGACCCGTCTTGGCGTTCCCTTCGCACGCCTGCCTGGCATTTGCAAAATAAATGCTGCCCTCTAGTGAGTGCACGGATGCCCTGCAATCTGCAACAAGTGAGGAGGAGATTAATGTGAGACTCAGTCAGATCTACACACAAACACTAAGAATTAATAAAATTAATTAGTTTGAAAGATTTAGTTAATAAACCATCAGCTGAAAGCCTTTAGTACAGGAGTTCAGAATGAAATAGCACATATAAGAGTGAGAAAACGATATAAATGTAAGTTGTAGGGACAGATGTTTAATCCCTCACTAATGAACTATTAAACTAATCATGCGTTTGTGTGTCTTTGCGGGCTGTCCTTGTATCTTTCTTTCTCTTTCTAAGTTTATTTGTGTGTGTGCAAGTGTTGCTATTTAGGTCCTCCGGGAATGGGAGTGGGATTTCCTGCAACGCATCTACGCCCATGGAATGTGTACTTTGCCAACTGTCTTTGTTGTGCCTGTCTGGTGGCACACACACACACACACACACACACACACACCTTTTCCTTCCTCTCCCCTGGCCAGTTAGCGGTGACAGAGGGAGACATATTTTATATTTGTTTGACCTCGTGGTCGATTGAGGACTGGAACAGACAGTGTGAGAGCATGAAAACAGAAACAATACTAACATACAGACTTATCATAACCACGAATTCCATAAAACACAATATAACGTATAGTGAGGGGTATAAACTAGTTGCTTGTGACGTAAAATGATGTGTATTTATCAAAAACTACTCATAAATTCATGTCATTGATTGATGATGCAATCTCAAATTAGCATCGCACCATTTAAAGAATAAAATCAATTTTCAATCCCATGAAATATGATAATTACACAAAAAAAATCATTTAAACATCATCAATTAAAGAATATGTCGGTCTGTTAGTTATTTTATGAATTATATTAATATGACACATGTTAAGTAACTCACCTTTCTCTGGCTTTGGTGCGTTCCTTCAGCCTTTTGGCTTCGCTCGTTGATGCTTTCTGCTTTTCGCTTGCAGCCTTCGCTCTGTTCATAAGTCTGGGGATGATTTCTCATACAGTCATTGGAGTTTATGTGAGTTGTGGGGAGTGTTGCTGGACACAGCTTCCTGTATCTCTGTGATTGGTCATGAAGTGAGCGCCCCAGGGCAGGGGCCGTGTACAGCGGTGAGACACAGCAGTGTGTGTGTGTGTGAGAAAGACAGAATGGGAATATAAGCAGCTGCACAGTGCTCACTTTAATTCGCTTTCACTTCACAGCTATAAGGACAGTACGTGCTGTGGTTTTCATCTGCTGCACAGCTGCTAACAACCACAGGAAATCTTTGAGGCTCAGCTTTGTCTCACAGATTTCAGTGCTTTCCAGTCCATTGCTTTTCCTTGCTAGATTTATAGTCAAACTATAAAACATCGCTCCGGATAAATAATGATAGTATGCTTCCTGCAGACAGAGTAACATCCTGCCTGCCCTGATCCAGCCAGGGTCATACTATAACATGAATATCTTTGAAGATGCAACTTTATTTTACTTCTTTCTTGGCAAATCTTGTATCTTCTTTAATTTGTATTAACTATTTCTGTCTTTATTTACATTTTTTTTGTCCTAACCTAATGAACTCATGCCACATGTTTTTTTTATAGTACATCTTCTGTAACATATCGTTACAAACACACTGAGCTGCTGGTGTCTAGCTAAGAATAAATGAATAAAAAGACATTTTCTGAAAAAAAATAAAAAAATAAAATAGAAATTACTCAACATAATACAAAAAACCCGAGTCCCCACGTGATCTTAATAGCTTTGCGCTCAGAGGTTGCTGTTTCTGTTTGCGCCACTAGGGGCGGTATGGTGGCGAGACGGGGGTTTCCTCGGCGCAAAGATATTTTATGTGCGCGTGATAGCCCACTTCAGGGCGAAATGGCTGAAAACACACCCGGGAAATACGGCTTTTCCTCAAGCAGAAACATCAACTGCTTTTTTTATTTCGAGTGCTTTCTGACACGGAACCGCACGTACGGACCGAAAAAAGGCGAAGGTTCAGTCCACATGGGTTTGTTTTCGCGACAGCGGCTGAAGACGGGGATCCGCGGTGCGTGTGTTCTCTCGACCGCAGCGCGATATCTTTGCGGTGCTCTCCAGATAAACACTCGCCTCGGTGTTTTGCTGCCGCCCGTTAGCTAATAATCTAAACCGTGCCGTCTGAGTGTTTTCACCCACACAGGGCTTTTATTTCGCCGTCTCCAAAGCTAGTTTTGCTAACCGCAACAGGAGCGGTTCTCTCTGGTCGTTCAGCTTTGGGGAGTTTCATCCTGCCGTTAGCATCGAGGGTATTACATAATGTGGCGGTAGGCTGTTGCTAGCTTAACACCGACCTGTTTTTTTATTTTTAATTTTAATTTTTTTTAGGATAACACGCCTTTAACGCTGACGCCTGTTACAAACCTGGTTAGATTTAACAATGGGGATCAGCAGGGTTTACATTAGCATTGGATATGCTACCTTTGGCACCCTGGTTGGACTTTCGGCTTTCCTGGTCTGGAATATAGCCTTTAAACAGCCGTGGACGGCGGCCATGGGAGGCCTGTCAGGTATGTCGACACACTTAAGAGCTGCAATACTAACCGTAGCCCTGCTGATTTGACCTCTCCGTGCGGCATTGTAGCATTTTAAACGGGGCTAATCCTCAAAGCAGGCCTGCACATTCAAATACACCGTAAACACATCGCCAAATGCTGCTCGATCTTCGTTTCTGTTGTCGCTGAAGCCTCTCGGTGTGTGTTCGAGTTGACTCTTGCTGTGTGTCACCTGATTGTCTAAATGCTCTTACGTTAGATCGAACCTGTGCACATCTCATCAGCATCACCAGTCACTCAGTGGATGCCAGTTTTAATTTAACTGTGCAGACATTTTTAACTGGGAAATGTTTACATATCCAACATCAGTCGGTTTATTATGCATATGGAAGTCTTGCATCCGCTGTGGCAGAGTGAATGGCCGGCAGTGATGCTGAGGAGAGGAGGGAGGGGGAGGGGGGGGGGGGGGGCGTGAGCTACAAATCCGGTCATATGCACATGTGTGACCTCGTATTAGAGCGTTTAGTCGATCATGTGATGCGGAACAAAAAATCAGTTCAAACGCAGACTTGCAGGAAAACAGTGGGTCGTAATGATTGATGACAGCAGAGAATGGTGTGAGGATTAGCCCCACTTTAAAGCATCAGCGTGGCTTGGGAGCGACAGCGTATTTGCAGTAAGCTGATATTAGTTGTCATATGTCATGTGCCCGATTTGCCTAGTGATACTATATTTGTGCATCTCTACAAGGGTACAGCAGGAACGGTTTAGAGACGCCACCGTGGGGCGATGGGAGAAAGCTATTTTCACTGTCACGATCCCTCCAGGAAGTAATCAGAAGAGTGGGAATTGAATTGAAATGAGACGTAATTGGCTGCAGACCTGTCCAGTTTAAAGTGGATTTAGAGATACCTCAGTACTCAGTGTGCACGTGTGTATTCGTCTCTTTCCACAGGGGTCTTGGCTCTCTGGGCCCTCGTCACGCACATCATGTACCTGCAGGACTACTGGCGCACCTGGCTCAAAGGCCTCAGGTTCTTCATCGCGGTTGGGGTGCTCTTCTCAGTCTTGGCAGTGGCGGCGTTCATCGCCTTCCTCGCTCTCGCCATCACACAGAAGCAATGTAATCCTCAATCTGCTCTCCCTAACCCGGAATGACTCAGCTTCAGTATGATTTAGAATTAGAAGTGTGCCTTTTGGCGTGAAATGATTGATCGTCTGATATATATGCCTTTTCCGTCCCACAGCTCCCACTGACCCGAGGAGCCTCTATCTCTCCTGCGTGTGGAGCTTCCTGACTCTCAAATGGTCCTTCCTCTTGGCCTTGTACTCATACAGATATCGCCAGGAGTTCGCAGACATCAGCATCCTCAGCGACTTCTAGTCAGCACGGATTTTACAGACCACGATGGACTTTGAGAGGTTTTTAGGCGGCGGCCCGGCGGGAGCTGGTCAAAGAGCATTTGTAACAAAAAACGAGGAAACGCAGACATGGGTAGATTTAAAAAGTCATCTGACTTACCACGTGGATTTGCACTTGTTGCACTTGCTTAACGAGCTCTGTATTTGTATTGTAACCTGTTCTCCCACTTTCAGTGACCCACGTGTTATCTTCCTGTAAGTAGTCTAAACCTCTGAAGGCCCGGAGCTGCTTTTGATTGAATGGCTCGGGGCTGTTTATGAAGAGGCATGCAGGTGGTGTTTCCAGACAGATTTTATCTCTGCATTGTTTAATCTTGAGACAACAAGCAAGTGGCGAGGGGGAAAACCCCTTCCATAACGGGCTTTTAATCCGAAAATGAAAGCGAAAACGCTCCCAAAGCTTTAATCCTCAGAGCCGATAACTAAACGCTCCTACCCGAGGGCTGCTCTGCTAACGCTAGGTCGGCGGTGTTTGTTGGCGTCCTTGAATGTTTGTCCCCAGACGAGCTTCTTCACAGTCGCAGTTTTGAGCCGCTGAATATTCATATCTACAGGCAGCCACCGTCATAGCGTCCACAAAGTCAGTCTCTTAGCTCCTTTTATTGTCAGCGAATGAATCTGAGAAGTAGTTGTTTTATGAATTCACTATATTTCTCCATTTCATACTCTGCTTATTTCATAGCGACTAAAGAAAAGGTATTCCTGTGGAATTTGTGCTTTTCATCTTTTGGTCCACCAGGGGGCGACGTTCCCTTTTTTTTTTTTTTCCCCCCTCCTGTCCATTTGAAATTTGTGACATTCCTGTTGACAGAAAACACAAATGGATGTGCTAAAAAACCCCAAACTGTTGCACTTTAGTCTTTGATATTGACGCCGTTGTTTTGCACACGAATCCTGATACAACGCCAGGGGGAGAAAGGTCCTGTTTTACTCGTCGTCATCTCTGTCTCACCCTTTTTAAACGTCGAAACACACTATTTATATGTACCATTCATTTTAGAGTTAGTCTGATTTGCGTAAGTCAAGTTAAACTTAGTTCCAGCTGTTACCTTTTACAATAAAACATGTATTTTTGTTTTTGAGAAGGTGTCTGTGAGGATGCTACATGTATATGGAAACTGAACCCATTAAAGTTGCATTAATTGTTAATTACGTCACGTTTCGTCCTCGCTCTGTGCTGCACACACACGCACCATTCACCAGTTTGAGCGACGCAGCCGTCCCTGTGAATGTATTTCAAAATTTGTAGTTTCTAAGCTCCGCCCAGCAGGTGCAGCGCGTCCTAAATGCACCTTGATAAGTAATCGAGCAAGTGGGCACCACAGGCATCTGAGCCAAATGCCTGCAGACGTCCTGCTTCAGCGATAAGGTACAGTGCTGTCTTTTCAGACTTTTACATGAACTAATGCAGAATCTGACGTTGAGATCAATGTGTCGCTCCTGACTGTTGATGCTTTGATTCATTTATCTGTGACATCCCTATAAAAGGACGCAAATCATTAAAAAAAAAGGGCATTAACAGGCAAAAAAACATGCAAAATGTCAACTGAGTCATGTAAAATAATACACTGTGCTCTCAAAAGATGTTTTGTTAAATGTGTTTTAGTTGTAACTCCATATTTATATTTTTAGGTATTTCTTTTTTTAGGTTAATCCCCTTTAAACAGCTTACAATGTAACTTTACATCTGAACATTAATCTGATTATTTTCTCACTCAAAATAGCAAAAATGTGTGTTTTAACTGCAGATGTTGTTCCTGTTGTGCCTAATATATAGTTATTATTCAATGCAAACCGTGGTAGACGCCACAGCAGGCAGACTGCGAGATGCACAGAGTGAACTTGAGCGTGTGCTGTTATTTACCTGGGGCTGAGCAAATATTTTAGCAGCGATCCTTCACCCTTCAAGGTTAGATTAGAGCCTCGCACTCGAAATATGCCCCTCACATGAACGACAACACAAGCGCGACCCTAAAGGTCCCCATGTCTCTGCCACTGCATAAACACAGTCGCCCGGTCACTCGCTACGGTTTCATTCTCAAGTCTTTGGTTTGGAATGTGCAAACTTGTCTGGAGCCGCGATGGAATATCACTTACAGTACATTTACTCAAGTCCTGTACAAAAGTACATATTTGAGGAACTTGTGCTCTACACAAGTCTCTCCACAAAGGAAACATTGTGCTTTTGACGTCACTACGGTTATGTTCCAGCTGTAGTCACTCATAACTTCACAGGTGGATTCATGTAAAACACACAATGAGTTGTTTCTGAGTCAGTCTGCCCAGCATTATATGCAAATACATCTTATTTCATTTAACTGATGAGTCATTGGTTGACTGGTTCTATTATAATCATTAAATAATGATTATGTTATATTTGCATACATTTCTATTGAGTTACTAATAATTTTTCATGGACATGCTTCACAAATTTGCTACTCTATGTTTTAAATATGCAAAAAATCTAAATCTTTTCATACTTTATGTGCATTTTCCTGATCATATTTACATATTTAAGTAACATTCACAATGCAGCCTGGCGTGGTGTTTGACTTTAACTGCACCCTGAGGAAACAGCATTAGAGATGACCGTCTAATGATCTTAATATGTGTCGATACGCCGCAGCCATGCACCCGGACCGCCCGCGTTATGTGATTGACAGGCCGGCATATAACCTCCCAGACTTCGACAGGGAGTTTGACAAGAAGAGTCGACAGTTCCCGGTTGGGGAGAAAGTGAGGAAACTCTTCAGGTACAGAACTGCAATCTCTCCTCGCAGTCAACACGAACTACACGTCTGCCCATCACACAGGCTCTGCCTCTGACAAGCGGTGCGCTGTGATCAAATAGCGGAGAGCCCTGTAGCCATGCCTCCATACAAAGTTAAGACGTGTGTTACGGACTGTTTCAAAGTAACGAGCGGAGAGAACCTGAGCTCTTCAAAGGGTTCCTCTTGTTTGTTTCCGTCAGATGCTCCGCGTCGAGAGCGAGGGGCTTGCTGCTCAGACACCTGCCTGTACTGAGCTGGCTCCCCAGGTACAAAGTGAAAGACAGCCTGCTGTGTGATGTCATCAGCGGGGTCAGCGCCGGCACCATTCAGGTCCCCCAAGGTCGGCCCTCGCTTTCTGATGCCTCTGCATTTACACGCTCTAGCTCTCTGACGCTGGCTGCTGCAGCGTTGGCTCCAGCGCATCGCACTGTTTTTGCATTTTCCCATGTGTTGTCATGATTTATGTGACGCTTATAAAAAGGTTTCTGTTCTCCCCAGGCATGGCTTTTGCCCTCCTGGCAAGCCTCCCTCCTGTCAACGGCCTCTATTCCTCTTTCTTCCCCCTCATCCCGTATTTCTTCATGGGCACAGCTCACCAGATGGTTCCGGGTAAATCAGAGTGATTCATCCACAGCGATTTCACATGATGACAGTGATAAGTGGCCAGAGCTGCGCGGTGCAGATCAGCCGCGCTCGGCCCGACTCTGCCCCGTTTGCGGAACGGCAGTGGAAATACTGGATGTGACGCGCCGCTTCTTTATGCCCAGGTACGTTCGCTGTCCTCAGCATTATGGTGGGGATCGTGTGTCTCAGGCTGGCCCCGGAGTCGGACTTCAGTCATTTCAACGCCACTTTAAACGCCACAATAGTGGACACGGAGCGAATGAATGAGGTTCGCCTGGGAATATCTGGAACGCTGGCCTGTCTCACTGCAGTCATACAGGTACTTGCAGCGCTTCAAGCTCAGTCTTTTTTAATGTAAAATCTAACATTGACATACTACTTGCGATCCAGATTGGCCTCGGGTTCATGCAGTTTGGGTTCGTAGCCATCTACCTGTCAGAATCCTTCGTCAGAGGCTTCATGACCGCTGCAGGTCTGCAGATCCTCATCTCAGTGCTCAAGTACATCTTTGGCATCCACGTGCCACCGTACAGCGGCCCCCTGGCTGTCATATACGTAAGTGCCTGCTCCATACAGGATATCAGGAACACTACAGTCTGATGTGTAATGTGTGTCATCTTTGTCACAGACTCTCGTGGATATCATGCGCGGCCTGCCTGACACCAACGTAGCGTCGCTGGTGTTTGCGCTGGTGAGCAGCGCGGTCCTGATTGTGGTGAAGGAGCTGAGCGCGCGCTACCGCCACAAGCTGCCCTTCCCCATTCCCATGGAGATTATTATTGTAAGGAGTGTATGGTTTGTCAGTCCACACAAGTTTTGTAGATTTATTTAGATACTTCTTTATTAATACAGGGTAAAAGGGAAGATAAGGCAACACGTTTCTTTCTCTGTGCAGGTGGTGGTGGCCACGGCCATCTCAGGCCCTTTGCATCTTCCTGAGATCTATCACATGGACATAGTGGGAGAGATTCCTCTGGGGTAAAGCATGCAGCGGGATGCTTAAAACGCTCGGCCGCTTCCCCAGTTCCTTCCTCAAATAATGCACGCATCTCATTTGTTACCGTTCATTTTTTTCCAGATTTCCAGCGCCAATCGTGCCCACGGTCAGTCAGTGGGAAGACATGTTGAGCACAGCTTTCTCTCTGGCAATCGTGGGGTATGTCATCAACCTGGCTATGGGCAGGACACTGGCGGCCAAGCACGGCTACGATGTGGACCCCAACCAGGTAGGAAACACATCTCCTGCCGGTTCAAAATTTGTATTTTATTCCATTTACGAACTATCTCGTGTGTTACCCTGGACAGGAAATGTTGGCACTGGGCTGCAGCAATTTCCTCGGGTCCTTCTTTAAGATCCACGTCATCTGCTGCGCGCTCTCTGTGACCCTGGCTGTGGACAGCGCTGGCGGGACCTCACAGGTGAGCGGCGCTTTACCTGTAACTGAAATCGCTTATTGCACGACAACAGCACGAACTTACAGCTGAAATAACACCTCACGATGCTGACTACTCCACCCTCTGCTGCTGCCCTGTCACAGTTCGCCAGTTTATGCGTGATGCTGGTCGTGATGGTTACCATGCTTGCACTGGGAGCCTTCCTGAAACCACTTCCAAAAGTAGGCGGACAAAGCAGAAGGATCCATGCATCTTTACACGTGAAATCAATTAAAGTAGAGGTCAAAGAAAAACCCAAGCATGAGTCCTGACCTGTGTCATCTTGGTTTCTGCAGTCAGTGCTCGGAGCCTTGATTGCAGTCAACCTGAAGAACACGCTCCTGCAGCTCTCCGATCCGTATTACTTATGGAAAAAGAGCAAATTGGACTGCGTGAGTTAAAGCCTTTGATGCAACATTGTCCTTTTTTTCCTTTTTTTTACGTATTTTTCTCTCTATTGTCCTTTTTCCTCCAGTGTGTGTGGGTTGTGTCATTCCTGGCCACGTTCTTTCTCAGCTTGCCTTACGGAGTCGCGATCGGAGTGGGCTTTTCCATCCTGGTGGTGATATTCAAGACGCAGTTGTGAGCGAACTCGCATCACGCAACACGCGCTTTTCTGTTGAACCTCAAGATGTAAACTGTATGTTACTGTGTTACTCACTCCAATGTGTCGCTCGCAGTCGCAACGGTTCAGCGATGGTTCAGATTATGGATACAGATATCTACAAAAACCCAAAGGTGTACAGTAAGGTATGGCACATTTGCGTGTGTTTTTGTTGTTACATGAAGAGGAACGTCACGTAATAACTTGCAGTGACTCCGCAGGTCACGTCGATAACAGGTGTGAAAATTGTGAACTACTGCTCGCCGCTCTACTTTGCAAACGCTGAGATGTTTCGCCAGAGGGTCATCAAAAAGGTCGAGTGTACAACGTGAACCGCCTCGCTCACGATTACAGTTAGTCAGGTTTAAATGAATGTGCTCATGCCGTGTTTGTGTCCAGACCGGGCTGGACCCTGGAAAGCTTATCCTGGCCAGGCGGAAGTTCTTAGAGAAAGAGCAAAAGGAAAAAGCAAAAGAGGAAAAGAAGGAAAAGAAGGAAAAGGAGACAAGAAGGAGGAAGCCCAGCTCCTTGGTCAACATGAAGGCTCAGGTGGGATCAACAGCGCACATGAGACCGTTTTATGGGTCATGATTTCACTGGCGGTGTTTCCCTTTAAAGCTGCAAGCCGTGACCTTTTTCCCGCGCACCACTCTGTGTTCATTTCCTCCAAATCCAGACCGTATCTCGGCTCGAGCTGCAAAATGACTTTGATATGAGCGACGGCGGTGCCAGCAAACCCGAATCTCCCACCAGCTATGTCAACTTCCACTGCAGTGACATTGAGCTGGGCGAGCAGGCGCCTGACCAGGACCCGCCCAGCCCCTCTGCAGTCACGCTGGAGCCCCAGCCCATGCCTTTCCACACGCTCATCCTCGACTTGGCAGGAGTCTGCTTCATAGACCTAATGGGCATCAAAGTACTGACAAAGGTTTGAAACATGTTGATCAGGACACACATGCTGTTTCGCTCACTCATGCAAGGATGTTAATAACCAGGATTTCCACATTCAACGCACTGTCGGCTAGGAACCACTAGCTAGCTGTTAGCCTTCACCAACTTTTAGCTACATCTGACACCTAAGTTAACGGACATATGCACAATCAGGGCATAAACTGTGCAGTTTCTAATGCTTAAATGTTCGTGCAAGATAAAATGCAAGAGAAATGTTTTCAGTTTTCAGTCAGATTTTAGTTTCTGCAGCATTTTCACACTGCTCTCAACGAACTCTCTTCTTTCCTTCATCTCGCACACAGATGAACTCGAGCTACACAATGCTGGGCATCAAGCTATACCTGGCTAACGTTCAAGGTAAACTCTTCAATGACTGCGGCGCAGTTCGCACTTGTTTTGCTCTGCGGAGCAGTTGGCACGGCAACGGAGACCTAGCCATTCATTCAACGGCGAGTCCATAAGGTCTGCGAAGGACACGGGCAGAATGAGAGCACAATTGTCAGAGTCAGAGATTACTAAACACTTACACGGGGTCGCAGGTTGCACATGCCTTCCACTTCGTGTTGTAATTCATTACGTTTAAGCATCAACTCACTGTTCTTGGCAAATAACATATTTATTTTAAGTCTCCTTATATATCGCATGAGCTTGAAGGCAGAAACCCCCTTGTCTCGGTGTGTTCAAGTCCTTGTGGGATGTTTGTTGTCTCGCCGCTTGCAGCCCAGGTGTACGAGGAACTGGAGGCTGGTGGAGCTTTTGACGACGGCAGCATTGCCCGCAGTAATCTCTTCCTTTCTGTCCACGACGCCGTTCTGTTTGCTCAGCAGACCGCCGGAGGGAGGCGAGTCTCCCCGAAGGTGGGTCTCTGCTGCGTGAAATGTCCTTATCGTACGGATCCTTTTCACAGCATCACATACAAACCCCCCCGCCCCCCGCTGTTCAAAGGTTCTGGGGTTAGGGATATAGGGAGAGACTAAGAGGAGTAGAAAAGCAAGATTTGTGGTCAATGTAACAAATTCCTCTCTTGGCGCGGCTTTTGTCACCTTATCTGGTTCGACAAGGGTAAACAGAACTATCGCAGGGGTTTTCGTGACACGTTGAGCGCCGCAACAAACGGAGTTGTAAGTTACACCAAGGTCACGCTGCATGTTACGAGCTTATCGTATTGCCTGGCAACCTTTAAAGCACTGAAGGCGCAGGCAACGTCTGCAGCGGGTTTCAAAACATCACAGCTAATGAGCAATGCTGCAAGATGAACCAGCCCGAACTGAAGACTCATCATTGCGTATTTTGCATGTGTCGGCAGTATAAACGTGCAACTTAGAATAAATGCGAATGTGTGCAATTCACCACAAATGGCAAACAGCGACGTCACCGTGTGCTGTGTGATTGCTCAGGAGTTACTTTAGCTAAAGTCCTGTGAGTGTTTGTGTGTTGGCCCCTTTAAATATGTGCATTCACTTTGTTGGCTGCAGGCAGAGAAGGCACGACAGGAACTTGCCTTTAACATTAATGAGGACCTGGAGCAGGTACGCGCCAGTTTGCCTCCACAAACTAATCCAAAATGACAATTTCCTGCTTGCTTTAACTCGCCGTGACCCCGTCGTTATATATTCAAGAGCAGTTTTACTTTTACAGGAAATGTTTTGAGCACTGACGCTGCTGCTGCTGCTGCTGCTGTGTGAAGACGAGCAGAGGAACCACGCCGAAGATACAGTTTCACTGTAATTTATGGAAATGTGTTGTTGCCAAATTACATTATGTATCTTTTTTTTCTGACTCTCAGTGAACTAAATAAAATGTTTTACTTTGTGACTGGGCTCAGTAATCAGTACTTGACTCCGCTGACAGGGGGTGGTACATACCAGCACAACAGACCCCAATAACAAGTGAACGCTGAGCGGATAATGAGGGGAACTCTGAGGCTCCGGCTCGCCCGCCCCTCACAGTAACTGTGGCGTGAACCTGCTGACGGCGCAGTCGTACAGAAGTGGTCTTGTAATTAACTGAGAGCGCGCATGGCCGCAGCTGTGAGGTACAGCCAGCTGAGCAGCCTGGTTAGGTCCCTGCGGAGGCAAGGCGCCGAGAAAGGCTAAACACAAATGAAAGGAAGAATACGGAGCATCAGCAGTTTCGTGACTTCGTGGACTTGCAAACTCTATTAGGGACCACAGTCTCCATCATTTCACACGGGGCGGAATGAAGCTTCGGCAACCAAAATAACACTTTTAATTGTTGCCAGTTGCGCCGGCGTCTCTAACAAAGAGAATTATGTGGGCCAGCTAACTGTGTGTTTGTGTAGCAGGTGTTGAAAGGCCTGTGGCGTGTAGCCTTGCAGCAGGCCGACAGCGGCGTTGGTATGCGTGCGATGCATGAATGGATTTATGAAGCTATTAAGAAATCATCCTAAGGTGTTCTGGCACACATCTGCTCCTCTGCTCTCCTTCCTCTCTGCAGCAAATTGGCACCACAAGTGATTACAAGGTTTCTATGGCCATCAGCTTTAATTTAGAGCTCTGGGAAAGTCTCTCATCACCTAATGGCGCGTGCGTGCGTGTGTGTGTTTGTGTGTTCAGTTTCATCACCTGCAGCTCAACCCTCTCGTTCTCTTTCATTGTTTTCAGACCGCCTGCGAGAGCCCTCTGCTTCGGCCTGATTTAATTCATTCGAATTAGGGAAATATTCAGATTGAGAGAATCATCTTGACCGCGAGCCATCGCGCCGCTCGGTCCTGCCTCAGTTGTGTCTGAATACTAGTCTGTTTCTTCACATAGTTTGTCCTAATTATACATAAAACCAAGCTACCCCCCAGCACTGCATACTGAATATTAATTCTAACCTGGTTTAAATCAAAATACTCCAAACTTTTACTAAGAAAGTTAGTTGAGATGTTTCCTGTTTTATTTTTGCCTGGTTTGGGACTCAGCTTCCTGTCTTCCTGAGTGATTGTCTCCCATGCCTTTCATTGAGCTCACCTGTGCGCGCTCCCTCCCTGGTGTGTGTGTATCTGCACTGTGCGTCTTCACTCCTCTCATTTGCCAGTTCGCCCGCGCACCTTGCGTCTCGCTCCCACCCGCCTCGGTTTCTGGATTATGCTTTTTGTTTCTTTGGAGTTTTTCATTCTTCCTGCTCCCCCGGGATTGTTTGCCTTTGTTGGACTGCCCTCTCGGGTTTGACCCTGACTGCCTCACCCTCCTGTAAGCTCTATTTGTATTTATATTTGTGTGTGTGTGCGTTTATTTAAATCATTGAACTGATTTAGCTGATGGAGGATTATGAGACGAGTCAAACGGCCTCCACTCACCCAAACTGAGAAAGACATAATCTGTCTATTAGGGTCGATTTGTCTCTGTCTGTGATTGTTCTGCACCACTTTGTAGTTGGTTGTGGTGCTTTTGTGTCCGCTTGCAGTTGTTTTTAACTCTTCCTGTTGGTAGTCATATCTCTTTGTAGTACCTTTGTGGCCTCCTGACATCCACCCATAGCTTCAGCTCTGCCTCTGGGTCCTAAACCTGTTGCCTGTTGCCGCTGTGCACAAGTTGTAGCCATTGTTGCATCGTGCACAGAAGAACTGGGCCAAAAATACAACAAATTACAGGTTCTAGTGGTTCAACTACAACAAAACTCAAAATAAAACTAACTTTTTATAAAGTTTATTTTGTCATGTGCATTGCAGTAAGGCACGTTTGCTGTGTAATGTGAGGTTGGTGCAGGATCAGCCGGGGTTAAGTGGCTCTGCAGCTGTGAATTGGTTTTATTGCTATCATTTATAGACTTTAGTCTATTTTGCATTTAAACGTGACCTTCTTGATACTGTTCCTTTTTAATTACCCTTTATCGGCGAAGCTATAGGTGGTGGGGGGGGGGGGGTGAAAATACTATCCATTGTGGAGGTCAAATGATGATGACATTGAATTATGAAATGCTTCCAGCTAAATCCCTTTTCGAATGAGATACTGTTATAATGGACTGGCTTCTCAATCCCAGTAATTGCAAGTTCACATAAAAATTAATTTTACACCCCTTGCACATTCATTGACCATGATGGTTTAATTAACAAGGTCCCTTTTAGAAATTTGAGACGAAGAGATTTATGCATTAAATTTGTTTACACGCCCCGTGGTTTCATACTATTGAGACTAATTGCAGGGTGTCAGAGGGTATCTCTGTCGTTGAGTCATGGGACCTTGTCATTTAGCACTCGCCTGCTTTTATGAGGAGCCGTCCCCGGGAGAATATTCTGCTCTGACCTTTCAGAATCAATATTTAAATCCGGGGGCGCTTTAATAAAGAGCCAAGAAGACAAATTTAATGAAAACACTGTTGCTCAAGAGCCATCTGAGGGAACGGGGGCGACAAAGCAACCAAAACCACCTCTGGAAATTTGAATAATGTCTGCTTGACATTGATCAAGCGACGGCAGTTGGTGCTTTGCATATGCATTTCAGAGACCTACGTTTGGGGATCTATTCTGCTTCATTAACAAACCAGTTTGCAGCCAGAGAATCATAAATCTTCATCGTGCAACGTCAGCAAATTGTCTTTGGACAGGGTTTGTTTACAGAGCGGCTGAAGGCAAATCCGAGCGCCGATAGCTGGGATTAATTAATGGCGCACATTGTCTCGTCGCAGTAGTTCGACAGCGATCAAACACGGCGACAAAACGTGCACGGGCCTAACGAGGACTGGTGCACGCTTCCCAGGAATTTATATCTCACTGTGTCTTCTGTTCCTGGACAATATATAACAGGTGGTGACAATAACTGTGCGCCCGACGTGACATTTCTCATTCACAAGCTGGGAAAGTTTGGCTTTAGTCTGTGAATGATCTCAATTTATCACAAAGTTTTCAATAATTTAATAGGTCTGTAGAAACTTTATTCTAACACACAGTGATTCATTTATAGTCTCCATTGGGATATTATTACGTCTGGATAATAAATATGGCGGTGTAGTTTTATTTATATAACCCTATATACACAAAAGGCGTGCATCTCTACACGAATGGCTTCAGGTTTGTCAAATATAATGCTAACTACTTTTGTGTAAACACATATCAGAGTAGTGCAGGCATTGAAAGTCAAAGAGCTGATGAACCTCCAGGTTCACCTCAAAAGCTCTGGAGCAAGGCCCAAAACCAAAAGGTCCCGCAGAGACTCGAGGAGCTCCCTTTGTTGATAGGCAGGTATGACGCGCTTGCGAAACTGCAGCAAATCTCCTGGGTTGAAAGGATCTCAGGGTGAACGATGTGGGGGAGCTGGCATGAAGGTCTCTGGTATGAAACTGCAAGGCAAATTCATCGATATGACACTTTTCATACCCAAAGGCAACCCAAAGTGCTTCGGAGAGTTAAGGAAACGTAATCAGACAAAGCTGCAAATAGCAGCTCCAGCTCAAACAAACTCATCCTTTCCATTACAGCACTGACCAGCCAAGGAATAGACTGAACATAAAACTGAAGATGACAGCTGTTGAGGAACTATCAGAGCCTGTGCAGAGCATAGGAAGTGTAAAGACCCGAGGATGGGGCTGGGTTTTCCCATACAAGTTTGTAAAATGTTTCTGGACCTTCCCAATCTGCAGACTGACAATCGAGGCCCAGGTTTGCCAGCATGGAATCAGGTGATCCACTGTGGCGACGCCTAACAGGGGGAGCTGAAGGGTGAGGAGGTTGCTGAAATTCATGAAATGAACGAGTGAAACTGCCAAATAAAAACAATTATTAAACTTAAAGTACCATTTTTTTCCCATTTCCGTCAATGTATTTCTGACTGGATGTTCTCCAGACGCCAAACGCCAATGAACGTGCACCAACGATGGAAAATCCTCCAGTAATTAATTGAGGCGTACAGTTATTGAGTCTGCATCTCTGACTGCGGGACGGTTAATTATTTATAGTTAAATTAAACCACAGCCCCATGTCTGATGGAAAACGCTGCTCAACCTGCTTGCCATTTTTGTTTTTGCTCTTTAGCAACACGCAGACCTAATGAGCTCTTTCATTTCACGGTGCCGCCATTGCATTAAAAAGTCATCGCTGCGTTTTAATTATTTGGAAAAAGTCGTTGACCTTTATGGAGTGATGAAAAGCCAAACGAAAGGAGTTTGAAACTGCAGAAAAGCTCCAAGATGTCTGTCCCTTTATGTTTAAATATCTATATTCTGTGTGCGGGAGGTAGGAAGGAAGGTGTGTTGAAATGTTTTGAACAGTATCGTGAAGGAAAGCTGGAGTAAGACGATAAAGCTTCGGAAAGCAAAGCAAATTTGACCTTCTGAACGTGCCACAGTGGCAAAGACGGATTTGCAGCTATCGCGCCGGACAGATATGCAAATGTGTGTCATCAGCGAGGTGCTTTATCATCCCATCAAGTCGTTAAACAGAGCGACAGGTACTGTTTGCTCTCATGTCTTCTTATTAGATAAAAACCGCAGCGTGATGACTGCAGATACCAGCTCCTCACTGAGCCGTTCAGCATCAGCGGGGAAATTAGACAAGACAATGCAAAACAACGCAGTGTGGTGCAACGCTAAGGGAACTCATTAGAACACTACAGCATGGGAGGAAGCCGCGTGATGCTTTGCAACATGTCATGGGGGGGTGGGGGTGGGGGTGTTATTACACAATCATAATTTGATCGCTCGCGCACAATTACTTCATTAGTTTCGAGAGCGTTGCGCGGTAAACACGCGGGCCGAAAAGGACATAAACAAGGGAAAGCTCTGATGCAACGTGGCGGGTCGGAGCTCATCATTTGCTGCAGTTCAAATTGATTTGAGTTGAATGATCAATCATGTTGCATGGATGCACTTGCCTTTAATCTATTTGTCAAGGGCTGGAGTTACACAGATATTAACAGGAAGTCAATATATATGGTTATAACCCCCGTGTCTTTAATGTGCTTTTGCAGGGACACGTGACCGTTCGTCAGCGACGATGGGACTCACGCGCAGTAAGAGGTAAGTCAACAAGAGCTATCTGTTTCACTTCAGTCCCATCTTTCCACGTTGACACGCCGCATTAGTGTCAGGCTTGAGAGATTGAGCTGTCATGAGTGTGGCTCAGCTGACACTTGAGTCAGACTTTGGAGACAAAGACAAGCCGCGTCTGAGCGTCTACAAATGTCTTGTCAGACAGAGTGGGCCGAGGCCATTAGCCACACAAGCATTAGCGAAATTGCCCCCTGCTTCAGCTGCATAATACATCAGAATCATTAACACAAACATTTTGCAAATTAGCTTTCCGGCGAGCTCTACATGAAAGCCCTCCGTACAGTTCTCCATATAACGCTCATTAACCCCAAAACACAAAGCTCACAGGCTGAAAAAGGGAAGGGAAAAAGCAAATGGGCCTGAATTTCAATGGTTTTCACTAAAAAGACGGCGGTGCAGGCCAGTTTTGTTTGCTCTCTTGTTGGCTGGCGTCCCCTGGGCATCCATCTGTCTGTGGTGCCGAGGAAACACACCTGTCTGAAGCTCAGAGGAGAAATCTCCTGCTTTTATCTCAATAAACAGACAAGCCAGGCAGTCATTATCCAGAGCCCTTTGCTGCTTTTGTTTACCTCTCTATCATGAGTCATCAGGGGAATTCAGCTGCAGTGGGGGATTTATTAGCTCTTTTAAATTAGAGCTAAATTAAATTCATCCATTGGACACCTGGAGATTGACAGGAAGCTTCTCGCCTGGGCTGTGAGCAGCGTGTCATGATATTAAACATAGGGGGAGCAAGATGTTGTCATAAATGACCTATTTCTAGTTTGAAGTCACAGGGTTTACACACATATAGCAGCCGTGCGTCGTGCTGTGCGGCAGGAGCATCCAGATTTTCACATGCGATTTTAAGAAAAGTCATAAAAAGCTAAGAGGCAGATTTGCAACAGAGATTTCTTTTATGGTGCACACCCCCAAAACATTGCACACTCACAGCTATGGCCGTTTAACATGCTTGGGCTTATGGAGCATTTTCCCTTCAGTGTGACGCCGGCGCTGCGTGGTGATTCAGTGAGCCTCGCTCTCTAAAACCAGCTGTCTAACTGCGCCACATTACGACCATCTAGTCACTTCTCCCTCTCGCCTGCGACAGCTGCAAATCTTCACTGTCTGAATGCTCCTCTCAGCGATGCAACACAATCAAACACCTCTTTGTGCAAACACAAAGTTCGAAACACACATTTGTGGTTATTTAGGTAGAAATAAAAGTGTTACTCAGTTCATATAATGCAGCACTTGGGTGACTGTGGCTGAAATTATCAAGCGCTGTTGCATAATTTACCAGAAAATCTAAATGCAGAATGACTTTTACTGCTCTCCCTCTGTGTAAAAAAACAATATATAACTACTCAGATTACTTTTTTACTGCTGCAGCACGCGGCAGATTTATTTTAGTTAGTAAAGCTACAATTCCTCCACTGTAATTCAAATAGTTATGGCAATCATGTGCTGTAATGACCTGTCGGGACCACAGGATGGCACTGTGGCTTTACCTGTAAACCCGCACGCCCCGCTCTTGTCTGATCAGCAGGAGAAACTTTGAAGAAGTCTTAGATTCCCCCCCAAGGAAACCATGAAAGACAAAGTTGAGAAAGCTGGAGCCGAGGCGATTAAAAAAAAAAAAAAAAAAAAGTCTGACTGTAAAAGAGCTGGTGTTGTGATCTCGTTTCCTGTGATCCATATATATTGAGCAAAGGGAGAGTGATGGTTGAGTGGGGATTGCAGCACCTCAGTGGCCCTGCAGATGAATGAAGATGCAAATGGAGGGAGGGGGGGAAGTTAAAGCCTTCAGTGACACTAAGCACACCCCAGAGGGCCCCGGCGCAGAACGCTCAGCCTCAGCACATCAAGGACACAGCCCCTCTGTCTGAGCGTCCCCTTGGCACGCATCACATCCCGTCCATCTACATTTTCATCCAGACAAACACTTGACTCCTTATGCTGCGGCGAGCCAATGACAAGAGACAGATGTGCCCTCCTCGGAGAATCCAGTTTGAGAAGCCGCCGCTCCGCAAACTATTAAATAACCCAAAGAAACCACCGGAGTAAAAACACAACAATAATAAAAAGCCCTACTTTGCATGAGAATGGATATGCCTGGAAAGCGTACCATCGCTCGTCGGCTTCGCCTTGGCTGTAAATGTCAATTTCATGTCAGATCCTTTCTCTTATTCATCCACGACTGCCCGTGATTGCTCCATCCCTTTTGCATGAGAATGGCTTGAAATGAATGCTGGCCCGTGCTCATTTACAGTGCGCCGCACTATGCAAGGAACCTGAAAGGGCCGGCGGTCGGTCACATGGTCGGTCTCTTCTTTGTTGAATGTCGTGCTGTATATGTCTTAGTGTATACAGTGTGCCTCATGAGGTGTTTTTATAGTCCTCTTCATTCACTAAGAGCAGCTTCCTGGTGGGACCTTGGCTATGCTAAGGAGTGTCACAACCATGATGCAGGCCCCATGTGGCACTCTGTTTCTGCGAGTCACTCAGGCATACAGTACTCTGGCTTTCCTCTCCACTGGTTCCAGAAATGCAGGTGAGCCCACAGCAGGTGAACCTGTCATAGTCAGCACCTGCAGGATCCTAACAGCCAGCAGGGGAACACTGAAGGACAGAGGAAGTTTTGTTGTGGAGAGTTCTGCTGTGCCGCCCGGGACGCTCAGTGATGAAGGTGAGACACAGTGTTGTCCCGCAGACACACGGCGAGAAAGACAAAGCTGTTACAAAACGCCGTTATTGCAGTACTGAAACAATTCTAATGCAGCAAAGGGACATGCAGCACGTGTTTGATTATTTAGGTTATTATTCAGGTAATAAGTCAAAACTCATATGCCCGTGCCGAGTGCCGCTCATACAGTTCAGCTTGGCACTGTAATTTGTTTAAATGTTGATTTATGAACTAATTGTCTGTAATTGCCGCTTAGTGCCACTGTTAATCCAGGCTGTCTGCATCCTGAAGCACATTAGACCCGATTTGTAGAATGAAGTAATTAGTTCAATTACGAAGAAGGAAGCGGGGATAGCGTAAGAAAGCGGGAGCGAGAAGCTCCGAAGTACTCCCGCGCCACCAGCGTGCTTCCCGTCCCGCCATTATGAAACACAACTCAGCGGAGTATACGGAAATACCCCGGTTGTGAGCAAATGATGTTCCTAATTAAAGCTCGCACGTGTCAACAAAGTTAATTCGAATCTTCTAATACGGACATTTTTTTTTTTTTTTTTTTTGGATGCCAGTTTCTGAACCCACTTCGCCGCGGCGTCTCACATATCAAGTTATTTCAGCTTGCTAACAATCCCCGCCACTTCACACGTTTTAAAAAAAAAAAATATAGCTCTGTGTTTT
This sequence comes from Datnioides undecimradiatus, assembly GCA_008933995.1. Classification (NCBI taxonomy): domain Eukaryota; kingdom Metazoa; phylum Chordata; class Actinopteri; order Lobotiformes; family Datnioididae; genus Datnioides; species Datnioides undecimradiatus. The sequence goes on along the minus strand of WARS01000071.1, from coordinate 4,750,341 downwards.
CTATTTGGCTTCTGTCACCCGCCAGAAGCTGCCATCACAACCAAGAGTGCTCCATTGTCTGCTAGCATTGTCATTGTTATTAGTCTTTTGGATTGCCTGTGGAGGTATCGGCAGGCTCCGGGGGAAGCAGGCGCCAGGCCGGATAATTAGTTGTTCTTCGATGCCAGACGGGCACGTTGCCGTCACTTGGAGGGGAAATGGAAAGTGGCATCACTATCACAGTAACACCGGAACAACCTTTGGTGTGAGGGCTGGGTTCCAGCGCATCTGTCACACCACTAGTCATCTACCCACTGGCAAGACAATAATGCCTACCAGTCTAGCAATACACAGCATGGATAATTACTTTATCTGAAACATTATTATTCTTGTCATATTTGTCATAATTAGTTGTGGTACTGTGGAATCGATGGTGATGCTCTGTTCGCTGATCGTTGTAGACAAAGAGATGCACAGATTTGGGCATTTTGAATCTTCCTTGCGTGAAAAACAAATATAAAAAGGACATAATTATAATTTTTTTCTTTATTAAAGCACAACAGTGGTGCATTTTAAATTCTGGGTGTGGTGCAAACATTTAATTTAGCAACTTAAACAGTTAAACCTCCCCAGAAGCTGCAGCTTCCAGCATCACATCTGCATCATGAGCTTTCTGCTGGAGCTGCTGGTGACCCTTGGGTGGTTTCTACGGGAGACGTGGACGATGATGAAGAGTACGGAGACGCCCACGAGCAAGGTGCCTCCGAAACCCAGCAGGATGCCGTGCAGGAGAGGCAGGGCTACGTCCATGGGCCCCTTCTGGTACAGAGGCACAGGAGCCCGCTCCACAATCAGATCCAGGTCGCGCCAAGTCAGATCCCTAACTGACACAAACACAAACACAGTAAAGCACAAACAGGACAGTCACACTTAGCATCTCAAAGGACTCTGGGAGCGTTTTTGTCAAGTTTTAACTTGAACGAAGCGCCGCGGAGGATTAAAAAGGAAAAAAAAAAAAAAAAACACAGACAGGTGATAATTACATTTTTGAATTTCTAGGTATCCTGGGAAATACTCCTCCATACAGTGAGAGTGTTGATGTTGAGAAATAATGAGTTGGAAGCACGCCCACGGCCACCAAATCTAATCCGGCATCTCATCTAAACACTTAATAGATTCAGGGATCAGTGAAACATTATATCATTTGTCATCCAGACAGCCTCCAGAGGGATAACCCAAAAATCTCCTCCTGACATCAGCGGCAGAACGTATCTGGGGCTTCGGCGTGGCGCCACACGCTCTCCGCCACCAGTGGAGGGGAGTAACTAAGTACATTTACTCAAGTATTGCACTTAAGCGTTGATGCACTTGTACTTAATTATTTCTATTCTACTGCACGTCATAGTTTTTGCTACTTGTATTAAAAAACCTGATTCCCTTAGTTTGCAGGTTCAGGTTGATGGGTAACACCTGTAGTTGTGCTAGCTAACTGCTAGTTAGCCATTAATTAACAATCAATTAAGAGCAAGTGTGGGGAAGCTCAATAACTGATGAACTCTTAATATCTACTTTCCTAATAATTTCAAATTAAGGACTAAATGGTTGATAATGATGAGTTAAGTACTAATGAATCATCAGGTAGTGATTAGCTCATCAGTATCTGGGAATCAATTAAGTAACGATTCATAATACAGAGCAGTTACTCAGTAAGTCCTTCCGTTATTGGTTTTCTGTACCTGTAGCTTCTGTATTTTGCAGTTACACATCATTGTCTCCTATGCAGACTTCTGTTGAGCGATTTGTGATTTGGTTCCTCACTTGTTTTTTCATTTACTGAACATTAACTAATCATCACCCACTTCGAGTGGAAGTCACTCATTGACTAATGTGTTTTTTTTTTTCCGGTCCCCTTACTGCAGAAAGCAGCTGAACTGAGCTCCAGCTTTACCGGCTGCAACATTACAGTGACGCACACGTTCTAGCATCGTGAATTAAAATCCAAATATGCATTTTTATGCGATGCATGACGAATTTTCACTCATGTTTTGATTCTAGTACTAGTATAAATGTAAATTTAAGGTTCAGAGTTGTGTTGCTACTTGATTTTGGGCAGAAGATCTGAGTGCTTCTGCTCCACCACTGTCCATCTTTCACTTTATTTTATATTTTGCACCAAAACTAACGTGACTCTTTCCAACTTTAAGACAAATTACCTTTTCTCTTCCGGAGCCTCCGGGCTTCACGCTGTTGGTCCTTTGCGTCCGCTTGCACCGGTGGGACGTTTAAAGAGCTGACATATTTGTGATAGTCTTCAACATAGCGTTTCAGGCTCAGGACTTTGTCTTGGTTGATGTTCTTCCCCACTTCTGTAAAAGCACAAGCACAGAGCCAATGTGAAATTGTTTCGCTGTCACTTCGAGTGCACCTATTTCATCCTATAAAAGACTGTCAATTTGAATTTAATTGTTGTTTTCTTGCCCTGAACATAATTAGTTCTGGCAGGAGAGCAACTGTTGTCCTTCAGCTCGGAATAAAACAAAACGAACCACTCAAGTTTCTATGTACGAGTAGATCTCTTCAGAACTGCAATCAAGTGTACGATAATTGCTGCATTCTGCATCCACAGAGTTTTTCCATCAAAGACAGCATTGCACCCCCCCTCCCCGCCTTGCATGTCTTATAACTCATCTCTTCCCATCCTCTCCTTGTTTTTTTTCCCCCTTCCAAAGCTGCTGATGAAAGGAGCAGATGGTTTGTTCTGTGGCTGGTGTCAGCTCCACTGAGTCCTCTGTCAGATCATTTACACCTCCTTCTATCCAACGCCACTCGGCTGTGGAGCTGTGTGTACACTGGACTGCAACACACGCCAGAGACTGGCAGCGTGCAAAATATGCCACTTTTGAAGTTCCAATTAAAGCGAATCTCAAAGTAATGAAGCAATTACGCGCCGTTGTTAAAAGTCTTGAGGAGGGCCTTCTTGACCGAAATAAGGCGCTTTTTGAAAATCCAACGCCGTGCACCCAAATGAGGCTTTGTTCCAATTTCCTTTTGTCAAGGGACATGCTGAGATGTCTGCCCGTGACATTTGCAGCTATCCACAACACTGCACTGCACATGAAAAGTGAACTGTTTTAATTTGAAACCCGTAACGTCGGCAGTGCCACTCAGGATTGTTAGAAATCAAAAGCCTGCTCAGTGCTGCGGAGGGGGGCTCGTGTGTCCTTCCCGCCTCCATTTGCGTCTCACCGATGGCGATGTCTGTTCTGCCGATGTGCCGCAAGGCGCGAGAAAGCCTGTCGTAGTAGGTCTGCTCGCCGTACCTCAGCAGCCAGTCTGTCAGGGCCGTCCGGCACTGAGCTTCACTATCTAGTAAACACAAAACATATGGCCCTCAGACACACAGGTCCCTGACAGTCCGCCCGCTGCCAGAAACTCCCCGAGCAGAGCTGGACGTGTGAGAAACAGACAAGTCTCAGGGTGGACATCTCTTCATTTCCACCTTATTCCAGCTTTACAGGCTTTAAACTCTTAAAGGACACGTCCATCCTTTAGCAAATCTGAATGCAACGCTCTCACGAGTGTGTTTCAGTGTGAGTGATGGGGGACAAAAGTCGGTTCTTATCTGTAAAGCAGAGAGTTTCCTCTTTGTGTTTCACCTCGCCGTGCTTTCTTTCTTTCGCGCTGTGCCGCAGGGAGGGTGGCGCAAAGAAAGAAGTTTGCAACTTTTGAAAAATACCCACTTAATTTGTCAAACACAGACTGTTCGGGCCTCGTAATAGCTCCGGCGGATGCATTAGTATGCATTTTTGCGCCGAGGAACGGCCGTGGGTTTTGTCTCCCATCACTTACGCTGAAATTGCTCGAGGAGGGGTTCTCTTCAGGGGCCGGTATCTGCGACAGGAGGAATCGTTACAGCAGTGGTGGGAGAAATATTTACATCCTTCACTTTTAAGTGGAAACAGACAACTTGTCAACATCATTACTCCACAGACGTTAAGATGTGCATTTCATCCATTATGAAAAGTGTCTGTTTCCCGCCTAAGAAATACTATATTATGAGAATACTCTCCTGCAAGTTAAGGTCCTGCAGTAAAATCCTTAAAAGTAAAAGTATGTAAGTATTAACAGCCAAACGTCCTATTAAAATTACTCTGTTCATGAGCTCAAACAGCCCAGTTTTCAGCTTTTTCACAATGCATTTTATATATTTCACCACTGGTAATTCATGCTTTTAACTGGGCACGGAGGGCATGATGAGTAACTTGTAACTAAAGGATGTAATGGAGTAAAAAGTACAAGATTTACACCTGAAATGTAGAGGAGTAGAAGTATAAAGGTGCCAAAATGGAAATGCATCCTACCGCTGCATAAGACTGACCAGTAATTGAGTTTAATGCAATGTAAGGGTATATGCTAGACACATGAGCACTGACCCTCAGCAGAGGAGGTGTCCCTCTTGGCCCGGGGTTTGAGACCTAGTTGATTTTTCTCCGGCGAGAGGCGCTCGAGGTGCTGGAAGATGTTCTCCTCCGGGTGAGAGAGGGCGAACAGAAGGTCCTCGCACTCCTTAGACGTCAGCAACTCCACCAAACGCTCCAGCTGATGGACGCCGATGTCCTCTGCCACTAAAACAGCCACAGCACGCACTAATTCAACAAGTGACGAAGGCACGACCATGCAGCGCAGGGTAAACGCGGCGCGGTGATGCTGACACAACACAACGTTTCTGCAGCACGCCTGCGCTCTCAATTAGCGAGTGCTGCTCGGGCGGCGTGAAACTGTCACATTACCCTCCTCGGCTGCGAAGAATAGAAACTGAATAATCAACATTTCGCCACGGAGAACAGAGCAATCAGCAAATTTGGAGTTTTTGTTTTCATTTCAATTCCTTTAACTTGCCGGCTGCTGACGTAACTGCACCTGCTGTTGGCGCTCACCTGTGTCCTCCCCGTGAGTGGAGCTCAGAAGTAGACAAATGAGGAAGGGGCTGAATTTCCAGACTGTCATGTCAGCTGAAGTAGCGAGCACTTGACGCACGCTGCTAACAGTGTATTTGGGTTTACTTTTAAACTTGACAAAGGATCTAGAACTTGTTTGAATTGTAAACCGCTCAAGTGGCATCCCTGTCTTTTGTTTTTTTCAAGTCAGTTACCACAGAAACATCTTCATGCTGCTGAGAACATGTTTGCTTTCTGCTTCGCGCTCAACGCGTGAGCGATAGGCGCGTCAGAAAATGGCAAAAACGTACTGCAACAGTGGTTCTGTTGCTCGTTAACCGAGCAGTGTGTGATTACTTGTCTGGTCTATAATCGAAATAATTACAAAAACACATTAAAAGTTCAGAACCCTCAATGTTTCAAGCTGCTCATTTAGTCTATATTCGGTTCACAATTACAAGAGCTGTTATCAAAACTGCCTTTCCCTGCTCTTCAGACAGTTGACATCACATTACAGGCATCACATGACGCCATTTTAATAACGTGGTGATGTAAATCATCATATCTGTGACGTAGTATTCAAATGTATGATATGCATTGCAGATAACTGCAATATCACAGTGTGCAGCAGCTGTTTTTGGTAATGCAGATGAGTTTATAGTGTGACTTGAGTCTTCTTAATGTCTCAGCTTGGATACTGTCTCTAGTAGCTTTACTTGTAGCCATGCACTTAAGAGCCAAAGATTACTGGTTTTTTACATAATGCACTTCTTACAAATACAAATGAACATGTAACAATTATGAAAAATAATTAAAATAGATGTTACAGTGCATGCAATGCACATAAATCTTAAAGATCGATTGGGTTACTCCACTTTATAATCCAATGCCACATCCAAGCCCAGTTATTCATCATTACTAACATTTGCTTTCACAGACATGAGGTTCCCCTAGGTTAGATATTAGTTTCTCCATGGCAACACATGAAAATAGATGCTTAAATGACTGACTCACAGCTGGTTTGTCCACATTTTCCATCCTCTTGTGAATGCTCTTTCAGCTCGTAAGACTCTTTTAGTGCACAGGATGCAAACTTCTGCAAGCAAGAGAGTTCCTGTTTTATTATCTGGCTAGCCTTCTTCCAGAAACTGGAGCACATTGCATTTCCTTTAGCGATGGAGGATGGTTCCCTAAGCTGGACATTACTGAGTGAAAATGGTTTTATTTATTTTATCCAATTAATTGTATTATCTCCACTTTTTGATTTCTTCTTTTATCATCTTCTTGTAAAACACACTGTAACAATGTTATTATTATCATTTTATTGTATCATTTATCATTTTATATTATCATTATTATTATTACTATTCACTTAAATATGTTTAGAGACTGTTCATGAAGGGGTATATCCTACTGCGCTGAGACATGGTGCATTTATATTTATATGAGTGCACCCACATGCATAACCATGGGAAAAACTATGCTGCTTTGCTCTGTGGTGCTGTTATCATTTCCACATTTCGAAAACTCTCCGAAGGAGATTGATCGTCATGAGCCGAAAACAAAACAGGCCCCCGGCCGCGAAGGGGCATGCTCACAAACCTCTAGATGCAGACGCTCTGTTTTTATTTTACGTTGCATTGAACGTTAAGGCTTCTCCAAGACCGGGTCCGCGTTTAGCTTCACAAAAACTGCAGCTTGGAATCTGTATCCCTGGCATTAGAGAGACAGTAATGCGTGCATCGTGGAGCATAAAATGATATTGTAATATTGATGTGTGGAGAAGTAAAACAGCGAAGGCTCTTATGTTTGTCCTTACCTTTTTTTTATAAGCACTGCTGGGGAGAAATGTGCTGGGAGTAGTTGAGATGCATCTCTCTCTTGCAGGGAGAAACATGTTTAATGACATTATTGTGTGGGCCTGCAGTGAGGGCATGTTTTAAATTGTTAATAAGCTTCATTTGCCAAACGGTAAAGGTTGTTTGTGTGGGCTGAGTCTCAAATTCTCCATGTTGGCTAATGAAAAAAAAAAAAATCATGCTCTGGGGCTGAGAACCACAGAAAGTTGGGTGTGGGTGGTATAATGGGTCTGTAATGATTTGAGATGTTGCACTTGTTGGAAAAAAAAAGGAACACTGGGCAAAAGGTCAGCAGATTTATTCATATTACTGAGTTGCTGAGTTGCTGGGCACAGTATCTTATTGATGAAAATACATGCACAACATATTCTGTACTTCACGTCAAAGAAAAAACACATAGTATATACTACAGCGGCGTAAACATGGTTTCCGACATTTAAAATGCAGCAAAATGGAACAAATCCAGTTACTTCTTTTGACTTTCGCCTTCGGGTGTCGCCGGCTGTTAGCTTGCGGAGCCGTATCCCCATGTCTCGTACACTTCACACCACTGAAATCTGGTTAAATGCACATACAGACTCCGGTGGAATGAAGGATAGAACACATGGAACATTCTTGCAGAGCAGTGTCTGAAACGCAAGGCGCAGATAAAACACAAACATACACGGAACAGCCTCGTTTGCCCCCACGATGAGCGCGTTTGTTGCAGGAACACAGAGTGCTAACTGTGAGCGGCAAAGCCTCGCTTTCAACGTCGAGCTGCAGGATGGAGGCCGACCCTGGCACCTGGTGCAGAGCAGGCGATTGGGACTTCATGATTTACGAGGAAGCCTCCGAGGTTGAGGGGGAGGCGATGAGCGAAGCAGGAATTGGATGCTGGCCTCTCCCTTTTCTTGCGTTTAAGTCTCGAGCCTGAGCCTGAGCCTGAGCTTGAGCGAGACCAGGCCTGCCCCGCTCTGTGGCTCCAGGGTTTCAGGCTGCTGTTGAAATCCTGGGCTCTGGCACGTTATCACAGGCCTGAGCTGAATGACTGTTTAGTCATCAGTGATGCAACCCCACCACAGCCCACCACTGCCACCAGACACCACAGCCAGCCTCGCTATCTGTCCGCCTTGGAGACTTGCTCCTGGGGAAACACGGCACCAACTCGACACATCTCTCACTCCCCGCACCTGAAGCTTCCTGATAGTCATACTTTCCCCCTCTTCTATGCACTTAGACTCACACACTTTTGATTTTACAAACCCGCCACCCCTCCTACGCCAGTCGGTTGGTGCTGCTGAATCTCAATACAAATGCTGCTTCCGTGCACACGGTTTCTCCAGGTGATCTTATCGTCTAAATAAATTCACCGGAGGTGCTTCTGCAACAGAATATTACTTACAGTTGTAGCTCAAGACAAATCTGCCGTCTGAAGAATTTGCAGGATTAGACTTTCCGTGCACAGATGAATGCCTTACCGTGCTTCAAATGCATTACTCACCTTATTCGCCTCTTTAGTTCCCAAGCAACTGTGAGCAAAGCAAATCAAGCTACCCAAATGCTCAAAAGCAGTCTTCGCCAGGCGCTGACGATACAACTGACAGTGCGCGATCTGTCCTCTCTCTGACTTTTTTCCCTACCTGGTTCAGGTATTGGTGTTTTTAGGGGACCGTGCCGACCAATGAGACGCAAGCACCTGAGCAGGACCACCCTTTTTTTTTTTTTTTTTTCCCCCCCAGCTGTAAAGAGCCGCCACACCCTGCCATGTGGCGTGCATTTATTGCCAAGAATTGAGGAAAAAAAAAAAGGAAATAAACACAGAAACTGAAATCAAAGTAAAGGTGGTATTCCCCAAACTGCTGCGACCACACAACAGTTTTAGTAAAAATCGTCAGTTTCTTTAATCTCTTATTAACACACACAACATCTTTATCCACTTCAAAGGCTTTGAAAGACTCCAAGGAAGGCATAAACTTACAAATGAAATAAAGGAGTTTCATGTAATATTCATCTAATAAGGGCTTTGTGTTCATTATTTGATGAGTCTCTGCTGTAATTTGCTCATTTCGCTCTCGCTCTCTGGGGTAAAGCACATTCTTCATTAAGGCCGGAGCATCTCTGAAGCCCTTCAAACCGGTTTTCAGGAGAATTTTATTATTATTTCATTATTTGAATGAGAATTTGCAACGATGACAGGAAAAAGTGGCTTAGCCGTTAAGTTAAACAGCTCTACGCTCTACATCCTGAGCATCATTCAGCGTGAAAACGACTGTCGTTAACGCTGTAACGCACACCCAAAGTAACAGTACAGTCGACTTTACTGCCATCTGTACGACAGGTAGTGCACTTTGATTTACACACACACACACACACACACACATACATTTCCTTAACAAGAAACTTTGCAGCTCTGTTCTCCGGCTGCAAGTATCCTCCTTTCAGCCTTAAAATGAAAAATGGGGCGACACCCGACATCCTTCACCGTGAAGGGAGCGACTTTCTGAAAAGCATTCCTTCCCCTCACAATGGCAGGGTTGGGGCAGGGGGGCGGCGTTGGGGGTTGGGATGGTTTGAGGAGGAGCAGCGCCGACACATTCCTGAGGTGGAGGAGCCGCACCGAGCCTCACCTGACAAGATATTTCTCTCGAGAGCGCATTCATTTGAGCCCAATCTTCTTTATATGTGATTTTATTGACAAGGACACCAATATCTTTGAGTTATGAGCTGTTGTTCTCCCGAGACAGACAGTGCTTTACCTCTGTGTTCTGTGTGGGCCAGATAGCTGTGGACAGTGTGACTTGTTCGGGGGTAATCTCTGGGACCTCTGGAAGGTGACAGCTGAAAAACGAGCCTCTAAAAGCACTCCGCCCGAAGGCAGGCCCCGCGTCTGGCTTACTAACCACCCAGAAAAAGACTTTGCTGCCGAGTTTTTTTGGCTCCGCCGGCCACGCCGCCTCACGCCGCCTCACGCCGCGAACCGTCTGAACCGATAGTGCTGCGCAGCTCAGAATGTGCATGCAAATAAACGCATAATAAACCCCCATTTCTTGTGAGCGCTATGCAAATTCACCGCAAGGCGTCACCACGCTGGCAGCGGGTATCAGAGTGCATCAGATGCATCCACTGATGCTTCCTTGAAGTCTCTGACACAGGTTCTGCGCTGTTTTTGGTGGGAGCTGACTCAGATGAGATCAAAAGCCCCCGGTGCTGAACAGCCGCTGCTATTAACACAAAAAAAAGCATTGTGTTTACAACATTTTCTTTTTATTGATATCACTGAAACAATATTGCAAACATGTAAACATCAAGCATTGAATGAAGACAAGGAGCCCACAGAGCGTGTTCGCCCGTTTAACAGGCTGTGAGTCGATTTGATCGCCGCTGGTTTATGGCTGCGCCTCAGATCAGATCTGGTCCAACATGGTTTCTGTTTTATATGTTTTATACACTGAATATCCATCAGGGTTTCTGGGAAATCAACTCTTTAATGTTTGCTTAATGTTTCAAAGCCAGGTTCGCCCAGAGAGCTCAATTGTTCAGAATACAGCCCAGAACATCAACTTTAAACTGCTGTGTTCTTGTCCCAGTAGGAGACGCACTTCAAAGTCGACACGCTGGTCAACAGCGCATCCAGTCCTTGAGGTTTCTAAAAAAACATGCGCCTTCACGTTTGCTGGAATAAGCAAACAAGGTTACTGGTTAGGAAGCTCAGTCATTCAGAGAGGCTCCGGGGCGAGCGCTGACCCTCAGGCTGAGAGGTTCGCTGAGTGAAGAGGTGCCGTGTTTCAGCACTGCGGCTCCCCGGAGGCACCGCACGGCAGAGCGGGGCTGCGTTGCAACACGTCACCGTGAGGAATGTGAACATCAGCACCGTAATCACATTTGTAGAAAGCCTCAGCGACGGCGCGCGCCCGATAGTGTGAAAACATGTCTTTTCTGTGATCCTCCACAGATGGCTCACACGATTTAATATAATACCATTGTGATTATTGCTAGAATCATATTTAAACCCCCTTCCTGTGAGCAGCTTTTGGGGCTAACAAGATGCTAAATAAAGTTTCAACATGAAGAGCTACAAAATAATCCGAGGTTAGGATTACGCAGTTGGTTGCTAACTGCTTTCCGCCTGTGCCGTCCTGTTCAACCGATGCAGCAACAAATGAAATGTTACAAATGAAACAAGTAAATCCAACCGAAATCAAATCGTCAGGACGACACGACAAACATCACTGCGGGAATTTGCATCAGTCTACATCTACATTAAAATGCAAATGACAGTATGTCGGGGCTGTAACACTAATTCAAGGAGTTTGTTCACTAATGACAAACATAAATGTTACATAAACATAGCGCAGCTGTTACCGAGCCTTATACTTTATTCATGCATATTGCACGGACCACGCTGCGTTATGAGCATTACGAGCGCGCAGGCTATCGCTTGCTTCGATGTTTATGCTCCGCGTCTTCTTGCGCTACAAGATGAATCTCGGAACAAAGGTGTATAACAATCGCAGCTTATGAATAATGAAACAAAAACGCACTGCTTCAAAAGGCTTTTTTGACGTTTATTGCAATTTAAATGTTTTGGGGTTTTAGAGTCCTGGGTGTCGGCCTTGTCTGCAGGGCTCTGCAGCCCGAGGCCGCCCAGAGGTTGTCTCCCCACCTTGATCCTCCCCTCGTCTCTTTCTCCCTCTCTCTGACGCCTCATTGGCTGATTCTGTCCTGACTTGCCTGTGCAGGAATGCGCCTACCTTCTAATGCACTTTTATGTTCAAGCAATTTGACAATGAAGAGTGCCATCGTTTTGCAGCATAAATATTTCATTCCCCATTTGGATGCAGATTCGAGATGTCACACCCCGAATACAAATGGGCTGTCTCTCTCGTAGAAAATAGCGGCGGCCCTGTGTGAATATGATTTGTGTGCTCTCAAGACAAATATGGCGCAATGTGATTAGGTCTTATTGAGAATCACTGTCACTGTAAAAAAATAATAGCGGCGGTAAATAATAAGTGTCTGAATCATAATCAAATCCTGCAATTTCAGCTATTGGCAGCAGCCAGGAGGTGCAAGCACCTGAATGTAATAAATATTAAAATCAAGCTTCTTAACTTTTCACTTTAGCGTTCACTAGAATTGGTCGAACAACACCAAAGAAAGAGGCCGTGAAGCTGAAGGGTGAACTTTTTATGCTATGGATCACGTCTATAGTCTTGGCGGTTCCTGGTGAATACTGTGAATGAAAAGGTCATTTCAACTTCACATCTTTCACCGATTAGCAGCAAGTAGCAGATTACACTGGCAGAATATATATATATATCTTTATAGTGTACAGATGGTGCGAAGTTCATACGCTCAAGTACTGCAATCAGTTTTTCATTCACTACACCGAGGTACATGCTGTACTGTGCAACATTTCTCTGACAGTTATTATTAAAACTTATGGCGACGGTTGAGATTTGACACAGGAGCACGGGTACGTAACATCGACGAAAGGCATTCAGGTTCCTTATACTAAAACGGTAAACTACTGCTTATGTAGAAGTGACTGTCACTTAAAAGCAGGGCTTTTACAGTATATATTGTTATCCACTAGGGGTCAGCATAAACAACACATGAGCACTGTTTAAATTGAAATTGGAAACTTGTAAAGTTGTGTTTCACTCTCATTTTATCTCTGTTTTGGTCTCCACCACCCGAGGGTCTTATCTCTTAAAGGGGACATATTATGAAAAACACCTTTTTCTTGCCTCTACATATTTAAACTAGCCCCCCCTCAGCTGAACCAACTCAGAGAGTGAGGAAGGCAGACAGGTCCTGCATCGTCTCTGCAGCCCACCCTCTGGTAACATGGGGCTCCTACAGGCCGTTCAGATCCAGCTCCTGTCGTTACGTAACCACAGGAGTGATTTACAGAGGCCGTCCTCCTCTGAGTGAAACCGCTGAGAGGGGGCCTTCATCCCGCTAGGTGAAGCTCTCTGTTTCCGGCGGTAAGCTAGCGGTGTGTGGCGATGTCATCGGTCAGAGCCGGACATGCAGACTGCTCTGTTGTTGTTTGTAAACACCAACACAAATGCCGATACTCTGTCCCAGCCCCCAGAAGACCAGAGGAGACCGTTTCCTCCGCTGTTCGCCGTCAGATTCTGGGTCGTAGCTATAGCGTACAGCAGCCATGTTGGATACCGGTCCTGCACCGCTCTGCACCCTCCCCCTCCATACGTCATTCAGGCAGCCAATCAGCGCAGCGCCTCATTATCATAGCCTCCCCGCCCAATCAGAACTCCGCATAGATAATGAAGGTAGAGAGCGGGAGACTGCAGACATCCAGGACCTGTTTGAAACAGCTTTCAGTTGCCATAATATGCTGCAAAATGCTCCACTCCTAACCCTAACCCTAACTTTGTCTGCTGTTTGGAGCTAGACGGGGAGTTTATGCTAACTTTTAAAACCACTTTTTGTATGAGAGCAGTGAAATTGAACCAAAACAGTCGAGGTTTGAGCCAGAAAACCAAGAAACTAACTGAAGGATGCTACAAAGCTGCGTACATACAGAACTGCGTGATTAAACTTCCCACATTACACACAGTCTGATCCCCCCTTTAAGTAAAAGGTATCAGTATAGATATAGAGACTTTAACTCAATGGAAACTTCTTTCTCAGTGCCACCTAGCGTCTGTAAATGCTGGTTAAAAATAAACGATTTAAAAATAGTTCTTGAAACGAGCACCGCGCGCAACATGTCAAAAGTTACTTCCTAAAATGAATGTGTTGGGGCAGGAGGGAGCCGGATAATTCTCCCATTCATGTGTGAGACAGGGGGTCTGTCAGTACCCTGTGTTTATGTACTTCTCTCACTGACATGGTGTAATGGAACGTGCAGTAATAACAGTGGAGGGATGGCATCGCAGCGGGAATCACTGAAAATGCTCCGTTCTGCTGCAACATCGCGCCTTATCTGAATATTAGTGGAGCGCGAATGGCTAGCCAGCACCTTCTCTGCGGCGCCCGGCGCCACAGAAGCCAGATTAGCTCCCTTGCTTGGGTCCGAGCCGTCGAGAAAACACATCACCCCCGTTCCCATGGGGATGACGGACATTAAGTTGTAATAAGAGGCGGTGTTTCATTATGTTTGGTAGTCACATTTAGCAGAATTTGCAACAGCTTCTCTGCCAAGAGTGTGCGCTCTCTCGGTGAGACTGCGAATACAAAAGCTCTCGAAACACTCCCAGGTTGTATAATGGTGCAGTGCAGCCTCGCCGGTGAATGAGTCCGGGCTTGTTTTCTGCTCAGAATACCTGTCTGGTTTTTCACTAAGCCTCTACTTCTATAGAAACTGGGGACATTCCAGCTGGCTGGAGGTGCTGATTAGTCCTGGTTTGTTTTGAATGAGAGTGTATGGGTTGGGGGTGGGGGGGCTTCTGTGTCTGTGTTGTGGGTGGGGACCGTGAGGGGGGGGCGTAGTTGAGAGGTCAACACTCATCTGTTGACAAAGGTGAGACAGACACGACCGACACCCTTTGATTAGCTAGTCCATTAGTTAACCTGGCCACACAACAGAGCAGAGAGACTGGGTGGCGGAGGACGGGGGGAGGGGGGCTGGGTCAAATTTCATTTCGTCTTCCGAAAGGTCCGATGGCAATTAGGGCGAGGATTCAGGCTGTTTGTATGAGTGAGTGTCTGTGTGCGTTGCGCATATGATTACTCTCTGCATCAGTATACGTGCCAACATTCACATGCAGCTTCGCTCCTCACTTCGGCCCTAACTCAAGACCTGAATTCCCAACTCATATGAAAAAGCAAAGGTTGTTCAAGGTGTATTTCCTGAATCTTGTTTTCAAATACACAGATTCACACGTGAATTGATTTTTTTCCTTTTCTGCTCTCGCTAACCCCCCAGAGTGCGGGGTTTGGGTACCTTGACGCAGAAAGTCAATACGCTGTCTAAAGGGACTGAAAGGGGTCACTGAGAGCCAATTTAGATTCTTTAGCCTCTACAGTCAAAAGTTAATCCAGAGACAAAACAGGCTGCAGGAAAAGTGAGGAAAGTGTGACGGGGTGCACGCCGCACCGGTTTGTCTCTTTGGAAAGGTTATTTGGTCGAATTCTGCAGGTAGCAGGCAGCACACCGCACAGAGAATGTGTCAGTGGCTGAATGTCCTTTTAGCTTTACCTCAAACAGACAGGCAACAAAGCACCGGCTCCGAGTTAGATATAAAATAATCGCTGACCAGCAAAAAAGACTGGTCGAGAAAGTGAGTCCTCGCTTAGTCCGAGTTCAACTAAATCCTTTAATAAGTCACTGCTAATTAACATGTCATGTCTTGTTTACTAAATCCTAGGTTTATAGGTGCGTTTGAGGCCGCGCTTTCACCCTGTTTCCAGTCTCTATGCTAAGCTAAGCTAAGCTGCTGGCTGTAGCTTTGTATATCCGTCTTCTCTTCTAACTGTCAGTGGTAGAAATAGGCAGACTGTGCGTCACAGACAGTGGGGAAGCTCGCCTCTGTGTGCCGCTAACTGGCAATCGCTGCGCCGTGATCAAAACTATTTGCACAGCGCTGATGAAACTTCATCTTCTTTCATCACGTCGCCAGGTTCTGTTGTGCAGAACGCCAGCTCGACGCACTTCTGCGCTCGTTTGTGTTAAGGAGAACTGATAATAAGTGATAGATACTGTGCCGTCCGTGCAGCGGCAGCTATTAATTTCCCTTAATTGAATCAACACGCACCGTTTCTGTGAAATGTGTAGGAGGTGTGATTGTGAAGCCATACAAAACAACATTTCAGCAGCGAGTTTGTTTTTTTTTTTGTTTTTCTTTTTTCATAAGTGGCCTGAGAGAACAGAACAGAGACGGTAAACGGTGCCAGACCGTTCTCAAGCGCAGAGCACGCTCTCACCTGAGGGTATTTAAAGCCTCCTCGTAAAGCAGCAGGAAAATATCATGTGAGAAAGTGGAACTGTGATTATATAGGCTTAGGTGTGAAACTGAACTCTTGAAGTACTCTGCGCAGTATCACATTACAGTATGCTCGATGCTTGGTTTGTAAGGATCCTCACCAACAACGAGCTTCTGCGAGTCCTTCCGTAGACCCACACTTCCTTTTTCTGTGCACATCATTCACTTTAGCAAATCTTTACACTTTATTTATGTGCATATTTTAGTTCTATGTATTTTAGTTCTATATTTTGTTATATTTGGACCAATATTTTATCTTATTTTGTTTTATCTGTTTTATTTTGTTATTATTATTTTTCCCTTGTATTTTGTGCTGCTGTAACAACAAAACTGCCCTCAGGGGATTAATAAAGTACTTCTATTCTATTCTATTCTATTCTAACTAATTTAACTACATGTTTGGCTGCCTCATGTGTTGCTTGTGCACTTCCTTAGAAATTGACACAACATGTGCCCGAGATGCAATCTTAACAGTGGGGGCAATACAAGGATGGTGGAAGACGCCTGTTGCTAGGGAGTGGATGGTTGAAGGTGTGCGGGTAAACTTCTCACATTGTCACGTCGTCAGTAACTCACAAGTCAAAAGTAGCATCTACCAGGGAGTTGCTGTTGCTTTCTCCGACTTAATAAGAAAAGTGTGTGCTCGCAGTGAATGATTATGACCTTTCGCCAAGGGTCAATTGTGTCTTTAGTTACCGTAGTTACTGTTGCTTCGCCTGTTGAGCTTTCCGTCCAAGGAATGGCACATATGGAGTTTATAATGACTTTTAAACAATATCTTACAGTTTACACAAACAAAAGCAGGCTTTTCATTACTTGCTGGCCAGCGCGGACTTTGCATCTGATTTAAAGCTGCAGCTGGGCGGCCCAGAAACGAACCCCGACGCGAAAACTGATGATTGCAGCCCAGACGTAATGTAATGCCAAAAACAGTGTACGTACAACATGTTAGCTTGGGGAGCGTGGTTGAACTAAAAACACAGTTTCAGGGGTTCAAAATGGCTAACACTGATGTAAGTCATGCAGCTATATTCAAACTTAGCTGTTGGACGCTATGGAGACTGGTTTGGAGCAACACAGTTGTCTTTATTTCGTAACGCCATCTAATGCAAGTTCGGCTAGTGTAAACTTAATATACCTATACCTTAATATACCTTATACCTGTGTTCCAGTCTGCATTTGGAATTACTGCAAGGTTACTACTGAGATAAACACACAGATTGATCAGTTTCTTCCTTTGCTCTCTTTGTATTCTGTCTGAGTATAGATCCCAATCCACACGTGTTTGGCATTTTCTGCGCACACAATGCATACTATACTGTGCAATATCAATATTTGCTGGGTGCACTATTGTGAATTCAAACAAACAGCGAGTCTGTGTACTTATTTATGTTGCTCATTTATTTATTGTATTTTGTTTCATTCTCAATTTTCCATCTTCTTTGCTGCCGTACCACTGTAAATTTGATTATTTAATCTTATCTGTATCGTATCTTGTTTTGAAAAGTATCTGATAATACCTAAGGCTGCTGACAAACCCGAGGCAGATCAGGTCAGCAGGAGCTCTGCACTTGTAGCAAACAAAAACCCCATCAAACCTCACTCTGAAGCTCGTAATCACTTAAAGGATTGGTGGTGGACCTGGACAGCTTTTAGGATGTCGAGGCTGAAACCAGCCCTCGTGGAGCTGTTTTCCTCAAGGTCTCAGTTCTATATAGAGTTACAGGATTATCCGAGCTCAGCCAGAAAGAGCACATTAGTGGTGGCAGCAAATGTTTTGTGGGGAAGCCAGTTAAGAGGAGACGATACCAGAAAAGAACATCGACACCGCGGATGTCGACTGTTTTACTCCAAAACTAACTCACAGAAGCGGGAACACTTCTATCCCTGAGAAACGTTATCGGCATTTGTTGCCACTTTCTATTTAATTTGTCATCCCTAGTAGATTAATCACGTCAACTGTATCTGAACAGAACACAGCAACAGCTTTGTTTTCTTCCACATGTTCGTCCCGTCCTTTTTCCTGTTGAGCTGGCCGCCGCACTATATAATAAAAAAATAAAATCTCCAAACGAATTAAAATCTAGTTTGTCATTTTGTTGAAATTGAAGGGCTTTTTTTAAAAAAGTAATTTAGAGCAACGACTTTTTAAATTAGAAGTTACCAAATAAGTTCTTCTACTTTTTATCTGTTGATGTTAAAACAATATTTAATTAAAAAAAAAAAAAAAAACACTTTAAAGTTTTAAATTTGTGGTCAACACTTAGTTTGACACCTTTATTTAAAGTCCAGATGAAACAGCATTTCAAGAGCAGCTTTAATTTAACACATATAAATATATAATGATTACTTTGCACATGTTTTTAAATCTTTGACAATATGACCAGGCATTTGATTTAAATAAGATAAATAGGCATTAATAATGTCATGTGGACTTTATATTGAACAATATCATGACTTTTTACTTTTAAACACCTATAAACAAAACACTATATAACATAAAAGTCAGTATAAAAGCCCAATTTAACTTACTGAGGCTGTAGTCCAGTGGTAGAATAACCCAGTTCTGTGCTTTTGCTGCAGGTGTGTGTGTAAGGAGCTGCATTACATGCTGGTCACGCGCGCTTTGCAAATGAACTTGTTGTTTTTGTGGCGCTTGATGCTTATTTCACATTTCTTGGGGTGCAGAGCTGCCACCTCTACGTTTCTCTTTTCTTTTGAGTTGAGCTGCTGCAGAGGCAGAGCTGAGGCTGTGTGGGAAGGTGCTGTCATCTCTGAGGAAGATCCTCCTCAATAGGGAGCTTCCCTTAGTTAAGGCTTATATGCCTCACTGCAAAGGCATTGTGGGCCAATACACTGGGGACGTCACATAACAACACACAGGGCCAGGACTGTCAATCATTTCATTTTAAAGCTGGTATAGTCATTTAATTTACATTAAGACTGTATGAAATCACTTTGTGTTATATGTAAGGAGTCTTTCATGGTGCTATCTCACAGAGGATTATCATCCTACCGCTAGTCTTTGAGCGTTTTAGCCTATTGTAGCTGATTGTTTTGTTTTTTTTTACCAGCAGTAACTCCCACTGCTTTTACCAGTGTTGCTTTCAGTTGCAGAAGACAGCTAGTTTCAGTGGAGCTTTAAGAACATATCGCAGCAGGCAGACGAAGTTAGTGACTAGCTGGTGAACGTGATGGTAGCCAGCATCCTCCCCAGGAGTGGGTCCAAAATGGAGCCATGCTTGGGTGGACAAAATGCTAATGTTGCTGCGTGCTGCATGTTTGCCACCCTGTCCAGCTTATCGATGCCCTCACATGGCGAGTTAATCAATAGCCCTTTCTCAGAGCAGTTCAGTTTCAGTTTCAGGGTCCTGGTATCGTTCACGCTGATCATTAGTCCACCTCCATTTTCAGATGTTTACTCCACCAGCACTTTACCTTTGGTATTGTCATTCTCATCGGGGGCTTTGATCCAAAATACAATCAAATACCTCGTTCGCATCCTGTCACTTGCTCATTTTCGCAACGCCTCAGAGTAAAACGGGGGCTGAAAAATCCTTATTTATAGATCCAGGCTACGAGAACTGATCAGGTGATAATAACGTGTTTGTTCCCATAACTAACAGGTGTGATGCTTGGTTCCCATGGGGGAAGGAGGGTGTGAATTGTTGTGAATGTGTGACAGCACGTTTCCATTCAGAACATTTTGCTGGGAATGCTTTGTTCCCATTGGAGGGGAAACGTGTGGCGAGAGGGCAGACTGCGTGACCGGGACACGTTGCAGATGTGTATGCCTGCATGTGTGCCTGGGTGAGTTCATTAGGGCTGTGCCTAAAGAGTCTTTATAACAGTCTTAGCCAAACAAGATTTCATTAGCCTTTTTGAAAACACACACACACACACACACACACACACACACACACACACACACACACACACACTCCATTCAGGAGTTATGTCTTGTTTTTGGGACTGAGTTATAGCACAGGCTTCACTGGTAACGTGCGTGTAGCTAGCTGCTTAAAGCTGCTGTTAGTTTGTTAGCTGAGCTAGCCGTGCAGCTACACAAGGGAACAGTTGGTTTTGACAGTGCTAGCATAGGACCTCTGGACTGCAGGGAGAGGGTGGCACAAGCCTGAACCAGAGCCGGGTGTGTGTGCAACAACCGGGCTTAGCGGTCTCACAGTGAGACCAGGACCAAACACAGTCCACAAGACTGACAGAGGTGATTTACAGCTGCTGTGTCCAGGACTCTGACTCCGGGGACCAGGACATGGTGGGTTCAGGCAAGAAGCAGGAGAGAAGCAAGTTTGTCACGAGTTAGTTTCTAAGTGCACGTCAGAAAACACGTTGATTGGTCAGTATATTGTTTTTTTTTTTAAAGGTGGAAGTAATTTATTCTATTGTTTTAAAAGAGAACTGTCATTTTACACAGTTTTTAAATAAATTAACCAAATGTTAAGCGTCCCTGCTGAGTGTTCTGACACATTAAGAATTATTCATATTACAACTGTTGTTAGCAGGCATCTCAGTGTGTGGATGCTGATATATTTGAAAAGAAAACAACAGGAAATGAGTTGTAAAGCTGTCATGCAGTGACTTTTGTGACTACTGTAAGGACATTAGATCACCCGAAACTTAAGGAGAAAGGTTCAGCGCGGTCCTGAATGACAAACACAGGTTGATATTTAGCCCAGAGACGAATTCCTACATAATTCTATTTCTAAAAGTCATTGGCACTAAATTGAGAGTTTGTAATCTGGCAGCGGTTATTTTCTAGGCTCTGCTTATCTGAATAGAACATGAGGAGCAGAATGAGTTTCTGACTTTTGAAAATAAGGGCCGCAGCCGACGGCTTTACATATTTATTTGGTTGCAAAGGTTGGATAACGCAGCTGGGAAACTAAATTATGTATCAACATCTAATGCCGATTCCTCTTCATAGGCCAGGCTCTCTAGATGAGGAGAGGGCAACACGGATGGCAGATGTATAGCTCTGCAAGTGCCTATTCATCCTGCTGAAGTGCGCAGAGCCAGAATAAACACTTCCTACTTTACATGTGGATAAGAATAGTGTTCTGGGATTCGGGATTTGATTGAAAGCACCGCTATCTAATCTGTGATAAATATTCATCTCATGGCCTTTTGTATTCAATTGTCGTGGAGCCCAGAATTAATGGGAATTTATCTGGTCAGCTCCAAGATGCGCTGTAGATTCATGACATTTGGATGCGAGGAGATGACTTCGTGGTCCGGGACATATTGGTCCACACGCCGTGGTCCACACATATTCTCAGAATAAAGCTGGATGTGAGCAATTATCCAGCAGTTTAATATGCATTTCACAGCGAGGCAAACATTTGAAGGAAACATTTGGTCTTTTTTTAACTGTCCTTATAAATTCTCCACCCCCCCCTCCTCCTTTTCTGCCGTGTCTCAAGTAGGAATTTTCCAGAGGTGTTTCTGCAGAGCTGAGGAATGCTGACAGGATGGAGCATGTCTCCGGTTCTCGCACTATCTGCAGAGTAAACGCGACGTGTCCTCAAGTGTCTGCGCGCAAACCTGCTCAGACATTAAAAAAAAAAAAAAAAAAGACACAAGAAAGAAGTTCTGCCAAGCGAACAAGTTGTATACTCGCGCAAAAGCACTGACGGTTCAGGGATTCTTAGAAAGCTGTGATTGAGATATTTAGCGTAGGCACGGTGGGTGTGCATGAATACAAAGAAAGGGGAGAAGTAGTGGGAACTGAATCTCCATCATCTGCCGCTGTGCTGATTGGTTAGCTCAAGTCTTTGGTATATTTCTGAGGACCAGCGACACACACGCATGCGAAGGAGGGCAAAATAAGTTTCAGACTGAGCTTCTACCACAGAAACTCAGACAAAAGCTTCAGGCTGACTCACAAATGAATGTTTTGCTCTCCCCTCCTCCTCCTCCTCCACCTTCATTCCTCACACGCTGAAGCATCCTACTGAGGTTACTGCAGGAATTTGACGGAGCAGAGGATGCCTTTATGTTTTGTTTTTTCTTTTTGCCCGAACGATGCTGACACAGGGCAACATGAGCCGCAGCTTTGTAAAGCTTCTCGTCCTCTGTGATCAGCTCTGGTTAAGTCACTGGACCTGCCTGCCTGCGAAACCTGATCCAGTAGTGAGATTTTCTTTGAAATGGAAAGGTAATACAGTTTGCCTGCCTCAAGCGTAGATAACAGTTTGGGGCTTCTTGACTCTCTCTATTATGTGGGAGTACCATCAAAATGCATCAGTGCAACACATCTCCGTGGAGGTAATGGGATCTGAGTCCCTGATAATGGTGTACAATTTGAAACCTCATTTTGGCGGGGTAGTTAAGCTTTAACACCGGCAACGCTTGACCATTATCTGCCTCGATGCTGATACAGATTAGGAGAGATTTTGGAATTAGGCAAAACATGACCGCAGTGTCCTTTAATAAGAAAAATACTAAGTGAAGAGTCATCCCGGAGTTACCCAATTTATTCCACCTGAGAACGAAACAAAGTGCGTTAAGAAGGGAAAATAACAATCTCTGCAGCAGAGTGACACTGATGACCTGCAGGAGGCTCATCAAGTGTTTGTTTTGCACGGCCAACTGGGAGACTGGCGGTGCACGTGTGCGCCATCTACTGAGCTAGAGCGGGAAGAGCGAGCACAACAAGAACAAACGTGCAAGAGGCAACTGTGTTTGCAGGTGGCTGGCACAGTCTGAGCGCGCGTGAAATGCAAGAGCTCAGCCCTAAAGGGTGAAAAGATGAATATGCAGGGATGTAAAATGATTCATTTGTGGCCATTTTTTTTTTTTTTTTTGTTTAAACAACGTGACATGCTCGGAGGGTAAATGCGTCTTAGTGGAAATGCAAATAATATATGGATTGATTTCATTTATTTGTCCCACGGGGGGGGGGGGATTTGCAGAGTTGCAAGTGGCGAGATAGGAGAGGCGTAAAACAACAATGAATAGATTGAGATGCAGAATCTCAACAGAGGAGGTAAACAAGTGATCAGTAAGGATCGGCTGTGGCTCAGAGGTAGAGCGGGTCGTCCACCTATCAGAGGATCGGCGGTTTGATCCCTGGCTCCTCCGGGCTGCAAGCCGAGGTGTCCTTGAGCAAGACACCAAACCCCAAAAAGCTCCCAATGCTGCGCCATCGGTGTGCGCCTGAGTTCCCGTTCTGATGTGTGTATCAGTGCGTGAACGTATGTGGTGGGTGAATGAGTGGTCCAACGATTAGGAAAGTCCATTTACCATTTACAATATAGATAATATAATATAAGAAAGCAGAAATAGAACATGTAAAGTTACCTCTACTTGCAATACTTGAGTAAATATATGTAGTTACTTTCCATCACTGGAATAAAAGCTTATTGGAAACTTTATATTCTAGAGAATTGGTCTTCTACTCACTGATTTAATGTGAGAAACTCTCCCGGACCTCTTCTTCTCTGACCGTCTGAGGCCTCACATGAACTTTTGCTTGATTACCACAGAAATTCACGGCGTGTCCACACAGCGCGCCTGGAGGGACGTGAAGTGAGCAGCCAACCCCCCGGTTTTAATAGGTTCCAACTATTTCTCCCCCCCCCCCCTTTTTTTTTGACATCTAATTTAATTTTGCTCTTTAACTCGCCCTAATACACGCTTGACACGGAGCGCAAACGCGGTGCGAACCGACCCCGTGATTTTGCACCAACGCTTGACGGAGGATCCTCGTTATTTTCACCAAAGCCTTTTGGCTCTGAAATCGGACGAAAAGCCTTGAACAAACAACCAAAACAAAGTCAATACAACAATATGAAATATCATCAACTGTGTTTTGTTTGTTTTTACTGTACCCTTTAAATTGTAAAATACTGCACAAAAGTTTAGAAAAGTTCCTTTGTAGAGACACAAAACGTGTGTGCATCTGCGGTAATTATGCGGGGTCAGGGAACTGTTGAATACCAGACCCAGTACGCTGTATTCAAATACTTTCTTATAAGCTATGGATGAGACTATTTCACTATCTGTCTCTCTCAGCATGCAGCCTATTTTTACTCCTGAAATGTTTTTTCTGCTTCTGGAACTCAGATATGGATTTTTCCTTTTTTCCTTTTTTCCTTTTTTTTTTTGGTGAAATGTGCAGAAACTAGATTTTTGTAACTTTTGAAAGTTACAAATGGCCTGTGCAATCTCTTTTCTCCATATGAGAGTGGGCGAGTCATGCGGAGGTATTTTCTCCAGCCGAGGGAGACACATAAAAAAGAATGTTGGCAATATTATTTCTGAAACCGAGTTGACGTTATTGCAGTTTTATGTGTCATGGGAAATCATTGTGTCCTGGGCTGCAGCAAATGATTATTGAGAGCTAATAGTGTGCGATGTTTAATATAAGGGAGAGAGAAAAGACAAAATCACTCATTGCACCTCAGGGAATAAATTAAGGGTGAGGGAGAGTGAGGGTGTGAGGCATCTCTGCAGAAAGGGAATCTTTATTACCACCTGCCTGGCTTTGTGTTGTGTCATTACAGGGACACAACAAATTTCATACTGTACAGCTGGTTGAGGACTCTATTCCCAGACTCTGCTGGAATGAGCGCCGTGTGTGGACTGCAGTATTTACTGAAGCCAATACATCCAGCAAATATTGACCTGTGAAATGTAGTGGGAAGGCATGGTGCCTGCAAACTCCTGAGGCAATCTGCAGCATTACTTCAATTTCTTTTGCCATATGTTTGACTTAACAAGTCCACATTCCTTTCATTACACACCTTGTGTTCTCGAGTGTATGAAGCCAAACAAAGATAAATTTGCTGTCTGCAAACCAGATCATACATAATTTACTTCTTTAACACGTTGGCCTCGTGCAGCCCAGCGGTCTGTGCAGGCAGGTCATTGAGTCTCCTCTACATCCCGGTCCCCAGGCAGGCTGAGGCAGATTCCTCCCTCATTGACCTTCTGCAGGGGAGACTACCGCTCGTGTGTTGTGGAGAGAAGCGGTGCGGTCTCAGGAGGCCCGCCTGCGCCCGGGTGTGCTTATCAGCAAGCGGAAGAGAGAAGCTATTTTCCCCTATCCTTCAATGAAGGGCACCTGGAGAGGCCTCAGCACAGGTAGGATTAACTATGAAGCACGTGTGGCTACCAGAAAGAGAGAGGAAATTACAATTAATGAATATGCAAAACGATAGAGAAACAAAACAGTCGTTTACCACGTTTGTCCATGCTTAATAATAAAACTGGTCATTGTAATACGAGCTGAAAATTGCAGTTTGAAAGCCTGACAAAGAGCCAGCATGTTCATCTTCAACGGCTGACACAGTGTCCTGTTACAAGGTCAAACCCGTCCTCTGTTCCAGTCCCGCGAAGGCAACATCTCACCCTGCCTTGACCCCCGCGCTCCATATAGTTGTGCCTTTACTGCCGCTGACCTACAGTGTCAAGGTGCCTCTGCCTGTGTAAACACCAGACCGCTCTGTGAGATAAAAGCTCGGTGATCTCGGTTATTCTATGAATTTATGGCGCCATTATAAAGGAAAATACACGCTTGACTTGCGAAAACTATATATACTGGTTTGAATTAATCCTGTACTTTGACACAAAAAACCATGAAAATGATTTTACTGCAATTTTTCTGAAGTGAAAAGAGGGTGTGAGGAGAAATGAACCACCCATTCTGCTTTTATTATAATCTATAAAGCAAGAGTTAAACGAATTGGCTTATTACAGTTTGAATCATTGCCTTTAAACACCTTAATGTGTTGTTTCATTTAAGCTCCTAATTACTTTGTTGATTATAGATAAAATGTAATTAAAGTAATAGTTCCAACCTTCTGGTGCTAACTTCCATTCACTGACATTATTTGAATAATTTCTATTTCTGCACAACACTGGAGTAAATCTCAGTGAATCTCCCTTTGTGTTTACAAAAACAAAAACAGCATTTGAATAAATGCCAGGAGCAATCTGTCACTTGTGTATTATCTAAACTTTCCAAACTGTAACAGTGGAGATCAGCACCTGCTAGATGAGTCTGGATGCGTGCAATTGAGCATTGAGGAACACTCTGCGTGACACTGTAACTACCAGGGTTTATCAAAACTAGTGGAACTTCATCACGGAGAGAGATCAAGTGGAAACGATAAACAAATATAATACGAATTGACAAAGAAACAAAGAGTGTTTGGAGTCCACAGGGCTCAGCATCTTCATTAAACAGGTGCATGATGGGATGCCAAGGTTGGGTCACATTTTGGCGGTGCAGTGAGGTGGAGCAGCATCCAGCGTCTGATTGACTGATGAAAGAGAGGAAGAACATTAACTGGTCGGAGGTGGTGACACATGGACTTTGTGAACATGAGGAGCTTTAACAGCGCGGGAAAGTAGAATTGACTGATGGCCATCAGAGAAATGATCTGCAAAAGCTTTATTAAGTTCACCAATAACGAGCGCTCAATGAAAATTAGGTAAATTCTCTCCAATAAATCAATTAGTTATATCGCTCATCCTCTGCGCGAAGGTAAATCAATTAATTTAATCATTTCACAGTTCAATGTCAAATTAAACTTCGTAGTCAGAAACATTACCTTATGTTTTTTACACCAGGTAAACACTGTGTCATCATGCTTCACAGTTCTATTCACGCAGTATTATTATTAATATTCATGTTTTCACAACGGTGCATAATGAAGTCTGACTGTTAGTGTCACATTCTGACGTTCTTCACTTAATATCTGAATCATGTGTGCCAAGCATGCACTTTGCTCTGAGGGTTTACATGCATTTATCAAAAAACTTCTAATGGGGGCGATTTAATTAAAAAATGCGTTAATGTTTATAAAATTACATTATAAGTAGGGCTGGGGGACTATCGGTGGTTTCACAAAATGTTATCACATTAATATTTTTGATAAATAAATGTCATAAAAGTTGATTTAAGGCCTAAGTGGGTAAAAGCAGATGGCAGAATAGCCAGAAGAATCTGTAAAGTTCAGTGAAATCAAGTCATGTTAGTGTAGGGCAGACTTCAACCCTGTAACTCCGGCAGCACGTTTGCGCAAGCGCGCTTTGGATTACAGTAATTACGTCACGGGTTGCGCTATCGGAAAAATTCTAACGGTTTCTGAAAGCCGAGACCTTGCGCTTTACAGCCAAAATGGGGTTATTACGGTAATTTCACTTGCGAATGTCCCGGAAGCCCGCGAAGCAGCGCAGCCGCTTTGCTCCCACCACACACACACCGGTGGAGGAAGTCTCCGTTTTATGGTCCGTTTACTCACATTATGAGACACAGACTCTCGAGTTTTATTGGAAATAGTTTTATACTTTTCGAATTTAAAATATGGCGTGCAAAACTTGCTCTCAATGTATAATTGCAGTGTTGTTTGTTCATTAAAACTCTAAAATCCAATTCTGTTGCTGTGTTTTTCCAACTGTCATCACACTCTTCTAACATGCAGTAAATAAATAACTGCCAGGACAGGACAACACATGCGCCGCATCATGCAATATAATATTATTTTATTGCTTTAAACCCAAAATATAGACGATATATAGAGAAATATTGCCCAGCTCTAATTATAAGATAACAAAGAAATGTAACATACAGATATAATAAATACATTTAGAAAATGCAACATGTAATTCATTAAAGCAGTGGATTATTAGGATACCTTACTGAATATTATGTCTTCTAGTTAGTTTAACAGCTCCAACGTTTTAAAGGTTTGGCCGTTGCTCTTCAAGGAATCAAAAATGCTTCCTGTAGCTTCCTCCAGCGACTTCTGGCCCACCGCAGGCCTTGCCCTCCGCATCCCCTCACAGTGCTGGAGGTCTCGGCAGAGCAGCAGTGGAGCGAGTGGTGATTAAGTTGGAAGGTCAGGTGGAATTGATTCTTTTCCCCACGGTGCATCCTTGCAGCACTTAGACTGGAGACGTGTGCCAATTTGTTTGAGGAGCATAGGATTATTTTGGAGATGTTCACTCCCCATCTTCCCTTCTTTCCCCTCCACTCTCTCTTGGGGTTTTCATCTTGCTCTCACTGGCCCTCTGGTGCTGCCCCGACTGGACGACTTCAGCTGCTGGCTGGAGGTCAGAGCGCAGTCAGCAGTCAGACACGGGGAGGACAAGGCGAGCCCGACAGAGATTGGCTTAATTGAGCTCAATTACTTCGTTAGATGGCATTCTCTAACCCGGAATGATCTCTTCTAATGATTCATTAGTGCATTAATCACCCATTTAGCTAATGGGAATAACCCTCTCAGTTTTAATAGCTGCTACAAACAAAAAAACTGACTTGGTGTGCGAGGCTTTTCCAGTCTGTGCTGGAGAATCCAGTGAACCGCCTCACAACTTCGGTATAACTGGATCACATGGTGCAGCAACGGCCTCTGCTTTGTTTGTCACACAAAATGCTCTCCTTTGATGATTATGATTATTTTTATATCAAGATGTGCGGCCTGTACGGTGGTCTACGGGGGAAGCGAGAGCAGGCGTCGTGTATTTCACGTCATGTAGACAATATATCCCGGCAGCGCGGGCTTCAATCTGACAACTTGTTCTGTTGTCTTAATGCCTCATCAAACAGTGACAGCAAGCCGTAATTGTGGACCGAGCGCCTTGTTTTGATAGAGCTGACTGACACAAAGCTGACAGCACACGCAGCTGCCATCAGTTACGAAGCCACCGACATTGTCTACATGTTTATTGGGCCGAGCGGATTCCCAGACACCTGATGTGTACCCAACAAAAGCGCAGGAAGAATAGGCATCTTTGAACAATGTGTTGGCGTGCATTGAATGGTAGATCAAAACTGGAAACCCACGCACGGTAAATGTGTAACCTCTAAGTCTCGTGTTTAATTAAGATAAACAGGTAGTTAGCAAAGCAACACTTAGCTCAGGCGTTGCAGGTCTGAGCCTGTGTGCCTGATGTGTGTGTAAGAGAGAGAGGGGTCCTCTGGGACTCTGTGTTTTCCCTTCTTCCTTTGCAACAATCCATCCTATTTCCCCCTACAGATTGCCGTGCCATAGCTGCGAGTCAGCCGGCTGCTCTCCCCCACGGTGGGCGGTGGATGGAGGCACTCTGACTGTGAAGAACAGGTGTAAAACGTGCTGCTGCTAAGCGCCTCTCCACACGTCCCAGAGGAAATGCAGACGCTGCACTCTCCCTCACCTTGCTTGGTTACGTCCGTGGGATATAGGAGATGAGGGTGGTGGCGCGGTGGGTGGGCGGGTGGGCTGGGCGGAGGGCTGGCAGAGCAACAAATGCAATCATGACGCAGGTAGTCGCTGCTTGGAATGGTAATGCTATTATAATGGTTTTGAGGCAATGTCTTCATAAATGTCTGCTCTCTGGGGAGGCAGAGGGGAGACGCGGGGCGCTGCCGCGGATGGGCTCTTTTCACCATGAATAAATTCATGTCCACTCCCGTGCGCTGCTGCAGCCTCTGTTTGCTCATCTCGTATGCAGCTGGTTCTGCGGCCCGTCCCAAGAGATGAAAGTTTGTAAACATGAATAATAATTAGGAACAGGTCGACGGGCAGGTAATCTGCATGTGGGTTCCAGAGGCGTGCTTGCCCAGTATGCATCCATTTGGGTGGCCCTTCCATTAGCATTTTGTTTGCACAGAGACGCAGGTAACGTTTGATCTCTTATCAAGGCAAACAGAATAGATGCACCTCCTAATTGCTTTTAAAGGAGATTAGACCTTATATAAAAAGGGGAATGACTGGCAAATATATTCTGTGACTTCAGGGCATCCTTGGTTTTTTGACTAGACTTTGTTCGATATTAATGCAGCCGCGCACAAGTTTTAGGGCCTGTTTTAGTGAGGACACAAACAGGGAGCCTGTCTGAAGATGCATGTGCATGTTTCAAATGTTCCGTGGTGTCGGTGTGTTGCATAAGAGCAGACTGGCATACGGAGCAAGCTGGCGAGCATCTGGGGGGACGGCTAAATTAGAACTCATGGGTTTTATAGATTTGATATAGAGCCTCTGGTGGCACCAGGTTCCTGACTTGTTAATATAATGACAGGATGCTAATGATTAATTAAGATCCTGATTTTCATTATTACTGTGGCAAGAGAGAGGTTTGATCTTGAAGTGACTTTGGAGCAGGAGGAGAAATCGAGGTTTTTGCTATTCTGCAGCCATACCTTCTCCTGGCACTAACAAGCCCCTGACAGCAAACAAATCTTTGACAAGTCCCCCTCATTGCCCGACCCCCTTTTATAGATAGTCTTAAGACTTTAATCCGGATCCAGTGACAGGCTCATCCTCAGTCAATAGGGTAAAGAGAAGCTCATGCGAGGGATGTGTGCACTTGTCCAAAGGCTGGTTCAAGCGCACATGCTCCGAATCCTAAACTGGAGCTCACCTCAACTGAAGGGTATTGAAGGAGGGATTGACACATGTTTTCTGAATAAGGCCCAGCTTTGATTTTTTTTCCTCAATTCAATACAATTTCATCTCCCTGAATTTTAGCCTTTCTCACTGACCACACAACCAGCTAGAACAAAGAACTAATTCTAGCATCCCAGTCTCTTAAACTCCAACCAGAAGACTCAAAGAATACGTTTTTGCCATTGGTTTAACTGGCCGATAACTCACCTTGCTATCAAATTAAACTTGCTGTATTCAACTCTCATGCAGTCCTTCTGAACTTATCTGAAACAGATTTACTCTTGCACATGTCCCCTGCTTTGTGCGGGAGGTATCTCTGTCCTGTCAGCAGTGATCCATGCACAGTCACATTTCAGAGCTTTAAGCTGGAGTGTGTGAGAGGATCTGCTGGTTATAGCTATGTGCCCTGCAGGTCCCAATCTGTCTTTGTTAGGCCTGCTGCGCGGCCTATCGCACCTGCCTTGGTTAAGACTGATCACCACCATCTCCACCAGCCTGTGCAGCTGCAGCTAATATAACAGTTCGCATGCACTTTGTAATTGTCACAAGCGGCGCTTTAGCTCTGTCCCTTGTGTATAGTGACAGTCCCGCTCTCAGAAAATGCACTGAAATTGGAAAAAAATGATGCACATTTGAGACGTTTGCATGTAGTGTGTTCAGTGCACATATAAGGATTAATTACTGATTACAAATCAGCACCAAGGAAGCAGCAGAAATAACATGAAGAATACATTTTTTAACTTTTCTGCAGACAGATTTGATACCGTACTCAAAGTTTTTAATTTTTTGGAGACTTTATATTTTTCTCCACTAGACAGGCTATTTCTTTTGTTTTTCAGCAGACACTTTGACTTGTCATAGCTGGAAAGGCGCAGGTGTTACTAATAACATTAATGATGGCTCTGTTCTATTTAAGTGTCTCAGTGATTCATGACGGCGTGACAGTGAGCCAGCACGCACAATACCAGCGCCCAGACACTGAAACAGCTAAATGAAATTCACCCCTTGTCAATTTTGTTATTCACACACCTGCGCTTTTCCTGCATTGATGTAAAAAAAATATAGATAATATACATATTCTGGGTATAGAAATAGCTTTGGGTCCACTGCTGCTCTGCAGATTTTAAATGCATTATAATTAATGTGATGCAATAACCCCATGTTAGCAACAAGCTGGTGCATGTAGTGGGGCATTTGGTAGTTTAAGAGCCAGATATTTACAATTAGATGGTGGAGACCAAAAGCAGAGCTAAAATGAACTTTTAGACGTATGTTCATCAGGCAGACAGACACAGGGCTCCACATGAATGTCCGCTCCGTATAAAGTGTTTGCTAACAAATCTAATATCAACTTAAAAGCTCATAATATGTTTCCAGTTAACAGCGTGTCTCTGCTTCCCCCTAGTGGCCAAAAATATCTGCTCTTGCAGGTTTAAATCTCAATGCTTGTTGACTTGCAGTAGATATTTACCATCATCGTATTAAAAAAGAAGTTCAGAGTATTTTCTTTTCCACCACTCATCATATGGAGAAACATCTGAGTCATATTCTCTGTATGTAATCCCTGCTGTTTTTATTCCGGCTGAAATATTTATATCTTTAAAATACCAAACTTGTAGCTCTTCCTCGAGGCATTAACGCTACGTCCCTGTTAAACCAAAAAGATTTACAACGCAGTGTTAAATTAAACATAACAACACTGGAAATGCAGTTCTCACATAGCAACAGTGATATTCTCTGTTATTTATAATTCTGAATGTCTGCGCAAGGAATTAAAACATCTGCACATGGCTGAATCATACATGAGCCGCCCCACATAAAGCGTGTCCATATTGACTGGTTGTTAACTTTATCGGGATGTCAATAGTCATTATTGCTTATCTTGTCTTGATTATCCTCTGAGCTGTAAAATCAATTAGGCATAATCCAATCCTATTCTGCGGGTCAAAAGTTCACACTGTATGATGATTCACTGTACGCCGGTGACCACCTTTATATATGCAATCCCCGCACGCATTTCCTCCCTTCCTAAGAGCAGCAGAGATAATTAAATTTCTCGCGCACCTCCAGAATAAATTTAACGTACTAAATAATGGCATCACTTCACCTTTTTCTCAGTGGGAGAGTACAGGTCACGCAATACTAATCACAAGGCTAATAGTGTTGGATACAGTTGTAAGCAGGAGCTCCACAGAATGGCAATGATCAATACAGATGAGCCGGTGTCAGCAGAGCAATGCAGAATATTCAGTGCAGAGCGCGCGGGCTAAAGGTGCACAACTTGACCTTGCTTGGTTTAGCAGCTCACGTGGGATAATTGTAAATTTCCATAACCAAGGGCAGACTTCCCCCGCTGATCGGCACACTCCGCGCGCACCACGCCATAGGAAACATCTTCAGGTTATTACTCCGTAAGCTCTGCGAGTGACTCCGTCTTCCCTTGCCTGATTACGTGATCAAACACGAGAGTGACAAAAAGCAGTGTACGGAAACAGAACAGTGGAGTAGTAATAATCCCCTTATTTTCCCCCAGCAAATCCAATTTTAACAGCATATTGTGTCTGGATAGGTGTTCATCCTTGACTGAAGTTGATGGAAACCCGCAATAACGTGTGGTCATGCCTGAGATAATGCAAAGTGACACCGCCACGAGTGGCTTTGTTTTCCGCATTTCTCCCCCGGTGTAATTTAATGACCCGCTGCAAAGTTAGAAATCCGTGCGATTGGGAAAAGAACACATAGCCCGACGGGTCGCGATAATTATGTGGATGAATCTATAAATCAATAACGCACTCGGCTCTTCTGACGTTAAAAGTCAAAACAGATGCGTGTCACCTGTTTGTATAATCAACGGCTCTCGTGCGGTGGCGAGAAGCTGTAGGTTATTGAGGAATTGTCCCCGCCGCGGCCCCGGCCTAAGCCCTCCACGTCTCTGGATCAGAGTACACTAATTTGATTTCACGGCATGCCGTTGAAGATGCATTAATCTTTCCCAGACCATCGCATGCCCCCGAGCAGCTGGAGAAAGAGGGAGAGTGAGACACAGAGAGGGAAGTGGGGTCGGAGCGACGTGCCTCCCATGCTAACAATGTTCTCCTGCCAGCAAGAAGCGCATCCCTCCAGGCAGGCCGTGTAAACAGTGCACACCATCTCTAAATCACATTCGCACCCTCAGAGACTTCCTAGGCTCCCTGTCCCTCTCCATACCGCCCCTCGCCCCCACCCTCTCCGTCTGAGGACTGAGACAGCATGGTCATTTGGCTCCGTTCGCTGATACCAGCAGTAAGTATTTGAACAGCTTGTCTTGTCTTGTCTTTTAGCATTCAGCGCCGTTTCGCTGTGGCGGCGCACAGACAATTATTTTCATTAAACCTTTTAAAAGATATACGATTTATCTTTTTGATCTTTCAAAAGTCAGTTTTTTTTATTATCACATACATGCAACCAGTAACTTCAGTGCAGCTAACGTTAGTATTCTCTGTAATGCACATCCAGTTCCCATAGTCTGGACCCTATAGGTCGGCCCGGAGACGGCTGTGCGCCGTGATAACTCCTGTCACATAATCAAAGCTAATCCATGGCTGTGGGGCGACTCCTCATATCTGTCTTTGGAGCAAAGTGGAAATAAAAAAGATCCATCAATGAGCGAATGTCCCCAAGTCGATTTTGGTCAACAGAAATCAAAGGAAGAGGAAGAAGAAGAAGAGAGGGAGGAGATAAAGGGTACCACCGCAGACTCTCCCTCGCTGCTAGCCCCCACCCACCTCCTGTCCCATTGGCCTACCCAACTGTCATCTCACTCTGGGGTACGGCACCGCTCTGCCAACAGCTTTCTTGTCTCGTTCCATTGATCCATTTTAACACGCAGCGGCGAGCGCATCAAACGGCGCGTGCCACGCAGGATCCATACCCCTCCCTTCACGCCTTTCAAAGGAAATGATGAAGGCATGAAAATATGAAAATGCTCTTCACAGGGGTCTGTGAAGGAGGCAATTTCCATCATGCCCATGTCTATTTCCTATGTAGAGGAAAATAACACATTTCTCTGATGTTCCTCCACACAGAGCAGCAGTGACTCTACTTCTGCTGAAGCCTACAGAGAGGGTAGAACAGATTGGGGAAGTATTAAATTACTGAGGAGGCTGACATTTTTTTTTTTTTAAAACTCTTTATTTGGTTTACACCCCTAGGGTATGTAATCATACCCAGAGCAAATCCTTGGATTGGCTTATTAGCATATTCATATATCCTGAGCCATTTGTTGACATAAAACTTGTGTGGTTGTCCTTGATAAGCATTTTTAACTGGTTGTTTGATTACAACACAGCGGCGTATACCGTACGCGGAGGATAGGCAACAGTACGGCAGCAGGTGGAGCGAATGTTTTTATTTTTCTGCAGGCGGGCTTGGAAAACTGAGAACGGCGTGCATAAAATAACGGCGCAGATAATGCTTTCATATTAATAAAAGATTTGCGGGCTTTACCGAGTTAAAGCGCGAGTGTCCCGGGCATTCACTTCAATAAAGAATGGATTTTATAGGACTTGTTCACTCCACCACCTCTTCTCCATATCTGCGCTGGCTAATGTAGTTTTCCGAGGCTTCAAACAATGGCAAATCCCTTCCATGCTCATCCAGGTTGATTAGTCCTGTTAAATAAACATAAGGTCAAAGAGGGATCATGGCATCACCTAATGAAGTGAGGTAGTCTTCCGGTAAAGAGCCATTTGCATGAAGGTAGACGTGCCCATATCAGAATTTGATGAGGTGCACTTGCTTGGTAAATAAATGAATTAATCCCGTCTATTGTCCTTGAGAGTTTATTCCGCTCGTGTTCTCACAGGAGAGTAGAAGTTAATTAAGATCATCGTGAGGGATGTGGTTGTGTCTGGCTACTCATAAAGATATTGCGCTTGAGTGGAGGAGCACTCCTCCTGCAGACGGTGTACACAATGCATTTATTTTATTTATTAATCAAAAGATTTCCTCCCCTTTTAAAGATATATCTGATCAGATATGACGATGGGGTGATTGGAAGTTGTGGACAAACAACTTTTCAATCGTCGCTTATCAACGCAAATTAGTTTTTATCGAAAAACAATCCGCTGTATTGGAGGGTCTGGTGATTGTCTGCTGTTGAAACGCAACGCCAGTGCCCTTTGGTAGGTGGTTTAAAAGCGTATTACTAACACGTCTGGAGGGAATTACGTAAAATTACCTGCTGGGATCGGAGTCTGTCTGTTTGCTAATATTTCTCCTCAGTTCGGTGTTGACATTTGTTCTCCCACAGATGCTAAAACTGATTCAGTTTCAGACATTATTTCATTACTTTTCTATTTATTTCATCACGCCGTGCGAATGCATTTGCATGGAATAGGTACGTAAATTGTCATTTAAGCACAGGTGGGACTACTTGTATTGGAGAGAGTCTGTGTAAGAAGTGAAAATCACGACCTGATGAACACGTTCACTTTTCCAGAACCACTCTCAAATTGGCCGTTTAATACAGACTGTGCGCACGTTGCATTACAGCCTGGGAAGAAAAGGCTTTAAGAATTAAATTTAAAACTCGTGTTAAACCTCTCACACCGTTCCTGATTTCATATGGCGTAAGTTTTATGACTTCAAGCAAAAAGTCAAATGTCAGACGTTCACACAAGCATTTGAACGAGACATTTCAGCGTTTTTATTACTATGCGATGTTTGAATACGACAAAAATGGCAATCTGATATTCACACGGAGGCAGCTTTGAAGTATCTGAAAGAAGATTGTCGTTCTGTACCAACATGGAGCAACAGCAGGAAGGCGAATATACATTTTGCAGCACATGCCGATTTAAAACATGTGCACATTACAGCACATGTTCTAAATGGACTCAACATGCAAAATCATCAGCGCGGTCCTCCAAATTACCTTCTGAGTCAGTCTGAGTGAAAGTTAAAGACTCAAACCTGCCTGAACAGTAAAGCTCCAGGGAGCTGACACCTGAATATGTCACCGGCATTATCACACCCTCTGGCACATTCACTCAGCTTCTCCAAATCCCGCCTGCAAATACAGCACTCCTCCACTTAACTCGGCAATTAAGGGTCACATTTGGTCCTTTTAAACATTTAGGCCCGCTGTTTTTATAACCCAGCGCGCTGCAATAAATATTGATTAACACAGATAACTGCTAACAAAGGTGACAGATGGACGCTTAATCATCAGTTTTGAAACGCCAGTGGCTTCATGAAGCTTTATGTATGTTCATACAGTGTTTACTCAGAGGCAGTTTACGGGCCGCAAATGGGACAAAGATAAAGACAAACTATCGTGTATAAGCTGACACACAATAAATTCACATTTTGAGGTGTATTTACCCATCCATGCATTAATAATGTCTTCAACTATATCCAGTGTGACACTATTACCTGATAATATAACCCCAGCTGAAATGAATGCATATCGTTAGCTTGATTAGACGCATCCTCCTTCTCGCATGCGACCCTTTCCAATTGTATTCGAATGCATGGTTTGAATTAACATACTTAAGAAAACAATGTTTATATTTTCCACCCACTGACAGGTGTGACTGCCTGTCACATGTGGCTTGATTGTTTATATAAAGTGGGTGTCTTTTGAAATGGTGCCACTTAGTGATATGTGTTTTTATTGGGTTTTAAATGCTATTACAGTATCTAAAACCCAAAGCTGCACGGTCCCGTATGTCCTCATTACTACCACTGGAATTTTATAATTCCAGTCTTTGGTTGCACAGAAATTACCAGGCCCAATACAAGATGTGCCCCAAGATGTTCCACAACATTAGTGTATATTTAAATCATTTTTATTTTTTCCATTACAAATATGTGCTGGGGCTAGTGCTGGCTATGGTCCCCCCAGCAGCTATTTATGTGGCTTAATAGCCAGACACTGTAGCTGTATTTCATATATATTTCTTTTCTGTGTACTTATAGAGACGTGCAGTGGAGGCGCAGCAGTGATTGAAGTGAAGCCCTTAGCGGCGACAGTTCCAGCCTTGATATTAATGGAAGCCCACATAATTGCGCATGCCATTAAGGAAGTACAGATGCTATCAGGGAGTGCACACATCGTTATTTCTCAGCGTAACACCTCATTAATATTTGTTGTTTTTTAATTTTTTTCTCACCGCCTCCCTCCTACTTTGTGCGGAGGAGGGCTGGATTGGATGCTGTGCTGGATCGAAAATGACAGCGAGATGAATCTTCCTGACTCCGGGCAGATGTTTCCTGTAAAGCATTCAAATTAGAGACACACCCTCGCGAGAGCATCAGCAGCACGCCCACTGGAAGAAAAAAAGAAAAACCATTTCTGAAGATCACAAAGTAGATTTAGGCGCCTCTGTCGCATGCCGGCAACTTCCCAGAGTGTTTAAAGGTCAGATGGCTGAGAGCAAGGTGTGATCTATTCGAGGATGTGTGCAGGAACTGTCTCCAGCATCCCTCTGTAACCTTTTGCTGCTCAGGTCCTCGTCGGGTTTGTTGTGACCTGCGGTTGTCACGGCCTGTGGAAAAGTGTTGGCGTGGTAAACATGGTAACACCATCATTTCAGTCGTATTAGATGTGATGAAACCCGCTGAGGAGCAACCGCGTGAACCTTTGTGCTCGGCGGTGTGTCGCTCCGTTCGTCTGACAGATGAACTCATCGCTTATGTTGGTCACCATAAGCAATTAGAGGGAGGCACAGATGAGCTGCATTCCCTCAACTCCTGCTGCAGGGGGGTGAATTGATTTTCCAATCATCGAAATGCCGCACTCCTCCATTCGACACCTGCATTCAAAGCAGACAGTGAGTCAGGGTTTACTTGATGATTTCGGGCGCCAAATAAGAGCTGATCTGTGTCCAGCACGCACATCATAAGGTGCATATTTTACATTTTATTAATCTATGTTTCACACATTTCTACACAAAGGAATTAAAATCCCCTCTCTCGTTTCTAGGCCTGATTCAAACCTCACAGCATCATTCTGTCTGAACAGAGGCGGCACTTGCTATATTCCTCACCCCGGCTTTGAAATGAACGCTCAAGAGATCTCGTTTTTAAACTTGAATTTTGATAAAAGTTGAATTTTTAGTTTCCGTTAACATTGCAATCTTGAACTATATGTCCTGCATTGTTGAAGTTTGGCGGGATCTTGGAGGAGGGGGTGTTCATTACGGCTAACGTTGCCCAAGTGCAACTTGGTTACTTTGGTATTTGCTGTTTGCCACCCAGTTTGCAGTTCCTACCGGCGACAGAGGAGTTTAGCAGCACATTAACGGAGCTCTGACATTGTGGAGTTATGTTCACTGCACCTCCTCAGCTCCCACTGGTACTTGAGATGCATGTGACAGTTGAAGTAAAAGTGACTGTAAAAGTCACCGAAGGTCTGAATTCAGCAAATTGACCATCTGTGTCAAGATTATAGCCTCCTAGAAAGCAGTTAACTGAGTCAGAGGAATGAAAGGAAAGGCAGCACGCTGTGGTCGCGTTTACTTTATAGTCAGTGATTTTTTTTTTTCTACAGTGCATTTTACAAAACACCGTTCAACACCTACAATACAGATTCCCCAACAAACCCAATGAAATTAAACAATAAAGTGAATGTTCTCATGTTTTCTTCAGTCAGGTGTTCATTATCAGCCCTCCTCCTGTTTCCCCCTCCAAAAGCACCTAATGGTTAAATTGCATTTATTCACTTAGATGGAGACATCACCAATGACAAACAAACTATTAAATGTAATATACAACATGTAGACCACACGCTGCAAATAATTGTTTCCCCACTAATGACCAAGTATCAGAGGCAGAGACACAGTATTCACCCTTTAATAACCTCAGTTTGAGCATCCTCGGCGCT
Organism: Datnioides undecimradiatus; assembly: GCA_008933995.1. Classification (NCBI taxonomy): domain Eukaryota; kingdom Metazoa; phylum Chordata; class Actinopteri; order Lobotiformes; family Datnioididae; genus Datnioides; species Datnioides undecimradiatus. The sequence goes on along the minus strand of WARS01000071.1, from coordinate 4,711,368 downwards.
TGTGTGGCAATCCCACATAGTAACATTACTGTAATATATGGCTTTGTTTACAGTTAGAACCCTTAGTGCGACTACAGTTATTCATCTCCACCACCTTATTACTGTTATTTGCAATGAGGTAACAATTTCAAGGCAATTTTGCTGCATCTAACTAGACCAACTGGGAATATGTTTGTTGAGAATGATATGACTGGGACACATCACCATCACTCCTCCCCATATTACTGTCATGTTATGGCGCTCCAATATAATTACTTTATATGAATAATGCCGTGCAATATCTCTCTCTAAACGAAGCGGGCCCTAAATTGGCCCCGGAAGGAAATATAAGTCGTTCAAATTGAGAAAGTATTTGATGAACTGGTCTAAGTTTTATATTATTTCTACTTGGAAATTCAGTTTCTCTGTATATATGTGTGCGCACTGACAACAATTCAACCCGGTTCGTAGTATTGCATGTGCAGTTGGCTGTAAACACTGAGGACCATCAAAATCAAATTAGAATGAATCAATGTTTCAATGCACAATCCTTAAATATTAAAATTCATCACTTTATAAGAGTGATTAATTTCATACCACATCTGCCATTCAAGTCGTGCAGCTTACCTTCAACGATTGCAGGCGCATCTTATTTCATTTATCTTATTTGCCTCCCCTGTGCCCTTGCTTGCATCTCTTACTTGCTCCTCTGAATGGCATTAAAGGTGTGTAGCTTTCAGAAAGCCCTTGTTATTAATGACACCAGTGAACCGCTGTCAGCATCCCGCTGCTCGCGCTCGCACTTAGCAGGTACAAGCGAACATTATCCTGGCCATTGGCCAAAGTAGTGACGTGACGTCCACAGGACTGAACTCTGAAATGAAGATTAAATGCTCAATCATCCGACGTGAAGAAGCAACCAAGGCCAGATCCACTCCATGCAAAAACATGGAGGATACAAGGTTTTTTTAACCTTTCTTAGTAAACCCCTGCTAAACTTAACCAAAGTTACAGTTAGCTAGTTGGCCAGCTAGCTGCATCTCCTTGCATTTCTCTTAGCTTCCATTACCACAGTGCAATTAGCCAAACACCTTCGCTGTGTACCATTAAGTATAATTGGTTAAAAGGTGACACCAGAGTGGCAAATTCCAGTTGCCAGCAAAGTACGGCATGTTAGATGGCTAAAAATTCATTCCTGTATGCAAGCAAGCTAACATCAGCTACCATTAGCTAGCTAAAACCACAATATCAGTCAGTCAGATGTGAACATATAAGATGCTGTCAGTCAAATGTAACCCACCAGTTCCTCCAGTTTGTGCATTAAAACTCAGAAAAAGAGTCGCGTGGTTGAATGTTGCTGCCTGGATCTCCAGGATTTAGCAAAGTCCCAGTTTCCCCGAGACGTTGCTGAAAACTGAAGCCTGCATGGATGTTGTCCAGTTCGTTATCAAATCCCTGAACGCTGGCTAGCAGCACGCTTGGCGGAGAAAATCCATGTGGATCACAACTGGTGTTTATGCCTAATCCTTGCCTTTGTAACTCAGTGCTTACTCTGATGTTGAGATGGACGCAGAGATGGTCTTGCTTGTCTACGTGGTCAGGATCATAGATGGTGGGATATATGGTGTGCTTTGCAACAATATTAGCACTGACTCTAGACCCTGTTTGTGCTATAGGGTAGAGTGGTGTGCATACATTTCTTTGGACTTTCGTGGAAAGTCCACCAGGAAACCAAGAACACCGGGGAAGGTCTAAGTTACCTTACAACTCATCACACTTTGGGACTATTGAGTGAATAATACATGTTAATTCCCTCACATTCCAACATGATCTTTAAGAGAAACGAGATGATGGGGGACCGGATCAATTTTCAGGTCAGGGACGGAGGAGAAAAGAGAAATGGGATTCACCAATGGCTTCACTAAATCTGAAGGCCAATAAGAAGAAGCCAAGTGTTTCTGTAGATTGTGTAGTTTTCTTCCTGTACTCCACACCTCCTAGTTATTAACTTAATACATGAAGGTTCCTTATCGTACTTTCACAATATGTAAAAGTCTCGGTATTATCTTTCTAACATCCTGAGAGAGAGCTGCCTTTAACCTCTTCTGTTGTGAGCATAGGTGCAATTTCCCACAGGACTAGCTAGACTGGCCTAATGGTGACTCTGGGATAATTATTGGCATTACTGTTCCTGCCAAAATATTTAAATTGTGTTATTTCAGAACTTGCTACTCCCTGAGGAGATCACACCACCTGTGTCTGCTCCTCACGCCTCAATCCCCCACGGGCTGAAGCCTTCTCCAAACACAGGACAGTGAAATGCAAACAGACTAATGAGGGATTTATCTACTTCCCTTCTTTTGACTCATACGCCCCAGCTCCACTTCTGCGCCGTATTAGCATAGTTTTTGTCCACAGTGAGATCATAATCCATTTGTATGTCCTTGAATGTAGCACAAGGAAACTGCAAAGTCTGTAATTTTCTGTCAACAGCACTGAAATCCTCCCACTGTTCAGTAATCCAATTAAAATTATTCTTCAGCCCGATTCAAATGAGGGTCTTTCCCTCAGCACTACCAGCAGATCAGCGATGTGGGGGGTTGTTAAGCATGTATTACTCACTGTGGGTGGTTTGCCACAAAAAGACAGCAAGACCCCATCAGAAGAAATATTATACTGTGCCTTCATTACCCTCTGGACCAGTAACATTTCCCACAGCTAATGAGAGAAATATTTTTGGTTTGACACAAATAATGTTTTTGCCGGGACCTAGTCACAAAATTACTGGCGGTGACATGTTCTTCCTGTAGTGTACATGGTTCCTTTTTGTCACCAACCCCCTCCCCCCTAAAAAATTAAAAAATTGCCTGTTATTGCTTTCACAACCGCAGTCCAAGTTAATTTTTCAAGAAAACATCAATTACGACGTGTAATGGAAAAGTCTTTGAGGATCCTGAGGAGGGATGGCGAATTCTCTGCACAATCATCCTAAATATCTTTGCACTCTTTATCCACTTGCAGTTCCGCCGTTTCTCTTCCCTCCCTTTTCCCTTTTCAGAGATCCATTTTTTTCTAATTGGTGCTGATGAGGATGGGGACTTTCATACCAGCTTGCTATGAATTATTATGTGGTGTAATTGGCCCTCCAGTCCCATAGGAGGTGCCCTGCTCCAGCTGGTCTGACTGGAGGAGGCTCTTCTGGCCCAGGTGGAGGCCTTTATACAGCTGAGGTCTAGCCTTTACTCGGCAGCAGATCCGTTTATCCAGACGCTGCAGAGTGCAACATGCTCCTACTTTAGAAAAGGCTTTCCAACAGATGCTTCAGAATTGCCCGTATTTATAGTCTTACTCGTAAAGCTGATGCTGATTGAAATCTTTCTGTTCCATAATCATGAGTTAATTAACATGTGCTAATGACTTCTGAGATGCTAATTGAGAGGCAGTGTTTACACCACAATAAGCAATGCATTCAGGCAGCGGAGGAGAGTTCATGGCTGATGTATGGCTGGCTAGCGCTTGCATGGCCCATCACTCTCCAAGACGTACATTAAATAAATCATGTCGTCCTGTCAGACTGACTGATAATTACCCCAAAGATCACACGCTGAAACATTTCTCATTTCTCAGGATTCTCAAATGTTTTCCTCTTTCACTCATTACAATTACTGCTGTCTCCTCTCTCATTCGGGCAGATTAGCAAGTCTGAATGTGATGTGGCCTCAGAAAAAAAAAAAAATCTAATGTTGATTGCTAATTGAAAAATTAGAAAGTCAATTAGAGGCTAGAGATCTAATTAAACTGGAACTGAATGGAAATCTTGCTCCAGACTCAATTGCTCTCTCCAATGTGTAATCTCCTCAAGGCTCTGATTTGCCTGGTGAGTGAATGCGGCGCTCCTCTGTGTGTTGCTAAAATGCAATTGGCTTTTCTGAAGATCTGACAGATTGATTTGGATTCAATCACGGTCCCTTCCCTGGCTGTGAGAAAGATGAAAATAATAATGTAAAGTCATTACGTGGATGGCACGTCTCTAAACAAAGAGACCTGTGTATCTGCCCCTCCCCTGAGGAGCCCTCGTGGAGTCATTTTCTAATTCGGGCCTGAAGCCATGGAGAGCGATGGAGAGAGCACTGGAATCTTCTATGAGCTGGCATGTGCATCTTCAGACGTCTTAGTTAGGGACATCACCGTTATTCCTTAAGGAATTGATGGCAAAATGAAGATGTCACTCATGACAAACTAGTGTGTGTGAGCAAGCTTGCCGTTCATCAGTTATGGTGTCAGACTCTGAGGCCAGCTGTGTCCGTCCTAGATCTGTTGCATCCCAATAACACCGTAGCCCCCCCCGCTCACATTATTGTTTACCTCTCAGTTAGTGCACTTCATGGAAAGAAAGGTGAGCGCGAAATTGGTTAATTATAAATAACAACAGTCTGGGGCACTGGCAGATAATGTATTGACATGCCCGGGTTCTGATGCATGAGGACCCGACGACAGTTTGTCGCTTCACAGTGGGAGGTCTTTGACAAACAGCTGTGTGAAAAATGAAAACTGTGCTGGCTAACTGTAATCTATAGTCTTCTTCTGCTTCATTGTGTATTTTAACGTAATATGTTATGGGATTTTATGGGTACTGCTGACTGCTGCAATTTTTTCTCTGCCCTAAACATTTTTCCTGCCTCTTGGCAACGACAGTAGAGATCCATTAAAATGATTGATTGAGCGCTGGGCTGAATATCAGAATAGAAGGAAAGCAACACACTCATCAAACCCACACACGCCACACCAATGCTACAAGGTCTTACAGAAAATGAAGATTCTTACCAGTATGGGATTAATGTACATTTTGCTTTTGTTGGATGGACGCCTGCCTTTTCAAGGAAAAACAGCTTTGTTTGGCTCGACAACGCCGAGTTTTTAACATAATGCAGAAGGGATTTGAAAGATGTGTACTAGTCTGTCTTGTTTAGGATGCATCAGTCTGTCGGCGACTCTATTTGCTGCTTTGGTCCCGAGTAAAATATCTTCGATGAACTTTGAGTTTTGTTCGACGTCAGGGTCCCCACAGGATGCATTCATCTGATGTTTGTGACTCAGGTCGTGGTTGGATTTGTTGCACATGTCGCCGCGTGACACAGGGTGGGACATAATGTTTGGAAAAACCATTTAACCAGGTGAAAGTGGGCAGATCACGTATTATAGCTGCTGAACATTAGCTTCTTTGCATTGCGATTGTGAGCACGATAGCGTCACAGCGTCGCCAGCTGGGCTGTAGACTCAGCTGTGGTGACCCTCAGCGACACGCGTCATCTTTCAATTTATCTGAAATCCATGAAAGCCGCCACAGTTGGTGATGCACGGTTTCCATCTTACTGCAAACATATAAGGCTGTACAAATAAAGGTTTGGGGTATTTTGAAATGATATCAGAAGGATGAGTAATATCATTCAGATACTATCTAATCCCGAAATGGAGCACACGTCTACTCTGTATGCTTTATTATGTAAAAAGCTCTCTGCAAACAAACTGAATAGTCATTTGTTCAGTTTGGGGTTGGCTCCAGTAAGCCATTTATCCCCTCTCATTATCTAAGGCATCCTCTTTCACTGACAGGGAAGGCAAGGACAAACGTTCACCTTCGCTTCTCTGCTTGATCTAGTTTTCCTCTTAGGTTGACAGAGATTGCTGAAGCAGGACAGACTGGATTTTCTCTGCAGCGTTTCTTTATAATCCCACTTTGAAACATCCGGGATGATGAATTGGACTCTTCTTTGAAAACCTGGACCGCGGGTTTTAACTTGAGTCATTTAAATCATATTATTATTATTATTCGAGTGACTTTTTGGTTGAACGTTCGTCCCAAGATTCGGTTTTACGTTGCTGGCTTGTTGACGCTTTGCTGGGATCCAGACTGTATTAATAGTACCATTTAGGGCTACTGCAGCATTAACAAACACAGGAATCAGTACAGAATAGGTGCAACATCGTTAAAATCCATTAAATTTCAAGGTTTTCCTCTTTCCCCCTCACTTTCCCTTTGTTCTGCATGCATGTGTAGGCACGTGAGTGTGTGTTTGGTTGAAAAAGGCTGCGCTTTGTGTCCAGCTATTGTGCTTTTACTGGCATTTTATCTTTCTCCTTACAGGAACTGAGTCCTAAATGGACTTCTAAGAATATTTTATATTTGGCACTCCACCCTCTTAAGTAGATTGACTTGTGGCTATTATAAAAAAAAGAAAAACAGCGAAGGCTTTCTGTAATAGTTCTTTAAGAAGCCATTAGGGAGTCAACAGTAATAAATTATGAACAATACTGTAATGAGCTTGCAAGAGAGAAGCCCCATAGAACTTATTAATGATGACTGGTCACAGACACTTAATTCAAAGCATTAAGTCTGATTCATTTGTTAATATTTATCAGAACGGGGGAGTGTATGAAAAATGACTTGGAGGAGCCGAAATGTTATTAAGCTCGGAGCTGAAATTACTTCTGCCGCGTTTTTCGAGGGGGCACCGGCAGCTCAGAGTCCACAAATGAACTCCCCTGCACCCGGCGCCAGCAGGAGTTCGACCTTATCCGCCGCCTGCTACTGTACACGCGCCACCGTGGGGCTATGAGAGAAAATGAGAGCAAGCGAGAGAGTGTGAAATAGAACGGGAATGTCTCCGAGGGTGTGAGCGTGACTTCCACAACCTTGGCGTGGGGTGGAAGGCCAAGGAGGCGACCTATGGACGGCCTGAGGCGGGACAGACACTCCGACAACCTCCAGCAGAGTTGCAGCACCTAAACATTCAAATCGTCTATGGAGCATGGAGTAAGGAACCGGGAAGAGACGGGTGATGGAGATAAACAGCAGGGGGGGGGGGTCACGGTATTACTCCGCTCTCTGGTGGCTCATCTCCCCGCGTGGGTTGACCAGCCTGCCCCCCGCTCTCCCTGCTGCTTTGTCCCCGCAGCTGTCGGTGACAGGGCCTGGAGAGAGGGGCGGGGGTAAAGTCACTCCCATCTGGTACAGTCGGATCAGCGTGGTCTGAGATGGGGGCGTTGGGGGTCATGTGTCCCTCTGCATCAGTGACAAGACCGCTCTGCCAGTGATGACATTATATCCACTGGGGATTGCCTGTTTTCCTCGGTTTACAGAAGTGGCCGTTACTTTTCAGGTTACATGTGTTCTTCACTAAAAATGCAGTGCTGCTGCTCGTTCAGCGGGGCAAAGTGACCCTTAATATTAATTGTAACTGCCCTACCGTTTGCTGATAAGGCAAGGACGTTTACATGACACTTAAAATTATACATTTTCTAATTATAGCTAACCTATCACTGCAAAAACACTTGTTTTAAACCATTTTTGGACCGTCAAGACCACCCTAAAAAGGATAGGGCATGTATGTACGACGGCGGTGGGTACGATGTTTTGCTTTAACTGAAATGAATTAAATGTTGATTGCACACTGTCACGGCTGCAGACAAATGACACCATTAACATTTAGATTGGTCCCCAACAAACGCTGCTCTCACTGCGCCGTGCTGTCTCGCCTAGGTAAGCTCTCCAATGCAAATCTGTCATTATGAGCCAAATAAATGAAGAAACCGATATTCTTTTCTGCTTCCCTCTCAACCCTCACTGCACGAAGCAATGGCAGACTAAATCACCCCTCTACGTGAAGTTAGCTGCACCGAGACTCTGCAGCGATGACGCCAATCGGAGATGCTGGTGGGGGGAGAGTAAGTCAACTTTAACTTATAGATTCAGATGGGACACAAACGGCCTTCTGCTAACGCTAACACTCTGTTTGTTTGAACCTGAACTCCACCCTGCACATTTTAGATTTGCGTTTTCAGTTTTTCCGATAACCACGGCAGGCTTCGATCAGTCGGCGGTCGTTTCGCATCAACCGCTCATCCGTCTGAGCGCGCCGTCCCTCCAGCCCCCGCCAGCTCTTTCACCCACACAGAAAATCATATTCTGCAAGCCGCGCATTCTGCCGCCCGCTGTCGGAGATGATGGATGAGGACGAGTTTGTTTTCTGTAAAAGTACAACGATCAAACCGTAAATAAAACTCTTTTTAAAAGCACTTTAGATGAAAGAGCAGGGAGGGAAAATTAATGAGGTGGCGTCGGTATTTGTTATATCCTATATAACAGAAGCACCAATTCCTCTTTCCTATAGACACGTGATAAATATATGTTTAGATATAGAATATTTCAGGCTTTGTTATATCATTTTTCACTAATTACACTGACAAAAACAGTTCAAATGTATTATTGCCGGGCGATCACAGCTTTGACTTTTTAGCCGCCGATTCTTCCCGCAGCGTTTGAGAAATGTTATGCGGCATCTCAGAGACGGTCTTGTGATGTCTCCCTCTTTGTCTTTTCAAACGGTCCCAGAGCGACTCAGTGGGTTTGAGGTCCAAAGACTGCGGAGGTGAAGCCATACGGGGTCAGCACTCCTCGCTCCTCTGTTGACTTCAAACGAGGCCCGGCGCGGCTTTGATGTGTTTCAGGGTTTTTGTCCACTTTAAACATTATTATATTCCAAATAAATGTAAGAAGACTAGTTTGTGCCACTTAGCGGTTTCGGGATTGGCGAGGCATTTCCACGCCGCGGCATTAGCAGCCATCCAATTTTTCGACTAACTGGATTAGTCAGGCTATCTTAATTATCGCTGTGATTTGTAATTATTAAATGATGGCTCTCTGAGGATTAATTTGGGCGGGGGGGGGGGGTGAAAAGTCAGACTACAATGAGAGCCGCACATCTTATCAAAAGCAAAAATTAGCGACACTGATACCGAGTCCCCTTCTCCGGCTCCCATTTGCCCTTCTCTCTTCCTCTGGTTCGTCTTACCTGCATGTCTAATCCCCTTTTCCTTTGGTGATGAGCCCGGTCAGTAATTGCTTGATGAGCAGTCGGGGCACACGAGCTACAATTCCACCTTGTTTTCAGAGGGATCCTAGTGTGAAGGGCGCAGACAGAACCTATAAGGTGACTTGGATTGCTAATTATGCCCTGTGCTTGTTAGCTACAGGGTCAGTGGAGCATGCCAGCTGTCCTGCCCTCTGGCTCCCCCCCCGACTACCTCAGCTGTTAATCACAATGTCACTGAGACTGATTACTTGGCAGCGCTGCACTTCAAATTTTCATATCGAAGGGAGGTGGAGTTACAGCAGACGGTCTGATTTGCAGGGCATAAACGCGCTGGGATAAAAGCACCATTAGGGTCACGCGCTCTTTAAAGCAGTGCAGCGCCTATGCAGCGGTCCTCCAAGCGAAGTGAACGTTTGTTTCTGAGAGTTTCAGAAAAAAGTGGCCACATCAGTACTTTCAGGGATGATGACAGTGGTTTCTCAGTGCCATTTCGAATAGACGTCTAACGTCTCCGCGCGGCCATTCCAGTGAATCAAAGTGAATAACGGTGATGAAAGTGAACAAATGAAATCAAATAAAACAGGGTCACACATCACTGGAAGGGCAGCAAATGGGCACTGAAATGGAAGTAATTTTTTTTTTTTTTTCCCCTTGTGTCTGAACAAAAACGGGGAAAAAAGCCATCAGCTCTGGTCAAAAAGCAAGTTGTCATTTTGCCTAAAGCGCCGCTAACCGCATCAACAAAAATATAGGTCTTGCGTGGAGCTTTACATGACAGAGGAGGGTCGCTCATTTTAATGTAAAAGGACAGTTCCTTTTGTGGGAAAAAAAAAAAAAAAAAAAAGCACTGAGCGATCGGAAAAACCCGGGAGAGGTAAAAACCGGTTTGAATAACCTGAATCTTATTCAGTTTGATTTCTTTTTATGTTCTGCGGCGGCATCTCAGAAGTTGGGGAAGCAGGTATTCCTCGAATTGATCTTGCAGCACGTGGAGGAATATCTTTTAAGATGTTGGCGCGTTTAAATTTGAATCCACTTCAGTGATCATGCTGGTATGATTCCAGTAAATTAACTGGTGCAATATTAATGAAGAAGATTATTGCTTCATGATTTCCTGCTGTTGTAAAAATTAATATTTAACCATGACTGTTTTTACTCCTGGTGCTTATAATGCTAAACAAAAATGAGCCTTAACGTAAAGCGTGTGATGATTTTAGAAGTTTAATAGTTTTAAACTTGGGGATAAGAGCGGCCTGGAAGAAAGAGGCAGCGCGCTGCTGTAGATAACCGCCTCTGACAGTTGTGGAGGAGCCGGCGTTTTAAAACGGAGCTAAATCACAGAAATTGAATCCAGGGGAGCCGCGGAGGGAATGATTTGTCCAAACGGAGCTGCTGGCTCTCGGCGCGCTGATGACACCGCAGTCTTTCAAGCCCGCTCGTCTGAATTTGCAGGTTTTTTTCTTTTCTTCTTCTTCCGAGACATTCAAAAATCTTTTTCCGCCGTAATTAGTTTTTCCCCTTTCAGACTTCACGAGGTATACCGCCAGCGTTAATGTAAATCCGAGGGTGCAAAAAAAAAACCATATTTCCAATGTTTACGCGAGTTTGTTCCCATCAGAGTTTACTTAACACTTCTGACAGTTTTGAACAGCTGCACCAGGACCACATCTGCTCCGAGCGGACACACAACCCCCCAGTCAACACAAAATATATAAGAACTGAAAAATAAACTGAATTCAGCTCATTTGATATTAACAACATCCTAGTTTTTTAAGTAAATTATGAGAAAGCTGGTTTTTTTTTCATCATGAGTGGGGACACATGTTCCTGGCTTTTTCTTTTTCCATGTTTGACTCAAAGAAGGAAACGCTCCCCAGCCGCTGCCCCGGAGAGCACAGGGATGTACAGCTTGTCTGACCTGGCGAGCAGCTTTCTCTAGGGGCGGTATGAAACATGCTGCAGCCCATTAAGAGTCAACAGCCACCATGTTAGGCACGGAGACTGTGGCCTCACCTCGTCTCAAATGATGCAAATGCTTGCTGACAGCATCCCCGCACGCGGCGCGCATGATGAATCACACGGAGCGGGCAAACAGTAAGTACTACCTGTCTCGCCGTTGACGTACAATTACATGTATGTGAGCGCCCGCGGACATGCACGGCTAATGTGGTAACTGCCCATACTTTTTCATACCGCAGCCAGTGGAGAGTGATACCGTAATGATGTTCTGCAACTTTTCAGACTTTCCCACTCCGTCCTCGCTTACCGGCAAACTGGCTGACGGCTGCAAAAACACGGTTTAGGCTGTTATTTGTTTTTCTTTCCCATTATTTTCCACTTGATTTCGGAGGCTTCTTTTTGTTTCATCTGTGCACTGACTGACATGCAGCCCTGACAGGTTGAATATCAGTCATCTGTGAGGGGAAACAGGAGAAATGGCGCTGGCTGAAGGCCGTGCACACACACACCCCCCCGCGGGGGAGCCCAAACCCCTCGCCGTATACAGCCCCTGCATTTTCCTGCCCTCCCCTTCCTTCGCCGCATCTCCCCTTCCGCCCCTGCAGGCCTGGCACATGTGTGACATATAATTGATTCATTAATAATGTGAACAGATGTTTCTGGTCCAGTCTGGCTCCGTGCCAGCTCGCCAGCACACTATTTTACGGCCACGGGCTGCCTGACTGCATCCCATTACATGCGCGTTGACACAGAATGGAAGGAGCTGATGTATTTGTGATCCTTCGGAGAGCGAAGGGAGACAAGTCATTACGTAGGTCAGAATGATCGTACAATTTATGCACGGCCATGCCAGGGAGCTTCGTGACGCACGGACAAAGTGTTTTGCCCTGATCTGCTGCAGGATCCAGTGCCACGTTACTGACGGTGATGCGGAGGCGCCGCTTTCAGTTATACCGGAAACAAGCTGCACCCAATTCATATAAGGATCATTCATGAGACGACACTACGTCTACGCGACCTGATGGTCCTGGTGCCTTTGGCCTTGACCGACTCTGGCTTTTTCAGGACATCAGCAAACACCAGTAGCCTGCAGCGGCGTCTACCGCTTCTCAGTGGTAGGACCGTGAACATCTACACACTCAAGCAGCAGAGCGCTCTCACCTCAGGAGATTTAGCAAATTAAGGTGAAACACCGCAAGAAACTCTGCAAGAAGTCCATCATCAAAATGCTTTTTTAGAATTTGACATTTACGTCGACAGCATGTGTGCTTATTGCTATCGCGCTAACGCATAATTCTTAAAAGAGTTAATTCTGGCTTTTTGGACGAGCGTTAAACCATTTATTTTGCTGTGTTAGATCACAAGGGACCACCTCACCAAGTGCTTGCTAATTATGGTTGTAAAGAGTATAAACAGAACCGTCTAGACGTGACGATGTGACGTGATAAATGAAATTTGTCGTGTCTGCGTGAGGAAAGGACAAGGGATGAGAATGAAAATATCAGAGTGTTTGATAGATTGTTTTATTAAATTCATTATTAATCTATTAATGTTACTTTACTAGCTGCACGAAATAGCAGTCTAGCTATGGCCCACTGTGGCTTGTGATTTATTTGTATGTTTCCATGAGAGTAAATTTCTTTTTGTGCGGGCACTTCCATTTGTTTGGAGTGACCGTCGTCATTATCACCTCCTGCGGCTGAGACCCGCTGGCCTGTCGCACCTGGTCGCTCGGGCTCCAGTCCCGCTCTCAGCGGTAAAATATCAGATCACCATTCGTCAGATTGAGAGAAAACACAGATGTGGGATGTGCAAAGTCAAACAAAATGTCATCTCCATCCGCGGCGGTACACTTAAAGCTTATCATCAGACAATTGTGCATGCAGAGAATCAGTTTTCACTACTCTGAAAGGATAATAAGTATTGTAGCCAAGATGTGGGGGCTTTTGTTCTAATGAGATGGAGAGGAAAGGCTTTAGAGCTCATGGTGAAGGTCTAATTAACCAGTCTCTGTGGCAGTTTCCCACAGCTATCCATTAGGGTTTCATTCAACAAGTCACTGGAGCTTCAATCTCACTTTCATTGTTGGAAATGGCTCCATAATAATAACATGATTGCAGATTGATCACGGGAAGGCTCTGAAGGGAAATGCATGTGGTGAGGAATAATGATGCCCTGCATATATCTGTGTGGATGGCCCTCGACAAAAGGATTTTATACAAATTCAGGATTCATAACCAATTCGAAATTGTTCCAAATCAATTATGTTTTTCCATCAACGGGGAAACAGCTTGACAGCGGCCATAAAGCAAGGATTATTCATACTGTGCGTATGAAGCACCGGGGAGAGCATCAGTTTTTTTGTTTGAGGTGAGAACCACTGCTGAGAGCTATCTGGGCCTTCAACATAAAGTCTGAGCTCCCTGTGGCCAATATAGCACACTCGGGATGGGAACAGTCTGCTGTAAATTAAAGATGAGTAATACAGTCTGTTAACATCTGCTGCCCTGCACGGTCTCACCATGATGTCTGGGTATGGGTCCAAAGACCTGGTTTCAAGGGAAGCTAAGTACATGTAAATATAGATTTTTAGCTTTTTCCACAGTGTCTGTCAAGCTGCAACGTAACAGCCTCGCAACAGCAAACAAACAACAGGGCGTTGTTGTTGTGAACGGTGCGTAAAACTCTTCCTGGCATGCGGATTTTATGTGAGTGTCAGTTATCAATGCACTTCCCACTCAAACGCCGCAGACAGCTCTGTGATTACCGGTCAATGATTTATGCGCGAAGTAGCAGACACGTAGATAAAAGACATGTAGATCAGGAATGATCATTTCAAAAGGCTTCTTCTGGGGACTCTCTGAGAAAACGTGCTCACTGGGGAGCTCCCCTGAGGACTAGAGACACCTTTAAGGGCGCTCTCTGTTTGCCTTTGCACCACTAATAGGGTGATATATATAGCCGTGCACCACTGTTTAGAATAGAATAGAATAGAATAGGTACTGCATTTATCCCCATAGGGAAATTGTTGTAAAATGCAACTCATCTGCCGTGACCCGGATTCGAACCGGGGTTGCTGCGGCCACAACGCAGAGTACTAACCACTATACGATCACGGCGAGCTACAGTGAGCTACAAGATGAGGTGGACCTGCCATTGCCCTCCAATGAGACCTGCAGCTCGCATAGCTTAAATGCTGTGAAATCCATAACTTCCTCTTCTTCTTGAGGGTCTCCGTTGAAGAAGCGCTGCTTTTGACCTTAACGCTTTTACTCTGCAGCTGTCCAACCAGAATAAAACCTCATGAACATTTTGGAATAGCGACTTAAAAAAAACGTCGGTGTTGTGTATTTATTCTATTATCGCTTCATAAACACGACAGAAATCATTTCAAATGCGCTCGACGTGTTTCGCTCCTCGTGCCACGAGCGAGACCAGAGCATTTCAAATAATACAAGACTGTCATCAAGACGGTCTCCTTCAAACGTCCTCTACCTCAGATCCTCCCGTGCTCAGTCTGGCTAAATGCTTGCGTCAGTAAAAGTTTGTGGCTTATTTTGCAGCAGCTGGTGATTCGACCAAAAGCCACCCCTCAGGCTTAACACTGCGGGCCTCATTAATGCAAATCTTTGCCTCAACAGACTGATGGGAAATTGGCTCCCTCCACTCAGCGAGGCTGTTGAAAAGGCAGGAACAAGGTGAGAACACCGAGGGGTTAAGTAGCCTGGGCACGGGATTTTAAGGCAAAGGTTTGTATCGGTCAACCGGTGTGCGCTCAGAAACCAAAAGCTGGGAAAGCGCAGAATTAGAAATATGCCAAAAGTAAATAATAAGTAAAAAGTTACTTGTATTTCGTGCAGAAGTTGCAGATGCGATCACCACTCAAGTATCCGGGAGTGAAGCAGAGTGTACCGAACAATTAACGTGTCACTGCTCACAAGATGCCCGTGCTCTTGTCTCGGGCGGGAGACGAATGGAGAGAATAATCGTTTTAACAAAGGCGAGGACGTTCCAGTGTGTTGCCGTGTGGCTAAAATTAGCAAACGTTAGTCACAAGTTGTTGTTGTTTTTCTTGGTTCTTGTCACTTCAAGGTTCTTGGATGTTGTCCTGTCATGCTATTTAGATTACGCTCAGACCTACCAATTAAATTGACATGGCCCAGGAGTTTCGCCATCAGTATGAGTATTTTATAATGAGGAGAATTTGGTACATACAAGCGTGCGCGTACTGCTTTACTTGCTAAAAACAAATGGCACACGCTATGCCAACATGACGTGGATAGCATCCTTTATGAATGCTGTATCAAAAGTCATATTTTTCCAAGCAAAGTCAAGTAAAACACGATTTAATTTAGTCGATCCAGGGTTCCTGATAATATAATCGTTTTGTTTTCTATATTTCAATATTTCCAAGGTTTTCATTGCATCAGATTGTATCTGATTCTAAACAACAAACAAGACATTGCACCGTGCAATATCTTGTTTGAGAGCCACTTAGAGGTGTCTGACTGCTTTAGTAGTCCATTTTAATGGTTGCCCCCGCCTTCGGTGATTACTGCAGTGTGATAGCCTGAAATCTGATGAGGTTAGACAGAATGATATTGGCAGAAAATAAGATTGTGGACATGTTGTTCACGGTTACACAGCAATAATACCTTGGACAACAGAGATTAGTAAAGAAAAGTTCAAATTTACCTTTATGCTACGAGCTCACACAGTCAGTGCTTCACATTATTAGAAACACTGATTACTGCACAGTTTGGTGTCTCGCCTTACATGATAACACTTAAATAAGCAACAGCATCATGTCCAAGCAAGTGACGCCCAGTACAAACGCTCATCACCTTCAAATGTGCCATAATGTGACTTCAGGCGCTGCAGCCGAGTGTGCACACATTGTGTTTTTAACACATGGATAAACTGGCTCCTCTGGAGTTGCTTAGACAGTGACACGGAGCTAAGACGAGCGGTCACATGATCGTTTTAGGCGGGAGGAGGCGGTCGCTCGCCCTGCCTGTGTCCATCGGCCCCTGCCACTCTATAATGAGGGGACAGAGCAGCACTGCAGGTTAACATCCTGCCCATCTCCTGGAGACACCATGTCAATATGGATTAGGGGGCTGAAGTAGCCCTGGAGGAAAGAAACCCCTCTCCCATCTTCAATTACAATAAGCAAACAGCTTCTGGGAATGAAAGGGAGAGAGAGGGCGGAGATGCACTTTAGCAGCACCGGGTTCAACCCACACAAGGCAAAGTAAACATTATTAGCCTAATAACATTTTCAATTAGCTGTAACCCGCATAACCGCGAGCTAATGGAACACGAAGCCCGAAATTAATTAGAAAAAATAATTTGTAATTACAGCGCGGTTTGAAAGGCCCTCACCGGTCCCAACTTGAACGATGGCGCGGAGAGTTCGGCCTAATTCCCCACAGTCGTCCACGCGTGAATCCCGCGCGTTGAAGATGTTCCTCAAACTACCTCTGCGCCGTGCAGGACATTGCAAGAGAGTGCTCTTCCTTGGATAATAGTCCCATTACCAGTTCTTCCTTTACTTCTCCCGATATGCTATGGGCTATTACCACTGCCATATTGAAGACTGTGCCCCTGTGATGTGTTTATGGCACATTACAGTGCAGATACACTTGTCTGAACAATAACTGTCTACCCTCGAGTGTTCTAAATGATAAAAGGAGACTGAAACTGTTTTATGATCTAAGTGGAGTCCAGGTGCTGCATCTTAGGCGTCACTTGCCATCTGCTGTTTGTGTGTTTTGGGGTTTTTTTTTTTTGTTTCTGTCCAGTTGAATTAATGCTGATTTAGGATGTGCAAAATTAATTATTTTGATAATCAAGGCAAGGGTTTTATTGATTCTTCACTGAGCTTTGCGTCGCACGTCTCCTTCTGGCTCAGTCACCCCATCCTTCAGTCTTCAGTCAGTTCTCGTGCTATTTATTCGGTCGCCTGGCTGTTTTTCATGAGATGGAGGAGTTCCACGAAGCCAGCGAATGTGCTAATGGATTGGCGGCTGATGCTGTTGTAATGAGCACCAGTGGAAAGATAGCTCTCTCATTTCCTTTTGTGTGTTTAAGGGCAAGGAGGATCTTAACACGATGTCTGGGCCGCGGCCCAAGCCAACCGTCCAGCACGAGCCCCTGAATAGCTGTCCAGATTCTCTCGGCTGCCCACGCCGAGGGCCCGTCACAGCTGGCTGGAGCGTACGCACACTGAATAGAGCGGTGAAGACAATGTGGAGGCTCATTCATCCCCAAATGATGCAATTTAGCACTCGACGTTGTCGCAATTGAAAGCACACTTCCATTCAGCTGTTTGGCATTGAGATACCTCCTGAAATGACGTTTTCTAGACCAGTTTAGGCTTCGTTTCCTCAAAAGTCCGTTCAGAGCGACTCTGCTTTTGTTTTGTCAATAGCTGGATTTTTAAGAACAGCGACGACGCGCGCTTACCAAGGTCAGCGTTTAAACCTTAGAAGCACATTTAGACTGCCGAGCAGTCTAAGCGTGCTCAGCAGGAGGGAAGATGTTTGGGCTCCCGTGTCTTCTGGGAGTTGCTTGAAATGTTTTGGGTTTTTTTTTTCTTTTCACTGGAGCGTCATTAATATTTTACAGGGTGTAATAGGCCCCGAGCCTTGGGACTGCGCTGGCACCATGATTACAGCACATATCCCCATTAAAACTGATTAGCTCTCATGTGAGGGGGGAAGCCCGTGTCCACAAAACGCTTTGATAATAATTTTGTTCTAAGTATTAAATGTTGGGGCTCTTTTGAGTCAAGTGAACAAACACAGCCTTCGCCTCATCACAGTCTGCAAAAGAGAGAGAGAGAGAGAGAGAGAAAATAAAAAACCCATCCCCCGGGTGCAAAACAACTTCCATCAGAGCCTGACAAAGGATTTCACCACCTCTTTATTATGCATGCCATGACGGTTGGAGAGGAGAAGTGACTGTGTTTAAATTGCCTGAGCACCGTGAAATGATACTGATACACAACAAGCCAGTTGTTCTGGTTCAGAAATGTTCTGTTCAAGCATGTTGCATGGTTTGTGTGCCCCCCCCATCACCCATCTGTAAATGCGTATAATCCGGCAGCATTGTTGTAGAGCAATAGTGCTGCTATGTCTTTGTCGTCACATTAATTAAACGGATAACATTTTAATACTTTTAGTAAATTTAAAGACAATTCTGAGCACAAAAGTGTTTGCAAAGATTAAAATAAATCATATATATATTATGGTTTTGGTTATGCGGGTCATAAATAGCTTGAGAAACGCTATGAAAGCTGATGTAGCATGAGTTAATATGAGAGATGTGACTCGATGTGCAGGTGCTTTGGTAGCTCTGGTGAGTTGCTGTGCCACGCGCGACATGCTTGTTGTTTCCTGCGGCTGTATGGAGGCCGCGCTGCGCTGCGAGCTGCAGGCAGGAATTCTGGGAGCTGGACACCATGTGGGAAAGATATGGCCATTACTGCCAGCAGTCCCTCCAGTGCTGGAACAGGCCACATCAGCGTGGGGCTGTGGGTCCTTGTTAACATTATTGGCAGGTGGTGCGTGAAGCCGGCTGTCCTTGTCAGGACCCTAAAGGCAACTTCTCAAACTAAACTGAACGACTAGACACCCTGTCAACTTCTTTCAACCCTAAGCAAAAGTGCCACTCTGGATCAGGGGAGGAGCCATATGTAGCATAAAAGAACACAGAAATATAAAATATTATCCATCCAGAGGAAGCACCTGAAGCACGTCAAAACTTTGATTTACAGAAAGTGAGATGGTTATTCTTTGTAATATGTCGACGCGAGCTCAAAAGCTTGCCAAGGAATGGATTTGAGCATCTCACATATGGAAATGGACAGTTTCCATTTGCGAAAAGCACGTTTAGGGCGGCGTACGCAACATCAGATGGTGCACTGTGCGTGTGGTTCTTTCCCGTTTGTGCCGTAACACGACACACTTAACATAACACGTGCAAAATCTACAACGGAGGCTTTTGAAATCTCAGGATTGCTTTCCTCTCAGACGCCGGTTGTGGTAAGAGGGCTGTGATTTCAGTTAGTAGCTGCTGTTACGCAACCGCAGACAACGATTTATACCAACAGGGCTATAAAGGAAAATCATCCAGTTCATGCTGAGTTCCCACTCTTTTTGTTCTCTTCGGTATATTTTCTTTGTTGACATATTTTTAAGCAAGCAATGCTCAGACCCCTTTAAAAAAAATATGGCGTTTTGGAGGAAACATACTTTATATTGAAGGGATAAAAGGATTTGTAAAGGCGAAGGATCATAAGGACTGAACTGCTTAAGGGAGCATAAAAGAAAACTGGATGTGCAGCATACAGGTCCGTCTGTCTGCACGTTTCTCCATCTTGCGCGCGCACACACACACACACACACACACTGTGTTTCTGTGCTCCTCTATCAACCCCCACGTACACGAGGTTAAACTGCGCAAACATCTGCAGCTTCTAATTTGTGCGCCGCTCAAACACGTGCTGACGTCCCTGCCACATCAGACATGACGGGAATGGGGCTGTGATAAGGCGTTGGCGACAGGTGTGTGTGTGTGTGTGTGTGTGTGTGTGTGTGTGTGTGTGTGTGCGCGCCGAAAACAATCCATCTTAATCGACTCCAGTCTACACTTTTTTTTAATAATTGAAAGGGAAAACACTTTTTGTTTAAAGATAAGGAGAAAATCCTGAAATGACTGAAGAACACAGGGGTAATCATTCATTTCCATACTTGAACTTTTCAATTTTTGTTCTTTTGTGAGCAAATTAATACGGTTAGTTGCAGAAAATAAACAACCTTTAGCCAATCTCAGGCAGAGCAAAGAGTAAAGTTATATCTGAAGCTGCAGCCCGTCCGGCATGTCGAAGGTTTAAAATGCACACCGGTGTTTGATCTCGCGGGAGTAAAGGTATTCATTTTTTGAGTGGGACGTAATTTTCCCGCCCACATTCTGACACATTTTCTGCAAAAAATGCACTTTATTTGTCAAAAGCCACCATAATTTTACACAGTAGATCATAAAATGTGCATTATTTGCTTGTACTTGCGGTTATTGTGAGGTTTGCTTGTCTTTGCATCACTCAAATCATGATGAGTTTGCTTTTTTTTCCCACCGTATACATCAAGACAGCCCCTTCAGCAAACCCCCTGTAAAAAAAATAAATAAATAGTATATCCACCCTCACCAACTGTCGGGCAAAATGAAAAATCCCTGACAAGAGTTTGTCTCCCCCATTCTACTGACAGCCCATATGTTTGCTCCTGGATCTCCACTCCTGGGGCCTCTGAAGCTGTCAGCATGTCTCGGAGTCCAGGTGAAATGGAGAGAAAGGCAGACGAGAACATCAGCAGCAGATGACGCGCTTTAATGCTGGCTCAGAATCAAATCCAGTTCTTCATCTGGAAGCTACGAGCGCTCATTAGGGCGGCGGCTTGGATATGCTGTATAAATATACATGCAGATGTTTGCTTGCTCTCTTCCTCTGGCAGGTTATCTTGAACAGACTGTGTCTCCTTAGCACTGACACATAGGCGCTGACACCTAGACAGATGGGTTGCTAGTTGCCCCCTTGGTCTCCTTCTGATGGCGTCCACGAGGATGGATGGGCTTACTTTTAAGGTACAATCGGTCATCTCGCAGCCTGCTGCGTGTTTACTCAGTGATCTACTTGCAGAGATCTTGTTTACACTTGGTGAATAACGTCTAATCATGAGCACATGCCGCGCTCACGGCAAGAGCCAAATAAATAAAGCCTTGCTGCTGGATAGCGACGCACGTAGCTAGAGACAGAGCTTAAAGACGCTCTTTGGCTATTTTAGCGCTATATTCTTTCTGCTTACATCTATGCCACGCGACACAGATGTTCGTGGTTGATGCCAGTTCGAAGCTGCAGAAAGTTGAAGCGAGCAGCTTTCTAAAGATGCTGTTTTGCATTTCTGAGCTGCAGTTTGATGAGGCCAGGCCTGTCTCTGTGTGTGCGAGTGTGTGTGTACATGTCTGTCTGTCTGTCTGTCAGGCTGCTGTGCCAGGCTGGAGAGGGAGTCAGGAACAGTTCCACAGATCTAGGCATTAAACTAATGTGCTGGGATCAGGGGCCAGCGCCTCGCAAGCTGTCTCTTTGGCTGAAGGCTGTAATACGAATGGGCAGTGAGTGAGCACTGGCGCCGGCGATGGCACAGAAACCAAACACCTGCCTTAGTCCTGTTCCAGGCCCCATAAACACATATATTTCCATCCATCCAATGTCTCCTCTGGATGTGATTAGCGCGATCAACAATGGACCCAGGTGATGAGATTAACGCCCGTGCTTTGTCGGCCAGAGGGGCTGTTGAGGACCCCACGACCGGTGGCGACCACGGGTGGGATCGTGCAGGACAATTATACTTTCGCAAAACACATGGTGCTTGCTTGTTAAATCTACACCTGTCACTATTTATCTCTGATTTAGCCCTCGCTGACCACAGCTGGTGAAATTCATGGTGTTTAATGAGATGGTTCGACGACCACGCCGTCGGCCCTTTCAACATGGTGCACGTCTGAACTCTTCCCCCGAAGTGACCCGAAGAGTTTCATTCACATCAAAAACAGATTTATTTTTCGAAAAAGAGCTCCAGACTTTGACTTATTTAGATATAATATGAGCTAGATACTGTATTTTATCAGCAAGAATAACTGCTGCAGGAAGACTGAGACTTAATAACTCGATATGAAAGGAGCTTTATTTTTATTCCCAGTGATGAATTCCTCTTGACACGCTCACTGGCAGAGGAAGTTTCCTGACTGCGCTCCGGAGTGCAGCCGTTTCTTCTGTTCAAGTGGATTTTTTTTTTTTCCCCTCCCCGACTCCTCCAGTCATCTTTATGTCTCCCTAATTTCATCTCTGATCTGTCTCCGCCGCGTTGGGCAGAAGCAACGGAGGAATGAAATAGGAGGAATGGATTTGTTGTCACACCGCCATCAGCTCCTAGCCCCTTGACACAGAGAGTAAGGTAAAGAAAATGAAACCCGGATCCCTCCGAGGCCTAAAGTATTGTGTCTTTTCAAAAAGGATATGATGCAGAGTTTATTTTCATTATCAGCTGAGGTATGTCTGCAGTCTGGAGGTGATTAGGTCCCACTTAAAGCCTGGTGAAGTCTGCTGGCAGATATTTTTTTTTTTTTTTGCAACCTGCTGTCTATTTTCCTCCGTCGCCGACGTCACCGGGTGCACTCTCGGCGCTGCGCCTCGTAAGAGACTTACATTCTCTCCTTGTCTGGCATTAGCAATTACCGCCACCGTGGAAAGGTCAGGAGATGTTTTTAAAATGCGACCCAGGCCTTTGCCTGACTGCCCCGCTGAAATGTTGTCATACATTTATTGGGTATCAAATGAGGCTCCCGCGAAGTCGCGCCGAGTAGAGAGTCTTGACATTCTGACATTTTATAACCAAGGTGAAAGCCTGTCAGAAGACTCTCTGTCTGTCTCCGTCCTTTGTCTCTCACGGCGTAATCCTGTGTTTGATCGCTCGGAATGGATTCGCCAGTGAACGGCGTGCATTCTGGGACGTTTCGGCGTGACAACGAAAGCACGTGAGCGAGTTTTAACGTCGAATCGGCTCCTGTTTATATTACGACGCTCCAGATTCATTTTTTTAATTTTCCATAATTGGTGACAGATTTAATAGATATGGACCTTAACTGACTGTGCTCTGTTTAAGAGATAATCATACAGACCTTGAGGGACAATACAATTTCCAGCGAGCTAGAAAATTAATTCCCATGTTCGCAGGATGTTTAATTTACTTTAAGGTTGATAACAGGGTTGTCAAATATGTGCAGTAAGCACATTACGTATCATAATTAGCCATTTCTGCGTCTCACCACCAGATGACACGCTCAGAGTGTGCAGAATATAAGACGCATGCATTCAAACGCAAGCACGTATATTTCAGGTAACATACATTTAAGATAACCTTTGACATTCTTATCTGAGTTTTTTTAATTGCTCTTAGCCTGATTCCCAGTTTTTATCCTGCTCATTAGGCTGAGTCGGCGCTGCACTGCGGGGGCTCTCTCAGCAGAGAGAGACGGGGTTTGCCCACACTCCTCCATTTTGATTGTAATGGTAAAATGTGAGCCCTAATGTGAGCCTAATTCACTTCACCCCTCAGCAGTTTAGGCTTTGCCTCATCCATCTCACTTAGAAACTGCACAGCTAGCCAGATCCCCGCTGTATAAAGACATCAGCTTTATTACGCTGCCTAACACAAGGATGCTAAATTATTTATCTTGTTTAGCTATGGTATTGCAAATAAGTGTTAGACAGAGTCTTAGCGTTCTAGTTATACTCTGTCCTGTCCGCCGTCGTGCTGCACTGGATAGCGAGGGAGGTGCATGTATAATAAAGATAAATAGAAAACATTCTTTCAAAGGTCACGTCTGTATATATCAGGTTTTGTTTGGGAGTAACTCTGCGAATGTCCATAAACGCAGCGCTAACAGTAATTCGGCTGCCGTGATTTGGCAGCCCGTTCTTTTGTTCAATCAAATAAATCAGAACGGTGTCTGTGTATTTATAAAAATCCAAAGAGGTGCGACAACAAAACAGGTGGTCCGTTGACATCGGCGGCCTGATTCGAATATTAAACAGCGGGGATAAAAAGGACACGTGTCACATGGGCTTTAGAGTCACAAATCAGTCAGACTTTGTAGCAGGAAAAGATTAATACTGCTCCATATGTAATTATAGGAGGTGCATGCTGGGGTATGGATGTGCTCCAGGCTAAATGGAACACGAGATGGATCGTGGCCTTTTCACAAATATATTTTGTCCAAAACATGAAAAAGCACCAGGTGCGTCAAGACGGGACCCTGAAGCTACAGCTTGCGGCCGCAGCTTTTCATGCAATATGCATACACCCCAGGTTGCAACCCATTAGTTAACCTTTAGCGGCTTCAGTAAGATATTTAAAATCCTCTGGTTATGCTGTGAGTAGTTTGAGAACGCCTGTTTTTTGTTTTTTGTTGGGTTTTTTTTGCAAATCGGATAAACTAATTGTATGTAATTAGGGGAGATGTATGTGGCTGGGTTTGCAGAAACCCACACAGGACTATGGATTGGCTGGATCATTATCATTCAGTCTGCCCAGGCCTCTGTCTCTGCTGGCTTTTGTGTTCAAGCGCTCTCGTTCCACCTGCTTTCAGCCAAGAGAAGATAAGGGCACAAGAACAATGGGCGAGCCAAGGTGCATCGTTTGTTTAGCTGATAAATTATGGATAGCATTCGGAGACCATGGCCTTTACCTGAGCGTGACGCCCCCCACCCCCCCATGCCAGTATACTGCCATATCCCTCCTCTAGCATAACCACAATGCTAATAAATAATGATAAGAGGGCCAACTGTTGGGGGCGTGCAAGGTTTGAAGAAGGAAACTAAAACAAATCATTTCGTGACCTTGATGAATACAGTGCTGATGTGATTTAACCATGCAGTAGTGAACAGGAGCAAAATTCAGCTCGGCTCACTTTCATAATTCGGCGTCTGCCTTGTCTGAGTGCGGCCAGATTTTCAATTTGGTCATGCTTCTAAGTTGTTGTTTTGTTTTTTTTTTATTTTTGTCCATCCCAATTCTCAGCTCAGTCTTGGCCACTGCCGTTCAGTCTCCCCCCTCCATTCTCATCCTGCAACACTTGTGCTGCCGTAATTGGCTTGCCTCTTACACCCCCTTAAGAGACAGCCTGAGCAGGCGGCACTCGCGACCACACACAAGGCTTCGGCGAAGATAAATACCCAGACTCACTCCTCCACCGGGCTTGTGTGAGAGCTTTCGAAAAAGTATAAGTATAAAGTATAAAAATAACGGTTATAATATGGGAGAATGGCAGCTATGAGTGGCTTCTGTTTGGATGGAGCTATGAATCATATGCCATTGAAAAGGGGTTTCTCACTGAGAATGATGTAAAGAACGGTGCTTCAGCAGGAACTTTGTTGAGCGGCAAGTAAGCGAACACACGGCGAGGCATTTGGTACAATGTTACCTTGAATTTGTACGTGTTTTCAATTTGTGGAATGCAGGAAATCCATTTCTTTCATATTTCAATAACAGTGTCGCAAATATTTACAACCCATTCAGACGACGAGCATCTCGGCAAACCCTTAAATGAAACAGAAATATTTAAGGGAATTACACCGGATGATGCGTCTGTGTGAGGGAGGACAAACAAAACCGAGTTAAATTTCACTTTAATGGGCAACATGTCATGGAAGCAAACAGCAGAAATTGGCCACAAACAAGAGGCACAGCCACTGGGAAAAAGTAATCAAAGCTCCCACACAGAAAATGGAAAAATAACACCTTGATTTACCGTGTGAGCAGGAGCTGCACCCCTGTGAAAGACATCCCTCTAAAAGTATTTTTGGGGAGTAACAGGGACAGATGTGTGCAATTTCAGAGAGTCAGTAGGAAGACAGAGACAGAGAGAGGGGGGAAAGCTTTTTTCACTGCCATCCCGTTCCTTGTATTTTTATCTGCCTCTCAGTGTGATTAATGCCAGCTAAAAGCCCCTCTGACCTTTCTGATAGATTTATGGACTTCACGGTACAATAACTTAGTGTTCCCTCTCACATTCATTTTCCCTACATTGATATTTGTCATTTACAGGGTTCTGACTTTGGCCTTTTCCCTCCTACATGAATTGTTTGCTTCCTAAGTTGATTGGCTCACGCCCCCCCCCCCCCCCCAGACTTGTCACTGGGAGGGATTAGTAGTCTGATGGCATCGCCACAGGTACAACACAATTCACTAGAAAGGTTGTTAATGAGGCTGATCTTTAATGCCACTTGCTTTATAAATACATGTTCCAGGTATAATATATATATATCTTCCATTTACCTAATAAATCTAAATGGAAATACTTTTTGACATCACATTTCTCACACCTTACTTTTACCTTTTCCTTAAGTATCCCTGTGATTCTCATCTCTCAGAGCATCCCTCTATGTCACGCTTCAGACCACAGGACAATTTACGAGATTTGTAATGGATTCAATCATTTTTAGAAACTTCTCTTTGAAACCTTAAAGCAGGACAAGCTTTTCCATGAAGCCATGTGGCTGGAGTATATCGTCACGGTCAGTATTTTATTCTTTGGAAAAAGGGAACTAATCAGATGAAATGCCTGCGTCACGGCACTGTGTTAGTATGTATGCTGCACGTAATCTCTGGCAGGAAAAGAGTGGAAGTACCAATTTCCCCTTTCTTCCTCTATTAAATAAAATTTTAATTAATTTGTGCTCAGAAAACAAAAACAAAAATTGGGTTTTTTCTGTAATTTTGGCAACACTGATAAATAAACAAACAGATAATTAAAAAAGGTGATAATCTTAGGTATTTCTTTTTAGTGCTGTTAAAACAACATTGTGTTTCAATAAAGTTTAGTGAAATACAAATAAGCGGTTTGCAATGAACACGATAAGTTAGGTTATTTCACAGTATAATCGTAGAAAACACGTAAAGTTGCCTTTCTTGTCATTCCCTGAATTATATAGGTTGTCATAGGACGAGTCAGCTCAAACACACCTGACAGGTGCCAAAGGTAGAGGGGCGGGTCGTAAATGTGACGTAGCAAGCAATTAATAGAGTAATGCATCCATATGGACACTGTTTATGATGGAGGAAGTGGATGAGTCCTTATGTTTGGTTCGCAAAGTCTTCTGCCGCCTGTTTGAGGACTAAATGCAAGGTAAATACACGCGTGCGCATTTTAAATACTGCGCCAATTTGACTCAACGATGCTAACCGCGGTTAGCGCGCTAGCATGCTAACAGCGTCAGCGGGGCTCTTAGTGAGCGAGAGAGCGCGCGAGCTTTGCGCGATTTGAAACGTTTGTCCTCGTTAGATAGCGTGGACCTGGAAACTCCCGCCTTGGACCCTGTGAGGAGAAAGACTAGATCTAGGCTAGTTCCTGTGTTTCTCCATGGTTTTGTAAGTACCAGCCGATATTATCACATGCCTTTAATTTTGTATTCGCACTGGCAGGTAAAGTTTGTTTAAAGCAGCATTTAGGCCTGCGTCCTTGTGTTTTTATTTACTTTTATGGCCTTACACAGTGGCTGTGTGTAGAAATGATTTAAAAGGGTTGTTTCCCCCCCCAAGAAATGAAAGATATATTAAGACTTTCATGAAATGACTTTTCTTTGATGGTTAAATTATAAAAAATATATATTTTTTCGACAGTTCGGTCCAATGTTTGTCGTACCCTCGCGCTGAACTCAACTTAGTATTTGCATTCACAGTTCAGTCTGTCATATGTTTCATTTCTTTGAGGTTTATTTTGAGTTATTTAAGTTCATAAGGGTAATAGTAACTGAAAACATAAGGGTCTGGATACTATTTCTTTTTATTTTTGGCAGTTCCTACAAGAATTTGAACTTGGTATTAAATTTCTCACTTTAGCATCATAAATAGCATCATGAACCTTTTGAAATCTGGACTGTAAGACCTGCTTTAGTTCATTCATCAGTACGGTTAATTTGATTGGTGCAATATGAAAAAGCACGCAGTATTGCTTCATATGTGATTTGAATCACTAGGGGAAGTGGTGTTGAGGATACAAGGACAACTTGTTGCTGCAAGTTTGGACAATCTGAAACAACTGGGTGCATGAAAGACCCCCCCCAGACGCTTGGTAAATTGGAAAAACAGCCGATAAAACAAACCAGGCATCAGAACAAAAGGGATTTGTACATTTTCAGAATACTGCTGTAGGTTTACCCTTGTGAAAAATGGCCTCTTTAATTCAAATTTATTTTATTAGAATAGGTATCTTTTCCTTTCATTCTCACACTGCAGCACTGTAGCGCTAAGTGAAGTTTGGGAGGCAAGGCGTTGAACTTTTCCAGCGAGAGCAGTTAAGATTAATTGTCTAGTCTGCTCGCCATATTGTCAGAAAGCTGTTCTTATCATCAAAGATGGGGCGTAACACATTAAGAAGAGTGATCACACAATATGTGGCTTTGTTATTCAAGAAATGTCCAACAGTTCATCAGAAGAGATCATTGTACTCCGAGTCATTTACTTAATAATAAGAAGCTCTCTCATTCTTTTCCTTCTGGTGCGGAAGTTACAGTTTATATTAACATTATGAATTTATGTTTAAGTGACACTTTGGGAAAAAAAGGAAATCATTAACGGAGAATCCTGTCCTGCTCTGTCTTGGCAAAAAAAGATGGTACGCTGGTGAACCCCTTTTTTCTTGACTCCATATTGTTTGGAGTGAGAACTTTAACAAAGTGAAACTCTGGGTTAAAAACTGAATTCGCAGAGTTGTTGTTTTTAAAGCGAGGTATCCCACAAAACTTGACCGACCACTGACGTCTGACCTCATCCTCCTTCAGCTTAGTCTTTCTATTGGCCCATAACCGCAGAAGAAGGCTTGCTCAGCTTTCTGCACTCGTCAGCTGTGGTTAGTGTCATGAGTTTGTTCGTATCGGGGGCACCGCTTCGGGCGACAACGAGACATTGCTTGATTTACACCCATTATTTTCTTGTGTTTTCCAGTGGAAAGTAAAGGGGGGAGACAAACCCTTTTGCTGCACGGAAGATCTAACTTGGAAGCAAATCTAGTCTGATGGACGAGGCACGCATTTAACAGAATTTTATTCATGCTCAAACTGTAAAAACTAACTTCATTTTTATTTAAAACATCTTTACGTTTATAGCAAAACTAAGATAATCTCTGAATTCAGGGATAAAATTGAGAGATAATTGATCAATGCAGTGCAAGACATGATATAACACCTACTACCTTTATCCCTAGTTGATGAAATTATTTATTTAGCTTTCAGACAAAATAAATAATAAGATATGATTTTGGGTTGGTTAAGAATAATTCATCAGTTTTGGCCAATTACAAACTGTGATTGATGTGATAAAGTAATACATGTGTTAATATAAACTTGACAAACAGAGTATCGGGTGAATTTATCTCATCAATATTATCATTCTCAACAAAATCAATTGAAAAAGAAACCCAACAAATCAACTATGAATCTATCTTGTTAACATAAACAGTGATGAACGTCCAAAGTGCCTGGCGTACACTGGCTTATGCCTCTATGCCACTGACATTTATTATTGCTGAAGACAATTAAAAACCCGTCTACACATTAACATAGGTATATTTTATATAGAGATTTTTTGTAAAAATGTGCATTAAATATTGCGTAAACCTAAAAAATAAATAGAAAGGTATGTATTTTGAGAGTTGTGGTAATCATATTATATGTTGAATAATGACTGGAATGGATGGTGGCAACCAAGCTGTCTATAGCCTTTGGGGTCTATGTTCGTGAGCAGAGGACAGTGCGATGGGCCAAAGCCTTCAAGGCTCAGCGAAGACAGATTTCCTTTTACAGAGCCGCATCACCCGTGCCATAACTTAACAAATACAGACAGCTCCCTTTTTGTCTCCAATGATCGTCCCAGCACCTCGGACAAACCCTTCTTGAGATTCGGGCTCCTACATGAAGCTCTCCATCTCAGTGACAAAGTGCGGCCAGGTCCCAGGCAGTCACCGTGAAATGGGCACGGCTCTGGATCAGAGAGCCGGCCAGTCAGCCCATACTAGCCATAGCTGGTCCATTTACCATGGCCCATTAGTATGATCATGCTTTGCTGGCTCCACAACCCTGCCATTCATTCATCCTGCTGTGCTGAGGGTGTTTGACCACACTAATGTTCAAGGTACTCTGCTCAGCTCACTAGGTAGCTCCAGCGCTAATAGCCTTGGGCTCTGCAGGCTGGTAATGACTACAGACCAGGCTAGACGTGCAGGATTGATAGTTTTGATTAGATGGGGTATCTTAGGGAATGCGATGCTTAGGCTTATTGATTTGTTTTGTGTGTGATATCAATCATGACACCAACCACATATTGCAACATTAGGGATGTCTGGCTGATGAAATTCTTATGAACTACCAGGCTATTGTCTTTTAATTGACAAAACAGATGACACCGTATCATATGCAATATAAAATGAAGCTGATGAATGATGGTGATGAGACCCTAGTCATAATGATGATGATATCGATAAAGGTGTTCACGTCCAGCGGTACAACGAGTTGAAGTCTGAAGTAGAACGCGTGTGCTTGTGTAATATAGTGTATAACTGGTTGTTGAGTTGTCTGCACACACACACTGTATGTGTTGTGTGACTGTCATAATGTTAAGGCCACTATTCCTGTCATCTCTGTGATTTATTACCCAGCCAGGGGCCCCGTGGCCTGGCCGTGCCCATCTCCCCAGGCCACAGGAGTCACATCACGTCGACAAACAGCACAATATTGGCCTGCTTCGCTTCACTGATGCCAGCTGACACGTGAATCTGTCTGCTGAAACCATGGTGTTACGTTGGAAACCTTGCAGGTCAAGTATCAGAGCAAAGAGGTAATGTGAAAATAGATTAAAACCCATGAGACTAAAGTGGGATTTTGTTTCGCACATCTCAGGCGTGCCGTATATGAGGTCCAGACCCAGGTGAGCTGTCCACCTTTAGCTAAACCCTCACTGTGCACATACTCAAATCTCTGTTAGTGTCTAGGAAGTGTGGCAAGTTTGTTTGGAACAGTTGAGGGCCAAGGTGATGACTCAGCTTTCCTGGCCTCCTCGGCCATGTAACCGATTCAGTTTCCTCCCTGAGTCACCCCATGTCTGTAAATAGCTTTGTCTGGAAGGAACGAATTAATGGACTAATTAAGCCAGAAGTCTCTCTGCTTCTCAGTGTTGCATGAAGTGGACAAGGCGTGAACTGTGTTTCGTCTGCTGACCGTTTCTTTCACCGAGACATTTTTTTTTTCCATTGCCTGCCTATAATGGCATTTACATGGTACATCCACAGCTGCACTGAAAATAGATTTCTGTGACTTCCAGTGGAAATCTGGAAATCTACGTAGATACGTTTTATGGCTTGCTCTTAAGCTGTGAGTAATTCTCTGTGATAAACAGGAAATACAGTGATATTTACATTAGGTTTTGCTTAATGCTGATCACCTGTTTAAAGGTTTTGCGTGATGCTTTTAGAACAAGCTACAATACAGTCACATACATCTTGCCTTTGCTTCACGTTTACCTTCGAGACAAGCAGCAAGCAGCATGATACATGCTGATACACACTTATTATGGCACATTTGAAACATGTTCAGCATTTATAGTGATTCATAATCATCATCGCTGAAGGTGAGAAGGCTGGTCTGGTCTTCTGGCCCTGTGTCAGGGTTTAGTTCTCCAGACTCCACTTGGTCTGGGTGCACTCATTCTTCAGTAAATCACCAAACCTGGCTGTGCGGTCGTCCAGACCAACGCTGACAGCCACCTGTGTTGTATCTTTCAAGCAATCCACCATTTGCACTCTTATGAGATTATAAATCTCTCATAAACCTCCCTGCCTTCCACTGCAGGTGGGCTATTATCCCCCCTCTGTGGTTACAGAGACATCATCTACCTAGAAAGAGATGCTCCTCTTCGTCCTCGATCTTCCTCTGGGCAAACTGCATGAAATGTGCAACACCTCCAATGACAACACACAAACCCCGCCCCCCAATTATCCAAATTCTCCCTACAAACCAAAGTCTATCCTCCGCTGCGAATCATGGTTAAACCAGGAGATTGACTCGCTTCCCAACCTCCGGTGCTTGATATCAGGGGATCTGTCTATTAGAATAGCTTGATACTTTGTGGCTTTCACCTTCACTGACAGGTTGTTTCCCATTATGTCACGAAGTACAAAATGTTTATCTTCATTTTCAGCTGCCTCCTCAGAGAGAAGCGCTTGCCTCCTCAAGGCTGCTGACACTGTGCCCGATGATTTCTCCCCTTTAAACAGATATAGACATCGGCACCGCGTGTGCTGCTGGGAGATCTAACTTTATGTTTTGCTTAGCTATCTCATTTCAGACGTGAATGATGAATTGCACGACTGCGGCGTTTGCTGAACGAGAAGATTTCGATCTCTCGCCGCGACAAACATTTTGAGCTAATTCGCATCAAACCTATATGTTATTCCCCCGCCACTTCCTGTGGACAGTTACGTGACAGTGCTAGCTTCAGCATGCTAGCTCTCAGGTGCACTTTGGCCGATACCTGTCATATTAACCCAAAGCCTTAGTCAGCTCGTGAACCCTGGATAGTTGAACTAAAAATCAATCGGCTTAGTTTGAAACAGCTTCTGCCTCAACACAGAAAACTCTCCTGTGATTGGCACATTGTGGCTCAGCTGCAGGGAGAATAAAAGCGCAGTTTGCTTGTACAATTCTTTTTCTGGTCTGTGTATAAATCTATTTTTATGGTCTAATGTGAGCGCATTGTAGAGGCCTGGAAGTTGATATTGGTAGATGAAAGAACAAGGGATATCACCCCTCCTCCTGCAACTCCTCCTTCTTAGCCAGCTGTAAACAGAATTTGTATATCTCATTCAACATAAGTTATTTACACTGGGTAATGAATCATAGTGATTCTCTTCTCCTTCAGCTGTGATTTAAACCATATGTTCTGTAATGAGGCTAACGAGAGGCTGTTAAAGGCTACTAAGATGGCCCCCTTGGCGGAGGCTTGTTAATGTCACTGTCACGTTGTCGATCTCTGGGCCTTCAGATCAAGGTCAAGAAGGGGTAGGGCATAAAGAGGATGGGGGGGCGGCGGCTACATCCCTCTCGCCGTAACCAGAACATTTCACACGCACCCTAATTGCCCTGCGAATTATTAACCTTAATAGAGAAACGACGCCAGGTCGCCCAATCGGACGCGTCTGGAGGTCTTAGGCAAGTCTGAGCAGACGTGTACATATTTTATCATCCGCAGAGAGCCTTTTTAGTCTCTCGTCACACAAATTACACTCTTTCCCTGGTTTCTTGAATGGCACACGCTTGAACTAAGTCCAGTGCAAATTCATGTAATGAGTGTGTAGATATAATTATTGCCTACATTTAGAGGCCTGGCTAGTGTTCCTTGTGCTAATCTGTTTACCTCATGGCTCATGTTCAAAACTACAGTAGGAGAACAAGAGACCATGCATTTATGTATGTCTTCCTCCACCCTTTTTGCTCTTTGGTTGCCACTCTTAAGTGCTGCCCTCCAGCAGGGGAAGAAAATATGATTTATTTGTTTACTCAGCCGTAGATGTTCTCACTTTTCAGCGCTATAATCCCAGACAACATTCTCAATATTAAATAATTCAACGTGCTTTAAATTAATAATGAGTATTCTTCTGTCTCTCTAAATGACAATGTAAATGTCACTCTGTGTGCGTTTGAATGACGTACTTGAGCAGAATTTAATGCAGCATCATGTGTATAAAGACATCAGCACAGAGACATCCCTGTGCACTGAGGAGTGGAAGTAATTGGATTGTTATTGACTGATATACTTGGTGAACTTTTCCTCTTGTTCCAGGAATCTGTGCACCGGGTAAACTCTTCTCTGTAACCTTTAAGCATGGATCCAGAGGATATGGCAGGACGTGTTTCACCTCTTGCCACTCCTTCTGCCTTTTCGGCTTAGATCCTGTTACCCACAGTGCTCAGCAAAAGCCAGCGTTTGGTTCTCCTAGCTGGAAGCAGGCCAGTTAGGATGTCATTTTATAAATGGGCCGCCTCTGTGATAAATGTTCTCCTGTCTTAGGATCAAGACCCTGACGCTGTAATGCTACGGGATAAGGCTATTCATAGAGAAAACCAGCCCCCAACAGCAGCAGTGAAGAAACTTTTCTCCCGCACCACTTTCTCTGGTTGATATTTACCTCTGAGCTCTGTGGGTCATTGGCTGTAAAGTTTACCCTAATTTGCAACATGTGACATTTGTCATTTTGGGGTCACGTGTCTGCGCTAATATCCTAGAAATGACGTTCACATTGGACGATTCTGCATGCACTTTGTTTTTTTGTTTGGGTAGACTAAAAGAGTTGTAAGCATATGGACAGGACCAGGCTTGCTAATGCTAAGCTAGGCTAACCGACTACAGGCTTTAACTTCATATTTATTAGATGGATGTTTTAATGCAATCGGCCTTATCACCCGCCTCTCAGTAAGATGCATTAACAGCTTTAAACGTGCCTTTTCTGGTGTGAGCTGTGCACACCACGGCTTGGCTCGAGGTAGTGGACGTGATGTATTAGAGGAGAAAAACTGTGAGAAAGGATGTCGAGGGCACAACAAGGGCAGGTAGAATTAATGCAGCAACCGCCTGCCGCTAACACTCTGGCACGCTTCAGAGTACCTACCACACCTTTTAACTTCAGCTCTTACTAACAATATTAGCCTAATTAAATGGGATCCATTAATAATTGGAGGGCACAATACAGTAATCTGTGAACACAAATTATTTATCAGAGAGAACGAATTAAGTAATTTGACGGCACGAATTAATAATTTAAGGGAACAATCGACTCATTAGTGTCCACAAAAGCTGGCTTACATCTTAGATGCTCCTCGTCTTATGTTTGAGAGTGGATTCATAGCCAATGATTTATCCACATTTGACATTTTTAGTATTCAGTGCTTGAATATCAGCCTTTTCTTAACTGCTTTGTTTTGCTATTCAGTAAGATTTCCTTGTTGTTTTATCTTTATAGCACTCCTCTTGTATTTTATGTCTATCCCATTGCTCCTAGATGCCTAATAGACACCTTTTCCCTCAAGCAACTTTAATTATATTTTATTTGTTATTGTATTTTTATAAACATTAAAAAGAGAAAAAAAAGTAATGTTTTTGTTTCATACAATACCATAAAATGGATAATGGCTGCAGTAATTACTGTAAAGGGCCAACCTAATGATGTCTTTTATTATCACCGCCTTTTATTATTGTTTGATAAACAAAATAAGCGATACGCAGTTCATTCGTCTGCTCGCTTTTCAATTACATACAGTTGTTGCAGTTTCATAGTGTGAGCAGCAGAGCTGAGGAAAGACAGATTTGCTCTTGGCTTACTATACCTTCTAGTCTTGAGCAAAGCAGTGTGTGCGTGTGTGTGTCTGTGCACACTCTGTGCACGTCTTGTGTTTTTCTACCTTCCCCTGCTTTGTTGTGCTTCACACGTTGGCCTCATCTGGGCCATTGTTTCATCAGGGGGTTTGAGTAACTTTGTTATTTTGAGCTGACTCTGCGTACTGTAGGTCAGCTGTCTCTGCCGAGCCCCATTTTGCAGCCTGCAGCTCCCCGGTGTCCCCCGCAGCCAAACAGCCACACTAGCCACGAGGACCGTATAACTCCTGCCGCTGACAACTCACAGAGACATCTTTGTAATTTAAGACGTAATTCCCTTTTCCTAGGAGCTGTATAAAATCTATATTGCAACCATAAACAACCCGGGCTTTCCCGCGAGCCTCCCCATCCTCCGTTTTATGTATGCAGAGAGATATTGTTGAAGATGTGCAATGGCAAGCATTTCTGTTTCCTGAAAGGCCAAGCAGCAATAAAGTAGAATGAGGCCATGTCCCTGGTCATCCTGACAGAGACAGCTCTTACCCCTTTTTAAGTCTGTCCTCCCTTTTTTTTAATTGCAATGTGAATCCTGATCATTTCTGACTCCCAGCAGGCTAAAGGAGATGTATGGCATTAGATGCACGCTTTATTCTGTCTAACGCAGGAGATGTAGCTTAGTTGCATCAGGATCTGCAGGACAGGCTTTGTCTTTTAAACTAAGGCTACTTGTTTTCACCACGGAGGATGCACCATGTCACAACGCTATGAATACTTTTGTTCATGGTGGTCGGGGTCCTCATTATTCCACTGCGTCACTGTCCTGTTGCTGAAACATTTCTCTCTCTCTCTTTTTTTTTTTTTTTTTTAAATGTGCATCCATTTAGGGCAGTGGATACTGATTCATGACAAATAAGTGAAATAATCATTGTCATTATATTTTCTGGTTATTTATCATTTGCCTGACAGAATGTCAAAAGCACTGAATTTCAATTTTGTATTGTTCTGCAGCACAGCTAATTATGCATGTCTAAGTCTCCAGCTACCGTAACGATTTGTGCTTATGAGGCTGCTCATTGTGGCAGTTCCATGTGTCTGCTGCTGCAGAGGCTCCAGGCATTATTCCACTTCAGCCTGACACCAGTGTCTCTTCCAATTCCATCTCATTGCATTAGTCATTAAGCTCGGCACTGACACCACCCATCATATCACTGCCTTAATCACATCTGAGCTCCACTGTGTACATATGACCATATCATTAACACAGACTCCCATCCGCTCTCTACCCCCTCCATCCCTCTTTGCCCTCCCGTCCCGCTCTCGCTTTATTTCCTGTCACAGATTCGGCCGCGCGTTTCATCCATCACACATGGTTGTCCGGTGTCTGTACGGTGACAAATGACGTCCACTTTACAACAGCTCTGCCAAAGATCATTTCCACTCCCTCCATATGCAAAATGATCCATCCTCGGGGCAGGTTGCCTGGGTGGCGGGGGTAACTAACAGTAATGGGGTGCAATGTGGTTTCACAACCTTGTGCAAAATGGGAAAAGAAGTCACCACACTTTTACCATTAGCTGTCCGCCAAAACAGGGAGATATGGTATTGGTGGGATTTCTCTATCTCCTGTCTCCCGGGGTAATGATGAGGGAAGTCGGCCGGCCACAGTGATTATGGAAGTGTGTGTGTGTGTGTGTGTGTGTGTGTGTATATGTGTGTGTGCAGGCGTATGTTGGTAATAGTCTGTCTGAACTTTGCTGAGGCGGTGATTACAGACACCCCGTCACCTGTCTAAATGACGACTCCGGGAGGTGAGGCCCGGATTGTGAAACACACATTCTAATGTGCCCTCGCATTCACGTCTGCTGTGCACGTGCACATGCACGCGCGCTTACGCTTGCAGCCACGTGTGTATGCACAGAAATACGGCGATTACAGGGTGATTCGTTTTGGGGTTTTTTAAAAAATTGCATTCACTAAAATAGTTGCTTCAGTCATTTACCCACATAGTAACGCCACAATAACAACGCCTGAGGTATTTTTACTGTATAGCGCTACCTATACGACGCGTCAGGCCATTCATCTTTTTTTTTTTTTTTTTTTATTTTGCTGCAGCGCCCCCTGACTAAGTGATGGTAATATGTGAATTGACAAATCTAATTCAGGAGAGACAGTATTTCCTCACCCACCACAGCGCACGGTGCAAATTTACTGTTTTATTTGCCTCCCCTACGCCCATAACGGCACCCGCCTCTCTCTCTCTCTCTCTCTCTCTCTCTCTCTCTCTCTCTCTCGATGTTGTATCCACCTATTTTTAGCCACCGGCAGAAACCTGCAGACACCGACATTTCTGGACATGAATGCATAAAACGACTTTCATCTGCTGGGTGACTGCATATATACATAGCAACCTCATAAAAACGACAGAGGGGGCAAAGTGTGATTTTATTTGGTCGTCACCTCATAATGTATTCATAGTTGAGTTTCGCGGCGCGGCCCGTATCTCCTTGTTAACATATGTCGGCTGTATTGTGGTGCGATGCCAAAAAGTGCCTTCCTCCTGATGGATATATGCAGTTTGCCCTGCAATCTTTTCTATATTGTCATCTTCAGTTAAGGGCACATTATGATAAGGCTCGGTGGTCACATCCTGGCTGAGGCTTTCCTTGTTTTTCTCTTTTTTTTTTGGAGGAAAGGCGGTCGTTTGATGGATTAAATGCACAGAAGCCGTGACATTTTATCACTCCAGCGCAGCAGAGGTCACCGCATGATACTGTTCACTTGCACACCTCCCTCTCTCTCTCTCATTGCAATGCGCTCTGTCGTAACTCGTTGTAACTTTGAGATAAGCGCGAAAGTTTTGGGGCTATCCCGTCCTGCGAGCTGTCGTCTTTTTTTTTTTTTTTATCTTTTAACGTTGCGGCGGCTCATGGAAGGAGGGAAGAGAATCAAATCACATCGTGTGGATTAGCTGAGCTGTTCCTCAACCTGAATTTAGATTTAATGCGCCAGATCTTATTACTGTGTGGTGTACTGATTGGGTTACCGCAGCAGGCGGGATTATTGTGATGCCTAAAGTCTGTTTTTAATATTTAGCTCAATGCTACATGGAGGCTAGCCCATGTGCTGCGGGGTTGTACAGTATCTATGACAACGGGGGAACTTGGCACTTCCTCGGGCTATGGTGGATTAACCCTATCTGTAATATGCCCCATTTTAAGGCCTGACGGATGATTGTCACACCCCAGGTCCTCAGGAGACACCGCGGTCTGCTGCAATCAGGGGTTTATATGGAATTAACACAGCTGGAGTTGATGGTAAAAGACAGCTGCCGAGTCCCACCAGGGACCCACCTTAGCAGGGTAAAGGTATTTCTGCACGCTCCTTCCTCAGCGCGCGTGTGCCTCTGTAATGAGCTTTGCCTGGCCACTCAGGTCCTCTGAGAGATAGGAGATCTCCTGTTAGCTCTGCACACCGCCCTGGCAAGATATTACCGCAGAATCAAATATAATTACAGGAACACGTCAGCGCCATCTGCACCGGAGCACCGTGCTCGTATCTGGGGCTTCAGCTAACGGCTGTTCTCATTGTCGATTACTCTGGTAGAGCCGTTGCGAGTTTGGTAACCTACAGAAGTGGACTGTGTAACATAAGACGCGGGATGGCATCTCACTGCCCTTCCCTGTTTGTCCACAGGTAATGGTCCTTTTCAAATGACGTTCACTTGGACTTATAAGAGCGTATTAGGGGAGTTGTGTGTGTATGAGATGTGTGAAGGAACGTGACAAACAACTTGGCCCTTAATGCACTTGACCTTTTACATAAACTACGTGTGGGCAGGCGGTAATAAACCAACGCGGAGGGCGCACACAGATAGGCAGTGTCTATATTTAACCATACATTTACCAACCAACGGCGTTTAGGTTTTCAATTCGGTGGATCTCCACAGTCTGCGTGTAAACCTGAAGCTGCCCACTCGCAGCGACAGGCAATAATCTTCAGCCTTGACCGAGGCAGCGGCAGCGGCACCAAGCCCCTGCGCAGCATTACTCACATGCCGTCAAACAGATACGCTCAAAGTTCAACCCGAGTTCTGACCCGTTTAGCCGACGGCTTATTAAAAGCAAAGCGGGAGATTGAGACGGAGCAGAAATATAATATCTTCATGGCAGAAATGTATTTTACTCTAGGGTGAGATCCCAGAATTGTTCAATATGTCTTTTAAATTATATCTTAATCTTAGTTTAAAAAGACCTTTGTGACCATCTATAGCTAAAGGTATCAACTCTAGCAGGATCTTGACTCCCTCGATTGCCATATTCGAACATACTCTGCTGGTGCAGCTGAACCTGCAGAGTTTAAACACAGTAATGTATGATTAGCAGGATCTATGTACCTTCTCTTCTCATATATATGTTGTGGAGTGGAGATTAGAGATATCCTCACCGTAATCTCACTCTATCGACCGATCTCCATCAGAAGGAAGGTTTTAGTGATTTGTGTTTCCAGCTTGGAACTTATACTGTAGTCAGCACTGTTTTCTGTTTCTTTGCCCCCCTCCACCGCCCAAAAAAAGTCTCCCCTGGCTGACAGACGGAGCCGTGTTGTTGGTCAAGTTTGACAAACACTGTTCGCCGTTCATAACCCAGAGAAACGAAAGTTTCATCAGCTTTTGATGAAACTTCTTCTCGCCGGCGATAGCGCTGCAGAGTTTCTCCGCAGATGCAATTATCCAACTGGCCCTCTGACTTAGGGCGATAGAGCAGAAGGAGAATGACACCAGGTATTAGAAACATAAAGCCTAAAGCAGCCTTGTTCTTCCAGGTTTATTCTTATAGTATGAGACTACATTGTGGGATACAGAGTAGTAAGCGGAGGATTGTGGTTTGCCTTTGTTGTTTGCTGATTCTCTACACTCCCCAGGAGTTTCGTCTTGACTTGAATTCATTTAGGATTGTTTCTGTATCTGAAATGTTGGTGTATTTACCGAACCGTGGTTTGGGCACAGCCACTGTTTCCCGAACGAGTCCCTTTTGTGTTCTGCAAGGTAAATGTCAGCGCGACTGTCTGAATAGCAACGACTGCAACTTTTTTGGAGATCTGTTTTAATCGCGACTCCAAAACTCTATCACAAGCGACAGAGGGATTATGTAAAACTGTTGCGTTTGTAATCTCCAGACATCGCAGAGCTGGTTCGCATCGGAGTAGAAAAGCTGAACGGTCCTGAACTAACCAGGCATCTGTCCAGTAAATGCAAGTTCTAAATTCAATGACCTCAATGCAAGTGGCAGGTCTGTCCTATTAAAAGGTCTCTCCTCCCTGTCTTTGTCTCTGTGTAAACAGATCTTTAAAAGGCGATGAGGTTGCCTGGCCTGTGCTGCTTTATCTGCAAAGTTACGATTGTCTGGGGAAGATGACCCCGAGCTATTGATTTGTGATCCCTCATATGAACACACACACACACACACACACACGCACACATGCACGCACACACCCCTCCTCTGTTTGGCTTTGTCTCACTCTTCCGTTGGCCTTCTTAAAGGTTATTTCTAGCCAGTCCGGCTCATAAAGGATTGCAGATGAGTAGGAAAAACCAGACTGTAAGGAACTTCCGCATATCCACACGAGGGAAATGCTTCTTTACAGGTGCAAAACAGACCGGAGACCTCTCCCAGTATAAATAATGGCATGAAACGCCATCTGGACTGTTGCCGTGGCACAGCTCTCCCTCTCTCCCCACCACCTTGCCACTTCTTGTCAGTTAGCGGAGGCCTGACTGTGTCAAATCAATGTCAAATTTGAATGTTAATAGAATCTTAAATTATTCACCACGCAGTTGAGCCCAGTTGAACCATTCCCTGGCTCCAAATGACATCCCCCCCATATAAATATATGACCAAGGAATAAGGGTCTGGCTTTACTCCAAGGTGAGTTTGGTGGAAAGGGGGGGGTACAGGATAATAATAGTCATAAAAATCATAAAGGTGCTAATGATTATGATCGTTACCACTAAAGTTATTCTGTTTAAATAACACACAGACAGTCTCAAACAAAAGTAGTTTGAAGGTTTATATTTTGGTTTATATTGGTTGCGGGTTATACATTTCTAAGAAATTAGGAGTCAGTCAAAGCATAATTAGATAGATAGATAAACTTTATTAATCCCAAACTGGGAAATTTCTGTGTTGCAGCAGCAATTTACAAGCACCCAGCATGACAAATAGACAAATATGCAAAAAAATATTTACAAAAGATAAAAAGTGATGACTATATCTAAGAAAATATATAGAAAAAATAAAAAGTAAAGAATAAAGTTTACTGAAAGTTCCCGGTATCGTGTGCCAGAAGTGCGCTAGCTGCTGCTGTTATTGCAGCTAGTCATGTGACACACTCGGAGGAGCTGTTGTAGAGTCTTGCAGCTCGATTACTGTGGTTTTTAAAGCTGGAACCTGCAAGCTACGGG
The DNA here is from genome assembly GCA_008933995.1 of Datnioides undecimradiatus. Taxonomy (NCBI): domain Eukaryota; kingdom Metazoa; phylum Chordata; class Actinopteri; order Lobotiformes; family Datnioididae; genus Datnioides; species Datnioides undecimradiatus. Next base: position 4,670,116 of record WARS01000071.1, on the reverse strand, counting down.
CGAACCGGCTTCTAGGATCGTGATTAGGTCCTGAGACGACTGAGGGTTGCAAAATAAGCATACAGCTACCGTGCCGTACGCTACAACCCATAGTTTGCTCGTGTAGAGTCGCATGACGACAGCGCCGCAGGGCGGATTGCACCTTTTGCACATGCCGTTGTCAAAATCTCCAGTTAGACGACGAGGGCTTAAATCCCAATATCACAGTGACCTTTTGAGGAGCGCTATAATCACTGCACCGTTATTTCCAGGCTCCAGCGCAGTGTCTGTGCTGCTGGTACCCCGAGGTGCCCCCTTGTCAGTTAGCGTGTAAAATATTACAGCGCAACTAATACTGAGGCTTAAAGCCGGTGCGAGTCAGCGCCATGGCACTAATAGACGTTTTTTTCCTCCAGTGTAAGGTTTCAGAGGTTTCCCGTGTGAAGGTGGTGGCAGCAGCGGGTTGTGGTAGGTATTTTAGATTCAAGGAGACTACAGCCAATAAGAAGGGGGTGCTTTTATTAGGACAGAAGAGGATGAAATGTCATTGGCGAGGGACAGCGGCTGACTGATGTGGGCCGTGAATGGTCTGGTGGCATCATCTCAGAATATGATTTATTACTGCAGAAGAAAAAAAAAAGAAAAAGAAAAAGAGCCGAAACTTTCATTGAATCACCAAGAAATCATTTATCACTTTTATTAGTCTGAAGTATTTGCTATTCAGCCCGGAGCCATCCAAATAAACACAGAGGAGGAGGTCTGAGGGATCGGAGCCCTAATGGCAGCAGCAGAGAGGCGGATTCTGATGTGTTCCAGATGTTTTATGATTGGACATAATGGCCTTCTTGGAATGGCAACTGAGGCCGTGGCGAGAAACTATTAAACTGTCCATTTGCACCCATTTGAGAACAATGTACTGCCCCGGAGAATACTAAACATCTATCATGTAATTAGGAGGCCTGCACGCCATATGTAGAATCAAGTCTTCCTGAAATCCTGGATGTGAGGAAATGACAGCGAATGGCAGTGGTGAATCGCGGCCGTCATTATCCTTACATCCATCTGCTCGCATCACATAATCGCATCAATTGCCCGGGCCTCTAACAATAACACACAGACAGCCACCTGCTCACGCTAACGCTATAGGCATCTGCTGACAGAGACACCGGAGTGGAAGTTTCACCATTTGGCCACGAAGACATGCACGCCGTTGTTTTTCCTTGAATCGAGCAAAAGTTCAATTCCACGGGGCGCGGCTATCGCATCAGTGATCGGCTTTTAAGTGATGTTCCATTGAGATGCAAACAAATAATGACAAGTCCTTTGTAATTCATCAAACCTGCGCTTTGACTTACGGGATCTTTCAGCCAGATGGTCTGAAACGCCTCGGCACATGTCTGTGACTTTGTAATACTCCGACAGGCTCGCATCCCTGTTTTATTTGTCTTGACCTTGACGGCGTTTTCCTGCTGTTCCATATGCATGCTTTTATGAAGCCGCGTGTCACTCTTAATGCAGTCGGCGCGCCGTCGTGTCAGTTTGATGCTTTAAAATATGTGACAAGCTTTGAGGACAACAAAGGCCCCCGCACTTCAATCAAGGAAGTAAAACAGATGCGCGTACAGGAAAAGGCCGACATACGCGTCCACGTGCGCCGACGCACAGGATGTGTGAAAATAGAGAGGGGCGGGGCGCCAAACTAAAATTGTCACATTTAGCCAGATGAGACACGGCGGCAGTAGCCGGTATGCGGTGTTCCTCCCCTGCGGCACAGTCATTTAACGGACGATACCGAACAGCGGACGGCCAAATATTAGTTTTCTCCATCTCCCTCAGTGCATAACTAGAGGGGTGCACGTTCCCTCCGCCTCCCCATCCACCTCCCTTACCCCCAAATTGCTCCTGTGCTCATTACCTCTGCAGGATTGATGTTTTCTTTTCATAAAGCACCAAGCTGATATCCCACGGATTTAGAATTAATAAAATATGAAGGACATTAATATTCCCGGCATTCACATTTTGCTATTATTGCAAAGGTGCTGGCGAAGCCCCCGACTCGCCCAGCCTGTCAATCACCCCGCAGGTACGCCGCCGCCTCTCTGCCCCAGTCGGGCTGGAGGTGAGCGCCGCTGACAGACTTCAAGCAGCTCCCTCAAGGGCATCAAAGGGCGGGTTGCGACACAGGCGGCGCGCGTCTCTGCATTTAGGACCCCCTTGTTTTAATGTAAACCGCGTTCGCGGGACTGAGATGTTACATTTCGTCTTTGCCGATTTCTCTCGATGTGATTTGTTTCAAATGTCACGCCGCTGTCTGTTAATGTAGACAAGCGGTGCTATAACCACGAGGAACAGTAAACCTCCAATCTGTTACAGGTAAATTGGAGGAAATCGTCTGCTGAGGGCTTCTCACTGTCTTTGTGAATGTATAGTGGCAGTAAGTCTTTATAAAGTCAATAAAATGGTTAAGACGTGCCGAGACGTTCACCTGTCCACCTTCTTTCCGTGCCGCTCGGCCGTGTGCACCGTTACTGGACTGTTCATTGTGCCGTCGCGTACGTGCACGTGTCCGGTTGTGTGTCGCCATCAGTTAAAAGGCAGGGAGTGACTGTCTGCAGCTCCGATCGACTGTAGCTGCCCTGCGTCGCTTTCATTTGAATTTAGCCGTTTGGTTTTTGCATTTTTAATACAGGAGAAAGGAGCGTCTTATTCAGATTAGACCATACGAACCACTAATCAGACTACCACTGCATTTCAACGCTGCGATAGAAAAGCATAAGATTTAAATTTAAATGTACCTTTTTCCTTTTAAACTCTAATAAGTCTTTTGTTTTCTTGGAGCCTTTTACTGGTCTCATTTAGCTAGTGCACTGGACAATGGAGCATCCTGAGAGAGACGTGCGCATACAGCATCGTCTGATTGCCTCGTGTTCCTTCCTCTCTCGTCGTAGCATAGGTTGTCCAGCTCTGAGGCTCTAGGTGGGTTTGTCTGACAGTCTTTAAACATGACAGATAAGAGAGAATAATTAATTTATCAGAGCAGGCCAGGCTTTAATCCCTGGTGTCCTGGTGATAAGGGAAGGTTTCTTCTCCCCTGATCCCTCTGCCGATAGGGGCTTTTTCCTTGGCGGTTTCCCGTTAATAAGCCTGTCAAAGAGGCACACGACTCTAGGCTCTGTCCTGTACAGGTTATCTCGCCGCCACACGTTCCCATCTCCTCCCTGACAGCCGACAGCAACCGGGTCGCTGGGCCTTTGAAACCCTGGGAGAGCAGGGCCTGTGGGCGTCTCTCTGAGGCGGCCCTGTCATTTAAACCAGCTAATTCAAACATCAGGTGGGTCTGAACCCACAGGAGACGCGGGAGAAAAGAGAACGCAGCCCCGACAGACCAACGGACAGACCACCGAACTTTAATAATTCCCTTTTAAGGCAAATAAAAATGTTTTTTTCAGCAGCTCCTCTCCCCCGCGCACCCAGCCCTCCATTTATGCGGTTGCTACCTGTCTATCTCCCTGGCTGTCTGAGCCCCTTTTGTGAAACTGATCGGTTGCTTGTGAGAAGAAATACTAATGGACGTTTCTCATCCCGCTACAGCGTGAAGTGTAGGGCTGGACGTGATCCGCGTGGAGGCTGCTTCTGTCAAAAAATATGCGGTAATGGTGTGACACAATACTTTAAAAATGTCTACTCAAGGTCTCGTCGGTCTGCAAAAGACGTGGAAACCTCTTTTGAAGATGGCGGCATTCGTATACGTATCCTGACATTCCACTAATAACGGTAATAAGAGCCCAATCTGGAGAAAGATGTCTCACCACCTTCACCAAAAGATTTGGCCTCATCCGGTCAGTTGAGAGTCATTTTCAGTTTTTGATCATCTCTCCAGTGGCGAGATAAGACAACTCGTATAAATGCTTAATGCAGTTGTTTCTTTATGGTCGGAGCAAACGTATTCTTTCTGCACCTTGGCCCTGATGTGGGAGTTGCAGCGGAGAAGAGCGGCAGTGTTATTGGCAGGACCTTCCTGTGTTACTTGGGGGCTGCAGCTTTTAATGCAGATATACAAAAGCTGATTTTCTTCCCTGATGAACTATAGTGTTTTTCTCAGTTGTGCTGAATTTATAAGAATAATTTTAAACCATTTGCAAGTTTTCATATTTTACTAACTGCAGTTAGATAGTTCATGTTTACCAATAAGCCAAAAAATATGAAATTACATTACTTTTAAAAGAGTATTTGGCGAAGCTCCTCATACACCAGAACAAGTCCTATTCCATTCAAAGATCAGTCTCTTAATAGCTGCCTGGGTCTAATTTGGCAAAGTAGGCTTCAATTGCAGCACTGCTTTGGCAAAGAGTCACGCATCGGGTTTGCATTAATTCAGTAAAAACTGCAATAACACATCAACTTTTATATTGTCTGTGTCTGATGCTGCAATGATCATTTTCACCCAATGTCCCTCATGAGAGGCTCTGGTTAGTGAACTGCGTCTAACGATTGCTGCTTCATCAATGAGACCTTCGCTGGATTTTGCATCACACTTCACTTTACTAATGTCATAGTATGACACGCTGCCTTCGGACTTTAAAGACGCATCCTACCCGCACGCTTTATGTGGCGTTCATGCAAACCGTTAATCTCTAATCAGGATGATTCCAGCTGAATATTGTCCGTATAACGGCGGCTAATGCTAAGGCAAACAAACGATTGTGGCTAAATCCTCAGGACGTACTGTGAGCGTACACGGCATTATAGATGCGACAACGATAGCGGCTCATTTAGTTTTTAATTTGGAGGCTGAGTGGCCCGCGGAGTGAGCGACGAGGACAATGTGTGTCTCGGGGGAGCCGCAGCACGCCCACTAAGTAGCAGTTTGCGTGGTGGCCTTCACTGCACCGTGGTCCTTCATCATTTCCCTAAAGCCTCACCTGTTTTGCAGGCTGACTGCATGCATTATCATATTTTATGCGGGCCATGAAAAGCACAAAAGATGCTGCACCGCTCCAAAGAATTTGTATGGATTTGTGTGTGCACGTGTGCGTGTGGCATGTACGCTGTGCATAAGAAATGCATTTCGAGCGCATGCAGCGTTTTTAAAATTCGCTCCCGTGAATGAGGATGATCACTACACCGTCGTCTTCGCTCTCGGTGCTTCTGACCACATAATGTATGATTTTTAAATCTGCTCTTTGATACTGTGTATTATTATTGATCGTGTGTACCCGGTGTTTTTTGGGTTTTTTTTTCCAGTCTTTGAACCAGCAGACCAGTTTACGCACAGCAATCAAGTCAAGGTCAGGTCTGAATGACTCACTTTGTATCCTCGCTCTGCCAGTCTGTCTCTGTCTATTTGTCTGTCTTCTGGCTAACTGGAGCACTTCAGCTTTTTCGATCTGTCCAGCCCAGGGAAAAAAAAAACATTTAGCCAATGCTGCTCCTTATCTCCCTTGCTCCTCTAATCTCCTGTGAGCTGCAGGAGTGGAGGCAGAGGGGCTGTCATTGTCCGGGGATGTGAACCTGCAACCTTTTCAATTTCACCCCGCGCTTCAAAGCCCTTCCGCCTGGACGATCTCACGTCCCGGACAAAGGTGCCATTTGCTTTTCATTTCCTCCACGATAAGAGAGGAGAAGGAGTATTGTATATTGTAATGCTCCCTCACCTTTCTGACATCAGCAAAATTGAGGTGCAGGCGAAAGATCAATACAAATTAAAAGTAAATACAAAAAAAAAAAAAGGCAGCGAAGAAGAGGAGCTACATTACCGTGTTTGGAAATCCATTTGCTCTGGCGTCTCTCATCCACAGCGCTTTGTTTGTTCAGGAAAGGATGAGGGCCGAATTGGAAAGTTAAAAAACTGCGAACTTTCATTGATATCGCCTCAGAGTAAATACATTTAAAGTGAAGTTAATTCACCGTCGTTTGGAGGTTGGTTTGTCCGCACCCTGTTCTGACCACCGGCTCCGCGTGCTACCGTGCAGCAGCTGGTGTCACCGGTGCAACTGTGAAGCCGTTCCTCATCTGGACTGGTTTAACTGGAGTCCCAGCTGCGTGGTCAATGTGGTGAAGAAACTGTGTTTTTACACACGCCGCTTTTATTCCTGCCTCTGTGCAATGAGCCACACATCTGCAGTCTTGATTTATTGCAGCATCCAATTTTTCCCAACCGGACGTTCGGCAGTTCACAATTTCACTTTACTCTCCTGGCATCTTCCCCTCACTCCCCTGGTGCATTAGAGGAAACCTGCGACGCGATGTTCTGTCATTATAGTAGCAATATCTACACAACATTAAGCAAATTACATCTGGCTGGCAACACGTTCCAGCGTCTAAGCACACCTCACGGCGTGGCAGGTGGCCTTGCATCGATCATATGCAGCACTGCCAAGATTGGTCGGCAGAACGAGGAAAATGGCTGCTCGTGGTAATTGTCCCTTCCCACTATTCTGTTCCTCCAGCAGTCCTGCATTTCCATAGGAATGACATGATGATGTTGCACGTATCCACGGGGGTGCAGAAGTATTGAGAGTGCAGATTCACTTTAACGCCTACACTTTGGTTATGGCTTCTCCAGGTGTAAATGTAGAGGCGCAACAACAGTGAGGGAGGACATAAAACCGGTTTAATCTGCACAAGCCCTGAAGTAACTGCACAATCTGTTTATGCAAGAAACATACACAGCATATGGGCCTAGAACCTGCAGTGTCAAGCTAAACAGAACCTAGCCTTTAGAAAAACTGTTTCCGGATGCACAAAGAAAAGATCCAGGGGGTGCAGTTTGAAATAAAACTGTTACACATGTACTTTACAAAATGTAATTCATAGCAAATAACATTAAAATGTGTGTGTGCATTGCCAAAAAAGTAGTTCCTGACTGCACGCTCTGAAAGTTTCATGTCCATTTCACCTCTGATTTCAGCAACACATGCCGGGGTGCGGCTGAGTGTTGTCGGTAATGCGTCCTGTGGAACCCGTAACCTCACCCGTGGGTTGGGTTGGAGGTGTGTGTGTGTGTGTGTGGGGGGCGGGTGTTCGCCACCGCGCCCGAGGCAATGCAGCTGGGCAGCGCAAAAAGAATTACGGCAAAGTGAGGTAATACGTTAGCGTCTACCTTCCTTATCCATCAGTATGACTTTAAGTTATTCCCAGCCCAGTATCCTGAGGACTCGCAGCCATATTGGACAAATCTACACCCCACAATTTATTTCCACTTCCAACGCACAGGAAGTAATGTGCCTTATGTTTAGCGAGGTGCATACCAGACACTGTGATGCTAAACTGGCTTGCATCATTTCCGACTTATCATCCAGGGGACCAAAGCTCATCTCCTGTCACGGACCATTAAATAATGTTTTTATTTACATTTTATATTAAACTTAACCACAATCTAACTTTTACAACCCTGGCCGTTCACTAAACATCACGTGTTTTCAACACATTACAGTTGGAAAAAGTGCAGAAATCTGATTTGTTTGCCAGTTTAAAGTGATAACACGTGCAGTTCAAGGTGAGATATGATGAATCCTTTGGCTTATTGGACAGTTTGGTAAATATAAATTGAATGTAGCAGACTTTGTGTCAGACATGTCAGTCTAGACTTGTGTGTGCGCGTGTGTGTGTGCACTCTTTGCAATACCATGAGCGAGTGGTTCCGCAAGCCATCATGCGGCAGTATCAAGAAGCAATCAACAAATGCATTACTAGCTTAGGTCTTGTCCACTAACATGGCCACTCTCCACTTACTGTGAAAAGACGCGCGCGCTGTGAGCAGATGACAAGCACCCTGGGAGACGCTGTGGCATTTCCACCGTTATTGCTTCTGTATATCTGAGCCGAGCCGTGGGATTACCATCGGTACAAATTAAGAACAAATAAAGGATGTGGAGGGAAACAGAAGGCAAAGATCTGGATCCATTATGCTCTGATTTATGGACCACTGATCCATAACAGGTTGGGTCAGTGAGCTAGTGAGTGTGCATTCTAGCAGCCTCATTGCGAACTCACCTGCCAGTCAATAACCTATTTAATTTAATGTCACAGCCTATACGGGCGAAGCATATTGACAAGCTACAGAATACACCTTCAAGAGCCCCCCAGCTGCAAGTGCAAGATAAACTGCATTTGAAAAATTCAATCTTGCTACCGTGGATGCCCCTGAGTCCTTATAAATTATTAAAGCCCAACACCCCCCAATAAAGTATGGGCAGAAACTTATAGTTGAGGGGCTAATGTCAGTGATTGGGGAGGGAGGGGGGGGAGGGTCGATCAGTTGCAAGGACAAGCCACTGTTCCCACGTGGCAAGTCCACCTGCTCTCAGAGGTGACACAGTCGCTAACTGGCCTTTATGAATCTTTCAGAGGAGGAAAGAGGAGAAGCGATGGCATTTCAACATTTAATAAAGTGTCATTCCTCCTGTGTAACGCCGAGTCTATATGCTACGCCGCCGCCTGACACTTTAAAACACGGTCTCTTTTGCGTCCTGAAAACCGGATTCACCCGGAGGTAAATATCGAAGAAGATGACAAATCAAAGCGCGCGACGAGACTGGTGGCAGCTCCGTTTGAACTCGCTCTCTCGCTGAAAACAAATTCAGATGTCGGCGCGCAAAACCGAACGGCGCACCCTCGCGCGCGCCCGTCTCAAAGATCCCGTCGGGTGGATGACATCTGAAGGTGACTCCCTCTACAAGTCCCACGTTTTTGATGCCTCCGTCCTGTCGCAGTCAATAAGCCATTTAATCTCGGTGCTCGGCCCGAGTCGATGCAGCCGATGTCGTGTCCGGGGCTTATGGTAGACAAGACAAGGGTTCTGCCCAGACCTGATAAACCATTCATTTCCTTGAGCTCCTTTGTCTTCAGTTTGGTTCAGAGAAAAGAGCTCTTGGCCTTTTTCAATCGCGGATGCCTCTCTTTAATGAGCTGCTTTAATCCTCGGCAGCGAACGCAGCTTGCCTTTCAGCACGACAGAAATGTACTAGATTAGAGGATTACTCACATTTATGCATTCATGTACTAATTCATGAACACAAGCCATTCTAGCAATCCCATGCAAGAGAATGAGAGTCGAGGTCTGGTTATTAATGTTCATATCAGAAGCTTGTGTTGCGCGAATTGACACCACGAATAGGGACGATTCATCCCGGTGGGATTATTAGCCGCTCTTTGCATGTTTTGATGTTTTATTATATTTATTAAAATGAAAAACTGTACTATTTACTCATGACTATTTAGGTACGCGGTCTTTGTCTGCAGGCTTTAGGGAATAGGCTGGGAATAGACAGTTTCTCATCTCCAAACTTAATCAAATTAAACGTTGCTGCACAACATTTAGTCTATAACAACACTTGCACTGTAAGTTCTCATACAGGCGTGCATTTGCATGTCCTTACAGCACACTGACAGGACCAGCGGTGATAATTATTTGAGAAATGGGTGCATGTAGATCACAATTTGACTTTTTGAATACTTGATTTTAGATGCACAGTGCACATCTGACTTTTCCAACAAGCATACATGCAGCCATCTGTGCTGCTGTGCATAAAAATATAAACCTGACTTTCATAACTCTCCAAAATAAACGTTGTTTTGCGGTTGAAAGATCGACTCCATTGTAGGTTTTATGTGTGGCGCGATCAGCGTTGAGGGGTGTTGGTGGGCAGACAAAGTGCAGTGGGACGCCTCCCAGGCTCCTCTGGATCTGGCCACAGAACATCTCGGTAAATGCGGTCAGACAGATGAGTCTCGCCTCGGAGCGCTGCCTCCCAAGGGCAGAGTGACATTTTCTGGGGACAATATGGGACTGCAGTGACATAGAAAACATCACCCCCACCCCAACCCGGCACACTGCAGCTCTGTGGCCCCCTCTCCTCTCCACCATCTCTCCATCCTTCCCCCTCTCTTTTGCACTCCCTCCCTCCCTCTCTCTGCTAATTTTCCCCGGTCCTGAGTGCTGCAGTAGCCGCCTTCCGCCTTTTTCGTTTCTGTTACAGGTCAAAAGATTTGACAAAGTTCCAAAAAGCCTGGTGGCGCTACACCGGGGAGCGAAGTGGATGAAAATGCGAGTGGGTTCAACAAAGGAAAAATGATTACAGAAGAGGAAAGACACACAGCACCGAGTGCAGCTTCTGAAGGTTTTTATGCGGGAGAGCCGTAGCTACCGCGCATGTGTCATAAACATCCGAGCTCAGAGAGGAACATTAAAAAACAAGGGGGGGGATCAGAGGACAAGCTGAGATGCTGAGCATGTTTTGAGGCTTGTTTTTGAAGATTTAAGGTGGTTGTCTTTCACTCCGCTTTGCAGGAAGGCTGCAGTAACGTTCCCCTGCTAAACCTCGATTAGTGTGACTTAAATGCTGGTAATAAAACTTCATATGAATTCAAAAATAATGCATTTCCTATCACGAGTCGATATACATACCCTCAGTGTTTCGCTTTGTGCACCCTGATTGTAAATAATAGCAGTGCATGTAAATCAACACTGCATGCCAGCTGCATGTCAGCGTCCCCACATGTATTTACTGTTTAGCCTCCTGTACTGTGCTGTCATCCGTTTGAGTCAGACCGCACATCTGTCATTGCGGATCGGTACGGCGGTCTGCGTGACAGATGAGTCCTTGCCTCTCAGCGGGGGGGGGCTCTCTCTCCGAGGAGGTGCAAATTTCTGCGCATCCAAGCATCGGCAATCATGCACAGCACCTTGATGAGAGACAGGCCCCCGTCACTTGATTGACTGGCGCGCTAACGTGAGGCGATGGCTACGAGCACCACGGGCGCAGAAACATAAAGACCGGCGGCGTGCGGCCCCCGTCGTCGACACACAGGAACACGCTTGGACACACAGAACGAATCGCTGCACATTAAGAGCTCATCTCTCTCCTTCTCTCCTGTGCTAAGTAATGCGACTAGCTGCTATCCATGGCTAATCTCATTAGGGTATGTCACAGAGCAGGGGACAGGTTGCCATTGAAGCTGCGCTGACTAGGTATTACCGTTGATTACACAAACACAAGACACTCCATCATGAAGGAAGATGTTTTATTACCCACTTCAGAGGGAGGATAATGTACTCAATCAAGGTTTGGAGAGTTTCTTGACATGGGCAGGAGAGGGTCAGAGACAATTAACTTTCAAGGGTCTGCCGAGAATCAGGGATAAAAGCATCCAATCAAGTCAAGCTAATAATTTTCTTTCCCCCTTGTTGCACTGCTAAAGCCAGTTAGTGGTCGATCCAATTAAGACTTAGGTCCAGACCTGCGGCGACGTCCTGCCGGCAGATGCACAGAGAGCAGGAAGAGATCTCCGCGGAGTTCTGTCTGTCACACAGGGATTGTTTGACACTCGGCTTTGATTGCTCCATTTTTCTGTGCTGGGTTCCACCGTGGGTGGCTAACAGGCCCAGTTCAAGACCGTCTCTCTGCCTGTCCTCCCCAATGAGGACAAGCATAGCCCCCGCTGGGTCAGCGGGACACTGATTGGGCGAGAGACTCCGCTCCCGCTGAGAGCGAGAGAGAGGATGGACCCGGCGGTCCTGCTGTTTGTTTAAGAGCAGGAAGCCATGTGGAAAGGCCTAATGTCTTAATTGGTGTGAGTGGCAACGGACGGTACCTGACGAGACTCATTAATCAGAGCGGGGTGAAAAGGCTAGAGGCGTGGATAGCGAGAGGGAGAGTCAGAGAAGTGGAGAGGGAAAGGGGGGAGATATCAGGCCAGTGCTGTGTGTCAAGCAGGGCCCCTGAGCTGCCTCGCACTCCCGCCTCGCACCAATCCAAAACACCCACTGACACCCTCGCAGCTGTGTCTGTCACACTCGGCCACTCAACCACAGAGTGCAAAACGAGCATGCAACAATAATTAGAACCTATTTACGACCGCATGCATGTGCGTGGCACAAACACAGCAACAGTACATGTTTTAAAAACAAATAAATAAATAAAAACACACAAGCGATCGTGGCTGTGCGCCGCGGAGACGGCGGCTTTGTTGTGCAGAGTGTGCTCCTCTTTGAGTTTCACCCCTGTTTGTCATGTCACAACGCAGCCTTTGCTTTTTGGTGGGCCATTTCAAGCTCTGTCACGCGTCTCCGACAGCGAGCCTCCAGAGACTGCTATATCAACAGCACACGCACGTAAAGAAATAATCGCGGACACACACACGCATATACAAAAGCTTCCCTTCTGGGCCAGTCCATCAGACGGCAGCCATTGTGCAGGGACTGATGTTCTTCTGCACAAAGTGGAAATGTTTTTTGTTTTTTTTTTGTTTTTTTTTCCACTGTCTTTCTCAGTGTGTCCTTTCAGCATGTTTGCCCCGATCTTGTCCAGGTCACTTCACCTAATGGACTAAAATTAAGGCCCTGAGGCCAGGAGTTGTCCTCTGGACACAAACATCCATGTTTCAGGACAAGGACTTTCTTTGTTTTTCTCACTGCTCTGCCCCTGCGTCTCTGCCCCAGGCTGGCAGAGAGAGAAGTCACTTAACTGCCTCTTACGTTGCCATTTTCCCCGGCTATTCATGGGCATACCATTAAAGCAAGCCTAGCACTTTATGTTTGTGTCACTGCATTTGTTGGCTGCCTTCCTCCGTGTCCTCCATTTCCGTCGTCGACATAACAACCAGTTGAAACATGATATTACTGTAATGCTGCTGTTGGAGTGCCCTGCACTGCAGGTCATAAATACAGCATCTTTTATTGATAGATTTCATTTAATAGCCAAACTCGGATGTCGGCGAAAGATTAATGTTTCTGTTGTACAATAATGGCTTTGTTTTATTCAAAGGTCAGTGCGGCACACAGAGCTTCAGCTGCTGAAATTCACTTGAAGAAAAGTGCATTGATGTTGTTTTTGCTCTGCTACAATCAAAGTTAACTTTGTTTTTTTGGCTCTGTATATTGACAGCTGTCTCTTTCGGCACTGCGAGAGTTTCCCCCAGCATTCCCCTTTTTTTATTTTTATTTTGCTTCAGATAAATGTTTTTTTTTTACTTCGGACCACAGAAAGCATGTAGAATATTATGCAAATGTTTGCGCACTGTTTCTCCCTCTGATGGATTTCCATCCGTAAAACATTTCAGCACAAAGACGAAAGCACATAGAGGCAGACTGGGAGGAAATCAATGGTGAATTTGCCATTGTTTGTGTAAGTCTGTGGAGTGATAAAGTGAGCCTTTTTCTTTATTTGTAACTTTATTCCAGGTCTCAAGCTAACAACAGTTTCAGTTCTCTTCTGTTTATGCACGCCGCTGCCAACTGTTCTTGGCAGAGAAAGCATGAAGCTCACTGAAATATCACAGCGGAGGAAACCGACCAGGATCTGTTCATCACACAGGACCAGACTCCATCAAAACGATCACTACCCGCTGTTCCAGCGCTGTTCGAGCAAACGTGATCTCTGCTGTACAGTACGCGCCACCTACATGTGCGCTCCCACACGGTGGGCAGTGCGCACTCTCGGAGGGGCATTTCGCCTGGTGGGTATGGTTTTCTTCAACTGTCCGCCCACCAGAACTCATCATCTTAATTGTCCCTTCTGTTGATGTGAAATTCAATAAAAGTGGCAGGGACCATTTTGAATTGATTGTGAATAGATGCCACTGCCTGGCTGTCTACGTTCATGACAGCTCGGGGAGAGTTGATGTACTGTATTAGACGAACTGTGCATATGTGTGTATGGGAAGGGGAGGGGGGCTTCTTCATTATCGTGACTTGAAAAGTGGTTTGCTTGGAAATGTGGCACATCGGTGACAAATTGTGTCTGCGTTGCCCACCCTCTGTTTTTTTTTTTTTTTTACATAACCTTGCTGGTAGTGCATAGCAAATCTGTCTCTTCACATTTGTATAGATGTGTTCAATTGCTCACGGGGCATGAATTCTTCATCTGCGCCTGGAAAATGGGGAGGTAAAGATGAAAAAGCATCAAGTCCGTACTTTTCACATGGCTGCACTCGACTCATTGCTCTTTGATAGCGTGCCCGTCCAACTTAAGCTGTGAATAATGATGTTTTTTAGTCCCTTTGACCTTGCCTCGTATATATACAGCCCCGGCCGGTATTTAGCGTGTTGCGTTTCCTACAACTGCTGCCTCTTGGGACAGCGCTCCCGTGGAGTTAGAGGGGCCGAGGAAGGTAAAGCGCGTCTGTGTCACGCTGAGCTATGCACGACAGGTGATCATCTGGAAAAAGGCGTTCATCCACCCGGAGCGTTCGATACTGCAGCACAGGTTGGGCGCTACCAGACTGTAGTAGGTGGAGGGCAGATGAGTAAAGATGAGCTCCGCTTCAGCTAAAAACACAAAGTCTTAGTTAAATGACACGTGCCACTAATATTTTCATTTACGTGTAATATTGTCATCCAGAAAAAGGCGTGAAATGGATGTGACAGCTCTTTTTTTAAATTTATTTATAAATATAATATTGATCGGCAGAGTGTGCTCCACTCCAGACAGCAATCAAGACATCGCAGGGCTCGTCAGCCATTTCCTCTCTCACCCTGCATTGATTCAATGAAGGCAGGGCTCTTCTTTCAAACTTCATCGTCCTCCAGCCCTTTATTATCGTGGCCCGTGAGGCCTTTCTGCCTTTTGGGAGTGAAATTGCAGAAAGCGCTGCCTGAACATTCGCCTCATTGCAATTTTATCTACTGTATGTTCTGAATATTGTCTGGTTTTCCAATTTCTATTTGAACGCATGTTATTATTTCATACACCGGATGGACACTCCTGGCCAGTGTTGTTGCCACGTGATAAACTCACACTGCACTTTGTGTGTAAGACAAAAGGTGATCTGCCTCCCAGGACAGTAAGGCCCGGTGCAGCTCTATAGAATAGTGGTGCCCAGAAACTATCCTCAGGATCCAGATTTACGTAAATAGATAAACCTCCTTGATTCATACAGCAATATGCATGCACAATCTTCATTTCCCCTCACACAGTTAGCCATAAATTGAAATAGAGGCACCTTTAAACATCAGTTTGCACGTCAATACTTTGTTGATGCTTGCTCCACAACTAGACGGAGACATTAGAGGAGTTTCCAGTGGATCAGTGTATTTTTATGTGCAGCCTCAGTTTCTAAACTAGCTTGAGGATGTTTCTTTGTTTCCAAACTTGAAACTTGCCCGAACCTTGATGGGTTTTCTGTGACGGCAACTTTCCAGATTCATCAAGTTGATTTTAAGTAATGGGACCAACGTTGCCTGGACAACACATTCTCAAACCTAAAGAAAACCTGTTGCCGTGTTATTGTAATGCGACGTATTAACTGGAAGCAAGAGCAACTGACTCAAAAACAAAACCATCGATGGTCCACGAAGAGTTTTTTTAAAGAGCACCATGAAGGAAAATGGCAAATCGTCAACAGCTTAACTGCAATACTCTCCCTCCGGCCCTCGTGGTGGCATTTTCACAACACGGACGTGTTTACAAATGGCAAAAAGACGGATTTCTCCTCATTTAAGTGCATCTCGTATGGAATATATGGAATAAAAATAAAAATGATTGGATGTATGTGATCATTCAAAGTAGACGGGGTCGTATTTGTTGATGACAAATGCAAAACAATCACTGTTTGGACTCTCCCGCCTTCCCCTCTGCCCCCTCAGCTCTTTCCCTAGCTCTCTCTCTCTCTCTCTCACCCTCTCCCTCTTCATTAATTATAGGCTCAGCATCACAGCACGGGGTTAATGTAGAAGAGGATACGTTGCCTGGGGAGGCTGGTGCCTGATGCCAGCGACTTCTCCACACCCCTCACATCCCACTGTGCCACCCACATCCACACTCTTGCTACCCATGTGCAGCTAAGTACCCCTCTTAATCTGCTTACAGAACTTTCCTTAACGTGAAATGGCCAGCGCTCGTGGACTCCACGCGTTTTAGTTCTTTATTCCCACGGACAGGAAGAAAGTATTATGTTTGAACCCATTTCTTCACTCAAATTAAAGCTTGAAAGGCCAGTTCAGAGGTTTGGCTCGTAGGTTTAATCATCGTGCGGCTCTTTGCGCCCCGAAGGCCCAAACGATGAATTTGAACGCGACGGCAGGATCCAATCTTTGAATGTTCATCAAGGGACAACCTGTTCATTTACTTTTGTCTTTAAAGGAGCAGTTCTTCCAAATGGAAAAAGAAAAAAGTCTCCAGCAGCAGCGCAGCTGTGTGGATGTTTTTGGCTTTATTTGCTTAAGAGATCAGGATTTTGTGATGTTAACCATATAATATAGTGGCACCGCCATGTGTAGGTGATAACTGGACAGATGACAACTGCTAGCATGTTCCCAGTTTGTCTGTATCCAGATGATCTTGTGAAGGGTTTACAGGCATCATCTGAATTAAACCGACTGGATGAGAGTTTCCCTGATTTGAAATCCAACACCCTTAACGACTTTTTACGACTTGAAATCCTGTAATAACCAATAAGAGCAAGCTCACCTGTCAGCACTGCTAACCAGATTCAGTTCCTCGCCTCCGCCTTCATCCAGCTGCTTCTCCTCTCGTTCTGTTTGCCAGCAGCGACAAGTGCAGCCTGCTGATGGCGACACTCCGCCTCCATGTTGTTGTTGTTTTTCTGACGTCACATTTGAGACCTGCCTGTCTGAACTGTGCGGCGCGTGCACTCCACAAACAAATCAGTTACCACAGCGTCTGACATTAACAATAAATATTAATACGTTCCTCTGCAGGATCCTCAGACTTTGCTGCTCTCATCTGGAACTACTTTTTTTATCTAAAATCTATATGAAAACGGTTGACAGAGCACCACAAATGAGGTCCTGTACACCTCTCCCGTGAGAGAGAGAGATGCATCTTAAAAGCGAAACAAACTGCGACTACATGCCACCAAAAAAATGTTTAGCTTGTTTTTATTTCTGTGAGCCGACCCCATTTTTTAAAAACATTTATGACACGTCTGCACGGCTGCTCATTCCCTGCGTGAATCCTTTTATGGGTTTTCCACTGAAGCATCCCCGCTGCAGACCGTCTGTCTTTTAAATCAAATGCATTCCTTATACAATGCAAAGCTTTGCATTTAACCCTCTCTTTGTCATCTGCAACATGTGTTCAAATCGCTTTTACATAACTGTAATGCTCCGCAACGCGTCTGTGGAGTCTGCGGTCGCCTGCGCTTGGATTAGACGAGGAATACATAAATAACGGGATTAGTGCGATCAGTGTCAATCTCCGTCAGGAATGATTTATATTGCCCAAGGTGTACTTATTCTTCTGAGACAAAGACAAGTCATGATTAATTAGTTACAAAGTATTGCATTATTGCAGTGACTCAGAAGGCACGGGGAAGAAAAAAGGATTTAATTCAGAGTATCTCTCCGCTCTGACTTATGAATTTTGTTGGTATGCTTGTAATTGTGCTCATGCACAGTAAATCTCCTGCTCTGTTCAGTGAAATGCAACCCTTCACATCCCGCCTGGGAAATACATCCTGTTATTGCTTTGGATAAATAAATAAATTCAATTACGTCCTATGCATCGAATAACTTGGCTCCCAACGCAGCCCGGCCTCGCTTATTTCAAAGTGATTAATGCCGCGGTGGGGAGCGGTAACTAAAACACGGGAGAGCCTTATTGACATTAAAGAAGATGTCATCTCGCCAGCTCGGGCTCCAGCCATCGTCAGCGAGCGAGTCACTCCTACGTCGAGGAGCCGCGCGGATCAGAACAAGAAGTTTCTAATTCCAGCCAGGTTTGTTGAGGCGTCAGGTCGCGCCTGCCGTGTGCTCACACTCCGGTGGCCTTTCAGACCTTAACTTTCTGTCTCAATCAGAGAAAATGATTGCCTGGCTGGCTGCTACCTGCCTTCGTCATCCTGTAATTACACTTACTTCCATTTAGAGACACATGCCTAGCAGCTCTGACTGTGACTCGACAGCTCCCGCTCAGGGACTATGGGCTGGGTATCGACAAGGACTCAGCTATACTTGACTTTACGTTGCGCTTCCTCTGTATTTATTTAACAACGAGAGCCACGCCTGTGACTTATTTTCACCTTTTCATCAACTCTGTTCAACACAGCTGTCTCATTACATCATGTTAAACAAGTTATCACTCCCCCTGAGCCCGTTATGTATTAACGCTCTTTATGACGACTCAGAAAACACAAGCCGAGGCTGGTTTCTTTCGCTTTACAAGAGGGAGGTTGGGCATTTTTTGATGGTTGAGCAAAAATCCAAGTCCAAAAACTGCCCAAGAGAAGACAGGAAGGTCACAGCAGAGCAGCTCTGGCACACGCAACGACGCTCACCTTTTCCCAACGAGGCCCTTGGAGCCCGCGGTGGCTCCACCCTAACAGCTGCATCCCTTCGCAAGTTTGGCTCGGTTTCACAAAAGCCTCTGTTGTGCCCAGTGTTGTTTGTTGTGCAGGTTCGGCCCGCCGAAGCAGTCTGTACTCACTGTGCAAGCCCGGCCCAGTTGTTTAGAAGTTAGCTTCTCGCGGCACAATAGGCTTGCGTTGCCATCTGTTTGGAGAAAGGAACTCGAAACGCTCCTATACGCAAGTTTGTTATCTCCGTCCTTTATGAGAGGTACACATCGGCGCTTCCTCGCTAAACAACTGCAGCATCACAGTCTGTACATCGTCCTGTTCTCCAGTCGCTTATGGGCACAGATGGTTCAAAGCACGCCGCGCCTCTTTGCAGATGTTTACGTGCACTTCACAGTACTGACTCCAGTCAGTGGAAAACACTTTACCAAAGGAAACTCGTATTAAAGCACATTTAATCAACGTTTAAGATATGTCTCCTCAACACAAATAGTACATCAGCTGAATGAGATTATACAAAAACACTGTAGCTATCCAGAGACAGTAACGGTGGGTAAACGGTGCAGGACCTGGTTTCATGCAGTGCAGCATTAGTAGCACGATACAGGAATGAATCAAATGCAGTCTAAAGCTTCTGTTTTACACATGCAGACACTTTTAACTCATATCCACAATACAGTCACAGTTACTGCATGAGGTTTCTTGTCTTTAGCTGCTTTGTGTCGTGTGTAATTGCTAATGAAAGCCTCCCGGTCAGTCTAGTATTAATGGCTTGATTGCTTTTTGGTTGATTTTCTGGTTCAGTGTGCGCCGCATGATGAAAGACTGACACGCGATAGCACACGACAGCATCTGCTGATTGACTTATTGAGTTGTTCATAAAATCTGATCGCTATTTTGGCACGAAATTAACCTTCGGGGGCAAAATTGCCTTCACAGTGTTAAGAGCTGCATTAGCCTGCGCTGAAAATGTGGCGGCGGTGAAACGCGGCGAGTGTTAGTCATAGTTTCTGAGTTTGAAAGCGAATGCTGTGTAAACATCACCATGAAGACGGACACAAGCGCAAACAAAACATTCAGCTGGAAATGCTCAGACAAATAACACACGAGCCGAAAGTGACGCGCCACAGCTGAATGCCTTGACAATGGCTAATTTATCTGTCATGTCCATGGCATATGCCTCAATTAGAAAGTAATTTTCCACAAACGTCATTGTTCAGCTCTCTGGTCTGTTTTTCGGTGGTGGTGCGGTGGTTCAGCTGCAACAATGCTATACATTAGGCGCATTATCACCGCCTCCAGGGGCTGTTTGATCACAAAACATAGCATCCAGGTTTCTAGGGGAACGCAAGAGAGAAATTTAGGGCAAGGGTTATATATTGCATCACGGTGATGGGCCATTTTGCTGAATGGAAACCCAGTGTGGAATGACTTTCTTTAGGAACTGCACAAAATGGCCATCAGAGCTGCGGGCCAGAACAAAGAGGCTTCATTATCGTCTGCGGCTCTCATTCTGTTACTGTGGGAGTAATGAGAAATCAAATGGAATTGCGGGGAAAACTACTAAAAGCAAGAATAAATGCTTAAGGTTACACAACTGCTGGAAATGTTTTGAAGCCATAGATTTGGGTTTTTTTTGTCTTGCTTGTCAATAATTGCATCGACTTCTGGGGGTGGTCGTGTCACGTTTCTGCAGGATATAAAGGACAAATCCAACCTGCGTGTGCTGTAATGAGCTTTTTGATTAAGAATGAGAATCTGCTGCAGGGAGGGGGGGAAAAAAAAGTCTTATGATAGACTAATTTCTCTCCTCTCGCGCCACATCGCTACGCCCGCGTTAAGCGTCTGCCGCAGCCGAGTGACCTCATCCTCCTCCAGCCCAGACAGGAAGCCAAAAACAAGCAGTTCTCTGCTCGACGCTTATGCATCCGTGTGCATTGTTATTTAAAATGAGATGGCTTGGTAGCCGCTATTTATCCTTCGGAAAAAAAACCTCCCATTAGCTCTGGCTGCAGTCGGCCTCATTCAGGTTCGCGCTCAGAGGATATGAATCCGTGTCTCAGAGGAAAGTGAGCAGAATGGCCTGAAATGGAGAGGAGGCTATTGTTGAGAGGGCATTAACCGGGGGTGTGTTCCTCTGTCAGTCCTTGGATAAGGTCTCTGCCATCAAGCCTCATGGTTAACACACTCTTTTGTCACACCTCAGCCTTGTTATCTATTACCTCCCCCTCCTTCTATCTCCATTTCTCTGCCTTTGTGTGCCTGTGCATCCTGTTCTGCTCCTGTTGTACGTTTGGCCTGTGTGCAGAGTTCATTACTTTCTTCCTCGCTTCATTACAGCCTAAAGATGGGCTGTCATCACCACCGACGGCTCTGCGTTAGTGTTTTCCCCCTCTCTCCCCCTAACAGCGTGACAGGACGCCCAGTGCAGCGCAGCAGGGGCGGCGGTGTCATGTGGCACGTGCATGTTTTTGTGTCTTTTATTCGGTAGATGGAACTATTTTGGTGCTCTGGCAAGACCCCCTAGAGTTGTTACCAGCAGAGACAAGAGTCACCTGCCTGCAAGAGATCCAAGCAAATCAAGCAAGAGAGTCCAAGAGTGGGGAGGAGGAGAGAGACAGAGACAGAGGGGTGCTTCTAATTAAAGCTCATGGTGATTCTGGTGGCAGCGGTACGGCGGTGGTTTTGCTCTGTCTGTTTTGCAATAAACCTTCGGGGGTCTGGTAGGCTTCCGCTGGCCGCGTATTGACGACACACTGGGGCTGCATGTGGAGATAATCAGGCTCTATTCAGACGAGGATCAAGCAGGTTCGTGCGCTGGAATCCTTAGCACCCTCTCCGCGCCATACAAACACCAGGCATGCCACGCCTGGCGGGAGGCGGCTGCTGCTGCTGTTAGGGGGGGCGATGCAGATGAAGCATAGCTGCTGATTAAATTACAGCCTTCATCAAGTGATTTTTTCTGTTGAGCTGCAGCGTGAGTCACCGCGGCTTCACGTTCTCCCTTTGGTAATCAGGATGAACTTCTTCGCCGAGCGGAGGCGCTCAGAGGAGTCTATGTCAAGTCATCGGGTGTGAGTGAAGGCCACTGAGGCGCTCTGTGGGGGAAAATTGAACGCTGATGTATCGGCGATGGAGCCGCGTGCTCTCGGCGTGAATGCACAGAACGTTCTTGAGAATGACATTTATGTTGGGGGGGGGGGGCAATTTCATCGGGTGAAACTCTTGCAATTTCTCTTTTCAGTTTAATGAGAAGAGGTATGGCTTGGTGTGCACAAAGTCAGGCTGATTAAGTTTTTTTGCAGCGTTCGAAAGGCACACTCTTTTGCACTTCAACTCCCCACATGCTCTCAATGCTCACGCTGACCTCAGGGGGGCAGTGTGGTAGTCCGATTGTTTGTTGGGCGTCAGACCAATGGGAGCGCTAATGTGTACCTGCGTGAAACATGCCCTTTCATCTGGGGCAAGAATACATGCTGCATTGGTGCATTTTTCCGAGATGCGAATGGCTCCGGTGGAGGTAACACTTAAACCTTAAGATGCAGATGAATATGCAAGTGAGGCATCTTGTCGTAGCTCTCTGTCTCTTTGTGGTCCCTCTCCTCCTGCGTGATGGCTCAGTCGTCAAAGCTTTGACACCCCCTCCCTCATCGTGTTACCGTCGGTAAAAAGCCGACGAGAATTGATGCGGCTGAGGTGTGTGTGCGCGCGCGTGTGTGGGTCTGGAGTCCATCTGTGGCAGAACACGAAGGTTCCTGTGTCATTACCCACTCCACTGCACTAACATCTTCAATTAACAGCACCCAGATACTGATTACATGTTTTCAGGATGTTGCTCTGCCTCTGTGACCGATCTCCTCACACTCTGCTGGGCTCCGAACTGCCAGCTGAAAGCAGGGGTTGCGCGCACAGACATGCAATGAAAGCATACGTGCCTTAAGTACCTTTTCCCACTGGTTTCCCGCCGCTGCTCCTCCAGCCTGCGAGGGGGAAGAAAACTAAATGTGACTTAGGAATTGGTGCATAATCACGTCTCCAGGTGTAAAGGAATTTGCAGCATGTTTTTTTTCCCCTGGCTGCATATGGGGCGCATAATCAGTTAGCACTTGACCTTGACTTGTATCATTAATTCAGTGAGTAAACTGTCAGCCTCTCTCACCAGCTGTGCTCGGGATTGTAACCTTGGTTCCCCGAAGGTCAGGCACTCTTCATAAGAGTTTTTACTTTTCTTTGAGGCTGGGGGAGGTGGTGTAGCCAACTGTCTGGTGGTCTTCCTTAGTTTGCCAATTAGTCCACGGCGAAAGTAAGTTGTCATGTTACTTTCTACGCTACTTTTGTTACCCAACAATCTGTCAACGATGCCTTAAACAACGACGAATTACGCCCACGACACATCTGCTGAATTCAACAGCTGCAGGAAGTGAAAACGTGACATTGTAGATGAACAAGAAGCCATTTTTAAATATAGACAGCACTCCAAAGGTCTGGTCCTCACCATAGACCCCCCCCAGCAGAGACCAACACTTATTTAATATAGGCTTACCAAAGGATAAAAGGCAGTTTATAACAGACAAAGTGGAAATATAATGCATTTCTCTGTTTTTGTGTCAATCCAGGCGATCCACACAGTGTTTCTCGATGCACAGTCGTGCTCGGATATGGAGCACTAAGTCGTTCAACACAGACAGAGAATGGAGATGCAATGTTTGTTTAAATATGGCCATAACTGCACACGTCTTCAGGCAGCCTCTCCTGTAAAAACGTGCATGCGTTGCACTCGGAGCAGCCGATAGTCTGAGGAATTGCGGAACAGTTGGAAAGGTGTCCAGCAGCTTTAAGCGTGTACCCCTTTGGAGAACAAACTGACATCAACCCTCCATCACGACTCTGTTTGTGGGTCAGCTTGTTCGCAGTTTGAGCCGTAGTGCTGCAGTCCTTTGACTGTACTGTGATTGCACCATTATCTCTAAATAAGAATAACCATAGCACATTACATACACATTTTCAGCCACTGTGATAGAAACCTCAGGTTGAAAGGTTGAGGTGGAGGCAGCAGTATCTAGGCCAGGGAAGGTGCACTCTGCTGGGTAACAATGGTGTAGTAGCAGGTGAGCAGCTGAGTTACCAAGCCAGGAAATTCAATTAGAGCCCAGCGCCCGCCTGCATTCAGTTTATTATGGAGGGGCTAACAAAGTCCCTCCTGCTTGGTGAGATAAAGCCGAAAGACTGCTGCTCTCATTTGGTCCCATCAGAGGCTGCACCGATTGGACCGAGATGCCCTCGGTCCTCCTTTGGCCAAGCTAGGGGTGAACTGTAAAGCGCTCAAGTCTTTTGCAAAGTTTTACTTAAAATCATTTCTCCCCACCTGCCGTCAAATTACATTAAGGGCCCTCTAGTACATTAACCACCGGACAAATCAAATTGCCGTTTCAGGGGGAGGATCAGGGTTAAATGAGCCTTTCAAGAGATTTGGACCCAGACTGACTTTTAAAAGCTCATCAAGCAATACACTTATCCTTGGCGTGCCCTTTAGACCTCAGCACCTTGGAGTAGTGTCTCCTCGGCTTCTGTTTACAAGGATACAATGTCATCCTTGTTTGCGGCGCTGCAGAGCTCAATCAAATAAAGCGTCGCTGATTGAGGCAGGGTCGCTGCAGAGATGTCCCCGTCTCCCGCGTGACGTGGCTATCTCAAGTGAAATGAGCTGGAAAAGCGGCTGTCATGAGGTGGCAAAGGATACCCAGAGCGAGGAGGGAAATGGATTGTAGTCGGAGCCAGATCTGACTTTTGATAACAGGCGAGCCGGCCTTTGTGTGAGCGGACACACTGATGTGCAGTTAGCAGGGGCAGTCATCCTCGGAGTCGATCTAAGCCACATGAACCGTGAAGGGCGGAGGTCAGCGGAGGTCAGACGCTCGCTCGCACATCGGCTGCGTGGCAGTGAAACAAGATTGCCGTGTGCCTAATGGGAAACAGCATCTGCAAATATGTCGTGTGGATACATTTGAGGCGCAGTCAGGTCTGCGTTTGCACAGAATTGACGTTTTCCTCGAGGTGGTCGAGCACGACTTTTCATTTATTCGACGTGATCCGAGAGAAGGCTGAGGTGTGATGATCCAGATTTTTGGTTGCAAGAACGCAACGATACATGTCACCCCGCTTTTGATTTTGGTGCACGTGCAGTTGAATCTCTCGTAGATTCTCGGTTCCTTTTGGGGGTTTTTTGCCAAAGTTCGGCTGCAAACTTTGTTCTACTTTTGATTTCAGAAGCCAATCTGCATTTGATGGCGACACTTCCAAATCGAGTCCGCCACCCCCCCCCACCCGCGAGTCTGTGATGCATATCGCCGCGAACCTGGGGAACGCTCAGCAATGCGGCGACAGCCTCCTGCATCAACGCCGGTCTCAGTTGTGACTAATAGCAGCTCCTGTTGTGGATTTTACTGCGGGGGAAAAGGAAAAGGTAGCTGTCCAGAGGAGGAGAGAAGGAGCATTCAGCTGCAGTCGTTCAATAATTTGCAATCGTCTAATCACATTGAGGAAAAGTGTTTGGTGTAAATAAAAATGGGAATAGTTTGTTTTTCAACAGAAGGCACAGCCTGAAACTGGCTGTTTGCTAATTTATTCTCTTCTATACAGGGAATATCTTCAGCTGTGGCTGGAGGATTATTATATATTCGGCTGTAAAAACCTTTGCTTATTGGTTCCACAGGCCCTGAAACAACAGAGCCGGGGTGCAGCACACCCCGCCGTTATTATCGGGTTTGAAAAGCTGATGGCCCAAAGTGTAATTGCTTTAATGGTGGAAAAGGTGAGGGCAGTTTAAAGGATTGATTAAGGGATTTGGTTTCACGCTGAACAAACCAGAGAGGGAGCCAAGGTCACAGCCAGGGGCCAAGACAAACAAATATACCTGTCAGCTCGCTCTCTCACACCCGTGGACCTCGTGCACTTTTGCACTCGCACACGCTCAAAGAAACAAAAACACACCTCCAGTCATCTCACACCTCACTGTGCTTTCAAGCTGGAGTGCTCTTTTCATTCAGCCACAGGAGGGTCGCGCCCAGTAGGCGATTTCAGATGGGACGACATCCCCCTCTCGAGCAGCATGATCACAATGCATCCCCTTTGTTAACGTGCCATCCTCCGCCCAAGGTCACTTAGAGGCAGGCTTAAGGTCTGGTCTAGACTCAACCACCGTCCTATCCGGACCTGATCCCAGAACTGTTTCCCTGAACTAGTGTTTGTTTTAGCCAAGCCCAGAAAAACTCACAGAACAATTTGCACGTGTCACAAAACCATGTCACGTGATACTAATCAGCCAGTCGAGTCTGCGCGTCCCGATAAGATCACGCAGGTCATGACGTGAGCGCACACACAGGGGACAGTCTGCGAAATAAGTGAGTCAGAGGAAGGTAGTTTCACAGTTTCAGCTCTGAGAGGAGGAAAACAGACAGTGAGAGCAGAGCTTTGAACCAAGAATGGACGTGTTTATATCAATCACGCCTGTGCTAACAATACAAAATGCACCTTTTAATGCACCTTCACTGGCTTTCACGTCACTTTGACTTCAATATAACATAATATCTTTGGCTTTTTAATTGAGGCATATATTGTTATGCAATTGCAACGTCATACAGTTCTAACACTTAGCGTCATCTGAGCCGCGATTGAGCAAAACTGCTATTCAGTGTGTGGTATATGGGGGGGCCTGATTGTCAGTAAATGTGTATAATGGATGTGTGTTTACCCTGCAGTCCTTATTTCACGACACCCGCCCCCACTTTACCTCCGGTGAGCGGCTCGGCATAACACAGGGTCAATGCCACTGCTGAAGATAGCGGGCTGTAACTGAATTAGCAAATTCAATCTCCTAAAACAAGATCATGCTTACTTCGAAAAAGACTCGGTGCACACTTTTAGCGTAATTGCCCACACAATTATGTTAATTTAAAGGGTCTGTGCTTAATGCAGTGCCTGCTTGTTCTTAACCAAAATCCTATGCTAATTTGAAGGGAAAGGTTCCTTCATTTGAGATAAAAGGCTTAGATAAATCGCGCATCCCTGCCTCCGAGCGTTTGTCTCCGAGCGGCGTTTTTGAGATGAGATATTCAGTCACAGTAAGAGCACGTTTTGTTGCTCTAACCCCGCATGCTGTTTGCGCAGTAAAGAATATTTCTAAAATTAAGTAAACGTCTACAAACGTTGCACGTCGTCTCTCTCCGGGTCCTTAAAGAGCACAACGAGACCGGGCCACACACAGCCTTTCCCTCCTCTCGGAGATGTATTTGCCTCTGGCCTCTGCTCCTCCCAGCTGGTCACATCTGTGTGAACAAGCAGAACAGGCGCAGCCGTACGGCCTGCGCACAGCGCTCATGAGCGGCTGTTGCCTGGCAACCCTAAAACTCTTGGTGATCGGGGATGTCTCGCTGCTCGGCGAATGGGTAGGGTTAAACGAAGAGGTGGTGGGTTTGAGGTAAAAGGGCTGCATTCATCTGAGGCTAAGCAGCTTCTCCTTTTCATGCTGCTGCTGCTCCGGCGTTCTGGGCTACCACACGTTTTTATTTTCTGATCCAAATCTGATCCGTTTCTAAGGGTCGAGGGTGTCCTTTCTGCTTTGTATATGTAAATAAAAATGAGTTACGTCGTGGAGTGTTCTGCTGTTGGGACATCTGAGCAGCTAAACATCAATTTATGGATGTTTTCACTTCAAAAAACAAGATCCATCCCAAGAGTTAAAGCTCAGAGTCAAGCACATGTTCTCGATTAAAGGCTCACGCAGAGATCAGCCATCTTAAAATCCGGCTGCTGTTCGTCAACGAAGCGACTTGCCTTGCGTTTTGGAATCGAGCGACACCAGCGCAGTTTGCCATCATGACACCGTCCTACTGTATCGCCAAGGGCAAGCCATCATAATTGCCGCGAGTGATTCAATTATGATCCAATTCCGTCTGCTCCACAGGGGGCCGGGGGCCGGGGCGGGGGGTGCAAAGGGACATTAGAAATGGATAATTTACTTCACTGTCAAGAGATGCACGCCGCTCCGTCTTTTATCCGCGACAAAACACACACGATGCCGCGCGGCTATCAACACACTGCAGAAATTCCTGAGCAAATATGTGCAGCTGCAGGTCTCAGTCTATGGTCTTTTCAAACAAAAGGAAGTGCGTGTTTCCTCCTCCTCCTGTGATGTCTCATTGGGTCGTGGCTCCATTAACTCTATAGCTCTCACAGGGAAGCTAGCTTCATGCTACATTAGGAATATGGCCTTATGGATTTCACATTAAATGACTTTTTCTCTCCGCGAATCTGGACGCTAATAAATATCGGAGCTGGACGGAGCCATGTGCACGCGCCCGAAAATGCACGTGAGCCGCAAAACGAGTCTTGAGAAAACGCGGACGGGTCACACTCAGGGGGGGGTTGCGCGGTATCTTAATGTTTGCCGCTTCCCTATCTGCGGTCATAATGTGTTGAGGCCTGCAGACTGGCAAACGGCAGTCATGCGTGAACGGTAATCACGCGGTGTCACTCATGTGCCTGAAGCTTTCACTCAGGAATCAATCAGCCTTGGGCGGCTTACGGGCAAATCAACACTTCTGCAGGTGGACAGGAAGGACCGGCTGACTGGCAGCTTATTCTGTCCGTCAGCAGAGGAGCTGAGGAGAAATCGAACGCTGCCTTGCCGCAAACTGGGCAGAGGAGGTTCAGTGACTTTTGCAGAATGACCCCCCACCACTGTCCGTATGAGCAGAGCTTGATCTCCCAAGAATCGCCAGGCATTGAACGGAGGGTTAAGTGCAGCCTTAATGGTCAGCAGATGACAGTTTCCAGTCTTTGCAGACTGACGTCATGATTTGAAACAGCCGCAGCGGGTCGCTCGCTGAGACCCCGGTATTTGGAGAGTTTGGGATCTGTTCCAGCGCCTTTCTCCATCTGCTCCACGCGAAGTCTTAAATACAACCGGTGCCTCGGACGGACCGCGGTTCAGGGGGAAATTATGCTTTGATGGTCGGGATTTACACTGCAATTAAAAGGCCAATTAAATGCCCATTCTCTCCGTTTCCTGCTAATGGCGCTAAATAATACGTGTTGTGGGGGCTGTGGAGAGTGTGTGTGTGTGTGTGTGTGTGTGCGTGTGTGAGTGACTGCGCTGCCATCCAGCTGAACTTGGCCATTGTCTCCTACACTGCAGCAGATCCAGCCCCTGAGTTGACGTGCTTCATAAACATTTAACTGCCATTTTTACAGAGCTGTTACAAGTCACGCAGAGGCGCACCGGGTGTCCCTAACAACCCCCTTTTTTTAAAATTACTGACATTGTAATTTACCGCTGAGACTGCAGTTGGTAATTAGCCACAAGTATCAACAACAACAACAAAAAGCACACAACACACAAAAGCAACGGTGCATCCGCAGAGACAGGCTGTTCATTTTCAACTGTCGTGCGTGTTTGGGGGCGTAACGCCGCTGCAGGGCCCAGTTTTGCACGCATCATTCAAACGGGCGCCAATTATATTTCATCTCCGGCCGCAGAGCCCGTTCAGACTTCATTAGCTGCCCGGGCGCAGAGGTGCACGGTGGCAGTAGCGGAATCCAGCTGTAATTTAACGTGGCCGGGTGCAGCCATCATTCACGCGGGCACGTGGTAAAGCGGAGGGAGGGGGTAGCGGTTCACGAGCGGTGGCGCGCTAGCTCTCATAGCCCCTAAATACAGGAGATTCATCATTACAGCGCACGTGTCGGATCAAGGTAGAGTAGGAGATACACATCATTGCTCACGCGTTGTTGGAGGGAGGCTTTGCACCGATTGTCTTCAAGCTGTGTGCGGGGCTGCAATGTAAGTTACTTCAGAGAGTCTGCAAAAGCTGCAAAAGCTCTATTGTCAAGTTGATTTTTATTTTTTTTCTTGCTTTCTTGTTACATGAAAGACAAGAGAGACAATCCAAATCATCACTGCACATTCGTGTCTGCAGAAATTTGTCATCCCCCCCCCCGACTTTGTGCAGAGGAGAAAAGATCAGGTGGAGACAAACGAAAGTGGAGAACACATCCTGGAGGAAATCAAATCCGGCGTCGTCTCCACACTCAGTCGTTTAGCATTAACAACAATAGCATTTGGTTCCTCCAGAAAGCGAGCGCGACAGCTAAATCATTTTTCTCGATATGACATTTCCTGTGACCGCAGAAATCTTGCAACAACATGTTTGGCTCATATGAAAAAGCTGAAAAGCCTGAAAACAAGAGCGAGGATCTGTGCTCCCGGTCTTTAGAAATCATGCCGGAGACTCCCCACCATCAGCGATGTTTGGTGTGCCGCGCGGGGCACATGCCAGGGCAGGCTGCACAAAAATAGTAGCATTACTAAGGATCTTAGGGGGCTGCGGCCGGTCACGGCTCCCCGGGGAGCAAACCGGGCTGTCTCACTGTCTCTCAGACAACTGCACACACAAGTACGCAGACACAAAAGGAGAAAAACCAAAGTCCGGGCCATAGAGGTGAAGAGGAAAAGGAAAGGGAGAAAGACGCTGTAGGATAGCATAAGATTAGTTTTCTGCACCCCCGCGTCTAGGAGCAGAAATGGCGGCGCGAACGAGACATGCAAGGACAGGCAAGGTCCCCAGCTGTGCTGCTGGAGTCGTCTCTGCTGTGTTTCCCTGTCGCAACTTTTTTCTTGTTTCTGTCTTCCTGAGGAGTGCTCTTTGTGTCAGTGCACTAAGCTGTAGGTGTACACGCACTTGTACTCTTTGCGAGACTCATTGCGTGCCTTTTAAAAGCTCGTGAACGCATAAGCGGAGTAAAATAGTGTAGAACGACTAGTAATCTCCATTTCCCCGCACAATGGACAATTGCAGAAATAAATTTATGGCTCTCTAATGAACTAGAGTACAGGTATAAGGAAGTGAGATAAGCAACTTTGTAATTAAGGGGAAAACAAAGAAGCACGAGTGCGCATTGATATCAACACTAAGAGTAATTGCATTAGCAGTATTGTGTGTGTGTGGGGGGGGGTAGTTATGAGACGCTAAATAGGTATTGAATAGGCCTAGTCAGCAGAAAAGTGTATAACACAAATTGTTCAAACTAGCTCTGCAACGCATGGCACCAGTGTCAAAGTGGCCATGCGTGGCCGCGGCGTGCTGACGTGGCGGAGGCTCCTAACCGTGCATACGTGCAGGATGCGTTCGTTAAGTCTGCAGAAACAAAGAGCACTGGTCACCGAACTGAGGATCTAACAATCTGTTGTTCCCTCAGCGAGCAGGTGAGGCGTAGGAAGTCAGAAACCCTCCAATCCATATATGGAGATTTCATATTTTCCCAGTGACCTCTATCCCAGAAAGTCATTTTCATTCTCGTTTATTATGTTTTGAAAGCGCCGCGGTTTGAAGCGCTTTGGAACAGAGCTCCTCTGTATTCACAGAATCAATCCATTCTCCGGCTATCCATCGCATGCCTGAAACCGATGCACTTTTCATTGCATTTGGAGCTACAGTTACACCTGCTTTGCATGCATTCGGTGAAAGTTGTTGCGAATGCGATATGTCTCTGAAACGTCTTCGGGAGAACAGATGAGGAATTTTAAAGGCAGTCCTCGGGCAAGACGTACATTTTTAATATCATTTTTATAGATAATGATAGCCCAGAAGTCCTACAGGATACATTTGGTGGTGCTTCAGAGCTATTTCATCGGTGAATAATTCATGATTAAGAAATGAAACTTTGAATTAATCTAATTTGAATTTTAATCTTTCAGCAAAGTGAAGAATGATTGAAGGACCCGGCGTAAGTATCCAGATGCTGAAGGAGATGCTGCCGTCTGGCTCCCTGCGCAGCTGGAGCTCAGAGCAGCCACTGACACTGCAGGACCTGAAAAGGGTCCAGCTGCGGAGACAAGATTTATTGTTCACGTCTCTGACGATGTCGGTGAATACGGCCTGATATGGATCTGTTTCGTTTGCACGAAGACGAAGCAAAGGCCGACGATCTTTCGGGATTTAACCCCATCACCTGTTCCTCACGTCCATGTCTTTATCTTATTTATTTATTTATTTTATACGTGCGTGTTAATGACCGTGTCAGACGGTGATGCTGGCATTTCCCTATTGACACCCACAATCCCCCATTTACATTTCATATCTGGACACGCCACTCGCCCGGGCCCCATGTGAAAAGGCCAGGCTGGATTAAGGTATCACTGTGATTGCATGCTACCTTATGAGCAGACAGGCAGGCGGGCAGAAGACCTAAATCCCTGTCTGGAGCAGGAGCAGGTCTCAAGCTGCTGGTAAGCTCTCATCAGTCCCACCCTCTGCCTCGCCGCTCTCCCCCTGTCACACCTAGGAGATCAGGAGCGACGCCATGTAACGGCGGACATAATTGCTTTGTCCTCTGTCTATCTTTTTCCCTCTTCTCCTCTCTGGGTTGGAAGCAACCGAATGAAACGAGGCGACGCACGTGGGGAGCACGAGCTCTCTCTCTGTCAAAGAGCCCAGCGATTCCTGTCCGGCGCCCAGAAGCGAATGTCAGATTGGCTGCAAACCGACAATATTTTGTTGGTGTATCTGGCAGTGTTTTCCCCTCACCCACATACATCTGGTAGCTTGGTACAAGTCAACTGTTATGTTTTTTTTGCACTGATGCAATGCAGGAAGTAGCAGATGCCGCATGCTGACTGAATATGCTGTTCTCTCTCTGTTTATCAGGGCTCATAAGCCCTAAAATCGTGTTTCTGTTGCGCGAGCTTGCTCCCCGGGACTGTGGAGAGCCAGCATCAAAACGTTAAGCTAAGGTAGAACAGTAATCCCGCCCAACGCAGCCAGTTGTTGGGATTCCCCCCCCTCCTCCTTTGCAGATACTCGGGATAAAGCGATTGTCTCATTTTCTCTGTAGCACTCATGAGTCATAAAATGTGTTTCTCGTTGTTGCGGAACTATCCTCCCTAACCGTGAAGGATAAGGATATCCAAGGTCCCTCGTTAGTATGCAAAACAATGCATCATATCTTTCCACCATGTCTCATTTCCAATTGCAAATGGGGGAAGGAATGAAGAATATGCGGGAGATTACTGCGTTAAACAATTTGGTTCTGCTTAATAGTGACTCCTTTGATTTGGTCCCGGGGCCCCCGAGATGAGCGTGGATGAGGGATGATTGAGATGCACGCAGGAGCTCGTTCCTGGCTGCCCGCTCCGCTAAGCGTGCCCACTTCACCATAATAAGAGGTCATCCCTGGAGGAGTGTGGAAATGTGTCTAATTAAAACAAAATGCTTTATCAAGGGCCGACGCGAAGTGAGCAGCCCCGGTAAAATAAATAGCAAGGCAATTTCCTGAGATTCACATTCTGATAAGCATCTTATTAAAACAGTCAACTGTCTGATGGAGGCGCGTCGCACCGCGAGTTTATATGTTTGCGTAAGCGTTAGTTGCAAGCATCCCTGTGTACGTCGGAGGCTGCGTTCGTGAGCGCAGCAAACTGGGAGGGTACATGTTCTGCTGGGCCGTTTTGGATTTCGCTCACCTTGCAGTTGAGCGGGAGTGTAAATTACTCAGCGCTGTGGGCACAAAGCACTTGATTGTTTTGTTTTTTTTACATATATCACCATTATTCATCTTCCCTGACAGCTCAATTGTGGCACTGATGTGTTGAAAGATGGACCATCTGGACTTTTGCCACTCTCTCTCTCTCTCTCTCTGTTGCTATTTTTGAGGTGCCATGTTTCCACACTGGTGGCATCTGAGC
This sequence comes from Datnioides undecimradiatus, assembly GCA_008933995.1. Lineage (NCBI taxonomy): Eukaryota > Metazoa > Chordata > Actinopteri > Lobotiformes > Datnioididae > Datnioides > Datnioides undecimradiatus. The sequence continues at coordinate 4,637,142 of WARS01000071.1, read as the reverse complement.
CCGTGATTTGTTGCCACGAGTCTGATGCGCGAGATTACAGCACAAGGCTGCGGCTCGAGGAATGCCTCCAAGCAAGGACGAAATAAAAAAAAGAAAAAAACAATTTAATACAATACCTCGCTCAGCAAACACATCAGAGCAGCTTGCAATTACCACGTCTCCTGTGATTGCATCTCTGTGGAAATTAATTGCTATTTTAATTTAGTTTTTCCATTGACAAATACTGACAAGCTTAAGAGACGCATCCGGTGAGAGATGTACGTTCGGGCCGCGGATCAGGCGCATTATGTTCAATTGTACTTGAAAAGCGGCTTCAGGGGACGGAAAAACAAAATCACAGCTATGGAACCCCTTCAAAACACACTCGCACTCGAGATCATCGCGCCGACTCGACTGACGCCGTCGCCCAAACAGGTGCGATTTGTCGACTAAAACTTGAGCCGGGAACGATGGCGCGGTTTCACTTCCCTCCCTCTTCCCGTGACTTCCTGCGTGAAGCGTTTCTCCTCAGAGAAACAGAGCAGGGCGGCGAAACAGGCCGACGATCACCACGTGGTAGTGGGCTGCTGCGGCCATTACTGATGTAATGGGCCACCTGCACGAATGCAGCTTCTGCGTTTAAGAGGCTGTGTGTGTGTGTGTGTGTGTGTGTGTGTGTGTGTGTGTGTGTGTGGTTGCTGATTGCATGGCAGTAGTCCCCAGAGCCTCTTGAGTACGTATCCGGTACCCACTCCTAACAGGTGGATGGTGGGAAGTAAGCAGCGGGGGTGGACTTCCATAATGGACCTGGTTCAAATGCCACACACACACATCCCAAGTCCCAAGACACATGCTGCACATTCTGGACTCTGCTGCTCACCGCTCTGCAATAACAAGCAAACACAGATCCGCTCTGCTCATTACCTGCAAGATAGAATGGGAATATCAGGTTTGTTCGTGTTTGAGTGTGTGCATTTGCGTTCTGTTTGTTTTGATGTTGGATTTTCACATCTGTAGCGACAAAAATGGGAAAAATGGTTGATATCAGACAGAATTTATTAGTGCTATAGAAATAATTAGGTTAGCGTGGATGTGGTTTAACCTTGGAACGGGAAATATAATTGGCGCCGTCATCGCGCGCGAGACCGACAGTTTCCGTTTTTCACGTAATTGTTTCCTGGTATTTGTTTTTCCTCGCCAGTCGGCCTGATTGCTCACACGGGTCAGAGGAGAGAGGGAATGGAGCTTCAGCCGAGTCGACAGGTTGCCACGTTCCCTCGTGATACCTTCAAGTATGGCTGGAGGGAGAAAGAATTAAAGGCATCACAAGAGGCCCCCCTTTGAAACCTTCCAACTTGGTATGAAATCTCTGCGTGCGAGCGCTTTGATCAGCAAACGGTCAAGCGGCCGCCCTGCAGCCGGCCATCTCCCCACATTACCGTCGGGAGCCTCGTTCCCTCCACCTGACCGCCGTTTGGATTTGCGCACTGAGCTGATCTTCCAACAAATAAGCTTTGTGCTCTGCCATGAATTACCCCTCTCTATCTCCCGTCACACACGCCTTGCAGCGTCACCCCCGCCTCTTTGCATGCGCCCGTCCAGAGATAAACAGCAGGTGCCGCGCGTCACACAATCACAACTCCAGCAATTAACCTCCCTGCCCACTGCGGGCTTTGAATCCCATGAGCTTCTTGCATCTTCGCCCAGTCAGCAAGGACACATTGCACATGTAAACGCAAAGTGACCAGCAGCTCGCCTCTCTGACAAACACCCTAATGTGCAGTAATGTGCGTGTTTGATTTCAGATCTGGAGTGGAAAGGTGCCAGGGCTTAAAGCGGACGGAGTTAAATCGCGTTGCACCGTCTTGACACAGGCAAAAGGTGCTTCAGTGAGTTGCGAGCACGTCAGTGAGCACAAACTGCGCCTCTGCATTAAACTGCGGCGCTTGAAGGAGCGAAGACACATCATGTTGTTGTGCGTTTAGTTTTAAAGAACGTCAGATTTAAGGAAATATGAGAAATTAATATAATGTGAATTTACATATAGTGACTCGGGGGATAATTGCAGCTGCAGTTCTTGCAAATCTCATGTTTCTGTTTCTAAAAATACACAAAATTGGATTTACATATTTTTTCTATTTTAAACAACGTTCTCATGTTTTCTTTTTCACCGTTACAGAGCACACACTGAGGCGAGCATGTGAATGATAGTCGCGCTGTACGTAATAACCAAGTTTAACCTTGCAAAATAAATAAATAAATAAATAAAAATGGCTTAATCCATCATTTCTCTCTGCACAAAACAGGCAAAACCTCTCCCAGACAGTCCTGTGCAGCCTGTCCTCTGGATATGAATTGAGTTACGCTCCAATCAAACCGATCACGGCTCATTCCAAACATGGCGGCTCTGAACAGGGCCGTGAGTAATGAATTGAAAAAGTCTGTATTTGATTACCCCTGCCGCCCAGGGTTGACTAAGATCCATTTGAGAGCTAGTGCAGTGGAATTCCAATATGGACACCCTCCAGCTATTGACCCTGTCTTTAAGTGGGCGCTGTGCTTTTAGTGTACTTACACTGGTTGTTCCACATCTCCTTCCTCCTGGCAGTTTTGCAATACTTGTGATGGCAGACGCTGGCTCCCTTTCCCCCACTCTGCATTATTGATGCATCAGAGAATGTGGATAGCCTACTTTTTGTCATAACCCACCAAGGGCACGGATGCGAGGAGATAAGAGGTTGGTGTCGGTGTGTTGTATAACTATTTCGATGCCAGCCCGGTGATCGTAATGGGAAACATCTCTGGATCTAGTCGATGGTTTCAGTCCGACGAAGAAGAGTCAGCGCTTTGCAGCCAAAACCGAGATCACTGCTGAATATAGATATGAAAAGCCTGATAGGCTAAGTACTCGTTGGGCGCCTTCCCAGCGACGTGAACGCAACTCGGTGGTGTCTGCAGCCCAGCTAACGTGAAACTTGTGAGATGCACCATCATGAGTTACCACGTACCACTTTTATGCATGTTTCCACCCAAGAGCGCCTCATATGTCCGCTCACACTTAAAATCCATCTGGCTCCAGGAGCCTGTAGGGCACTGAGTCACCGGTGCCATGGCGAATCATAGGGATCTTGTTGTTGGGACAGTCCTGAGCTGCGGTACGCTGCGATGAATGCGTGTTTGGACGGGACATGATGAAAAAGCATATATGAAATTAGGGGAAACGGAAAGAGAGAGAGAGAGAGAGACTGAGTCAGACAGACAGAGGGAGAGAGAGAGGGAGACGTGCCTGAGCAGGGCCAGGTTGACAGTTTGGCCTATAGATGGCAGTAGTCTAACAGAAACAGAGCTGCATGGCCGCGTGTCACTGACTGTTCAAACTCTGTGATGGGTAAGATTATTATTTTCTTTTAATAAACGCGACGCGCCGTCCCTCTGTCGGTTATAAACTTTTAATTTTTTTTGAGGATTTCCTGAAAACGGCGCCGCAGCACGGACCGGGAGGGTCAGATCTGTGTGAATGTTTCTGTGGAAAGTTTCTCCGATTGTAAAATCGCGTTTAATGTGTCAGAAACTTCAGGGATCATTTCCTTAAACTGCATTTGATGTGTCAGGTGGTTCGGAGGATGCACTGTAGATCGCCATCTGGTTTTATGTTTGCAACAAAATGCATTTTTGGAAAAAAAAAATAAATGTTTTCTTTTTATTATAAACCTAAATATTATCCTAAGACTACATTTCTGATTTTCACTCTTTAATTTATTTATTATAAGGGTTTTTTTTTTTCTCCTTTGGGCGGAAACGGTTAACTCCGTAATGAGAAGGAGTGTGAGGGGGCTGGGTTTAAACGCGCAGTGTGCCAGTGGCAGCGTACACACACTACTGTACATTGATGGAGGCGCTAATCTGTGTCAGTCCGGCAGAGCCCTGCGAGAGAGCCGCGCTGCGGGTCTGAACTGACGCTGCGAAACTACACCGTCGGACGATGGCGAGCCCGGCCGACGCTCGTACATAACCTGCGTGCGCCGTAGCCCGGAGGACGCTGAATCGCCCCCCTCTCTCTCCCCGTACTGAAGGAATGTGTTCGCTTTGACTGACGCGGTCTAGCAAAGTAGGAGGTCAGCTCGGATGGTGGAGGCTCCGCTGCGAAGTTTACGCACTGAATTTCGCCGCTAATGAAGGTTTTCACCTGAATGAATGAATGAATGAATGACGCCGCCGCCGCTTGACAGCTCTCGTAGGCAGACGTGTTTTAGGAATTGCGAGAACTAGTGGATGTTGAATTATTGAAAACATCCCTCCGAAAACGCAGGCTTTGTCCAGACAGAGCGTTTGGAAACCTCTCCTCGTTCCGGCTGTGGATTGGAGTCTTTGCGCATCAGTTGTTAAAGCCCAGAGGAAGAGCAGCGGCGCTGGAGGGAAACGGGATAACCGGGAGATCCAGCTTTAAATGACGGGGTGAGTAACGATCAGCACGCTCGTTTTGGGCATAATCTGCTCCACGGTGTGTGAATGTTTGTTCAAATCCGCGCACGGCTGTCACACGAGCTGCAAACACGAACCGGCCACACTGCTCCGCGCGGGGGGCTAAATTTCCGACACTGCGGTGAGACAAGTGAAGAGAGACATTTTTCTTTTTCTTTTTTTTTTTTTTTAGGCTGCGGGCTGTGATGAGGCAGCACCCCCGCGCCAACATTTCACCGCAGCTTTGCCACAGCGCACGATTTGAAATGACCGACGGTCCGCGTCCGTGGAATATATGGCTCGCGACAGCTGCAGCTGCTCGTGCAACCTGAAATCATTTCGCCGGGAGTGTATCCTGCACCCACGGAGCCAGGTGTTGCATCTGCATCCTTTACATTACGAGCACCGCGGCTCTGCTCTCCGTTCATTAGAATGGAGCAGCGTCCTAATGCGCCAGTGTTATTGAGTTACAACCTGTTCCACGGACGTGATGCTTCCAGGTAGCGTCATTCTTGCCGATGTGCTGCCTCTGGTTTGTGTCTGTGAGCTTGTTCTTGGGGTATTTAATGAAGTTGCTTGACAGGCTGGGTTATATTTAGAGTCTCCGCTTTGCACAGGGATGGACCGATTGTGATTGTGGCGTTGAGTGCGAGCACGCGGATGATGCATGATCTTCTGTGCAGGATGCGTTTTGAGGGGCTGTACAGTTGAAGGCTGCAGACTCAGAACCCGTGTGACATCGCAACAAGTGAACCTTGAGTCTTGTCGTCGGGGCTGATTGACGGACTGTTCAGTTTCTCACTTTTTATGTTCCCGGAATGATCTGAACAAGCTCCACAAGGTCACTGGCGTAGTTCGCGTCGTCTCGTCCCTGCAGCTGCCCGATCTCTCCTCCCCTCCTCGAGCGGCTTAACCGAAAAACCCAAATCGCAACAGAAAGAGAAATAATCTGATATATTGTCGCCAAATGGCATCAGTTTAGGTTTCCAGAGCCACTCTAGACCTCATCTGTCCTATTCAGCAGATGCACCTACAAATCTTCATTCTCTGTCAGGCTGCCAGCGCTCCGGCAAGCACCCATGACAATGACTCTAAAGAAAATAAATGTTGTCTTAAGTAGAAAATTGCCCAACATTTGCATGAAAATAACTTACATCTGCCACGGGTGACGGGCAGCATATTAATCCCTCTGCCCGTGCAATCAAAAGCCGTTTCTTCTTGGTGAAATCATGTTTTTTTTGTGTGTGTGTGTGTGTGTGTGCATCTGAAGCGTGACCCACTCTCACATCATTATTTTAATATCCATCTCAAAGTGAAACAGCAGTTTGACCCCGAAGCAGCCACCAGGGTGGAAATTGCTGCCTTTGGAAGAACAAACCGGCACTCAGCACTGGTTTGATTATCACACGCTGATTATATTCATCTAATTAACTCCAATCTAATGGAAAAAAAAAACCAAACCCAACACACATTCGCTGACGCCGCCACCGAGCAATCAGCCGCGCTGACCGGCAGCTGTTAAATTAGTATCTTATATAGTTCTGTTAGCTTTGGCTCAAGTGTATTTCCATTATTTATGAACCTACAGTAACCTCCTATGACACAAGTTTACTGCTGCCAACTGTTCCCTTTGAAGGCGACATCACACCAGCGAGTTGCTGTCGTCGACGGTCTCCGTTTACCCCGAAAGCGGTGAATCGCGCTCAGTTTGTCCACTCTTTTTAAAAAAAAAAAGAAATATAATGGAGGATATGAGCGAAGATGTCAAGAAATCCGCTCAATGAATCGCTTTCAAGTGGCGCCTTTGAAGGCGCGCCGTTCCGAGAGAACCACAACATCACACGTTCGTCCAATCAATAAGGTTAACCTCACCAAGCTGGGGAGAAATTGCCTCGACTGGACGAACTTAGATCGAGCTTTGTGGAGCGGCGGTTGATGTTTCTCCCCACTTCGCCTCTCCGCAGGGGGGCTGCAATGTTTTGATTGGATTTACGGCGGAGCTGTGCGGTCAGCAAGGTGCTCCGCGCTTAGTATTTCAGGCTTTGGGGTGATTTGCATGAGTCTGCTCAGGTCTGCGGCTCCGTTCTCGGGGAAATATTCAGGTCTGGAGTTGTAATAATGGTCGTGTTTACGCCTGAGCTCACATCCCAGATGTATTTGAGGCGGGATTGCACAGGATTACGTCCAAACATTGCATCTCAACTTTCGGAAAAGCTCATTTTACACGTGCAGATGAGCGATCTCTGACTGTGAAACCCCGTGTCCTGCAAGAGGAGACGGTGCTCTGGCTTCAAAGTGTCGCCGATGCTGAGAGATGCTGACAAACCCAAGCTGATTGGCGCGCGTGGCTCAAGAGCGTCCTCTGTTGATGCGGCGCAAAGAGCCCAAACAAACGGGTTAATTATCGGGGCGCGGTGCGAGCGCGCGGCCCCTCTCCGTTCACCGCCCTCCGCTGCTCTGACGCCGTCGCTGGATAATTTCTTAACTGCACGTTTTGCTGCTGGATGAGTTTGCTGCTGCCTTTCCCGTGTGCTGTGTCACCACCGGCGTTCGCGCGGCGCACTGCTCGCTCCTCCTATGAGCCCCCCCCTCCCCTTAAGGCAGCCAGACTCGCCACAGTTTAGCTTGAGAGATTTTGACAAGTCGCTACGCACGCAGGCAGAATCCTTGACCTATTTCTTAATGAGTGAATACTGCAAATGCGCTCGGCGGCTGTGTGTTCTGCGTAGCCCTCCCCTCCCCTCGGAGCAACCCCCACCAATCCCAACTGTCTTTTGCTTGCACACACACACACACACACACACATGCAAACATGCGAACACATGCAGATAATGGTGCTTTTGTGAGTTCACTGACTCATTCTCCCACAGTTACAGGTCCTCCCCTCCCCGTCTGCTGGAGTGTACAAACAGCGAGCGAGTGTTTGTTTTAATGAAATCGTCCTCCCGTCCTGCCTCACTGTGGGCTGTTTATCTGAACGTCTCAACTGTCCAGCTGTCACAACAGAGATCTCGATCTCCTTGACCTGCGCACGCTCCACTCACTCGGCTCCGCCGCGTGCACGCGTGGCGAAGCGCGTACGTGCGGGCGAGTGATCTGGATCTGCGGGGACATTGATCAAGTGGAGTGCAGCCAGGGAGAACATTTAGTCTGAGAGGGGATCTGGCATCAGTGGAAAGCAGAAGATCACAATTGGCTTCTTCCTCTTCATCTACGCAGCAGCGGGGGGGGGGCTTCATTTGCCGTGCTTGGCGTCTCTCCTCTGGACAATTGTAAACACGAGTTTTTCCGCCCGTCTCTGGCGCTTCAAGAAACGGATCCAGCAGTTGTGAAAGCCTCTCTGGGCCGTGATTATCCTGACAAGCATTTTGTTTAAGCTGTTGGTTGCGGAGGAAGCAGTCTGCTGAAGTGAAGAAGGACTGCGGGAGCTGAGAAACCTCTCCGCATCTGGTATGAGATCGCACCGAACTTTGATTCTCGTCGGGGCTAAAATGAGCATTATCGGTCTCGCTTCATGACATAAATGATTCCTCATTTCAGCCTGTCCAGAAAATCCCACCTAACACCGTCCTGTGTATGAATACAGACGCTGAAAACGTCCCGACGCTCTGCTCTGGCTGCCTGCCGCGTGCCAAAGAGCAGAATCTCACGTTTTAAACTCCTGTTCCCCTTGATGTCGTCACCATACTGTACACCGCAGACCTCGAGCATCCGTATCACTCTTGGATAATCCCCACACAGCAGCTGATGTTAGAAAACACTGCAGGACAACATTTAATGGTCCAGTCATGCTGCTGTAACCATTTTCATCATCTTGAGTAGCTGAGCGTGTAGCCTTCAGTGACTTATTGAATCGTTGAAACCATTTTAAATTGATGACTACAGGCCACTACATTGTTAAGTAGCGGCTCGCCCGGTATGAGCAACACATAGCACAGAGTGCAGAAATCAATGCCGCTCCTTTGCATTTCATTTTTCACGACACGCAGCGGGACTGTACTGTGTTTTTAAAGGCTGCGAGTGCTTGAAAGGGAAAAAGTCACCTTCTCTGCCGTCGTGTTTGCACGTGTTTGATCGGCCTGCTGAGAGAGTTTGTTTCCCCCGTCTCTGTCAGGATGCTGGCTGTTGTATTGCAAGAAGACGACTGTGCGCGTGCGTGCGCGTGTGTCCTCAGCTCCCAGACAGGCTCCAGCCAGTCTCATCAGAGGACCGTCGGGGAACGGTTAACAGTCGGCCCCTCTGCCAGGCGCGACCGTGGCCCGTCCAGATCCTGCTCTCTCTATTGATGGCAGCAAGTTAGCAATGAACCCCAGTGTGCACTCTGCTATCCCAGAGGCTTGCCAGCTTGCTGAAACAAAGCCTTTTGTAGGAGCGCTGAATCCAACAGATGGAGAAATGGACAGTAAATGAAAGTAGAGGGAACGGGGAATAAAGGAATTTAGTGGAGCATGTTTGCGGGGAGGCGTTTAGGCTACTCCTTTGGGAAGCCTAACACCCTCACAATGCAATACTGGCAGAACTTAAATGTTGTCTCGTTGACATGCTGCGAGAGCGGCTTCGGGCCCCCTGTGTGAGTGGAGAAGGCAGTCTGCTCACGAGGGCTCTCCAGGGCCTGGGAAGCCTTTATTAAGATGTTAATGGAACTGCCTTCATGACACATTTCCATGGGACAGGATCCCTCGCCTCTGCCATTCTTTAGTGCCTCAGCCTGCCTGCCACAATCATCAGTCTCTCCCCCTCACACAACAGCCTGTTTAGGCATTCAGCCCCATCTCCACATTCCCCTGCCCAGGCGCTCTCACTCTTTATCTGATCCCCGCTGTCACAAGCCGTCCTATATTTTACCACGTGTAACAAAATTACGCGATGCCCAGTGATAAGGGCGGCGATCCTGGCACAGGGACCCGTCGAATAACAAGTCTGGTTGTTTGTTTGTCACTGATCTTCACGCCGGTTGGAAGTCAGACTGTCACCCCGGCGAGCCACGAGGGCTGCTGTGATTTTTCTTTTTTCTCCACACACACACACACGCGCTGTCAGCCGGTAGCTTGTTTTTCAGGACACTACCTGCATCGCTTCCCGGTCCCTTTAGCCCTCCAAACCGCTCCGAGAGCAACAGCAACACCCAAAAAGAGAGAGAGCCGGAGCTTTACATACAAATGCCTCGACTTCATTTTCATGAAAGGCGCTGAATGCATTGTCCCCAACCATTTTCCCCTTTCACATCCGTCTGAATAAAAGTCAGTTTAGCCCGGCACCATCAATAATCAATTAGCTGGTGTCATGGGAGGATGTGCGTTTTTGTTTGGTGGAAACTTGACAATAAGTGAGCAACAAAAAGGAGCAGGAGAGGGAGGGAGGGAGGGAGGGAGAGTGGGAGGGGGCTTGTGTTAGACGCCAAGGGGCAGCTGTCAGGAGCAGATGACTGTGTGTGTGTGTGTGTGTGTGTGTAATTTGTGCTCGGCTGCGTGTGTTTGTGTCCATTTTAATTTATTTTTGTTTGACTGCGTGGCACATGTGCCTTTTGTGTGTGTGTGTGTGTGTTTGTGTTTTTGTGTGTAGGAGACGAGGCACCGGGTGGGGGGGGGGGGGGTAGGCGGTAAGGGCAATGCCACGCCGCGCTGCCCACACTGCCCCCTGGTGATGAGGATGCCCCTGCCTGCCACTGTCGCCATGGTTACCGCAGGAAAAAAAAAAAAAAAAGAAAAGGGTGCAGACGTCGCTTGTCTAGTCTGCTCATGTGCCATAGGGGAGCTCGGCCAACAGCAGCTTTGTCCCTCTACTACACACACCGCTGTCCAATTACAACTCGGACCGCTCTCGGCTCAAAAGGGCCCATTATGACCATTAACTCTCCCGGCCGTTTCAAAGCAGCACGCCATTTTCTTCCAAGATCGACTCGTAAACGGAGCGGCATGCTGGATTTTACAGTTCCCGGGCTAAATGCGTCAAAGTCTCACTCCGCTCCCGGTGTTGAGTTTTCCTCCTGCGTGGGGATTGAAGGCAACACGGCGCTCAAATTCCCCTGTTGTGCACCGGTGACATGTAGATACCTGCACCCGCGCTCCCTCTGTTGTTACTGTTTCGCAGTGAGCCGTGGCCTTATCTAGCTCCTCTCAGTGTGAGGCACTAGCCTTGACTCATCCTTAGCCCTTGGCAGAGAGGGAGAAGAACAGAAAAAGGGGGAATCGTGGCCTTCCCGATTCATTCCTGAGCGATAGCAAACATAAAAACCCAGCCTGAGACTCTATCCTCTCACACACACACACACACATTGTCTCGATAAGCTCTCTCCACTGTTGTTAACCAAAGTAAATTGTGCTAAATCGATGATGAAAGACCCCGAAACTCCCACATCTTCATAACATGCGCCGCGCCGCTTGCATCCCCGCAATGTTGACAGAAGCATAAAGGCTAAACACCGAACGAGTCGGCTGCTGTTTGCAGAACTGCACGTTGTGGCTTCACATTGTGAGCGCGCCGTACTTTTTCCTCTAACCCCGGTGCTCGAGCGGGCTGTAAAAAGGGGGCTTGGAGAGAAGGATCTTGGATGTATCGTGAAAAAAACAAAGTTTGGTCTCCAGCTGCCGCCGCCAGCCCTCAACTCCAGACTCTTTACTTTGGCCCAAGGTGATTTATAGTGTCCAGGCCAGGGGAAATGAATCCTCCCCTGGGATAACTGTTATGTTTATGCATGAATACATGACTCCGATCCACGCACTGAAGCCAGTGGGAGAGAAGAGGGATGAAAGGTACTTAAAAAAGGGAGGCAGCTTGTCACGGAGCCCACACAAAGTCTGTGAGGATGTGTAGCTGCTCTCCTGGCATGCTCGGGGCTAAAACCGTTAATAACGCTCCGTGAGTGTAATTGCTTTTGTTGTTGATTTTGACCTCGGCGCGACCTTAAAGATTATAGCTTTGCACACCACAAGCACAGGGCTCTGTGGAATGCGCGGGAACAATAAATCCTGTTTTCCCACCTCGAAGCGTTTCTGGGAGCCCGTCTTATCAAATGATATCAACAGAGCGGCCATTGTGAATCATGTTGTGCTAACTAAAGTGCAAAAGCTGCAGCGGCGGCGGCGGCGCGCTCACAGAGTGACTGGTATGCGCTGCTGCCAGCCGAGCATTATCATGATGAATCTCTCAGAGGGGAAGTTAGATGTTGTTGTTTCGCTACTCTCACTTCCTAGCGGCCCTCGCTATCAAAGGGAAACACTGCGCAGAGTCAGAGGAACAGCGGGAGCTCGCCCAGACAGGCGCGTTGCTCTCCCTCCGTCATAACCAATGAAACGTGCGACCGGACAGCGGCGTCTGCGTGCAACCTGCTTTCATTAAGAGTGGATTAAGTGACATGATGCGCTCAAACAGTCGCTACATCTTCACACATCAGCCGCGATGCAGGTCAGAAGCGACGGCGTTTAAGAAGGATGAATCGAGGGATCGGAGACGATTATTCAGAGTGTGACAACCGAGCCTGTGCATCAGTACCGGACTTGAAATCCTCGTGTTGTCCGTGGCGATGCTGATTAAGCATGACTGCGGTGGGAAGCGAAGGGAAGCGAGTGGGGAGAGTGGGAAAGGCGGGGTAGGGGGTGGGGGACTGGGCAGGTTTGTACTTGAAAGCAACGATTGAGCATCCTTTCTTGTCTTAATCTGCAACAGTTAGGGATTTACACCCCGGGACCTGATGCTGTTAACCAGCAGAAGAAGGTGCGTTCGAGGGATATTCGACACGTCGCTGCTGCCGCGGCCTCGGTTCTTGCCTCACTCGCCCCGCCACGAGAACGTGAGCTAAACCGAGAATCAAAACTATTTTCCCCCTCGCTGCAGCTTGTAGGTACAGTGTGTGCACAAGCCTCGTTGCCTCTGCTGCCCCCCCCTCCCTACATTTCGCAGACAACATGTTCAACCTGACAGGGGTGAGGAGGTGAAGCGAATTTGCATTTTATTACAAAGCGTGCACGACGTTTCGGGAACATAACGCCGAATATAAACAATTTGCTTTTGCGGGCTTTCAGCTTCCTTAATGATTGTTTTTACTCCCAAACAAATTTCACATATCGCTGAAGAGGAGTGTTTGATCAGCACAATTAAGCTTTCGTTTCAGTTAGTCGCTCCTCTTTGAGGGATTCGGCAAATGGTTTATTCTTTGCTCTTTCAAAGCCGCTGATTAGCAGCATGCAGTGTCATCTCCTCCACGTCCACACACACACACACACACACACCCCCCTTCCTCTCTTGAGGGGGGTGGAAGAGTGAGAAAGGGAGTGAGCCGGCTGGAGGGGCGCCAGAGGGGACTGGCGTGTGGTTTAGATGCCGGGAAATGTCAGCACATTTTCACGTTCACCTGCGATTTGGGAGCTTCGCCTACAGCCGCGCGTCTCCCAACCTGCAAACTGGAAAAAAACAGGGAGGGGCGACGTCTCATGGTTGAATAGCACCGACGCGCACGTTGCCACATTCCTACCCGTTTGATTGCACGCACGCTTCTTCCAACCGCAGGCCCGATAAAGGACACCTTGCCTTTGTTTGTCTTGCCAAGGCTGCAGTGTTTGTGGGCTGTGTCATACAAAGCATTAGTAGCTTCAGTGGCTTAAGTTCTGAAAAGCTGAAATGCCGCGTGTCTGCCTGCACTCGGCTCCCTAAGGCGCCGAACATGTAGACAGCACAGTAGCTTTGTGTCAAGGTAAACAACCCCACCTCTGTTTGTACGCCGCTCTTTTGACGCGACCAATCAGAGCAAGGAGAGCGAAGAAAAGCAGCGTACAGCTGCAGACAGAAGGGCAGCCGGGCTGATTTTCCTGCAGGAGTCATTGTTACGTTGTTTTACAGCCGCCGGAGCCGCAAAAGGAGGCCGTTCCTACCACAGTGCGATATCCGAGCCGCTTGTAACGTTCGGCAATGAAAGGTCTTTAAAGGAAAGTCTTTATTAGGAGGAACTAGGAGCGATGACTGCATGACTTAATTTGACTGAAAGACCGAGCAACACCGAGAGATGTCATCCGCAAGATTTCACAGCCCTCGAAGGAGGATGCATAAATGTTTATAATTCAGTTTAGTGACCTGGCACGTGTAGACGAAAGAGGAAAGATGCACAGGAGCGACCTTTTTAAAAGGAAAGACGCTAGCAACCCGGACAACACGCCGGCCTTATGATTCATCGAGCTCTGGGGTCGCTCTTTGTAGCACTGAGAGCTGTGACTGTAAGGCCGCACATGCACAGCCGAGCCTCTGGTGCAAAACAGAGGAGGAAACAGGGAGGTCTGGGTTCTTTACTCGTGACACTGAGTCAGACAGGAAGCGGAGAGGAAGCTGGCGGGGAGGGACGGAAAAAGGAAGGCGCAACTGTTTTCGTAGAAGTCAAGGGCGCTGCGTGCCAGGCGGAGGCGCAGCTCGGTGCCGCTGTTTGCACAGTCACTTAAAGAAAACAGGGAGCTTGGGAACAGCTGACTAACTAGACCTGCTTCAGCAGCCTCAGGAAGTGCAGAGTGTGCGCTCGTGGAGATGATCTAGGTGTGTGTGTGGAAGCATGATATTCCAGACTAATGGGAAGACGCTCTCATTGACTCCTAGTCGGTCCCAGCCAGACTGAGACAGCAGTGAACCAACCACCAAGTGTCCTAATTAGCCCACTTCAGCATGTTAGTCTGCCCCAGCTGCTCCTATTTATGTTACTGCTGAAATGCTGAATGGGCCCCCCCCCCTCCCCTTCGTTACATTTTCTCGAGGGGAGCAAATAGTCGATTTTATCGTTTTTCTCTTTCCTGTTATTGCAGTTTTTTGCTGGAGCATGATTATATGTTTTGCCTGCTGCTGATGCAGTTTATGGGGAGCAGCGGCGGCGGCGGCGGCGGGGCTGTTTTGCTTGGCTAGCGGGGCGGCTGCCAAGTACCCCCTAACCCGTGTTTTGCCCCCCCCCCCAGCTTCTGCAAGTAATGACTGAATGTGGTGATAGAAGGAAATCCTCAGGCTGCCCGCTGCTGTGTTTGTGCTGACTCCAACGTGGGCATCGGTTTCATCACATCCTCCGCCACAGCGCGCTCATCGTGGAGAGGTCTCAGTTACATCTCTCAATTGGATTGGAGAGGGGCTGGCTCTGCTCGCCGGAGCCCCGTTCCACTGCTTTCGCTAAACCCGCGGCCCCACGGTATGATCGCTTTTAAGGCAGCCGAGCCACGGCGCCTCTCCATCTATGTGTGCGGTCTAAGGGAAAAGTTAATGCGAGGTAAAAGCCGCCGCTGAGGAATTCAGATCGCCTGGGTTTGGCAGCGTTCGCACTGACCAAGCATGGGAATGCTCTTCTCTTTGATTTATCCTCAGTTATTATTGCTCTGTCTGTTCCTGTTCTTTATTGCTCTCTTTTCCCCTCTTGATATTGCTCTTTCCTTCCCTCCGCTCTTTATTGCTCTTTCTCTCGCCTCTCTCTTTTTGGCCGTCTGTCTTTTTGCCTCTCCCTCTCCCTCTCTCTCTCTCTTCTTGCACTGTGGGATCTGGTCCCAGCCTGCCGCACTTCCTCAACAATGAAACAGATGCTAGTTTTAATCATCTTACTAGCAGAGATTAGTCTTTGATCAAACTTAATGCCCAGAAAGCAACTGCAGCGCTGGTGAATGTGATCTGGTAGACTCCTGTTACACTTAAGCCCTTTGTACATGTATTTCCCTCGCCCAGCATTTTACATGACGTGCAGTCAAAGCGTTGCAAGAATTACAGTCTATTTCACACTCGAGCTGGATTTAGACAATTCCTGCCATGAATGTCAATGCTCAAGACCTACTTATGTGCATGCGAGTGTGCCTGATTACATCAATGACACGCTTTCCAGAGATCCTCTCTGCTGGGCGCCTGTATCAAGATGTAGTACAAGAAGAATACTGACGGCCACATATAAAAGATGCTCTCCAGTGTCTGTCTGAAGAATATGGATGGCCTGACTATCTCCGCGTTATATCTACAGCGGAGCAGGGGACAGCTGCGGGAGCCTCTGGCCTGTGAAAATGAGTGTGAAGCACTTATTCCCAGGTTCACTGATGTGGCGGACGGGCTGCAGTAGCTCTTCATGCAGCACCGACAGACTCGGCGCGGCTCTGACAGCCAGGAATGAGCGCGGCGCCGCGGTCACCTCGGTCACCTCTATCTCCAGTCGGGCTGCTTGACTTTACTCAGTGCGCCAAAGAGAAGGTGAAGCCGCAGGTGTAAAGACTGGAGGAGAGGAAGGAGCGTGAAGGAAAGAAAGGAGAGCGCATTTTGCGAATAACACTCTGCGGTGATCAAGGTTTTCCCGCGTCGCCTCGCCGCTTAAGGCCACAAAATATAATCCCAAGACGCCCAAAAGGTCGTTTCTATTTCCCCCTCCTGTCCCTGTGACTTTGAACATAATGAGCGCTGGACCTCTTCCCCTTTCTTATCCTTTCGCTGCTCCCTGCGCTTCATCACGGCGGCGGACGATAATGCTCACACGAACGCCGCCTCCATCTCCGGCGTATTACACACTGCAATACTCAACCTTCACAGCCACGGCGAATAATGCCACGCGTCGCTTTTTTACCCCGCCAACGTGCTATTTTTCATCACGGGCCTTCTAGGTCACCGTGACATTCCTTCCTTCCTTCCAGCTCCCGCTTCCCCCGCCGCTCACCCAATCCCGCTTTGAGCAGGTGCGCAGCGCTTTGTGCCACACGTGTAATAAATGTGCTTCGCGGTATTTTGTGCACGCCTGTACTCCAGGGTACATGCTATATGTCACCGCCGCGAGCGCTCGCCATTCTGTGGATTTCTGCTGACTTTCAAAAACACTTTTTTTATATATATATATATATATATATATACAAGGGTATAAAACATTGGCCCTTTTAGAGAGTCCTCGTCAGATCGTGTTGCTCTTGTGAAACATCATAATGCCTGTGTAGTGTAATAAACATCTGGTATGTTTGGCGAAGTTTACAACAAGCTCTTCAAAACCCCGTCACACGTCTCACGTCTGTGTTTGTAGAACTCGTCGCCTGCGTCGCTCTCAGGACAGAGGCTCACAGGAAAACCAGCCAGTGCTGATTTTCCACCCTGTCCCAGCCGGCGCTGCATCCTGTACGCGGTTCACACGGAACAGAGCCGGAAGGCACGCATGTGCGCTTCAGCACTGATACAGCGAGTCGCTCGCTCGCTCGCACAGCCAGCCAGCTCGCTCTCGCAGCTCTGTCCTGTCCCGGCGTGGCCTGGCAGCGGCTGCAGCACTCCGGAGGACGATCAGGTGGATTTTTATACACCCGGCTCGCGAGGCTGAACTAATGCTTACTGCGGCGCTCACTGCTGTTTTATTATTCATATCCATTGCAAGTCCCGCTTGGACTCGCATACAAATGTGGTGTAAGCTTTTCTCCGAGCTGTGGCCTGTGGCTGCAGTTTTGCAACTTTGCCTCCTTATGTGCTAGACTTCCAAACCAGCCCGTGCTATTCCAGGAAGTTGCTGAGGTCGCTACCCACGACTTGGCCTTTCAGAGAACATGTGACCAACACCACGTTACCTTCAGGTCACCGAACATGGACGTAGATGTGTGTAAAAGTGAGGATTTGTCAGTTGATTCTTGTGTCGCTGGTTGCTTGCGGTTGTCTTGCAGCCGTGCCACGTATGTGCCGCACTCAGCCCGTTTGCTGCCTGTTAAAATAACTGCTGTACACGCACGGAGAGAGATGAGAGCCGCTGTTCTGTTTTGTGGTGGACGGTCTTCACAGAAAACGCCGCATTCTGCTTGCTAGGCATGCATCCGTCTGTGTGAGTAAGCACCCAATTTCCTCGCCACATGCTGTTATTGCCTCTCATCCAAAGGGAGATTGGGCTAAGTAACCAGCCGCAGACTTGATTTTGTGGTGTTTTATCACCTCTGATGAAATTAGAGGGGCCTCTGGCAGGCTGAGGTGGAGAGGGAAGCAGCCTGAGAGAGCAGGAGAGAGGCTGAGCCCTTTGCAACTGCGTGATAATGCGTCTGTGATGTGTGCCTGAGCAGAGAGGGCCTGAAAATAGGCGTTAATGGTCCTCAGACAGTGTATTTGAGAGGCAGGCAGCACCGTGCTCTGGGTCCGTTTGATACCCTGCCTACCACAACATTTCATTTTATTTTATAGCACTGTGTTTTATTATAAATACTATTTTAACTCTATATTTAACTTTTTGTTGGACGGAGCCTGAGAATTAAGACTTTCCCTGCCAGTGACTGCTCGGCTGGAAGCGTTTGAAAGTTGGTCCCAGCAGGTCGCGAACACAATGAGTCAAGGTTTCCTTCCTCCTTTAAAGGCTTACAAAACAAACAATACAACCAGCACATTCGCTAAAATGTACTGTGTGAGTTTGTCACTGACACGTCAGGATTATTTACCTGCTGCACGAGTTGACAACATGTTTTGCACAGTTTATAACGCAACGTTCAGGTTTTGATGTACTGCCGCGAGCAGACACGGAGCATAGCAACCAGCCTGCTCCTTCTCCCTTGTGTTTTTACCCGGAGCCTTATCTGCACTATTATTTCACAGGGGCCGTCTGGTTTTGGTCAAACTCCAGCATTTGGCCTTTTGTGACCCTTAATCAAGTTTGTTGAGAAGACGGAGCGACAGACAATGTGAGGACGGGGGCGAGATGTTTATGCTCTCGCACTCAGTCGGGAGGGAAGAAGAGCGGGTCACTGGGGTGAGGCGGTTTAACTCCTCGCAAGTGCTTCCACTGCAATGAGTCACAGTCACGAGTGTGAGATAAGCTAGCCAAGTGTGCGCGTCTGGAGCTGCCGCCGACCCCGGGCTGGAGGAGCAACCTCCGACGGCAGCCATGTTTCCGAGCCTCCCCCGTGTGACAGCGGGAGCCGGGCGCTTGTTGATGCAGTCTCGTTCTGTTTGTCACAGTGTCAGTGCGGGAGCGTGGCTAGCTGTAAACATCATTAACCCAGCTGAGAGAGTCCCTGTCCTGGATGAGCGCGAGGAATTACGTGCACCGCGTGCACCCTGACCCAGACCGCGCGTGCACATACACACACACACACACACACACACTAACTGAAGCTGTAGACATCATCGGACAATCACATGACAGCCCAGATGAGGAAATGACCTTCTCCTGCTTTATCAATAGACTGAAAACTGGGCTTTAACTCTGCTGGTGTATAGTTTTTTCTTTGCGTGCCAGTGCCATGCACGCTGCCAGCTGACTGTTCCACGATTCAAAGCGGTGCGGCGGGGAGGCCGGGGAGGGGCGGGGAGGCCGGGGGGGCGGCGTAGACATCACACATACTCCACTGTCATGTTAATTGCATTGACAGATAATTGATTTTTAGTACAGATACAGCCACAGCTGGCCCAGCGAGCGATCGCGGCTACATGTCTGTCTGCATTACATCATAATTCCCATTGTCACCGTGCAGAGTTACATCACAGCCCCAGTCTGCGAGCGCTGCATCCCGTCGCACTTGAAACAAGGCGCCATATACTGTCTCCTCTAAGCCGTGCAGCGATCCACAGTGATCTTTACCTTGTTCTCGATGGAGGAGCTCAGCGGCGGAGTGTATTTCCTGCTGCGTTTTTCAGTGCCGGGGTGTTAGCCAAGCCCGGAGTAGCCTCATCCTCTCAGCCGGCTTGTGATTACAGAGCTAGACGGGGCTATATCATACAGCCCGTAGATGAAACGGTAGCGGGAGAAATTGAAGGGATTACTCTGACTGACAGGAGTCCCGTAATTCTTTTTTCCCTCCCCCCCTCCGCGGCAACTCTTACGTAACCACTCTGGATTTTGGCTGGTGTCTGCCGAGCGAAATAACAGGTCTCGTTGTCTAATGAGGGGATACAGTATACATTTAGATAGTACTAGCCGCGTCTTTGTTCGCCTCTTCTTCTAGACACGTCTCCATTTCTCTTTGACCACCACCCCCACCCCCCCACCCCTCCACGTCCTCCCTCTTGACTGCTCCGGCCAGGCTGTGTACATGTGCTCCAGATAATAGTGGACGCACCGTGCCAGCTTCTGGAGTTGTGGCTGCCGCTGTGGCTGTAACGGCTTGTTACCCAGCTGGAGTAATGGCTGCATGGCCCCCTCTCCTTCCTTCCTTCCTTCCTTCCCTCCTTCTTCTGCCCTCTCCCCCTCACACGCTCAAACTGGGGGGCACTGCTTTTGCGTTGTCCTTCTCGCCCACTTTCACGCTCCATCATTCACTGTTTCTGTCCCCTTATCTCAATTTCTCTCCTGCTGTATTTTATGGCTTCCCTTCGCCTTTTTACTCTCCCCTCACCATCCTTCTCCCTGCTCCCAGTCCCCCCGCAGCGGTAGTCGCCTTGGCCGTTGAGCCACGCTCCAGCAGCACCCTGATCCCGATGAGACAAATGATGAAGCGGGGGGGCGGCGAGCGGACGTGTGGTAGATGTACTGTCCGTGGCTACTGAAATGGAAGCTATTCATTTCCTGCGATCTCCTTCATTAGCCCGCCTCCGTGAACCTGCAGTGTTTCACTCGACCGCTCAATCTCACACGTTTCGCTCCCTCGCGGTGCTGAGCTGCGGATCCGGCGTGCTTATTCGACAGAAGGTTCAGTCCGTCGGTGCCTCGTTCTGATTGGGCGACGGCACGCCAAAGGTCAGAGTCCGCGCTTTGTTTAGCAGAGTACAGCTGCAGGCAGATAACACCTCTGCGGGGAGAGGACTGTGGATGGAGGAGGCAAATGCATGCAACACAAGCCAGTGGGTCCACGCTCTGCTCGGGTAACGCTGGTGCACACACACACACACACAGATGCACATGCATAAGCACATGCGCGCACAGGTGACGCTGTGGCCTGCTCGTGTCACCTGTGTCTTCTTGGCTCGTCCGCCCTCGCCACGGCTAGTCCTCTCTCTTAACTCTGCAGCACACTAATGACCTCGACTTTATGTAATCTGGTTGCAGCCAGGCCGGACGTACTGAGCCGTTCACTCATTTCTTTCCAGTCTACTCCACACGGGACGCGCAATTGCCTGCTCTTTCAGACCAATGCCCCTCTGGCTGTCCCCTGCACCTGCTACCTGGTGTACCAGCCAAGTTCCTCAGTCGGCCAAGTCCATTTGTCTGCTTCAACAACTCTTAAATGTGCCATACAAGATTTGGCCGGGAAGAAGCGGCCTCAGATGTGAGAAATGTAATGTGTCATGCAAGGGCAATTTTAATGTTCAGGTCACCATTAAAATTAGGGGCTTTACCAAACCGCCTGGCGTTTATCATGCAGCTTCGGAGCTCAGGTGATTTAAATCTAACCCTCATGTCGCCCCTCGCTCACTCATCCCTGGATACCACGTACGCCTTCGAGTGTATCGCAGTCCAGCAGACCAGGAGTGACCCGTCGCCGTAAACAATCGGCAACAATGATTTGCGCTGTAATTCAAAACTCATTTGGCTCGCAGGGATCTCAGGCGTCGCACATCCTGTCTTTAATAATTCATACGAACGTGATTTGTTTTCAAATCCGCCGAACACTGAAGCACAGCACAGGAGGTACTTTCCCTTTAATGTCGCACAAACGCATTTCTCCGCACGCCGGCTTTCATTATGGCGCCGCGTTGGCTCTGACGGGATCGTGCAGCACCGGCAGCGCACTTCAGGAATAGTTAAGGCCTTTCTGATTTGATCAAATCCATATGGCGTCAGTCAAGGCGTCTGATGCGGCTGCAGTATGTATGTGAGCTGAGGTTAGATATCTGATCCAGTGGCCTCTTGTGACACCCCGCTCTGTTTGTTTTCCTCGCCCCGCCGAGGATTCCCTCTTCTCTCGCCGAGGCCCTTTACAATTTAGATTTATGGAAATGCCTCCCGATAGAAAGCCGCTTTCACGGGATGACAGGCGGCGACGTTGAGGCGTGCACCACGTGGCTGCCGGCTGTGGGACTGCCTGAGAAGATCGCACCTCAGGATTCAACCTCCAGTTTAATAGGAAGAAGTACATGGGGGGGGGGGGCTGTTAGTTGTGTCAGCAGCAGGATCGTTTATCCGTACGACGTGCGGCTCGGTCTGTATGTGCACAAGTACAAGAGAACGAGAGCGACTGCATGTGTGCTCCCGTGCGTTTGGAGGAGGCGGCGGCCGTGGGAGGGGAAACACAAATCATTAGAATAACAACGACATTGTAATCTGCCTCTCGGTGGATGTCGGAGGTTTTAGGCGTGATGCCGGTGTGGTTTCGCTCAAACGGGGTTTGGAGTGTGTGAAGCTCAGGCAGAGATGGGGGTTAGAAAGGAAAGATTAGATGCACGTGCCCTTGTTTGCATTCAGGAATAAAGCGGCAATCCCGAGTCTCGATTATGCCGGCGTCACGATGACATGCTCCTTTTGTGGAATCTCTAAATGTGTGTGTGTGTGTGTGCGTGCGAGGGGGGTGTTTAAATAATCTTGTATATACGTTTAATGGGGTAATAACTCTGAGAGGCTGAGGGATGAAGCACTGAGACTGAGGCTTTCAATGGGTGCAATTCAGCGAAAGGCAATTGAAGGCCTCGCCGCGGGCCTCCAAACTCAAGATGGTCATGAGCAAGTGCACCGATGTGGGTCACTAACAAAGATGGTGCTATTAAACACTGGATGCAAAGTGCTCTGTTAGAGTGCCCCGAGAGCACATGCTTAATTGCGGGCAAGTGCACATTAATTTGCTATGCGCCGCTAAATCACAGCTCTTTTAGCTGCAGCTCACAGCCCCGGCGCGTGTCGCCTTTTAAAGGTAAACAAAAACAAACAAATGACGCAGGAAACCAGTGGTGGTGGCTGGAGGTGTGGATGGATGCGGCAGCCGCCTCCAAGAAGACCCGGCGCGGGCAGAGCTGGCACCGGAGCGGAGAAATCCAAAGAACGGATATAAGTATAACTCCAGCTCAACAACTCAAGATGCCAGAGAGTCCTCTCATTACCTCTTCTCTTGATAGCGGCTAAGAGAAGAAGAGTAATGGACTAACCCTCGCTGCTAATCGCTTTTTTATAGGCTTCTATAGAAGAAGATCCTCCTTTAGGGGAGATTAAACTTTCTATTTTTACTGTGCAAACGGCCACATCAGCTGCGGCGCTTGCCACCCGACATTTTGAAACCGCTGTACTTTTCCCGACCAGCCGGCTGGGTTGATTTGTTGTCTCTTTAAATTTGCAGCGTATCACTTTTACTTAAGCATTAAGATTTCACGCTTTACATTAATCACTCAGGGAATAACACATTAATCCAGGGCATGAAATTACAATCTCCCATTTCCTTTTCCCTATCCGACAACAATGGATTTAGCCCCGTAAACGGATTTTGGTTTATGTTCTTTATCTTTTGCGGCACAATTGCGGTAAATATGAATTTAGGAGATCAACCAAATTTGGCTGCATTGTTAAGAAGCTTAGTGTGAGGGGGGGGGCAAAATCAAACGGCACAAAAGGCAGAAGACCTGCCGCCTTTTCCAGGCCGTCAGAGGTATCTGCCGCTTCTCCAGAGGCCACTTCCTGAAGCCTGTTCTCTCCTGATTCAGTTTGCTGGCTGCTGCGCTGCCCTCGGGCTGTTGTGTCCACAACCCTCAGTGACTCTTTGCATAGCATTCCTCATTTCCTCATGTCTGGCCATCGCCTATTCTTCCTGCCGCTCTTCAGCATCCTTTCATGAGATAATCGGCCGCAGCGCAGCTCCCTTTGACCGAGGTTGGCACGGCCGCGGCATCTCGCCCGGTGGCTGGGGAAATCACCAGCATTTCAGCGCGGGGCGGGCCGACGGCGGAGGAGGGGGGTGCCCCACAACCAGCCACAGTGACGGAGCGGAGGCAGCCAGTGGGACCAGTTTGTTTAACAAGCGCTCAGAAGCAGCCTGGCTGAGTGTGCCAACGCAGTGTTTTGTGTGCCCGACTATTCATTATGAATGGAAAGTTTCAGTCTTTCCTCCGAGCCGTGATCACAGCGTGCTGGAATACGAGCGCTTTCCCGTCGCTCTCGACTTGACGCTCCTCTTTCTTTGCCTTCCATGTCTGCCAAAGAGATTGTCAGATGAGTGCTAAAATGGAAGTCTACTGACAATGACCATGATATTTTGAATTTTTTTTTTTTTTATTTCGTATTTTGACGTGATGTAACACAGCGAGGCGGCTGACAGTTTGTCATCATGCCAGTCCATCTGTCTTCCACCACAATTGTGATGTGTCAAACAAACTGAACTTGTTTCACAAACCGGGACTTGTTGTGTTTGGTGTTGCCTGAGACGGGTAACTGCTTGTAAAATAAATAAATAAATAAATAAGTTGCAGACATACGTTACATCACGAGCTGAAAACACAGCCTTGGTTCGACCTCACTCACAGCTCTGTCACGATCATGCCCTCCTTGATTTCTAGGTCAGTAGGTAACTATGTTTACGTATGAATCATTCCTGGTTGTATTTATATGTTAATTTCCTTCTGGGTAACTCTGACTCCTCATCAACAAGAAGAAAGAGATGGCTTTGAACTGGGGAGCACCAGGGCCGATCCGGTGCCGTTCTTCTTCCTTTCAAGTCGACTCCTCAGCTGCGTTGTGCAGGGGAGTCTCTGTCAAGTGCAACAAAGAGGTGGTCATGCAATCAGCTTAAACAAAGACTTCATTCCCTCTGTTACCGAAAGCAATATGAATGGCTAACCTTTTGTGGTTTACACCATTCACTCACCGGCTTTCTCTGCCTCTGCAGCTGTTGCCGCAACGTGAGGGTGTAATGCATATGTTTCGCCCGGCGACTGGGGAAGACGAGAGAAATAAAAAGGAGAGGAAGGAAAGATGGATGGGAGTCAATGTTGTATACACATACACGATTTAAGGGGTGGGGGTACAGCAAAAGCTCTAAAGGGCAAAAGGCTGCGGGGCTTGAGCAGAAAGCTGGCTCAGCAGGAGGCTGATTATACCACCAAAGGGATCCACTTTGCACATCTAGCATGTACAAACTCAAACAAAGGAGCGAGGCGGCGTGCAGGCAGCTGAACGTGAGGGTGGGGGTCTGGCCCTTGCTGCTTTTTTAGAGGCAATGGCACTTTTATGACCATGCTAATAAAGTGCTTCTGGGACAGAGCGCCTCCCACACCTCCGCCTGCACACACGCCAAGAACAGCTTGACTGGGCCTTAGGACCTGTGTTTATGGACACACGGATCAATACGCTCCCTGAGGGTCTATATTTAAGTCTGAGCTTAGTAGCATACCCGTTGATCACAGGGGGGAGGGAGGGGCCCCAAGATAGCCATTACCGGATTTGGAACGAGGTCTGTGAAAGGGCAGTCACGGTTCAGGGGGAATCCCAAATCGGCTCTGCAAATCAAACCTGCCTCGAACGCGGTCGCCGTAGTGGCCCGGGTAGCGAGGCGTCTTTCCGCGTAAACGCTCTTTTCTCGTCTTAAGTCGGCGAGCGCTGGTTAATTCAAGGCGCAGTCGTTGATTATTCCAGCCGCATCTTTCACCCTTGATTCTCTGCGCCCTCGCTGCTGGAAATGCAAATCTGGAGCGTGACAAACGATGTAGGGCCGTCTCTGACACGTTCGAGCCCCCGGCGTCCCCACGTCGCTCCCCCAGCTTACCTCCTCCAGCTCCACAGTAATTACCCTTGTTGGATCGCTACGCCTAATCATACTTGATTTTGGGATGCACTGCCATTGTCTGCACTTGTTAGCCCCTCGCACTGCTTGGTTCTGATAGAGTACACTGATAACGCTGAGGGAATGAGGCACGCACAGACACACACACGCTCACGCGTACTGTATATTCTGTTGCCGGGTGTTTTTATGTCGGAGCTGTGTACAGATCTAACACGGTGGCTGATTCATTTAAAGACGATTGTTGTGCCGCCAGTGATTAATCCCTCTACGATCTGATCATATCAGCAGGAGATGAATAGAATAAAGGGATAGAGAAAAGACAGCATCAATGTTTAGAAAAGAATAATTAATAGATTCGCTAAAACAGGCCCCTGAAAGAGCAGAGAGCAAAGTGGGGAGGGGGCGTGTGTGTGTGTGTGTGTGTGTGTGGAAGTGGCTCCCAATTTGTTCTCACTTTGTTCCAGTAATAAGATCCAGGCCTTCCTTTCCAATGGACGAGATAATTAACTCCTGGGGACAGACTGCACGGAGCTGCTCCGTCTCTTGGTTTATGGCACGTGGAGAGCGAGATCTCTCTCCGGCCCAGGCTGAGCATGGTTAAACGCATAAATTGCAGACTTTGCTTGATGTATGTTTTCGATAGATAGATATGGTGGGGGGTGGGGTGGGGGGGGATAGGGCTGACGGTTGATTGGCTGCAGTCGGAGGGGAAACTGCGAGGGAGGGCCTTGAGTGTGGAAATGAGACTGGGAAGGCTGACGTTTTAAAGGAAAAGTCTCATCTCCAGATCTCTAGATGTGACGTTAATCAGCAGTTGTCATATTGTGGTATACCACTGTGTATGTTCTGGCAACCCTAGGTGAGACACTCATTGTATTTATTGTGTTTTTATTAAATGTTGCCTTCACAGTCAAGGCACTGCCCCAAATGTGACTGTCGCTATAAAAAAGAGAAACGATGGCGTCTGTCTTGTACCACGATACTTCGCCAAATTAGATTCGCTCTTGTCAAACGTTGTGTTCGAGTAACCTCGTGGATCAACGGAGTTTAACTCTGATGTGTCAGAGCCAAGCGTCCAGGGCTTTATTTGAAATCTGTGAGTCTGTGAGCAATGTCTGCGTTAGATGTTCGGCTCCTAGAAACCGTTGCTCAGTGTGTGCGGCTGCAGCAGTATGAGTCAGGTCAGGCTAATTTCCGTTGCTGTAACCTGCCTCTGTTTCCTGCGTTGTCTTGCCGAGTCCAGCAGCTCCTCCGGAATGCGTGCCATAATGGTTTCCTCCCATTGTCTCTTAAAACCTCCACTCCTCTTCATCACAACTCATCGCCGTGCTGAGGATGACCTTTTCAAGGAGTGAAATCTCTCGTCAAGGGCCTTTTCCATTTGCTCATATGCGTTTCCTGTGCAGGACGTGTGAGTCATGCTGTGATATCTAACGTCCCTTCTCTTTTTTTGTTGTCTTTTCCAGAAACATGTGAAGACCCTTGTGAAGATTTGACCCGCGAGTTAGCCTTCAACAACAAAAAGGCGAAGGTCTCCTCCTTTCTCCCCCTCGTCCGTTCTCTCTGCTTCCTCTGCAGTTTCCTTGCAGGCCCGTTAAACATGGAGGGCCGGCGGGCAACGCGCAGGACTTTATCACTTTACCCTAAAGTAGGAGCTACAGCTACTCTGCTAGGATTCTGGCTCTTAGCAATCCCCGCCTTGTGCAGCGGGCAGACATTCACTAGTTTCCACCCCGAACGTCGGGACTGGGTCTTCAACCACCTGACGGTTCACCAAACCACAGGGGCATTGTATATTGGAGCAGTCAACCGTGTGTACAAGCTCTCAGGCAACCTGACCCTCCTTGTTTCCCATGATACGGGCCCAGAGGACGACAACAAGGCCTGCTACCCCCCACTGATTGTCCAGCCCTGTTCCGAGCCCCTTGTCTCTACCAACAATGTCAACAAGCTCCTCCTCATTGATTATTCCCAAAACCGGTTGCTGGCCTGTGGCAGCCTCTACCAGGGTGTCTGTAAACTCCTCAGATTGGATGACCTCTTTATCCTGGTAGAGCCCTCCCACAAGAAAGAGCACTACCTCTCCAGTGTCAACCAGACTGGGACGATGTATGGGGTCATCGTGCCTTCGCAGGGACAGGATGGCACCCTATTTATTGGGACAGCAGTAGATGGAAAACAGGACTACTTTCCTACCATCTCCAGCCGAAAGCTGCCCCGTGACCCAGAATCATCTGCTATGCTTGACTACGAGTTGCACACTGACTTTGTGTCCTCCCTCATCAAGATACCCTCTGACACACTGGCACTGGTCTCCCACTTTGACATCTACTACGTTTACGGCTTTGCCAGCGGCAGCTTTGTGTACTTCCTGACTGTCCAGCCCGAGACACCAGAGAACAGCATGTCGTCGAGCGGGTCCACAAGCGACCTCTTCTACACTTCTCGCATCGTCCGCCTCTGCAAAGACGATCGCAAGTTCCACTCCTACGTCTCCCTCCCCGTCGGCTGTGTGAAGAACGGCGTCGAGTACCGGCTCCTGCAGGCCGCCTACCTCGGCAAGCCGGGCCGCGTTCTCGCCGCCTCGCTCAACATCAGCGCCCAAGATGATGTGCTTTTCACCATCTTCTCCAAGGGCCAGAAGCAGTTCCACCGCCCGCCGGATGACTCAGCGCTCTGCGTGTTCA
Source organism: Datnioides undecimradiatus (assembly GCA_008933995.1). Taxonomy (NCBI): domain Eukaryota; kingdom Metazoa; phylum Chordata; class Actinopteri; order Lobotiformes; family Datnioididae; genus Datnioides; species Datnioides undecimradiatus. Next base: position 4,609,448 of record WARS01000071.1, on the reverse strand, counting down.
CCATCCGAGACATCAATGCGCGAATCAAAGAGCGCCTGCAGTCCTGCTACCAGGGAGAAGGAAACCTGGAGCTCAACTGGCTGCTCGGGAAGGATGTGCAGTGCACCAAAGCAGTAAGTAACAGTGACAGACTCATGCACATTATGGCGATGATGAATGCTCCAACGACGTCTCCATCTTGCTTCCTTCCCTAAAATAAAACAGTAAACAGTCGGGGAACGACCGAAGCTTCTCAATGAGCCCAGAAACCACAGTGTTCAAAGTTTTGAGGGCGTGTGCCGTAACGAAGATAAACACAGCAATCATCAGGAAATGCTTTTGACTCTCTGTTATCAAATGATTCTCACACTACATGTAATCACAGCTGCTCTCGTACCAGGCAACTTTCAAGTGTGTTTCAGTGATATTCACAAATTAGGGCTGATTTATTTTTGCAGGGGAACCATCAAAGCGATAATATTCTCCTCGAGCACAATACAAACAAACGCGCCCTGTCCCGCTTTTTGCAAAGGGAAAAAATAGTCGCGGGGGGAAAGGGGGGGTGTCGCTAATGTGACTCTGCCTCTGATGCTGGCGTAGATCACACACCAGCCTATTCCTTCTGAAATCCCCAATTATGCCGTAACACAAGGCCGTGTATCTGCTGCATGTTGTCAAGTAGAATTAAGTTTCTTGATTTTCCCTCATTCCCAGGAGGCCGCAGTCCTCTGTGCTTTCATTCTGTAATTGCTAATAGGAATTTAAGAATATTAAGAATTAATGACTAGCTAAGTGTATGACTAGTCGGTTAGAGTGTGCATGTGTGTGTGTGTGTGTGCATGTGTGTGTGTGCTTGTGTGTAGGAAAGGTTGCCGTTTATGTATTTTTAGGATGTGACGATATATCAGCTCTCACAACGATGAGAGCCGCTGATCAGCCTCCTTTGTTGCTAATCCCCCCGTCCGTCCGTCAGGGTCACTCAGTTGGCCACTCTTATTAAAATCAGTGAATTCCCCATTAGCACCATGTCAGAGGTGATTGTCAGGAGGAGGGAGACATTATCTCAAGCTAGCGCTGTTGGGTTTTATTAGCTCCTCTGGGGAGGCGGGCGGCGAGGTTGGAAGCAGGAGAGTAGGCGGAAGAAGGAGCGATGGTGGCGTGTAGCGGTGACAATCCTGAGGCTGGGAGGCTTTCTATCCCGTCGGAGCCCAAATTAGAACCTTTTTCCAGTTTCCTCACACGAATCCCCAATCATCTCGGCGTGCTCTGAAGGGTGCCAGCCGTTACCTGCGAAGCTGCACCTCCCACTCCGTTCTTTAGGCGCGCACAGCTCTCCTTTCACATTATACAGCAAGGATGCACAAGCTTTGTGTGTGTAGCCACGGAGATAAGAAGATGTAAAGTACAGTCCTTAAGACCATGTCCTCATGCTCATTGAGCAGCCAATAAATCCATAGTATAATATGGATTATGCAGATGTGTGTCAATGGATGAGGAACTCTTAAAGGCTATACAAATTACATTTAGCAACCGGATATGTCAGCCATGCTAACACTGGCTGCTCGCCGTTAAATCCCCCAACTCATGCGGCGCGGCTGCCTTGAAGTGCGCATATGTTTCACGTCTTGTTTTTCTTAAATAAATACGCTCTCGAATCCCCACGTGCGGTATTTTTAGAGCGCCCATGTCTGAGATCCGTCAAAACACGGGGCGAATCGAGGTTAGACCAACCCGAGAGGCTGTTTGTTAACCGTTAACTGTACCTCGCCTGGTTTCTGAGGAAATTACACATGCAGTCCCCGTGCTTTTCCACCGGCCCATTGCTAACAGCAGGTAGCCAGTGAGCTCAAAGCAGAGAACCTTAATTATACCCCCAGCTCGCATTCCCCTCTTGCACACATTTCAGTGTGTGTACGCTCACATGCAGGCCAAGGCTAAGGCTGGGAATGGAAGCGAGGCTGAGCCAGGGGATTCAGACACAGCAGCCAATCAAAGATTTATCACCCAGCCGTCCAGCCTTCTGCCATCTGGAGATTCACACCATCTCTGTAGTCACTCCCAAGAAGGAGAGCCATGATGGGATTCTTTCTGTATCAGGCTGCCTGTCTGTGTCTGTGTCTGTGTGCGTCTCTTTCTGCCTAACACTATCATCCCGTCCTGCTTTTTGCTCGTGCCCCAACGACTAATTAACCACTCGCGAGAGCAAAGGGGAGCTGGTATCGATAACGCTGCTGCACCCCTGGGAGGGTAACTCTGAGAGCAGATATGCTGTCACATTTAATTCATCCTTCTTTCAAATTCCACAGCGAATGGAACAATTTATGTCATTGTTTAACAAGATTATGCAGTCTACAGTTGGAGCAGGCCGGGACAACAACTGTTTCTCAGCGCAGATTAAATATTATACAGTATTGTGTGCGTTCGATAAGGATTAATCACACAGGAAGTCTATTTTTGTCTCCCGCGCGGCTCTGCAAAAGATAACCGATGCAATTTTGTGTCACGTGAAACAGACCGAGACGTGGCAAATCTACATTTCTGCGCGAGATTCGAGATAAGTCAGGAGGAAAAGGAAAAAACAGCCGGCGACGAGGTGCAAAAGAAAACTCAACCGCACTGGGACTGGTAGGATTTGGCTGCGGCTGCCAAGTCTGCTAAGAGCACGTCATCTAAACAATCTAGATGCAATCAGGGCCGAGCGCTCTGGAGCCCAGCAGACCGTGCGCGGAATAGCTGCGTGCATTTGAGGGAGCAGCTATTGATAAGCCAAAGTCTGGAACTCACGGCCATTTATCAAGACCACTGCTGGTTATCCCGTCTGATTCGTTCTGTGCGTCCACGTCCAATCAGTGCACGTTCAAAGAGAACCATAGGAGGACAGACTAACCCCATAGCGCCCTGCTCTGTTTTGGAGCAAAGGGAAATAACGGGAAAAGCCATAAAGTTGGGGGGGGGGGGGGCGTGGCTATAAGAGCGGAGGCGATTATTCCCTGTCCTCATTATAGCTTTTACTCTGCTCATGAAAATCTGCGCGGTGCGGAGAGGTTTTACAGCCGTGGCGCGTGGCGAGGGGCTGAGCTGCCTCCCGGAGCGGGGGGGGTGTCACTCGGCGTCGTCTGCTTATGCCGCTCTGACAGGGACGAAGACGGAGACGGTGGGGAGACGGACGCGAGATGGATGCGGTGACAGAAAGAGAATTAATGAGCAGGGGTTGAAGAGAGGGAGATGGAGTTGGAGCAGGAGACTATAGGACGTATACGTATAAGAGGAGAGTGCCGGGTCTCAGCCTGCCAGCCCATCTCACTTACTCCACATGGCACTTTGAGGCCACTGCCACTCAGACTGTCTCGGCTGACCTGATTCAACACCGGAAAGACCACTGTCCCGCTCCTCCCTCGCCACCTCCTCCTGTTTTATTTCAAATAGACGACAGGATGGGGCGCAGCCTTCACTCCGGTGATTATTTTCGGGTAAACAGGATTCACCACAGCCCCTTCGCCCGCGCGCTTATTCCGGCGCTTGCGCGGCTATCACAGTTATCATGCAGCGTGTGTCTTCCTGCAGAGGTGTGATGATAGGCCGGGGTAATGAGCCACGGTGAGAGCAAGGTGGAGCTCAGTCAGGCGGAGCTGAAACATGTCTGCCAAGTGGAACAGAAAGGCAAACGTTTGTCTGGCTGGGGAGACTCAAGCCGCACACCTCCACCTTGCTCTGACCCACCTCCCCCCCTCTCACCTCTCTCGCCCCCTCATTTCCGCCTCCGACGCTCCCCGACAACTTTGACCATCGCTCTCTCGTTCTGTCTCACCCCGTCACCTTCATCTTTCCTCCTTACTGAGCTGTCTTCTTTTATAATACTCTGCGTCTCAGCCTCTCCACTCCCCTAATGTCTCGTTCCCCAAGTCTGTCTCCCCTTCTTTGGTTTTTCTGTTGCACCCGTTCACCCGGCGCACGTCACGTCAAGGGTTTCTATGTTTAATGTGACGTATTTGTCTCAGTCGCGATCTGTTCCTGTGTTTTCCACTTCGCTCAGGACTCGTGCTATAACTTTTGTCTTCCTCTCTGTCCTCAGCCGGTGCCCATCGACGACTCCTTCTGCGGTCTGGACATCAACCAGCCTCTCGGTGGTTCCCAGCTGGTGACCGGCCACACTCTTTACACCGAGACCCGGGACCGCATGACTTCTGTCACCTCCTATGTCTACAACGGCTTCTGCGTGGCGTTTGTGGGCACCAAGAGTGGACGTCTGAAGAAGGTGAGTGCTGAATCCAGCAGTTAACGGCCTGCTGTTGGAAATTTCTGCTCACTCCATCACCGTGATGCATAAGGACTTAGGCCGTCCAGCGGTCCACGGGGAACAGACACTGTGAAGTGGTCCTATTTCCGTGCAGATGGATCATGGTCGCAGGGAAACTTATCTCCTTAATATTTAATGCCCGCTGTCAAAGCGTCGGAGAGAGGTAATGGCGACGGCCAGCTCACTGTAGTGGTCATTACCAGCTCCTTGTTAAGCGAGCTCCAGTGTCGCAGTGTTGAATAACCTGCGCGGGCCCATTAATTTTAATAGGCACCTTTCTGCCCGTGGCCCACTGAGAGAGTGGGCCCATGCACTAAACCTCCCGGTCCTGGTTAGAGAACACAGACGCCGCAGAGGGTTAAGGGCCGCCGGCCAGTTAATAATGATAGATACTGCACCCGTACCACGGGAGACAAGGCATTAGACGAGATCTCTCTCTCTGACAGGATCGGATCGTGGGGAAAGTGAGTTCTGTGCTCCGCGTTCGGACGATATGAGGGCTGAGGCTGTCAGTCAGAGGCGTCTGTGCGTTGCAGATTCACTCGGAACAGCTGCTGCAGCTGTTTTGGCTCTGACATCACCCCCAGACAGCTGATGCTCGGGCTACGCGCCGAATCTTAAAACGCTAATGACGTGCGCGAATGCGGATGATCCGTGTTTGTGAGGCTTGCATTTTGCCACAATAGTTGTTTGTCTTGCATGCTGATGGTTCTTCCCGGGCTACAGTCAGACAGCTGGTTGAAGGATTTGTCAGTATTCACTCGGGCCCTCGTCACATGGGGCTGCCTGTTTGAGTGACAGCAGGAGTGTGTCGCAGGGCCATAACTGGCTCGTACACTCGTCCCTCCCCCCTACTAACAGCTGCATGGGGCTTAGTGGAAGATACTGAAAAGAAAGCGAGAGTTGCTAAAGCCATTTTGATACCTCTTTTGGCAAGTTCTTTGTTATTTCAAGCCTGGCAATGCAGCACAAATGGCGCTGGCCTGGGTTATTTTGGTCTCCGTCTATTCATAATTAAATCAATACACCAATCAGGCTGTGGTAGGGAGAATATTCATTCGTTGTAATCCCCTGTTTGAGCTGTTAAATAATTTAGCACCTTTTTCTACTTGGTTAAATTAGATGAGACAGAAAAGAGTGTTTTCCCCGCTGTGTTGCTGTTGCTTGCGCGTTGTGTTTATCTCCCTGTTTCCTTCCACGCTCTTGTCTGCAGCCGCCGCCTGCCTCCCATCCATGCAAAATAGCCTTGCGTGCTGCTGTGTACTTAGGCTCGCTCCTCAGAGGGGCATGACTGTAACCACAGTAACGCTAACATGGGGGGAGGAATTAACCAGGATATGAGGAAGGGCACCTAGAGAATGGGCACCACGGTCTAGTGCCCAGAGCGAGAAAACCTCACAGCCACGGAGACTGATCCACATGACAACAGAATGGGGAGCGCATACCACTTGCGCTAACATTAGCAAGCTTCCCGGTAATGAGCATCATCTCATTTGTTGTCATCCTAATTAGTTAACATCCTCTCACAATGGGGTAGCCAAGGTGAAATAAAAAATACAGCAGGTTTAAAGGAAACTTCCTGGTGGAAGCACCCTGAACGCCGCGCTAAAGGTGGAAGAACGCCAGAACTGAGAAGGACGTGATCGCCAATTTTAAGCGTTCACGCGCATTTATAGACGATTACGCCGTCACCCATGTTTCTGGATTTTTATCTCAAGCTGATTTGTTTGAAGTCATGTGATTATAGAAGGCGCTGCCACCACTGTGCATGAATATTTCCATGCAGGTACGTTATTGGACAGGGGCTGGCTGTGATTTGCATGCAGGTGCATGATTCAACAAGCAACTGACTGTCTGCCTGGAGAGAGGATGACCACAATTAGCCTACCCGCTGCAGCAGCCCGCACCAATGTGGAAAAAAAAAAGAGAAGTGGCTGGGAGGAGACCGCTTTGCCCACTGCTGAGGTGTCTGCTGTGTTTCAGTGTGTCTGAGCTATGCATGTGTTTACACTGAGTGTTTTCCAGTCACTCCCTCAGGTGTCGAAGGGAGTGCAGAGGGATAGGGTGACCTGATGAGCCCCGGCTGCAGCTCCTCTGCAGAAAGCTGATAAGCTCCTGCAGAGTTGGGTGAGATGCGCAGACGGGGATGCTGCAGGCTTGCTTCAGATCTGAGCATGACACAGCTATAGGGTGACAAGATGCTTCGCCGCTGATACAGTTCTATACCTTTACCTCTTTTCATGCAAGAGAGACAGACAGACCGGGGGGGTGGATGCACGTTAACGGGGTGTGAGTGCACGCCATGATGAGAAAAAATGAGAAACAGAGTCGCGGGAAGAGGCAGAGATAGAAGAAGAAGGAGGAAGGTACTGGGGGAGGGAGGAAGAGACCGTTGAAATGTGAATTTAGTGCCGCCAAAGAAACCAGGGCTGCACCGCTGCCTGTAATTGGATTGGCTCCCTTCCCAAAGAATCTCCCCCCTCCCTCCCCTGCCCTCCATCTCCCGCTTCCCCATTCAATCCCGCTCCTCCTTCCCTCCCCCCACCAGCCTCTCACTCTCCCTGCAGACCTGCTCCTGTATATGCCGCCGTTTCCTGGGCTTTTGCTGGAGCATGGCAAAGCAGGGGGGGGGGATAGTGTTGGCGGATCCAGCTGCCTGTGGCCGGCTTTTGCAGGGGGATTGACTGAGGAAGAGGAGTTAAGAGGGTGGAGGGTGGAGGAGGAGGGGGGCTAGCAGACACTAAGGTGAGGAGAATGCATATGTGGTGGAGACAACAGCTCTACCGGTGGCGAGGCTCATGCGGCATATTAGCTATTAGCGCTCTCATGCCACGATCAGGTGTGCAGGAGTGGCTGCCTCTCACTGCGTGATGTAAGGTCAAACAAACAGATCTGTGTTTCATGCAGGTGGAGTGTTTTCATCCCCAACCAAGAGCGAAAAGCTAGTGCCATCATTCAAGAGCGACGTGATAAATGTAGAGCCGGAGTGTCGCGGGGCTTTCAGAAACTGGTTGTGGACTTCTGGGTGGCACCCCTGGAGGCAGTGATTGATTGTGGAGGGCAGCAGATGTTCGCCTCAGCAGAAAGCTGCTAGGGGTGGGTTGGGTTGGGCGATCAATATCCCAGGCCTTTTTCTAGCTACTGTGAAACCAGTTCCAGTCAGGACCAAAACTAGACCTCTAAGTCCACTCTTAGCTTACATCAGAAGATGCTCCAGTGAGCTTGTAGTCCTGCCAATGGCTTAATGTCCTATTTAAATTCTAGACCTAGATTTGCCTAGATTTGCACCGGGCTCCATCATCTACATAATCGCTCTTACGTACCCGAAGACCAAAAGACTGCTACAGGGCTCTGCGGGTCAAATTATAGAGATAGGCGATCCGCCATGCAGTTTATTCTGGATACACATTACCCAAGAATTGCATCATCTAAATTGGAGTTGGCTGTGCGCGGTTGGCTTTGTGCTTAAACACAGACACATCCCATACGGGGACCGGGACTGGTGGGAAGCAGCGACGGCGTGAAGGAGGAGAGGAGCTGCGGGGAGCTCTGCCTTTGATATAGATGGAGATGGAGGGCACGGCTGCACATGTAAAACTGGATGTTGAAAGACATCCCAGCGATAGATGAATGGGGGGGGGGGGTTAAAGCCAGCTCAGCGGAGGCACGTTCAGTTAATCAGAGTCAATACACAGACAGTGAGAATGAGCAGCCTCCACCCCAGTTCTCCCAAACAGAGCAGCGGGGGTTAAGAGCTCCAGAAGCGAAGACCAAAGAGATGCAATCCCAAGTGGCGTCCTCCCCTGCGCCCCACATTCAACACCGTTACTCGGGTCCATATACAATAATTTATTAATCCATAAAAAAAAAAAAAATGTAATTGAGCCACGAAAAACCTCATAAAAACAGCCATTTTTCAGCAGTCCTGTGCAAGTATGTCTTCAATATTTTGATTCGCACTGCATGCTTTGTTTTCTTAATTCGAACGCCACAAATTAAGGTGGTGGATGCGAGCGCGAGTCAGGGGTTGATTAGCGGTGGGTCGTCTCAGCGTCTTCCGGCTCTTGATGATGTGCTGCTTTTCGGCCTAATTAATCCTTCCCATCGTGCCCCGGCGGATAATCAGGAATCGGTTTGGATGATGCCCTCGGCAGCTGAAGGGGGCGACTTGAAAGGGTGGTTCAGGTGTTTAACCGGACGCGTCCTTGTTGAGCTGGTTAACGCGGCGAGGCTGGCTCACCTGGCGCCCATGCTGGCCTGAATAGCAGCATGATGTGTGTGTGTGTGTGTGTGTGTGATGCGGAGAAGTGGAGTGTCGCAGCTGATCATAGGGCATAAAGTGTCAGGGACTTGAAAGGCTTGTAAACGCAGGCAGCTGCTCCAACAAGGCCCTGGTGGACAAGTGGTCAACCCCCCCTCTCCCCCTCCTCCTCCTCCTGCCCCTCTCTCACCCCTCTGTACTGTTTTCACCCCCCGGTGAGCCTCAGAGAGTTCGTCCGTGGGTTGATCGCCCTCAGAGGGGACGGGATCTGAGAGGCCGCTCACCTGCTCGGCTCGTTCGGGTCCGGCTTTGGTGGCTTGGCCTGAATTTAAGCGTGGAAGGAGGGACAAGCTTAGCATGTACGTTGTTCGCGTTGCTGTAGGTTTGCCGGTAATGGCGGAGGAAGAGAGAGGACGACAGGTGTGCGAGGAGAAGAACGTACACAATCAGAGAGACGGGGGGGTATGGAGGTGGTTCTAACTAGCATGGAGGGTAATGTCCAAAGCAGCAGCTGAATGGAGCCCCGTCCCGTTTGCCCCAGGGTGCAGATCACACGCGTGCTACTTCATCGACCCGAGGAATATAAAGACTTATTGATCACAACCACTTTATTAAATCAATAACTCAATGAACAAAGGACAAAGGTGCATTATTAAAGCTTGGGATAGACAGACAGATGGATACGAACACGAAGCCTGTTCACTTCACCTCGGCAGCAACTTCGAGTTTGTCGTTTCCGCTCGGCCATTAGCGCTTCCTCGTGGGATTGCAAACAAACAACCGGAAAGCGCAAAGAATTAATCATTTTAATGGCTTTATTAAACATCGCCATTGTCAGCGCCTGGCTTGCATTAACCTTGAGCTGACGTGAAAAGAAATACAATTACAAGCGAAAAGGGTCGTCGCAATCGCCGCCAGGTGGAATTCGCTTCCAATCATCACGCTCGCAAATTGTTATTTCTCACCGAACGCCGCCTGTAATAACCATTGCGCCACTTTGTCTCGGGCCGAATGGTGCGGTCCAATTAATCCCGCGCAGAATAGATAATTGCATCCTTTTGTTAAACCATTGTCTTTGGTTTTTTTCCCCTCCTTGTTTGTTTATAATGAAATGAAAACCATGCACCTGTTTGTGAAGCAGGGAACCGATGTTTCGGAACTGGAGTGGAGACATCAGGGGGAATTGGAGTTGAGATGACAGCTGCCAATATGTGTCAGCCACGGGGCTCCGCCTGCTAGATTGCGTAAAAATCTTTTTTAATGATGTTAAACCAAGTGACAAAGCCTCCGTTCGCCCACTGGCAACTGCTGGGAGCCGAGCATAGCCTGCAGAAAGTACTTTTGCTCATAAAGGGAACACTTTCCTTCTAAGCAACCTGCAGCACTCGCTCAAAGTCGCTGAATCAAATGTCCTCAGCGCCACTCGCTGAGAGGTAAATTGTATTTCCTGTCATCACCTTGACCTCACGGAGAGTCCTTGTAACCTTCTGCAGCCAGACAGGATGACCAGCCAACATTATCGTACGGCGCTGTGAAGTGCTTTAAAAAAGGCATTTTTCTGCTTTGTAGGGAATCAGCAGGTGGTCTGAACTCCACTGAATATCCATGAAGCGCTTCAGTCGAGCCCGAAGCTCTAAGTCTTATCTGCAGAAGCGATTTCTATAGTAAACGTTGGGGTTTATTTTCAAAAGCGAACCGTACTTTGTTGAGGAAACGCAACCGGCGCGGCGGCGGCAGAAGACTGGAAGCGTTTTGTGCTCCGGGTGCGTTTTGAATTGGGTCCGGGCTGCGGGAGTTTATGTTTGGAGGCGGCGGCCATATGCGTTTAATTACCGGAACCATCCGTTGGTCTGGTTAATTGCCAGCATGTTCATTGAGTTGCGGCCTGGTAGGATGTCTGTGTGACCTTTAGGAACCTGGCCTCCACTTGACCCCCCCACACACACACACCCTCCTGCTCAGCGGCGGCGGCGGCGGCGGGCTGTGTCTTTCAAGGTTCTCTTTAGAGTACGAGTCTCTCTATCTGCCAGACCTGGCCCAAGCTTCTCTAGACCCTTCACTGTTAAAAGGCCAGAGGAAGACTGAGAGCCCCCGCCGTTCCATTCATCCCAACCTTATATCTGCTTTTTCCTCCTTAGTCTCTCTGATTTACTCTCTCTCTCTCTCGGCGTCTCACGGTGAGTTAAATGCAGCCTGGTCAGTCAGCCGGCTGTCCCCTCTCATTTTCACCCCCTTCTCTTCTTTTTCTTCTTCTTCTTCTTCCTCCTCCTGTCCCCCTTCTCAGTCTCAGCCTCTCACCCTCCTCCCCCGGTCCTTTTCTCCTTCTCTTCCCCTGCTCAGACTATTTCAGCGACACAGCCTACCCTGCAGTGATCTCATTAATCACATTCAAACAGCTCTCTGTTGCTTTCTCTCCTTCCGTCGGCCTCCCTCTCCATTCTCTCCCTCTAATTGCTTGCTCTTTTCTCCGCCAGTGTCTCGAAGGAAGCGTTTTTCATTATCTAACAACAAGAGACAAATACTCAAATACAGTGCATACATTTTTACCACGGGTGGGTTTTTGTACGTGTAGGCTTAATTCAGCCGGAAGATGTGCAGCGGTAGGCATCGTTGCCAACCGAGCCAAATCCCAAAAGACACAAAGACGGACTCACATATGTCCATGAATATGTTGTGCGCTACCTGTTCATTAATTTATCGCATTTTCAGCAGACAGCCTGATTTTATGCCTTAGATAAGATTAGATAATCATTGACAATGCCTTTTATTAACCCGCTGTTGACCGAGAGACTGCGGCTGCATTTTAAAATCGCATACTTTTCCCTGTTACCCTCGGTCCGCACTGCAGCTGTCCTCCGCGGTATGCATGCAGTTAAGAGTCGCTTCTCCAGTCTAACATTACGCCTCGACCTTTGACCTTTACGCCACACGTGAAGTAAAAAGAAAAAGTATGCAATTTGAAACCGTGGTCCCTCTGCAGCCCGGTTGCTGCGGCGTATCTTCTGAAAGGCATGATGTCTTGCTGCAGAGCGCGCAGGACAGGACGCAGCAGGACACCCTGGTATTCTCTGACGCGCTGCGTGCGGAGTCACGCTGTATTCTTTCTCTGGCAGCGTTACGGTAGTGTGGGTTTTTCGGAAAGCCGCGCTGGTGGTAATCCGTTTTTTTCAACATCATCTTGCTGATCGGGTTACAAATTCGGTTCATGGTAGAGTTCCTTACTTGGCATTGGAGACGTTCTCGTGTTCGCATGGAAGCACTTGGGGCCTGAAAGGGAAAAGGAGAGATACTGTAAATCTTGGCTCTGGCTTTGTACTGTTGCTCACACACACGCGCGCGCACACACACGAAGCCTGGAAGTCATACCGCGCCCGTGGCAGTGGATTCTGTGGTTTTTACCAATGCTGGGAGCAGTTGTGTCATTAGGAGAGGGGAAGCCACATCAAATGCCAGCTGACTACCCAAATCCATGTCTTCCTGGTTAGGCAGAAAGTTTAAACAACTCGAAAATGAGGCTGAATTTTCCCAAATGTTTCTCTTAGTAAAATGTGGCCTTTCCCCCTTCTTCTTACGAATACGGCATTTCTCGCCCACACACATCCTGGCAGCGCGGCGTTTTACGTGCAGCGAAAACACAAGAAGGACGTGTCCGAAGCATTATGCAAGGGATCTGCGTTGGGAAGCAGGGCCTATCGATATTCCTGTTCAGTCTGCAGCCAGTGCAGGCACCGCAGGGAGAGCATTTGAAATTCATAGAAATTCTTATCAGCTGTTGCGTCGCTGTTATTGATCTGTTACTGTGGAAACAGAATAGCACGGGCGGTGCAGGCCTTGTTATTTTATTTCTTCGCCCGAGGTGTAAGTCTCAGAGCTCCAATGACTTCCAGCAGCTCAGCCAATCAAAGAGAAAATTTCCCCCTCCGTCAGATGAACTTTAAGTGCTCGGCGCTTGACTTCTGTCCTCCGAGTTGCCAGCTGGCGTGGTATATGAGTTTTTCTTCTTCTTCTCCTTCTTCTTCAATTTCCCAGCTGACCTTGCTGAAGTACACAGAGAGAGCAGGGACAGACTGAGAACGAGTAAACATCTTTAGGACCAAAAAAAAACAAACCACAGAGAAATAGATTAGCGAGCAACGTCTGTCAAAGTGGATGGCTGGCTCCGTGCCAGGCTTTATTGATTTGCTTTACAAAGCACTTGAATGGGCCAGATAACTGTGATTAGCCAATTCATTACTGCTGGCTCTTGGAGTGGGCCAAAATTAGATAAAAGGGGGAACAGGAAGGACAAAGGGGGAGCGAGAGCAAACTACAACTTTGTAAACTTGCACCAGAAACTCCACCGGTGTCCTGCGACGGAGGGGATCTGTTTGAAGTTCTCGAATGCATCATGATGATCATCCTCATTAGAGGCGGTTACGGGATTAAAAAAAAAGGAAGAGCATGCATTGTTTATGTGTTTGATAGCACCCGTAATGATTCTAGATTACTCAAGCAGCCGAAACAGCGTTCCTCTCATCTACTTTGCAAATGCGTGCTTCCATTTCAAGAGCCTTTTCAAGTGGCGCGGCGCAAAATGAGGATTGTTTTGGCTTTGATGATACACTAAACTGTTGTCTGCGCAAAGGCAAACTGAGTGTGACAGCGACTAATGTTTCCGTCTGATAGGGAGACAGCTTTACTGCTCCTCTGTCTCCTGCTTCATACAAGACAGCGGCGGTTATCAGGGCCCTTAGAGTTAAGCTTGTCTGGGTGACAGCATTGTTTAATGTATTTCTGTGATCACGCAGTGTTTACAGGACGCTTTTATGCGCTCTACACAAATCATTTCTTTGATATATGCTTTTTGACAGTGTACAGTCCTCTGGCTATCGCTTACAACTGCTTGCAAGGTTACTTTTCAAATATATTTCTCTCCAGACTTGAGCTGCAGCACCCGGCAGGCCGCTAACGGTGACTAGCCGACAGCCAGCTAAGCCAGCAGAGTGGGGAACTAGCCGCTAGGTGGCTAAATAGCAAGTCGGCCAAGCCAATTAGCCGTCCGTTCAGCCAAAGTGACGTGAAAGTCAATTCAAGTGCTAATGCTAATATAGTTTATATTAGCATGACTATAGAAAGCAGTTGATGAATCAGACTTTGCACTAAACAGTAAGTCTGTGACCAGGTGTTGTATTCTGTTGATCCCCATCTGTGATCACTCATTGTGGATGCTGCACGAGCGAGAATTAGAAATAACAGTAAAACGCCACGTTCCTTCTTGCTGCCACATCTGGCTCGCGATACTCCTGTTTATTCCTGAAACCTGGAAGTTGAAACTCTGACAGTGAAGGATCGAAGGCGAGCAGGCCTTTATCATTTTCTCTGATTTTTTTTTTTTTTTCTCTTGCTCCAATTTCCTCTCTGCTTCTGCTCTGCGCGCACACGCTATCTCCCCATTCCTCCCTCTGTCTCTCGTCCGCTTCATCTCTTACCGCGGGGCTGTCAAGTAACTCCGGCTGGCCATCAGCCTAATGAACAGTGATACAGTGCTAATAGCGTGTGATAATATTTCAGGCCACTGGTAATCTCCGCTCACTCAGCCTTTACCTGCTCCTCACTTCTGCGCCTTTCACACACACACACACACACACACACACACACACACACACGTGGGGCATCTCTTTCTCCTGACAGCTGCATGTCAGGTCTTGGCCTCACGCTGTCATGAAATGGAGCTGTCAGCCCAGACTCCTCCTTAATAGTCCAGCCGTCCTGCAAAGACGTCTAATGGGATTGGACAGCTCCTTCTGCATAGACTGCAGCACGGTGCGCGGTGTCTTTCTCTTCACTGGCCGGAGCATCCACTCACGCCTCACCGTCTCCTTTGTTTTAAAGACCGCGCCGCCGACGTTTCATTGTTTTCCTGGAGCTCCAGCACGCACGCAGCATTTCGTTGTTTGACCTATGAGAAGCCCACGACGCCCGTCTCGAGCTCTGCAGCACTGTTGCATTCAGACAATCTACCCGGAGACGTGCAAAACATCCAAAACCGCATTATTTTGCAGTGATGACGCACCTTATATATATATATATATATATATCATAACATGACAAAGGTTTAGCTCACTTTCAACACATTCCCTCTTGGTGCACAGAACAACTGCGTAAAACTCAATGTCATACCCATAAAATGCATTGTGCGCCACATGCTGACTATCAGAATAGTAACAGATGCACAAATGTAGAGTGCGAGAGGCCACGGGCACCAAATATTGTTTGAATGGTGATGTAAAATGGGGAAAAAGTATATATATAGTCCATGTAAAATATGTGATGTGTCAGAGCGCGCGGGTGGATAGATTGCTTGACAGATCCTGTGTAATAGGGAAGAGGAGAAGTGCCGAGGCGCGAGGGAAGAAAAGACCTGACAGAGAGGGGGAAACAGATTGAGACTGTGAAAAGCACCTGCATCGCCAAAAAAAGCCCACGCCAGGCCGCCGGGAGGGCATCAACAAGGTCGGGCTATCAAAGAAACAGAGTGAGCCACGGGCCTCTTCCAGCCACAGGTCAACTCGGCCACCGCTGTTATTCATTAAACCCTAATGGTTAGCGGTTGGGAAAACATTATCTGGGCCTCTGGTAACTCGACTAAAGGTAAGGGTCAAGGCTGGAGGCAGGGCTGAGGCACCCACACGCTCGGTGACGCCGGCTGAGCCGCGTCAGATTGGATTAGCGGGCGAGGCGGAGGGGTGATGATTCGATGGAGTCGTGGCGCGGCGGCGGAAACCGTCCGCACTCCTCCTTTTTACTCCGCTTAAAAGGGGGAGTTAAGCATTTCTGCGGGGAATAACGTGCTGCCGTCAGTCATGGTTAAGTGTTTCGGTTGGATTTGGCAGCCGCAGTTTGGTGCTGCTGGAGGCAGCTGTTGGCTCAGTGGGGTGTGCGGGGTAGAGGAAGCGTGTTTTGTGTTTGTGTGCATGTGTTTGGCCTGTATTAGCCGACTGTGATAATGAATTAGCAGAAAAACAGACAAACCGGTTTTAGGTTAGTCCTCCCATTAGTTAATTTCGGGGATTCCGGGGCAAAGGGCTTGTCTGCATCATTTGCGTGTCGCCTCCCTGAGGTATCGTGCCTCGGTGAATCTCTTAATTTCTGTCATGCGTGCACACAATATGTGCGTCTGAAGGTTTGTGTCTGCCCCCTTCCCCACCTCCACACTCGCAGTAACATGGGCACAATATTCTTTTCAGGCGGCTCCACATACAAATCTGACTACTTTACAGTGAGGAGGTGTGCGAAACTCCTTGATCATGTATTCAAAAGACATTCACGGTTTAATTTATTTTAAGAGTGTTTTCATTAACAATGCATGCACGCACGCATACACAGACGCTTGGGAGGCGGCGGGGCGTTGGGGGGTGGGGTGGGTGGGGGTGAGTTGAGAGATCGAGGGGAAGTGGTGGAGGGGTTTGCCTTCCAACTGATTAGGAAACGAGAAACACTTGTGTCATGAGTTTTCACGCTAATAAGCCCAGATTGTTGTGGTCGGGCGAACGGGTGGGTGCAGGTATGTTTAGGCTGCGAGCTGGTGGAGGGCGGTGAGGGGGGTTTGGATCGGAAGGTGTGGTAGATCAGATGACTGCGTCGGCTCCCCAGGATCCTCGGCTGAAAGGGGATAGGACGGTGTTTGGGTTACGCCACGCTGGGAGCGCTGTCCTCTTTAAATAAGACACACTTTGAACAAAGTGCGGCTGATCAGATTAGCGTGGCCGATCGGGTTTCCCAGCAGGTTGTCGGCTCCCACCGTCTGAACATCTTGACTAGGAAACGCTGCTGGCGCTCAACACACTGCAGAGCAAAGGGAGCAGACGCACGGCGCGTACCGGCGCCGTTGTTGCTGTTGAGCTGTTGCTGGAAACAGATGATGATGGGACATGGATTTATTTGCGTTTAACACCGTAAACATCTCGCTCTTTTGTTCGCTGAGTTTTTGCATCTGCAGTCTTTCTCTTGGGCAAAGTTATTCTGTCTGGCAGCTGAGGAAGAACCCCACAATAAAAGTGGACCTACGGGACTCGGGTACAATGGTAGCGTAGATGAATTGCACCAATCGAGTCGGGCTGGGCGCTATTGTTAAGTTTGCCATTGTGTGACGAGGAGGAAATTGTTTCTGTTCTCGGGGCCCTGATGAATCCACCCTTCAAAGACCAGAGATCGTTGCAACAACATCAGAGGAGCGGGGGGGGAAACAAGAATATCATCAGAAAGGCAGCGTCTGGCTTTGGTTCTCTTCTCTTCTCCTTCGCTCTTCGTCACATGCTCCGCCGCCGTCTGCAACTATTCTCTGCGTCTCCTCTTCCACTTTTCAGTTCGCCTCATGTTGTTTTTCCTCTTTCTGCGCTCCTGCTTCTCTCCCTCTCTCCTTTATTCTCCACGGCTCCTCACCCGTGATCCATCCAGGCCAAGCCACAATCCCTTATAAGGCCAGTGGAAGCCCCCATCTGGCCTCTTATTTCCATATCAGATCTGCAGTAACAGACAGGGTTTATACAGGATCAAGCCTGGAATGTGAGGCTGCCTCTCTCTCCGTCGGCTGTGCCACAAACCTCACTGTGCTCCCTGCTCCCGGGCACAAACCTGGTCGCACCTCCTCCCCTTTCAGCTCTTCTTGCAGCTTTATCTCCTCTCACCTCTGTTTCCCCACATCTCGCCCCACGTCCCCAACAGCTCGTCATCTCATCTCTCTCCTCATCGTTCACCCTTCCTCTCTTTTCCGTATTCCTTCTCTCCTCCCTCCTCCTCTCTGCCCTCACCTCTCTCGTCGGCCTCTCTGTTTCCAACCACCCGAACGCCAGACGCTCACGGGCACTCTCGCGATCGGTTGCTCGCGCTCGTTTGCGCGGCGTATACGACGACGCGGCCGCAGACAGAGCCAAACAAAAGACTAAGCCACATCTGAGAGCGAAACAAAAAGAGGAGCGCGGCAAAGCCGTACAGTACAACTCCACAACAAAACACTCTTATAACAGGCTCAAAGGACATCTGCACGTTATATTTAAAAGCTCTCGCTCCTTCGTCATCGTTACATCTCTGTCTCTCCATCCCTTCTGCGCTCACTGAGCCTGTTCCTCATTACAATTTGATGTTTCCACAGGCTTTCTCCCCCCCCCCCCCCGACGAGCTTTAATACGTAAAGTGTCGACTTTCCTGTGTGTGCGTGTGTGGTTTGGTTTGTTGTCGTACAGAGTCTGTTTCTGATTAGGCCCGCTCTCACTGAACTTTCCCTCTGCTGCCACATTTGGGCCTTGCTTGGCAGTGGAACCTTAAAGAGCGAATCTCATCCAGACCTTAATTGTTTTAAAAGCCCTGGCAGTCGCGTCTCGCTCCTCGGCTCCGTTTGTTGCGTCTCTCTGTCCTTCGCTCTCTCCCCGCTTCCCTCCCAGTCTCTCGATCACCTCCGCTTCCGCTCCGCCACGTCCTCCTTTGTTCTTCGTTTCTCTCCCAGGGTCTGACACAAATGGAGGGATGAAGGGATGAGAGGGGATCTCATATAGCCTATAATGCTTACCTCCTCTGGGGCCTGCGTAGCTCATTAACCTACGTTAGTCTCCGGCATGCCTCCATTAAAGAGGGACACCTGGCTCCCGAGGGCCCAACGGGGGAAATGACAAGTCCAGTCTCCTTTCCCTTCATCAGCATCCTGGACGTACGCAGGGGAATGACTCATTACACTGAACGCGCGGGACCGCCTGGCCCTTGTGATGCTTCCTTTATTGTGGCTGGTTATTGATGCTGACGTGTTGATTTCTCAGTCGCTGCAGTGTGACATGTATGCTACACATTGGAATAATGACATCTACATTATATACAAGTGGCTTTCCATGAATACCAAGTAGCCCTGCTTCTGGGTTTAGAGGAGATGGGTTGGGGGGGGGGGGAGTATTGGATGTAAACAGCACAAAGCAAGCTGCTCTAGTCCTTATGCACAGCAGCTCTGTTCAGCTGGAAACAGACTGTAAGCTTCTGGTACAGTGGCAAGTCCCAGATTAGTCAAAGTCCCCCTTTCAGAGCCAGGGCAGCATCAGCCGTATTCAGGGGTTACGCATTGAAATGTATACTGTGAGTAATTGCCAGTGAAAAGCCTAAATCTTATTTGGGGGGCGATGCATCCCAAATCTGCGTTCTGGCCCCACCCCCCCCCCACCCCCCCGCCGGCTCTGGTTAATCTGCTTGGTGGGGACTTAGCCCGTCTAATGCTCCTGCAGAGTCCACGCCGCAGTACAGAGGAATGCAGAGATAAGCAGAATCTCCCTGCCCCGTGCCACCTGGCCACAAAACCAATAAATGCTATCAACTGCCTTTTATTGCGTTTGGAGATGAGACGATATGCAGATGGCCAGGTTTTGCTATCCGCCTTTGTGAAATGTTCAGCGACTTCCTGTTCCTCTTTTGTCTCTCCTCGCCGTTTCCCCCCCCTCCTCCCCTCTCCGCCGCTAAAGCGAGTAAGTTGAACCGCGTCACTTTAATGTCAGACTCCATGTTTTCCACTACACTGACCTCTTTGTCTTGTGCCGCCTGCAGTTTTCTCTCTCCTCCGCTCTCCCCTCTTCTTTATTCTCCAGCGCTCCCTGCTCGCCCAGTGTTGTGTGTCTGGCAGACAAGTGGATGTTAGGGAGTCACAGCGACCTGGAACAGCCCCTCTTCACCATTTTCGCCCTCCTCCTCACTCCGCGTACTCCTCTGCCACTGCGTCTGTCAGCTTCTCCTTCCCTAGTCCGTCTCCAGCGCTAAGAAATATTAGCATATCATTGCCGCGAGGATCTTCAAAATTCACAATTAATGGGTTTTTAATGGTTCCCGGGGCCTCACCATTATGTGGCTGGCCTTCTTAGCCTAATCCAGTGGGGACCATATGGGCAGCAGCCCGACTCCTTGCGCTGGACCCAGAGGTGTATTTGAAACCAGTGGGGAAGCAGAGCCAGAGTGTATTTAAATCCAGAAAAGCTCGGGGCTTTATTTAAAACCAAAGAAAGTTTATTTGTTTGAGGCCCCTCGGAGATCGGAGCGAGCCCAGGAGGGCTCTCCGTTGACAAAAGCTGGATTAATGGTCCGCTGCGGGTCAAGGTGTGAACGCGTGCATGCTCGTGCACGGACACACGTTTGGTTACAGCTGGTTTTAAGACACATTTTAGTCTTTTTCGTTGCTGTTTGACGTGGAATAAGCCGGTAAAACTCCTTTAAGTCTAGTTCTAGTCGACCTCTTGACCGTTTTATAATGGTATAATTGATTTTACTGAAGGATGTTTCTCACGCGGCCTCTAAAAATGCCAACGAGGCATACCTTGAACTAAGTGTTTCATCATTTAGATTGAGAACGTGACTTGCTGTAGTTCTTCTAACTATAAGTAATGCATAAATAAAAGCACTGCACCATTACTGGTTATCATACACCGAAGATGTTTGACTCACTGAGCTGTTATTTTGCTGAATTAAGTGTCTTGTTTTAGTCGGCTGACCCCTAAATGCATAAACTGAGCAGTATCCGCGAAACATCACGCTTGTTCACTTCAAGATTAAAGCAGAATGAAGTCAAACGCTCGTCACAGATGATCTTTACAGGAGGAGGAGATGTTTACCATGAGCCCCGGCCTCGGTTTAAATTTAGCAGTGTGTTAACGGAGCAGGGCAAGCTAATCGATAAGGACGTGCGGCGAGCAGGAGAAGGCGAAATCATCCGAAGATAAAGATGCACGGAGGCAGTGAGAATGTCTTCTTGCTGTTGCAGATAAATAACTTGTTGAAAACACAAAACAGTGCTCTGAAACGACTGATGTGATCCAACTAAAGGGAGCAGCTGCTCAATCCCGTTTTAACTCATCGGGGACGAATCATTTAATCGTCTACAGTGACAACGTTGCACAGCTTGTGCACGGAGGAGGTTGCTTTTACGTTAGTTTGTCTTCTTTAAGACGCTGGCCGCTCTGTGAGCCAAGCAGAGCGTAAAACAAGCAATCTAGTGGGCAGTGAAGGCACCACCACCACCACCAATGAGCCTAACCGCCTCATCCACGCGACGCAGCGGCATGGCAGAGTAAAGGGCTTCGGCTCGCCTCTCGGTTTATTTGGATGAAGCGAGTGAATTCAGAACCAGATGGAGCGAATTCACTCACGCCGTCCCTGTTCCTCCGCTCGTTTTATTCGTTTTTATCTTCAAAGTTGCCCGCGGTTGTTGTTGTTGTTTTCCCCCCGCGGGCGCAGAATTGGCAACTCTGCTCGCTTCAAACGTCTGACTCAGCAAAGTTTCTGCATGCGTCTGACTCAAAGGGCTTGATTCAGCAAACGCAGACGTCATCTGCTCCACGGCCCATTCATGACCAAACTTTCACAGACACCTTCAGACTTTGTCCTTGCTCACTCTTCGGTAAACTCACGGTGATCCAATTTTTGAAATCCAATCCAGATGGACTCGAGAATAAATTACCAGAGGTCAAACTAAGTAGCCGGGCGGCTAACAAGCCGGCCCGGCCGGCGGTCAACACCTGAGTGGAAAGCAGCCAGAAAAGCTCTTTACTCATTACAGCTCCTGTCAATGGAAAGAAGATTAAAAACGACTAAAGACTGTGTCTCCTCAGTTCACGCACTTTTTCCCCTCAGCATGATCCACTTAGGCTTTTAATGTAATGCGTGTCATATAGAGGGGATTGTGGTTTTACAGAATGTATACACCTCTCTCTCCCTTCCCTTTCTTTTACCCCCTACCCTTTCTGTGTGCGTGACTGCCAGGCAGTACAGTAAACTGCTGATGCAAGCTGTACGTGCCCCCCCCCCCATCCAGGTAATGGCCTGTAGCGGTATTGCAGCCCGGGGCCCGGCCAGAGGAGGAGTGACATTTACTGCCACCTTAACTAGCTCATTAGCCTGCTTCACAGTCTTACTCTCTATTCACTCCACAGAGGGTAATGAGAGTGGCGCTGTTTTACACTGCCGGTTGTTATTCTGCCCGTGCCTCTCAAGGCTATCAAGATGGAACAGTCAGATTGTTTTGGGAAATGGCTTCTTGTTCTCTTGCTCTCCACGCCGCTTTAGAAGGAGCCGCTCACTCAGCCCGTCTTTGAAGAAACAATTGATGCGAGTGTTGAGTCTTTACGTGAACTGCGAGCCGCCGTCGTCGTCGTCGTCGTCGCGCTCGTGGTGTGATATCGCCGCTGCACACTCACCCACGGTGAACTCATCTTTTAATCAGACCTGATCCGGGAGACTGATTGGCCCCATTGTTCAGTGTGCAGACTGTTGAAATCTGCCTTTCATCCAAACACACACACACACACACACACACACCTGCGTACGCACACCTGCGCGCACCGTCACACAAACTCACATCTTCATTATGCCACTTCTTCGGCTGATTGGAGGGTTGTTGTGTGTGTTGTTGATGCGGGATGGAGTCGGCGTAATCCTTCCCTCTCCTCTGTAGCTGCCTGACATTTCTCTGTTCTTCATTAGGGATGGAGGGATTGAAGGAGAGAGGTAAACGGCGGTGAAACGACACGCAGATAGCAAAGCCGTAACTAAAACGACAACATCCGACTTCCGGGCCAGACCTCCTTAACTGTGGTCCTCGCTAACACCCAGAACAACAGCGTGCAGAGCAGGGTTCGTCCAGCCAGGCTAGTGTAACGCCCCCGGGGTCCAGGCACATCCCTTCGCCTTTGTTCTGGCCGTGTTTTCTTATTGATAAGGCCTTTCACACAAAAAGTGCTGAGAGACGGGAGTGATTCAGAAACACAGCACATGCACATGTTCTTTTTCCAGAGTGCACGGAAAAGCTTAGCGAAAGTCTTTTGCTGCGTGCTCTTGCGTCTGCTTGTTACAGCCAGTTATCCAGCAGCTCTGGTGTTGGTCAGCACTCCCAGTCTGACTCAGGCCTGCTCTCACAGTCTGATCCCCCTTTGTCTTCCTTTTCAGCAGCCGACTGTGTGCGTGTGCGTGTGTGTGTGAGCGCGCGCACGAGCCTCGCCGCAACCACCATATCCTGTGTTTACACCCTTAATGTAGCGGGTTCGACTGTAGACTGCCTGTGACTCATAATGAGTTATTGTGCCGCTCCTGGAAGAGGCGTACGGAGGCATGACCGCGGGCGAAGCGCGGGGGCCTCTGCGTGTCTGCGCTCTGAGCAGGTATCAGACAGCGTTACAGGTTCCCACAAGAAGTGGATTAGACAGCACATACTCGGCTCCTCAAAGTAAACACTCCTTCCCCTTCTCTTGCGTGTCAACATCAGTCCGGCGTGCTCCGGCTCAGACTCGGTTGAGGATCACTGGGAATATGAAACACCCTGGATGGCTGCGCTTTAAAATCTCATGTGCTGTCAGTTTTGTTTAAGACGAGCCTCAGTCCGCTCTGTTCCTCTGACCCCGCTGCGCCGTAAAGAGGAATGAATCATTGTTGGCTCGGCCGTTTTCAATATTTACTCTAAGAAAGTAATGAGGCGACACTAAAACTCTGCCCAGGGACCGGCTGAATGGAGATGGTTCGGCTTCCCTTTTATTTTCTGGCACGGGGCTGTGTTTAAACAGAGATGGCGTCGGTGCCAAACGAGGTGCCCGGTTGGCCTGCGCCCCTCGCGCTCCGCTCCGAGAACCCGCTGGGGAAGAGGAAGTGTCCTCATCAAGCAAACATGCCAGCTGCAGCCAATCACGGGGCTCCACCCCCTCAGTCCCCAGCAGCTATATTTTGCTTTAGCTGGTCTGCGCCTCCACGCCAGTGCAGGTCAGGAGCGTCGTGGGGTCTCTCTTCATGAGCTTTCAAGTCAAAACAAAAACGAACGTGGCTGCGAAGCGGCGTTTTTATCTTTTTCACACAGTCTGAGTTCGCGGCCTCACCATCGTTAAAGCAACTGCTTATTTCAGACAGTTTAAGTAAGCCGTCTTCTCTTCTCCCTCCCCCCAGCTGCACTGTTAGCTCTGTGTCTGCTTGTTTTTTCAGCCTACCAGTCTGCTGCTTGCTTAATGACAGCCTTGCTTTGACTTTCGCCGTGCGTAAGCGATCGCGGGCGGCTAGCGTGCGTGCCTGTGTTTGCAAATTTTTGTGGCGTTATGTGACGAAGGGGCCGGTTCTGACTCCGGCGAGGCTTGTTTTGGAGCTCTCACGGGGGGGGAGGTTGGGGTCAGTTTCCAAACTCGTACCAGGCTGTGTTAAGGCAGCACAGTATGGGACCATCTAAGTGTAGTTAACATGTGTGAGAGTGGATTAACGTGAAGGCCTCTCTCTCCTCAGGCACACTCTGTCACAGATCTGTCAGGCCTCTCGGAGACCCCTCGCAGCACAGCTCTCATCTGTCAACAGGCAGTACCCCACTGACACACACACACACACACACACGGGTGCAAAGGCATGCACGCACATGCACGTGGACACACACACACACAGACCTGCAGATGCATGGCTCCTGCACCTACACATGCACCCACAGAAAGGATATGTAGCCCCGGCTGATTGGGCCCGAGGGACCGTATCTGACATTTTTTGTTTCATCGCATGCATTTTGAAATATGTTAGACAATAAAAACTGATGCCTTCATTTCCTGAGACGACCAGCTCAGAGCTAACGACAGCCTGTCAGAGGCAAATACCAAAGTTCTTACTTAATTTATGAAAGGCAGCTGTCCCGGGTCATAGAGCGATGCTAACAAATAGCTCGTGACAAAGTCGGACATTTAATTAAATCATTTAATACGCCTTTCTCATCCAGGAAACTAAATCCAAGAGCAGGCTCCTTTTGTCACGCTACTCCACAGCTCTTTCACTACAGACAATGTCCTCAGACGTTCAGACAATCTCCCGAATGTTGACTTTCAGGACTTCCAGTAAATTTAATTACGAATACCACTTCCAGTTGTCTAAATTCCCGAAAGAAGGGAGTCCTCCTGCTGAAAAGTAAAACATTTTCCAGTTGCTCCGCACGTCTCGCCGCACGCAGAACAAATGAACCGCCTCTGCGAGATCAAAGGCGCAACGCAGATGAGAAAGTCCCACGCTTTAATTAACTTTAATTAGCACATTCTTATACCTTAGCTACTGTTTGTTGTCTGCTGTACAACATCTCTGGGCCTCATGAAGGCATTAGAGACAATCTGGTCTCAACCAAGCCGCTTACTGTATTGTTTGTGCCAGCGTAGTTGAGGAGCTCTGAAGGGCTCGCCCAGATACCGGTTGGCCGAGCAACCGAACAGATAGCCGCGCAATACGGCGCGTCTCCTGCAGCAGCACAAAGTCAATGAAGCAGCCGTCACGGAGGTCAAACGCGCTCCGCTGCCGAACTGCAGCGACACATTCGGTGACCTTTTATAATCTAATGATTGTGCATAAGCTCTTTGTTCTTTCCACAGTGAGTTCATTACATTAGGTGAAGTGTTGTAGGAGTATAATGTGTGTGTGTGTGTGTGTGTGTGTGTGTGTGTGTGTTGCATGGATGTGTGGGACATGACCGCCATAAATAATAATGTTATGGATTCCAGAGGTCAATCAGCCGTCACACCACATTAAAGGACAGGTGATTGATTGGACCAAAACATGATCGATAGATGACCCCTACTGAGACACGCTCCTCTGTACCCCTCCCTGTTTAGGTGTCAAAGCGTGTGTGTGTGTGTGTGTGATTTTGTGTGTGTGTGTGCGTTGGGTTCCAGGCCGAGCTAGCGGTCACGGCCGCTCAGTCATCCGGGGAACTACGGGAGGCAGCTGCGCTCCTCGGATCTGTCTCCCGCTCTGCAGGAGGGCGGACTGGGGCGAGGTGGGCTGGAGGGATGGGACAGGAGGGAGGGTGGGTTGGTTAGAGAGGAGGGAGGGATGGACAGGATCTCTGTCTCTGTGTGTGTCTGCTGGCTGCAGGCGGCGTGTCAGCTGGGCCTGTTCCCCAGACCCCACCCCCTCCCCGACACAGCTACCCCCGTTTCGCCGTCCCAGCCTCTCTCCCCAATCAGTGATGGACGGATGGTTTGGAGAAGGAGGAGGCGCACGGCCAGTTAGTTCCGCCCCACAGCGGCCTGCTTTATTGGGCCTTCATTGGGGATTATTGTTATTGAATTATGGAGGGCCTCCCTTCAGACCGGTCTCTGGCAGGAAGTAGGGACGGCGGGCCTTCACACAACTGCTGATGCATGACACCCCCCCCCCCCCATCCTCTAGTTCTGCCCCAGCCTCGTAGCGTTTGCCAGCCCCCACTTAGCATCCCTTACATGAGCATGCACACACCGGCGCAAGTGCAAACACGTGCAGGCACACACACTCTCAGACACACACACACACACACACGTTCAGATGGCAAAGGAATGCACCATTTATAGTCATTTGCCTTTTGGCTGGCATTACCCAAGCATTAAGAGAAGGGGAGAACAAATAAATGGAAAGTGTGAGGCGGACAGATGAGGTGCATGAAGGGGATCATATGGGTAGAGCTCAAGGTGGTGGTGGTGGTGGTGGTGGGGGGGCTGTCTTTCCATATCGCTGCCTGTCTGTTCACCCCAGTCCATCCATGCCGTTGCCCTCAGGACTCTGCATTCCTCACCCCCCCCACCTCCCAACTACCGCTGTCTGGCCTCGACACCCCTCACACATGTGTTCAGTGGAGGGGCACAGACCAGGAGACACCCCAGAGACTGAAAACCATTTATGCATGTATGAACGTTCACACGCACACACACACACGCACACACACACGCGTCATCTGCTCAGCACTTGCTCCGTGCCTTTGTAAGGAATTGAGATTATGATTCCCTATTGTGCTGCACCCAGAGGATTACAGCAGGTGATCCTGGCTTTGCTGATGTCTGGGACCTGCGTGTACATACATATATATATATATACTGTATATACTGTAGATCAGACACTGTAATTTCTCTAGAATCACAGGATTGGATGAAACTATTACGGCTAGACACCAAACTGAATTCTTCGCGGGGGCGTTCAGCCGCTTATTGCGAGGTAATCTGGTTAAAGACACGCTGTTGGCTAAATCTGAGGGATTAACTTTGCATCCACCAGGAAACAGTTCATGATACCACGGCCTGCCTCGCTCGTGTTTCCTCTTGACCCTCCTACACACTTGGTTCCCTTTTCACATGAGATGGCTTATGAGGGGATTTTGTGACCTTTGACCCCCCACCCCCCCACCCCTCGGTCGCTTTATACCTACATGAAAGAACATCCGACATCTGCGGGCTCCGCGTTAGCACCCGGGACTCGCCGTACGTGCGGACGTTCCTCGGCGGAACACCGGGCAATTCCCAAAATCATCACAGCAACTCTTTTGTTTGTTTTCTGTGTAAAATGAGCGGTGGAGGCGAAGCAACAGGTACGTCGCTGTTTACATAGCGAGCGAACTTTAAACCTTAGCTGAGTTTGTGGCGCTAAAGGTTTCCAGCTGTTCAGAGAGGCACAGAGCCCAGATTGTTTTCCCTAGCCCTCTCAGGTACAGTGGGATGTTCTGTACCCGGCTGAA
Organism: Datnioides undecimradiatus; assembly: GCA_008933995.1. Classification (NCBI taxonomy): domain Eukaryota; kingdom Metazoa; phylum Chordata; class Actinopteri; order Lobotiformes; family Datnioididae; genus Datnioides; species Datnioides undecimradiatus. The sequence goes on along the minus strand of WARS01000071.1, from coordinate 4,582,436 downwards.
ACTGATCCTGACGCTGTTGCTTCTGGCGCGTATATTGTAGCAAAACAGTGTGTATCTGTGTCTGTGTGTGTGTGTGTGTGTGTGTGTGATGAGTACATCTCGCCATCTGCAGTTTTCTGTCTGTCTCTGTCTCTCCTCTCACACTCCGCGCCAGGTGGGACCCTGAATCAAGTGCATAACTCATTTCCAATGCACTCTGACCTTTTCCTTATTAACCAGCCCTTTAGGGAGGGTGTGTGTGTGTGTGTGTGCGTCTCTCAAGGGGGTATCCACTGCCCCCCTCCACCCTCTAAGACAGAGAAAATACCTCCCTGGGTCAGCCAAAAACCGTTAACCAACCAAACACCCCATTTCTCCTCCCCCCCCAGGCCTCCTCTTCATTCTCCCAGTGGTTACTTCCCACATATGGACGCAGTTATTTAGCCTCTTGTTGCAGGGGAACAAAGAGAGTGTAAGCACCGGTCAAAGGGGGGGAGAGGTGTAGACGCATTATATCAACGTGCTATGAATCCTTCCCACAAGGCCTCCGCTCTTCCCTCGCCCCGCTGCCGCCTCCTCCCTCCTGCCTTCAAAGATGGAAAAACAAGCCGGTAGGTTTTGTGTTGACCCAAACATTTATGTGGTTTTTACAGTAAGAAGAACAAGGAGGGGGGGGAGACGTGGGGAGAGAGAAAAGAGATGTATTTTTCCAGAGAGAGACAGAAAGCCCATTTTGCGGGATAACAGGAAGCCAAAGAGTTATGGGGGGATCTGGACCGAGGTACCCAAACATGGAGCCGTCTGGCCGGAGTCTGTGGTCAGCTCATGAAAGAGAGAAAATGGAGAAAGCGGCTATTGTTTGATGTCGGTCCCACAGCTTAGCTTCTTCTGCTAATTAAAGACAACAAAGGGCCCCGTACCTGATCTGCCAGCTTAGCTCACATTTGAACGGTACATTCAAATCAAGGTATCAATTACACCCGGCCTTGAAATTTTCATTTCAAAGCGCAGACGTGTGAACGCAGAGGAACGTTTCCTCTTCGGCGAATGATCTCACTCTTAATCTGGCCAAGTCGTGATGGAGCAGGAGTAAGAGAAAGCGGCGGCGCACTGTAACGTGCTTCCTTTTCGGATTTCACGGTAGTCTTGTATGCTTTTCTGGCAGAAGATTTCTAGTGTAACAAAAACCCTCCACGGCCCCCGCTGCTAATGCTAGACATTACCTCACAAAAGTGGATTTATACAGAGGAAATAGCTAATCCCTCAGGTAATATGGGCATGAATCAGTCAGGCCAGACAGCGGGAGAGATCATGCTCGCTCCCTCACTGAGCTCCAGACACAGCAGAGATAGCCCCTCAGTGCTGTAGCTGTACTGTATATGAGGGAGAGAAGAGCTGTCACAACCCTTTACACTTTCACTCTCACTGCTGCCCAAGGCTAAAGCACAGAGTGGCGCGTGTGTGTGTGTGTGGTAGCAGAGCTGTTTGTGCAGGAAAGAATAAGGGGTGGTGGTGGGGGGGGGGTTGTTGGTTTAATTCCTTGCGGTTATATGCCTTGCCGGATAAAGAATAGACACCCGTTTACGCGCAGTCCAGCTCACACCCACATTACAGTATTGCACCGGCTCATGCAAACACACCCCAAGGTGCAGTGGCTGATAAGTTGGGGGGGCACCTTGCTGCTTCCTGTCTAATTTTAAGATCCCTAGAATATGCACCAATCAAGCGCAGCATCAGATTGTGTGTCCCCCCCCCACCCCCCCCGGGGTGTTATTGCACATCCCCAATTTCTTCACTGCACACACTACGCCACACACACACACACACACACACACACACACACACACTGGCTGGCTGCTGACCGGCACTAATGCCCTAATGGCGCTGTCCTACATACTTGGTGCGCTAGTGTCTGCTGGCAACCTCGCTCGCCCACCCTAAGCTGGAGGCGGCTGGGGAGGAGAGGGGAACAAGATGGGAGGAGAGGGCTGTCTTTAGGCCGTCAGATACACCTCGACTCATTTCCCGTGCTCCCACTGTAGCTCGCCACCGGAGCAGCTTCAAGGCTAGGGCCATCCTGTCCGACAGAAAGATGAGGCGGACTTCATTATTTTTCCTTTTACGACCCTGAAAGTCTTCGAATAAATGATCTTAAAGCCTAAGCGTTGAATTTCTCAAGCAAGACACGGGGAAGAAAGACGCAGGGAGTTGTTCACACCAGCCATCAAGCGCTGACAGGCTTTGTTTGTCTGTTTTTTAAAATTAGAAACAACAAGTACAGTTGCGCTTCATTTAATTGCCAGTTGTCCCACCGTGTTACTTATTAATTCATCAGAATTTGTGCCAGCTGCGTTCTCCGTGAACAGTGGACTCTGTTTTTTGCGATATAAAGTAACGGCACTGTAGATTCATCCAGGGTTGCGCGGGACCGTCTCGAGGCTGACGCTTTAAGGGCTAGGCAGCAGTCTCCTGTGTATATGTGACCATACGTTGCAACAGTTATAAGTCACTGTGCTGCCGTGATACCTAAAGCTAACGGTCCCTGTAAGGCGCACAGTGCAAGCTAAATACGAAGCTTCAGCGGCCTCAGTTGGATCAATCAACTGGTGCAAAGTTGCTGCTTTTTAGTATGAAGTATAAGTTTTGGGCTGCGGTGTGAGACGTACGTACGCAATAAACCTATGTGCAGCTTGCCGGCGTGATGCAAACACAAAACACTCGAAGCCTGATGAACGCAATTTTGCACAGAGCGAAGACTTTGGATTTACTCCCCCTCGTTCCTCAGTAGTTCTGAGGCGTCGCTTCACGGCGACTCTAAACTCTTAAAATGCATCCCTGTGACTGCTGCTTTCAAAAACATTCGAAGACCTAACCGTGCAATGATGAGCTCTGTGGATCTCACCTGCAGGCGCGACGTTTAGCATGGCTCCTTTTGTTCTGTCTGTTGTGTAATGTGCTAAAAAGTAAGACGTAACATAGGAACACAAGGAGAATTTGAATATACAGTATTTATCTAAAGCTAGCCTGCATTAGCCGCAATTACACATGGCAGTGTCTCGCTAACGTTAGCTAAAAGTAGCTAGTATTAGCGACGCATTAGCATTTAGTGGTGTCACACAGCACAGAATGGTAGCATGACTGATGACTGATTCAGGATCATGGTATTGTTCATGCCGGTTTGCTGTTGCGTTGTCTGCAGCTGCCGGTTTGACTTGAGCTGCGCCTGTCAAGAGCTCATCTAAAGCAGACGTGCTGTTGCCCATAAACCATAAGCCAAAACCCGAGCGCACCCTGTTTACCCATTTCCCCCGGTGTGAGCTCCGGGACAAATTGGAGGGCTTGTATCCACCTCTGCTCCTCCTCGGTCCCTACCTGATTGCCACGTGGCACCGTGTGTCCGTCAGCGTTAGTGTCACAGGCAGAGATGGCCCGACAGAGCTGGCTGGCCATTACAGTCCGCGCCCCTGAGCAGGGGAAGTGCAGCTGTCTGGGCTCCTATTTATCCAGCCATCCCTGAACCCTCCACTGCTCCCCACTCCCTCTGCATATGGAAGAGGGAAGCAGGAGCTTTGCAGCGTGATGGAGGTGTGTATTGACCCAGCGAGGCGATGAGGATGGAATACTAATAGGGTTAATAGAATTAATGGTGCTGTCACCCTTGGTTGGGGAGGAGTGCCAGGCTTCTCTCTGGCTGTGTGCGAGCTGATTGCTTTCTGCTTGCTGTAGCTATACCCCGGCTCCAATTTGAACTCCATCTCTCTGTCTCAGACTCTTATTGTAATCTTCCGTCTCTCTGTGCCGTAGTCTGTCCTTCGTCTCTCCCTCCCTCTCTCTCTCTCTCTGTATTATACCTTTTTGTTCCCCCGCTCGTTTTTCTTTTCAGCTAGATAAAAGCTGCCTAATAACGTCACACCGTTTGTCACAAATGTCCTTTGTTCGTTCGGTTATTGATTTTATTAAGTGGCGGTGATCCATAAGTCTTTATATTACTTGTGTCCTTGCAGGAGTCTGATTTGTGTTTGCGTGCGCGTCTGCGTTTGTGCCTGTGTTTCTCTGCGTGTGTGTGTGTGTTTATGATTCTGCGTTGGTCCTGAGGCGGGCGGAGTGTGCGTAATAATGGAAGGTTGACATTTAAAGCAGTGTATTTAGTGCCACTGAATTAGCATACTTTAACTGGCTGGTCTATTCCTTCTGGAGAGAAGCAGGCATTAAATCCTGACGCAAGATTGGTGGGCAATTTTAAAGAGCTTTAGTGAAGATTCATAGACTGCAAAATGCGCCGGCATCGCACACAAACACGTGCACACACACAAACACACACACACACACACACGGCGTCCTCGCTCCCTCCTCCGCCTCTCTCGCTCCTTTTTCAACTCACTCTGACCCGAGTGTGTGTGCTGCTCGCCTGTTCTGCATACGCAGCATTTTCCCCCCTCTCTGCCGCTCCGGAGCATGTGTATGAGTTATGAGGGGATGAGAGAGGATGAAGGAGTGTGTGTGTGTGTGTGGGTGTGTTCGGGGGGATAAAGGAGGATACTCTGTCACCAACACATGTCTCTACTGATGAGTATCTCTGATCCGCTGGTCTACAGGAAGACGCCGGCCTGTTGCTGTTTTGCATGCATAATGTGCAAATGAGGATACCGGCGCGGCGTCTGCAGCCGGCGCACACCAGCGCGCGCCTGTCGGATGATGTGTTCGCGTTGTCATAAATGTGCACAGGAACGTTGAGACCGCAGGACCACGAGTCGCTCCTCGCGGTGTTTTCTAATTAGCAGACTAATGAATCAAGGCCTGGTTTGCTGCTCTCACACAGAACCCGAGACTGCCTGAAAGTCATTAGCTTGTTTTATGTGCAGACAGCATTACACATGCTTGCTTGGACATACTTTACAGAGTGGAAGTGTAAATGTCACCCAGGCTGCACGGGCACGGCTGAATTATTTATGCACACTTAAGCTATTTTTTAATTCAATTAGCAATCTCCTTTCCGCGCGCGCTGCCCTCGCAATGCCGCGCAATGCTAAGCACATTGATCTCACGGGTCGCAGACGCGCGTTCGAGCGCACACACACACACGTGCACGTTTTCGCTAATGCGTATAGAATAGCGTCCATTATGCAGTGCGGTAATGAAATGGATCTAATGGAGACTCGCTCATCCGATTGTTGCGTTTGAAACAATGCAAAACATTGTGTTGTGCAGGTTGCATTATTTAGGAAGCGATTTCATCAGCTCAAAGCTGGCTGTTTTCTCCTGATGTAACTCTTCTTCTGCAGACAGGGGAAGTCTCAGAAAGCGTTTCACCACAGCAAATTAATGGGGTAGTGTTATTAGTGGAGGACTGTGTATTTAAGAAGTAATTTTAATTTAGTTATATTTAGAATTTCTATTTATTTATACCTGAGCCCTGCCCTCAGAGTGCGTTAAGGCAAAACGGAAAAATGTGATTAAAAACCCTTTGTTTCAGCGCGGAAAGCAAAACAAACACGCGAGCTGATACCGCAGTCACGTCGTTGGTGCTGTAACCGCACCAAAAAGCTGTTAACCTGCGGAGATAAATCAGGTTTAACTAGAGTCGTGACCCGAACATATCCTGTTTATATCCCCAGAGCGTGTTTTTGTGCTGGAATGCCGGTGGTTCCAGGCAAACGGACGTCACCGCGTGTTCCCGCCGGGGGGGGGGGCAAAACCAAAAGTCCCGTGAAGGACGGAGACCAAAGACCAGACCACCACGCGCTCTTAACTCATCCTGAGCACAAACAATAGGGATGACATAACAGCTTCTTATATATTATTACTAGTCGCACACGCACATGTTCACACAGAGCCTCGCTTTCAGTTGATTCCCTGCTGATCCCGTGCCCAAAGGGTGGAGAGGTTACCATGGCAACCCTTGTCCAGCAAAGGGGTTTTGGCCTGCTTTTCTTGTGAGCATGTTGAATGGGGTCAGACAATCCACACACACACCCCCTCCCCACCTGCTCATCAGTAGCATCACTGTGTCCCTGCAAAGGACTGATTGGGTAACCCCTGTCTCCCTCGTAGTTCATCCCACTTTCTTACCCCCCCCCCCCTTCCTACTTTGTTTCTGCTGGCCCACGGGGGTCAAAGGTTCACACCGTGGTGTCCGTCTCACCCTCGTCTCCTTGTGCAAACCTGCAGGAGGAGCTCTCATTATCCAGTGGCCGCTGGGAACCCGGGAGGTTAGAGGTAACGGAGGGTGAAAGGTTGTGACATCCGTCTCTATGGAGCTATTTGCGGTATGGGCTGCGGTGTGCGTGTGTGAGATGCGACGGCGTGCAGCTGACCACCTAAATAAACCCCAGCTTCGGTGCGTTTGGTGCGCGACCATACGGCGCACATGCTACATGTGTGTTAGGAGCTGCGGCAATTGGGATTATATTGCAGTTTTGTAGCTTTTATGTTAACCGAATTTAAGTGAAGTCGCTGTAAAGGCTGCAAAATGAAAACATCGGCGACTTATCGACTGATCCAGGATGGCGCCATAAATAAACAGAAATATGGATCTCAACATTATCCCGCTCCAAGGTATAATCTTTCTCTTGTCTTCCAGCCCTCTGTTTTACATAGCAACTGTGTGTCTCCCCTTACTCCTCCTGTAACATCTCTCTCCTCTCTTCGCGTCCTTCGCTTTCTCCCCTGCGCCCCCCCGCTCACGGTCGAGTCTCATTACGCGACACGTGCTCATCCCGTAATGGGTCCAACACATGTCGGCCGGGGTCCACATTAACGTGGCCCTGATGAAGACTTCATTGAGTGTCAGAGCCTCACAGCAATATAATCCATTCATCAGCGGCGCGCTCGCTCGCCGCTGGAAAAATACATCTCGGTAATATCAACCACAGCGTGAAACGTATAGGGAGGTTATTAAAGCTCGCGCGCGTTGCAGGTGTAACAAGGTGGGCTTGATTGAAGTGCTTTTATATTCTCATTTGCCGCGCGGATCCCGCTGGCTATAATTTGCTAGTATCTCACTCCGACCTGCCAGTCTCGTCCCACATTTAAATCTCAACAAATCCCGCGGGAGGAACTGAAACGGTTTCAGCTTAATTCGCCCCTCGCCCGGACCTTTCTCCCGAGCCGCTTTTTGATTCACGCGTCCTTTTTCCTTCCCCGCGATCCGCTTTGAAGCCGCGCCGAGGGAGAAAACAGGGAGGTGTGATGTTTTTCTTCTGGTTCAGACTGTTTGACATTCCTGTAATAACTTTTGTCTAACCGTCAGCGCGCTGCCGTCTTGTAATAGTCGTGTGATCGCTTTGTCCCTCGCTTATTTGCTCACATGAAGTAAGTATAGCTTCCCTTTCTTCTTTCAACACCCCGGACCTCCACCTTTGAAACATAATTTTCCTGGAGAGAAGCCTCCGTTATTATAACTTTGGCTTTTTGTTGAGAGGCATTTGTTGTCGATAGCATGGAATTGTTAAATATAACTCCAGGAGCGTGCGTGTGAGCATTCATTATTGTTGAAAGCGTGTGTTTTATTGGCAGCGGGCTGTAGTTGTGACATACGTTGGAGTCAAACACTCAGATGTGATCGTGCACCATCTGAAGTCAAGCGCTCAGAGGTTGCGAGGGGAGTTAGGCGACTCGTTCCGCCGCCGAGGAGCAACAGAGGAGCAGAATCCAGCTCACCTCCTCTGATTCTGGGCCCCGCTGTGACGTCGGGACCCGGCGTCTTTCGTTGGCCGAGCGTACAGACTGTAGACCAGTTGCAGCTTCGTTAGCAGGCGTCAAGGATTTGAATTACCGGTTCTACAGCTGTGCAGTAGGGCATGCGATTTGTCCAAGCGGTGTTGCCGTACCCAAGCCTTGCAGACACTGTGCTGCCTCTCTATTTTAAGACACGACTGTGGCTGCAGGAGGAGTGCACGGGCCCGGAGGAGAGGAAGAGATGGAGCCAGAGAGGAGATATGTAGACACAAACGGCAACCTTGCTCAACCTTGGACACAATAAAATGCAAAGATTTGTGTTGATGTGAGCGCGGCCGTACTCTCTTTATTAATATTAATTACAGTCTGGACTCGTGGTGGATTAGCGGGTCAGAAACAGGACCGTAACCGAAGAGACGGGGGTTTTGTTGGGCGCTAAAGGTGATTGGTCGCAGTTTGTCTCGCTCTCTGTGCGTTTAACCCGTTGTCATCACCGGGGTGGAGGTGTGAATGCATCTGTGTTGGGAGTATCCACAGCCACTTTTCTCAACTCTCACCTCCTTTTCCACTTTGCCAGTTTTCCATCCATACTCTTTGACACATCCGCTCGTCCCCCCCTCCCCCTTTCTTCTGTTGGGTCGGCTAATAAAGGAAAACGTATTGTGGTGTCAGCTGTTTAGTTTGTGTGTAGAAACCAGTGTTCGAGAGGCAGCAGCAGCGGTGGCTTCTCTGCACTGGCGAACCCCATTTTTGAGGGCTAAGCAGAAAATCCCTCCTACCACATCCCTCCGGTCTTTCGCTCTCTCTCCGAACCATCTTGGCCCGCGTCCATCACCAGCACGCTGGCCCCTGTTCAGTGTTTTAACGGCGAGCTAAATATAGGCCCCGCGTTGTCGCTGCTGTGCTTAAAACGTGTGTTTGGGCTGATTAGAGCTGAGCCCTGATCTCATCCCGCCGCAGACCCCTAATGCATGCCGCGGCCTCTGGTTTCTATTTGGACTTCGGGGGCAAACGGGGGGGAAGTGCTGATACAATCATGTTTAGGGTTGTGAGTCATGTGACGGAGAGAGGCGGCGATATTACAGAGCTAAAATGGAATTGAACGAGTTTTGGATGGAGCTATCAAACTTAAACTTGGTCGTTGAGACTCGCTCGGAGTCATTCTGACGGGTTGTTTGCTTTTTCGACATTCACTGACGGTCGACGGCGGTCATTTGAATCGTTTTCACGCGCGACCTCTTGTCTGTCTGTCCGGCCAGATGAGGAACGGTGTCAAAGGTCCAATGCTTTGCGCACGGAGCGGAGAGGCAGATCAATGGGCTTTATTGTGTCGCGTCTGGCCAGAAATATGAAGTAATTGCCGCTCGTATCGACCGAGGACTCGGGTCATTTTGGGAGATATCGTGCCACGTGTGAACAGGTTAGGGAGATGATTACACTTGAGTGAAGAGTCAAGTCCTTCTCTTGTCCATCCCTGTTTAGCCTGCACCTTAACTTTCCTTCAGTCCCTTTCTCCTCGTGCTCTTCTCGCACGGAGGCCTCGCCGGCCTCGCTCCGTCCAATGGGAAGTGGCACATGGCGCGTATAGGCAAACGGGCTAACATGCGCCTTATGGGAGCTTATATTGTACAACAGGAACAGGAACAAAAGAGGCGACGTGCTGGGCTGGTGGGAGCCATCGCGCACACACACACACACACACACACACACACGCGTACACGCAGCACATTTCTACATGCCGCTCGCTACTGACACCAGAATTCTTCAGCCTGACACCGGTGATGGATTAGATGCGTTATCGAGGCGGAGAGAGGCTCCATGTTTTCTCCCAGTGCGCAGGGAAAGAAAGTGAAAGAAAGAGCGCGCGCACACACACACACACACACACACACACACATACACACAACCACGTAGACAGCTGAATAGGCTGTATCCATTCCACCTGAAGTAAAGAAATACAATAGCAGTCTGCTACATTTCAAGCCAGGTTTCCAGCGCAGACATGTGAATAGATAGAGATGGTGATCCTGGTTTGTACACGCTGTTCTGCCAATTGTCAAATACAGCCTGCTGATTTGTATCCGTGTGTGTGTGTGTGTGTGTGCTCATGCACGCGTGTGCATGTGCAGCACGCTCTTGTGTTCTGGTGTTAAATAAATAAGGATGTATTCGTGTGCGTCGCTGGTATCTGATGATATATCTCCCCCGCCTCCACCCGTCCGCCCGACCCCTTGGGGGTGACTCATACCAGAAGTCCAGTCACCCTGTTGCAGCCAACTCGCGCCCGAAGGGACTGACTTCATTCGGGGCTGTGCGTTATACATCCATCTCCGGGCTGGGTGGAGAGCGGATCTGTCAGCACACCTCATGCCCGAGTGTCACCCGTCTTTCACACTGCCACGTAACATGCAGCTCTCGCACTCACATGCACGTACACAAACACTTAACGAGGCGTCTCCTGTCTTTGCTGTTAATTACAGACCTGGAGCTGGTTCCTGAACCTTTAGTTAAAGTTTAATACGGAGGTGCTAAAAGCAAAGAGCAAATCACATACATGTGGGGAGAAAAACATCCTTTTTTCCCTCCTCGGAGTTGTGGCGAGAGCACCCGGCCGCCACAAAAGGCCTTTTCAAATCACGTATGGCTCCTGACGAGCTTCACTGGCTCTTAAAACGCCGTCAGCAGTCTGTCACCTGTCATCTGGCCCACGGCACGGGAACAATCTCAACGTCAAATTCAAGGCCATTTACCGAGGCTAAGATTGGACGTATTGGATTTGATCGGATAAGGTTTATCGCGGCCATTGTCAGATCCCTCTGACCTGTGACGACAGAGCTCCCCCTTTCCTCGGCGGAGCCTCCTCGGCGGCGTCTTCGCAAGGGGTCACTGCGTTGAGACGCAGCCGTGTGAGCGTGCGCTGGCGTGCTGCTGCAGGATCTAATCCAGTGTGTGGGATCAGCCAGATAAAGGCAATGCCTATCTCTTCAGCACCCAAGTTGAACTGGATTAGTGTAGATGCAGGAGATAGCTGCCAGAAAGGTTACTGAGGGAGTCCAACTCTCACTCGCCACTCCTTTTTCTCTCTTTCTCAGCACAATATGCTCCCGAGTTTGAGCGCAATCTTCCTGAAATCAGCTCCCATTATACTATTTTGGTACACGGCGTAGGCGGAAGACCTACAATTTGACTTAATCCTATCCCGGTACAAGGTGTTAGTGCAGAGAGTGCTGCACGCTGTGGTTTGGTAAAGGTCCCCCTCCTCCCCCCGTGCGTGGGTTTCAATCCGCTCCGCCAGCTGAAACACGGCGGCAAAATAACGTACACCCTCAAATGGATCTGTACTGGTGTTGGCAGCCGCCTGTGAACATGTGCGTCCTGTTTCAGACACGCTAACCTCCGTCAAGGCTAAGGTTAGAACGCAGCCTCTCTCTTTCCCCAAATCCGAAACGAAAGCAGCTTTCAGGTAATAGTTAGCAGCTGCGGCCATTAAAGGAGAAACGCTCTTTAAGAAGCGAGCGGCTGGTGTTGAACAAACACTTGGAGGCCGAATCAGCAAATCGGCAAATCATCCCTCGCCGTGTTTGGATTGGATTGTTTTCCAGTCAAAACTAAATTTAAGCGCCGCTTGCCTCGCGCGCATGTGTAGGATTGTGTTTTGGAAACCAGGCGTTTTGCATGTGTTTGCGTAACCGCGGCTATAAGAGGACCTGCGCTTTTGGCTTTTTCCCCCTTCTCCTACTATCTCCGAGCAGCAGCATCCACAATGCGCCGCGAACACGCATTTGATGCACTCTTACCCCCCGGATTTATTCAGCACTTTTCACTCGGCAAATTGCTTCACACAGACGCACGCGGTCGGGGATCCGGTCTCTGGCAACGTGTTCAAAACCGAGGCGGAGTGGGGGGGGAAGGGAAAGAGAAAGAGGGAGAAGGGCAATTTGAATTGGAGTTTGGTCAATCTTCAAACGTTTTTCCAGGGTGCTTACATGGTCTGATCAAAAGCACCCCGCTGGCAAAGGCCCTTGTAGCCACAAGGGGAGGCCTCTGATGCCGCTGCCATGGCTTCCCTGCTGGCCAAACCCCCCCCCCCCTCACCTCCCACCCGCTTATGCCTGACTAGGTGCTGCGGCACAGCGACACAAAGTTTGCACATAAAAAAAACAAAAAACAAAAGTTCCCGTTTATAATCCGTCTTTTCCACGCAGGACTTTTGAAATATTAGTAGCAGGCTGCTTGAAATGTTGTTTTCAGCGGCGGTGGACAAAGTAATCCGGTAATTTCCTGGCGCAAAAGTACGTTAAAGCAAAAAAAAAATGGACTCGCTATTTGATTTTATACATATATCTCATGCATTGCTGTATTTCAGTGTAATGCATTACTTTCTATGAAATGATTACATTTTTGTGGCGTCGCCGTCGCCGTGAGAAGCGCGAATGCACTGAAACAGTTTTGCTCAAGTAGAAAGAGAACCACCGCAGCTCGTAACGAGAGCTCTTTAATTCAACGGTCACAGTCACAGACACAGATGTTACAGATCTGCAGAATCAAGATGAAACTGACAAATGACGAGTGAGGGAAAGCACAAACGCTGCCGTGTCCTGAGGTCGGCTCATGCATGACAGCGCAGTGACTTAGCGAAGAACGCGTAGTCCAAAGTTATTTCGAAGCGGTGGAAGAGGTTTGGATTCTGACAGCTAAATATGGAAAACCCTGCGTGTGCTCCAGGAGGCACAACGCGCTGATTAAGAAGTCCTCCTACTCAGCGACGCCTGGGGACGTTTATTTCTGTCCTCGGTTTTCCAGGCGTCTCTCACAATGGTTTCCCGCGCGCGTGTGTTCGGATTTGTTTTAATATGAGGGGTGTTGTAGGCCTGGCGCGGATATTACGTGAGACTCGGTTTCCGGCGTGTCGTTTCACATCCGAGACAACGCCGCGCTTTCTTTTCACAAATATTAACCACACGGGCGGCGCAGCCCCGCGGGTACGTGGGGAATGTTTTTCAACGCTGTCATCCGTCTTCACCTTTGCTCAGCTGCAGCTCCCAGACGCTGGTGATAGAGACGGGCCAGCTAATGGCTGTGGCGTTGAAACCAGGCGCGGGGGGGCGCCGTGTTAGGCCAGGCCAAACTAAGGGCAGCTCCCTGGGGCGGCAGGGGGTTGTTTCCGTGGTTGGGTCCTCCTGAAATAGAAGTGCAGGAGCATTGTCAGAGGGGCTTTGAGGGTATGAATCCAGCCTGTTAGCCGCCTTCTCACCCGGCGTGATAAATAATGCAAGGTCAAATGGGGCAGAGAGGAGAAAGGTTTAAGTACCTGAGAGAGCCGGCGAAAGTAAAGTGATGCTCAGGAAATGAATGTTTTGGGCCCGAGCGTCGCTCACTCAGGCGGTGGGCGGTGTGGGCTGCAGGAATGGCGGCGTGGGCGAGGGTGTGTGGCGAGCGGATGGAGTTATTTTTGGTCCTCTGGGCACTGGTTTTTTATTATTATTCTCGCTCGCCCACCCGGAGGTGAGCCTGCCCCGCGAACTGCTTCGGATTCGACCGTCCCGCCTCGCGCCCGTGCCCCTCGATTCTGGTGTGCGTGTTTTGCGCGAATGTAACACGCCTTGCGAGATTTACAGCCGCCGTGCAAAAGCCGCCCCTCGGCGCGAAAAGCAACTGGCCGTGGGTGTGTTTGTGTGCACACGGCGGGACGGTGCGAGCGCCTCTGGAGCGCTCGAGTGTCAGTCGTGTTGAGAGAGAGAGAGAGACGGACGGCGTTGGTGGCTGAGGAAGAAGGAAGAAGGGAGGTCATTTATTATTTATCTGGTTGTGCACACCTCTGCACGCCTGATTAATTGTGTTTGCTCAACAGGATAGTTAACTGTTTAGCAAACGCTTGCTGTGTTAGCCCTTCAGCTGCAGCGTGTTACACCCCCTGCCCGGAGAGCTCCGGACATGCTCTAAGACAGCTGTGTTTTCGAATTTCGAATTTAGAGGCCCCCGGACGGCGGCGAGAGGCTTGCGCGATAGCGATCTGATTCAGATGAACTGCGGGCGTGCAGAGGGGAAGGTCGGGTTATCTCGTGATCCCCAGCGGCCGCCTGCTAGGACACATATCACAGCGTGACAGGCCGCTCTCCTACGGCGGCGCACACGCCCACGCTGACACACAGTAGTGAACAGAGCAGCGCTGGCCTGGCGGCGCGCCGACATGCTTTATGGATGAGCATATTTGCCGAGGTCTCCCTCCGCGCTGCGGTGTCAGTAACCAGATGAAGCCTGGCACGGCCCCCACATCCTGCCTTTCTCTCCTCCTGCATATGGTTTTCACATATGTCTTCTTTTTTCCGATGTTTGGATTAGCCCGCCGAGGTCAGGCGTGGGTCAGCCGCGGAAGGCTCGACCACTTTGAGCTCCGGCCCTCGACTGTGCCGCCTGCTGTCGCGTACTCGGCTAACCCTCGAGCTTTGAAGGCAGAGCTCCGAGGGCTCCGTGTGAACCAATGACGCGCATTCACACGCGCGCGACAAAGGGCCCGCGTGGGAGTTTGCGTGCGTGTGTACCCTCCCAGTTGATCTTCTTTTGACAGACGTGTGACCTTGGCTTTCCCCTCTGTGATGTTTTACAGAGAGTCTGGCTGCTCTTTGGTGCCGTCGCCGTCTGAATGGATAGATGAATGTTTGGGTGGAGGAGGGCAGGCGGGGACGGACAGACGATAGAGCCGTCAGCTTTCATGGGCGGATGAGGGACATCACAGAGGCGTCTCTCACGGCCGGCTTTAGGAAAACCCGCGCCGCCCCCTTCTTGAGATTTACGCGTTTTGGGGTTGGCACCGGGCCCTTTTTGGGGGGTCAGGGAGGGTCTCGAACCTCGTATAAGTCATCAGGATGCTTCTGCGCTGTTTTCATAGTTAGGTGGTCTTGGCCTCAAGTTCAAAGCTTCACTGAGGGAACGCATCATTCATCAGGAGAAAGAGGAAGGAATAACAGAGCTAAGGTTTCACAAAGGTCTAATAATACCAGTTGCTGTAACCCCATCCGGCGTGGAATCACACGGCCACGGCATTTACCTCATGCCGTGAAATAAAACAATAAAAATACAGAAGGCGCTTAAATTAATTAATTACCTCTCTGCCATTTTCACTTCCTCATTGTTTCACCATCCAAAAAACCCTGGTGGAGCATCTCCATCCCCCCGTGTCTCCAGGCAGTAAAATGATGATGATTGATTGTTTTTTTTGCAAATGTTGCTCGACCCGCGCCTGTCGACCCCTGTCAATCACTCTTCGTCTGCCTTTCCCGCTCCTGCTGTCGCGCTGATATAAATAGCACCCGCTGACCTGTTTGTGTTCTGTGTTTTCGCAGATTCGCGTCGACGGGCCTCCTCACGGCGGCGTCCAGTACGAGACGATATCGGTCATCAAGGACGGCAGCCCCATCCTGCGAGATATGGCCTTCTCCCTTGACCGCAACTACCTCTACGTCATGTCTGAGAGACAGGTAGGCGCTGGAGCGACGCAGAGTTGCTAACTATGCTAACTGGAGGACGGATGGTTCGAGTTTGTGCGTGTGCATATGCTTAAATGTCAGCGAAAGGGTGCGAATGCGTGTGTGTCTGTGTGTGTGTGTGTGTGTGTGCTCCCGCAGGGCCCAAGACGGCCCACCTCTCAACATCACCAGCACCGCCACCCTCTGTTAGCTATAAATAACCTGGGTGGCACAGCGGGGGGGACGCTGTGACAGCGTTTGATAATGAAGGAGAACAATGAGGGCAGGGAGAGAGAAGGAAATAGAGAGACGAGGAAGAGACAGGGTAGAAAGAGAGAGAGAGAGAGAGAGAGAGAGATGAAGGGCGATCGGCCGGCTGAGGCAGAGGATGTGCAGGAGTGATGAGGGAAAGCGGGACAGCTGGAGGAGCGCATGACTTCGAGTAAAGAGAGACAGCGAGAGAAAGAGAGACAGTGCAAGGTCATCCTTTCACACTTCTAATGAAGTGACACAGCGCGGCGGGGCGGGTGGGAAGCAGCCGATAGCCATCAATGCAACTGACATACTAGGCAGGCGGAGGAGGCGAGGGCAGGCGAGGGCGGAAGGGGACGCAAGGACGGCGTAGGGGTGAGGAGACGAGAGGAGAGGCGAACATGATAGGGTAGGAGAGAGGAGGAGAAGTGACGGGAGGAGAGGAGGAGCAGCTGCAGGGGAGCGTGGCGGCGCAGCGGCCCCGGAGACGGGCGACGTGCGAGGCTGTCAGCGCGAGGTGATAGATTGCCGTCCTCGCTCCTTATCTCTGCCGTTAACACACTCAACAACTGGCTGGCCTGGAGCTCACAGGTTAGGAGGCGCGCAGGTTGCGATTTAGACAATCGCGTCCATCCCCCGAGGGAGAGCCGGAGAGAGGAGAGAAACCGATTTTCCCGTAATCCGCCTTTGTTTTGTTTTTCCGAAAGGCTCCAGAAAGTTCAGTTTTAGTCTAACGCGCCGGCTGCGAGGGCAAAAAACACAACAGTGTCAAAAGCGATCGCGTCACCAGTAACGGCGCCGTGCTCCGAACGCTGTTGCTGCCGGTTTTTGTAGTGAGACGCAGAGCAAATGATTTAAACTCAGATCTCTCTCTTTTGTTAACATCGATACGGCACATTCAGCAAAATGTTTTTCCAGGGGGTGGGATATCTCCGGGATAGGAACTCAAGTCTGCACGAACACAGTAAGAGCACATGTGTCTGACAGCGGGATGATGTCTCTGTAGCACGGCGCGTGGCGCAGATTCCACGCGTAAGGACGAGCTTGCGCTGAGTCTAAAGTCTGTTTCCCGTATTTACCGAATCCTTTATTCCCACTTATTCCGCGGATGAAACGGGCTTTTGATGTCGGGTTCATAACTGCGAGTCATCTGAATGAGGAGCGATGTTGGTGAATATTATTAGCATTCAGCTTGTAGACTCTTCTGTTTTGCTCTCCGGGGGTTGGGGAGGATCGAAGCAGACGCACACGCACACGCACACGCACGCTGATGCGCTTTCAACTACTTTGGGGATGTTACCCTGCATGTTGGAGGGTAGCACTCGATAGTCACACCTGACAGAGTAACTGGATTGGGATTTAGCTCATTCAGCCTTTTCTCCATAAATTGGCAATTTCACCGGGGCGCTGAACATTTCAGACCGGGCCGGACCAACGAAGAGCGCCGCAGGGGTGACGGACCGGTTGGTGAACTGCTTCGTGTTCGGGGTCGCAGAAACTGCTGAAACCGAAGAGACGTGCCGGACTTTACGCCGGCATTTAATTGCATTCGCAGAGCATTTAACACAAAGCTGGGATTCATAACGTCATTCGCTGCCTAACGCCCGGTGCAGACCAAAGATTAGCGAGATGTGACCTTTGCCGCTGCTCGCAGTGTGCAGCCTGTTCTCGAAACCCGAGTTTACGCCAGTGGGACCTGATGAGAAGGTGTGTGGTTATGACTGAATATCAATCAGCGTCGGTCATCAGTCGGAAACGTGAAAACGTGACGCAGGCGCTCGAGGATTTGGGGGCGTTTCAACGAAATTGTGCTTTGAACTCGAAGCAGGACGTCCTAGATTCCATCTGCAGCTCACCTGAGGTCCAGGTGACGCCATCGGCCCGCTTGAGTCCAGCTGCGATGAGACACCAGTGGAAGCAGTGCACCATCTTGTGCAATGGCGTTGGTGTAAAGACGGGCAGATTGCACGTATCTGCAAGTTTAATGAAAACGGCCATAAGCTTAGATGAAAGACGTCCTTCAGCCAAAGGGGTTGACTCCAGGACGTGTTGTATAGGGTACCACATTGTGTTTTTCATGAGAGTACAAGCACCGGCCACTGTATAACACACAGCAGACGCCCTCGAACCAGCCCTCTCTCAGCAGCTTTCAGTGGAAAAGCTCTGTTTGACCTTTATCTCATCGTTAGCCTAAATGTCACCCCGAGCTGCACTTGAAGCCAGACGTCCAGGACGTCACGGGATCCGTCTCGTCTGAGCGCCGCTTGTTCCCATGCGTCGGGCCGATGCCGTTTGAGGCCAGGCGCGCGGCGACGGGAGAGCGTAAGAACAAAGGAGGGATGATATCAAACAGAAAGCAAGGGCAGATTTGGCTCCAGTTGCATTTCCTCCTCTGAATAACAAAGAGGCCCTCTGTGTTTGGCACAGTGGGAAAGAGAGAATACAGAGAGACCAGGGGAGAGGCAGGCAGACATTGAGTTAGAGAGAGAGAGAGAGAGAGAGAGAGTAATATTTGTTCAGCGAGGCCATGCTCCACAATCTGGGCTCTCGCTCTCTCCAGTCCTCACACCTGTCGGCGTGTGTTGTGGCGAAGCCGGCGAATCGTGGGATGTGCGAGGCCTTTGTAAACACAAACATGCAGACGGGCACCCACGGGGACACACACTCGCACGCACACACACACACACAAAGCACATGCTCCCTCTCCCCGTTTTCATTTGCATAGGTACCGACATAATGCGCCGGCTCTCTCGCGATCACGTGTACACCCGCACGAAAAAACCCAAAAAACTGTAATTACAGACACGCGCGAGCACCAGCCTCCCGTTCGGTATTCAAATGGAATCTCCACAAGGCTTTCGGAGGCTTTTCATCCAGCCTTTCTCTCTCACTCGCACATATATAGATTACACCCACTGCATATGTATAGATGCTCTTCGGTTTCAGGCTCTTACGCGTTCGGCGCCCACCCCAAGTTATCCTCCAGCGTGCGAAGGAACTTCTCCCGCTCTCTCTCTCTCTCCACCGTTCTCGTTTGTTTCTCTCTCACTCGCCCACACCAGACACCATCACTCACCCACCCCACCGAACATATTTAATAGCTCCCTGTTTCATATTCGATCCATGGCGCTGCCGTGTTAAACTGCGCTTTTGTTTTGTAGATGTAATGACAATAGCATCCACCATATTAATGATGTGGCGAGATTGACCCAGCGCGAGGCAGCGCAGTGGAACTGATGAAAAGACCTGGCTCACTGACTTTCCCCTCTTCAGGAGCAGTGTGTGTGTGTGTGTGTGTGTGTGTGTGTGTGTGTAGGGTGCTGTATCATCGCTGACAGTCCTGAAATACGTAGCGGGAGGTTTTCATCTCAGGATTTATCTTCAGACAGCTTCGCGCATTCCAGACGCCCGCTGCATCATCCGTGGATGTTCGCGGGACGCTTTGAGCTCGCCGTCTTCCAAATGTCCTTGTGCCGCTTGTGATTCTGCAGATCCATCGTATGGATTTCTGCCAGATCACATGTTTGAGTCATGTTGAGTGTGTGTGTGTGTGTGTGTGTGTGTGACTGCTTCTATATTTAAACCGATAATCCAGCGATTTTTGGTACTTGGCTGGGTAGCGGTGCCGGCGGCTAACGCAGTGATGGAGAGAAAAAGGTCACCGCTGTTTCGGGAGATTCGGCTGAGCTGCCTCCCAGACACGTCCTCGACTTTCTCCCTCTCCTCCGCCTCCTCCTCCGGTCTGCGTCACGCGAAATGTCTTGCGTTCCTAAAAAACACCTCGCCGCGTTTAATATTGCATCAAAAGCAGCAGATTTCAAACTGCATACCACATCTTTCGCTGCTGTAACAAAGCAGGCGCGGTATGTTCTAGTTTTACACGGCAAAGCACGGGGCTTTAACCTTTTTCTGTGAGTCCTGCTTTACATTCAGCCAGATACTGTAACACCCCGGTGCCGTGACTGCTGCGGCAGAGGCTCTAATCAAACAGGTAGAAAGAGTATTCGTGTGTGACTGGCAGCTGGAGCAGAGCTAAACCGCTGGTGCTTCTGCCAGCTCATGCAAATTCAGCGCGTTGGATCTGCACGAGTGTTGGCCTCATCCCCGCCGACTGAAGCCCTTTCTCTCTCTGTCTCTCATTCATTACCCGCCGCTCCTCCTTTTTTTCCCCTCTCCCTCTCTTTCTCATGTTTCTCCTCGCTTGTCTGGTTCAACACTGTGGCCGTTCCCGTATTTCCCCTATTTCGCGCTGCCACGCTGCATTTTGGGATCGCGAGCCAACGGAGGGCACGCCTGACACCGTGGCCCCGCACGAGGCCCTGAGCGGCGTCCGCTCTCTTTGTTGCCGGTTTATCAACACAATGCAGCGCGGCGGGATAAATGGCGACAACTACTCCGGTATCGAATGGGGTCTTCTGGGGCCTGGATTACCAACATTTTTATGAGGCCTTTTCATTCCCTTTGTGGCGTATTGTGCTGTTACGGCCGCTGGCAACCAGCAGTAGGGCGAGCACTCATCACACGCGGTTGAGAATCAGTGACTGCATTATGTTGGTTGCTTTGGTCAGCGGCCAGTATGCAGAGCCCGGGCTATAATGTATTATTCATGGGGAACAATCAAGATTTAACATCTGAAAGGGTTTTGAAGTGATACCTGTGGCGTGGCCACAGCTCTGCCTGAAAGGGTTTTTGAAAACACCTTAATAAAGAAAAAAAAAATCCCCAGAGACGCCACATACGCTAAAGAGTAAACGTTTTTATCATTAAATCTAAAGAAAAGAGGCAGGTGCTGACTTTGTAACGGAGCTCAAAGGTTTTTGTAATGTTTTACGGCCGTGGCACGCAAGTGTACATAATAGACCCCAACAGACTTAATGGTGTTCTCGGTGAAATGGCGGCCCTCTAATTGCCGGCTCTTTATAAGGATAAGTGTGAAATTCTTGCTAGCACGGCCAACTGAGGGATACTGAGCCGGCTTGTGGAACAGACCCGTCTTTCATGGACAGACACACAGTCCTCCCCCTATAGAGTCGTTCAGCCATGTGCCGCCGTCACTCGCCGATACACCCGTGGCTCTTTAGCAAACATTAACCCCCCCCCCCCGGCCTCCGATCCGTGCGTGCGCCGTCCTCCCTGCCTCGCCCGGCTCCATGTACGGAACGGCAACATTACAGCGTGCAGATTATCAGAAAAGAAAAGAAGACCTCTTTTTTTCCGAGCCTGGCAATTTCTCCCAGGTGCTCAGCTGTGAAATTTGAAATCCATGCATGGATTCTTTCTTCTTTTTTTAAACCCCCTTTTTTTTGTATGAGACCTCCTCTCAACCTGTTCCCCCAAACCCTCCCACTCTCCTTGGAGTTTTCCGGTTATCCACCCTTATCCCCCAGAACCTTTGTTTGTCTGGTGTGGTTAGATTGAGAGGAAATGGCTTCGGTGGCTGTCAAGACCAGGAGGAAATAGGACTCATTCACACCTCGTCCAGGCTTAGATTAGCTGACATGCTACTGGCTCATCATTATGCAGGACTTTGGTGTGTATGACACGCTGATTTCGTGTGTTAATGGGCGTGGAACACATGATGACTTATATCCAGGCCTTCCACCGCGCGTTGTAGGTGTTAGCAGCGGCAGTGTCGGCGTTGGAGAGCCTTTTGTTTCCCGGTTTTACTGTTTACACCCTCTGCAAAACAAGCAGATTGCACTGGCTCGTGTCCAGGTCACTCGTTCGGAGACTTCAGTATGTGTGCGTGATGTTTTGTTCTGATTTTAACTATTGATTTCAAAGATAAGATGCTAGAAGAGGACTAATAAGACACCTGGTGAAAGTTGATGCGGCGGCAACAGTAGGGCAACAGAGCTGAAAAGGCTCAGGGACCAGTTCTTCCAGGCCCCTCCTTCCTGTCCATTGTTTGTTGGTCTCCCGAGTAGCAAAGGGGGTTTCCAACAACTACCTCTACCTCAACAAGTGTTGCCTTGCCGTTCGTTGACCCTGCATTGGCCCTGGGGCGGTGTAGTTAGCTTGCAGCTGCCAGACGGGGGGAACAAGACCAGGGCTTTGACCGTTGACCCTTATCTCTGTGTTTCTCACCAATCTGTCCGTCAGCGACGCTCGGACAAAGAGAACCAATAACTCAGCTACCCTCCGTTACATCACAGAGGACAATCGGGAGGCAGCTTTCGGGTGCGAGGGAGCAATCGCTGGAATGTGCTGAATTCAGTTAGCAACTCCGCTAAAGTCCCGCAGTGTTTTCACTCCCTCTCGTGTTTTTTTTCACACAGCTGAGGTTCAAAAAGCGAATGTGAAATGTGAGAAAAGACAGATCTCTTCCTCCTGAACGTTCCCTGATTCCCCAGTTGTATCCGCGGTTGGGTTTTAAGCCATATGAATGTGAGCTAAGTAAGATGCATTGTACCCAACGTGCGCCGCCAATCGGGGTCAAATGGGGTTTGTTTTGTACGGTACAGCCGGTGTTTATAGGAGAGAAGTGACCTGAACAAAGCTGGTCTGTCACGCATGAGGAAGCTGTGGTGCCGTGTGCCAACATATGGGCCACGCATCTGCATCCCGTCCCTCCCTCAACGGGGCCGATCGTGAGAGGGGAACCTGTTTTTCGACAGACAAACATCTCCGGGGCAGCCTGCTATCAGTCAGACGATAGCTTGATAGATCGGCCGTCATGTTTTATCGGGGATGCAAGCGCGACAGCAGGGTCAGTTCTGCAGCCGTAGGCGCGAGGGTCGGCGGATCGATCGCACGGCCGCTTCCTCACCCGGGTGCTCTGCAGGCTGGAGACGAGGGGTCGTCGCTGCAGCCTGGAACCGTGGGCTTGGATTCCTCATCGCTTTCGTGACGGCCTCGCTTGATATTGACACCGGGACAAATTAGGATGAATTCCCCCGTCAATACGCACATCCAATGTTATTGATGATGCCATTTAGCTTCTCATTCTGGAGAAACCACTCTCATCCCTGACCCACTTGTCAAGCTCCCTTAATCCTGAGCTTTTGCGCGTGCGTTTGTGTGTTGAGTTCATGGGTTTGTTTGAAGGAGTTTGAGGTAAATAAGCTCAAACTTAACGTGCAGGTAATTTGCCTCAAGTGGAAGTTTTCAGTACCCTTAGCGGTGCAGTATTTTATTTATTTATTTATTTATTTTGTTGGTTACTCACTCTGTTTCTTGGTTCGCTGCTTTTCAGGTCTGGATGCAACCAAATTAAACAGCTCCTTTGGTTTCATACCGTCGTTTAACTCTGACAATTAAATGGTCCTACGTTCATTCGTTCTCCTGCCCGGTCCCTCAATTAATGGTTTATCTTTCCGTCAGTTTGTGTCACATGACATCGCAGTCACTGAATCGGATGCCGTGACGGTTTGGCGACGAAGGTTTATGCGGACGTCGATTAATCTAGCCGATACCTTTTTATTTTTTCATTTTTTTCCCCAAAGCAGTAAGTGATGCGGTCCATCTGTTTGGTTTAATGGATGTGCACTTTTATCCATTTATGTGCCGTCTCTGTGCGACGCGAGGTCAGGGGTTGTGGGAAGTTCAAGGGTTGACTGAGTCTGTTCATCAACCAGAAGGGGTCACCCGGCAGGTCGTCCAGGGACGCCCCTCCATTGAATCATGTTTTTATAGCATCCGTCCGCCTGACCAGCGCCGGTGAGCTATTTCTTTCTCATGATGACCGATACGAGTGTCCTTCCCCCTTCTGGCCATGTTCTAGCAATGTTTTACACGTCTGAATGCCGAGCTCTGTTTGCTCCCTCTGCGCTGGCCCGCCTAACAAAGGCGCCTCATTTGCATGAGTCCCTGAGCAGGCATTGTTAATTGACTTAAGCCAGGATTAGTGTTAATCAGGTTTTGTGCCCTGGAACCATTGGCCAATCCTAACCTCATTATTTGATAGCAGCACACGTCCTGTCAGCCCCCATCAAGCTGTTAATTAATAGAAGCCCGGGCACCCAGGTCCCAGTCTGAACCCCCTCTTACCTCCCATTTCCCCATCCATCCATCCACCCTCACGTCCCCCTCTCTCACCTTCACACCTCTTCAGTCCCCTGCTATATCAGCAGAGGTCAATGCATTATAATGCACCGTGCAGGGCTGTGAATTCAGCGACTAGGCCTGCAGACCGCGGTAGCTAGACCGTGCAGCTGTCAGCAAACAAGCGGCGTGTAGCCTGACGTCTGCTTCAGGTGAAGTGGCCTCCAAATAGACTCAGCAGTGTCGAGTCCCGTATGAGCGGATTTTCCAGGCCCACATGAGAGAGAGGCGTGTGCGCGTCTCGCTTTAAAGATCACGTGTGCGCCTGCACCAGCTGAAAACTCACGGCTGTCTCCCGCCCCGACCCTCCCGCAGGAGTCTCTCACCGGCCCACTGACATAATATGAGATAATGAGGAAAAGGATACCTGATCCTTAGACTCTCTGACACCTCTGTCTCTGTCTGTCTGCAGTCTCCCACAGTTTGCCATTAGCCGGCTGACTGTTGCACCCACAAACGTTGCCCCCCCTGAAGAACTAATATCACATTTTTACATGCAGCCCGCACTTTGTCTGCACTGTTGAACCGTGGGGGGAGTCCTGGATAATCCTGCGCGAGATAAATACATATTTGTGGGGTAGGGTGTGCGGGAGCCAGCTGTTGTTTTACACAGGCGGCTAATTACAAATGTTTAGAAGTAAATATTGAATGCATGTGGTCAATTTGAGGTGGAAAATCATCGCTGTAAGCACCTTGAGTAGCAGACCTGCCTTTCAGCTCGCTGAAAGCCCCTCATTATCTAGAAACAGTGCTGTTTATCTCTAATAAAGCTCCGTTCTCGGTCTCGACTTGATACCGCGCCGCTCGCTGAATTCTTGCTTACTTTGCTTTCTTTCATCTACGCCTGTGTTAATTTTGCTAACGAAAACTGAGAAAATGTCAGTCAGCGGCCTTTATTTTTCCCGACGAGCCAAAAATAGATCCCGGATTCTAAAAAAAAAAAAACACTGCGGAGGAATGTGAGTTTTAGTTTTCCCCAGCCGCTCAGATTTGTTCCCGAACTGGTGGAAGAACCCGGTGAATCTGTTTCTCTGGAAGCTCCCCAGCTTTGTGGAGATCGAAGGTAAAACCTGGAACTTGATTTTTGGGGACGGCAAAACAAACATTGAACCCAAGAATTATACCGGATGAGTCTACACGCGCGTCGCCAAATGCGACGAAAGCTAAAAAGCGCCTGCCGAGAACGAACGCGCCGCTGTAAGATGCGCGCTCCCTTGCGGGGTGGGAGGAGTGTGTGTTCGTCTTGTGTGCACTTTGTCGCTTTGTGAGTGCGAGCCAAAGGAACAGTCCAGGAGCCATCCTGCCAGAATAATCAGCTCTATAATTAAGAGCTGTGAGTATGTCAACTGCCTTCATATACCCCCCCCACCACCACCACCACCACCACCACCACCTCCCTCCTCCTCCCCCTTTCTCTCTTTCTGTCTCTTTCACTCTCGCTGTCTGTCTGCCTCTATAATGGCACGGCATTTGTCTGCTTCCTCCTTCCTGCGCCTATGCAGAACGCTCATGACATTTATTGTGAAACTAATGGCGGCGCTTCACTCCTCCTAATTGTAGGCTTTAATTGCAATAATTATTTACAAGCCTAATTAGAGCCTAGAGAGTGTCAGGGAGAAACACGAGTGCTGGTTGAAGGAATCGCGACAGGGTTTGTCAGGAGCCAGGCGAAGAGTAAAGTGAAAAGAGTGGCAATGTTTGGTCTGTAATTGGGGGAGGCCATGTCTGCGCCGCCTCTCTCTCTCTCTCTCTCTCTCTCTCTCTCTCTCTGCGTTTGTCAATTGCCTTTCCTCCTTAGCAGTGAGATGGGGCCGCAATCACCCGGCGAAGAGTGGTCCGCCAGGTTTTCAAGCTGAGCCCGCACATCGGCGGGTAGCAGCTGGGTCCGTCCCCGGCGGAGCAGCCAAGGTGTTTATTTGGGGCGAGTGTAGACCGATAGTTCCTGTTTGAGTGGGGCTCACCTCACTGCACCACCAGCTGCCTGGTAAAGAAGTGAACAAGTGCGCGTGCGTGCGCGCGAGTCGATGCATCTAACGTGTATTTGTCACTGAGTACATTGTTGCTCTGTGTGTTCGAACCAGGGCCTTGGTTCGTTTGCTGCAGTTTGGCAGACCCTCAGGAGGTCTTTTGTGTGTGTGTGTGTGTGTGTGTGTGTGTGTGTGTGTTTTGCTGTGTGATGCGGTCATGCTGCCAGGTCTGCAATATGCTCTTTGTCTGTCCTTCACAAGGCCAGTCTTAGTAAACAGGCTACAGCAGGAGAGCTGCTGGTTTTGATGGGCTACCCATGGCAGTTCAACCCTCTCCCCTCTCCCCCCCCTCTCTCCCACTCTCTCTCCAGTTGCTGTGGTTGTGCAACACATTCCCCCAATTTCCCCCACTTGGTCCCCCCCCTCCTCTCTCTTCTTTCCGTTCCCCTTTCTTCTCTCCTGTCAGTGCAGCGTCCGATGGGAGGACTCAATCCCACAATGCCATTCTCCTCTCCCCTGCGGCTCACTTTGACAAAGCTGTCAGGCTGGGCCCTGGTGATGGATGTAGTATCGTACAGTGCGTGTGTGTGCGCGTACGTGTCTGTGTGTGTGTGTGTGTGTGTTTATGTGCTCCTGAATATGTGAACGTGTATTTTGGTGGTTAAAGAAGTCGGCGATCCTGTTCGTGACTCTCGCTGCGCAACAGAATTATATTTATATGCATGTAAAACTGTAAATTGCACCGTATACACCAGACCCTCTGTTTACCCTTTTGCCTGTTTTCAAGATGCCGAGGGAGTGCAGATACTAAACACGAGTTTATGGGGGCCCTGGGTCTTGGTTATGATTCACACAAGAGCAGCGTGTGTACATGGCAAATATTAGAGGAAACGCTCGCTGTCACTCTTTAAAGCTGGTGAGCAAAGCCGTCCCTCTGATGTGCCAGAACACACACACAGGCGCACGCACGCACACACACACACACACACCCGCAAACATTTATCTGTGTCTGCTGGTACATATGCAGACACACAGGGAGGAAGATGAATGTGCGGGGATGGATAACATATCTCTAATGCAATATTTGAGGAAAAATATTAGAAAGAGCACGGGCCAGATAAGGCCAGTGATTTAAACAGTGTGTCTGCCGACAGCCTGTTGAAATATTACCCTTCTTGCTGACTTGTAAATCGGATATTTGGAGCCAGAAGGATCACATGGTGGTAACAGATACGGCCACAGAGTGACGGATGAGGCTGCGTGGGGGATTTGGGATGGGGGGGAGGGAAAACGCCACCACGTCAGATTTTGCGGTGGACAAATACCGTTACCTACGCTCTGAACGGGGTCGGCATCCGGCGCCGTTTAAAGTTCACACGTGGAAACCTGTGAGCGCCGCGTCCCTCGGAGGCAAAGCACTTATTTATTTCGCGTTCTTCCAAAAGCAACTGGGGAGCAGCTAATTTGGCTGCACAGAAGCAGCTGTCTGAGAGTCGTGGGATGAGAGGGAGGAAGAGACAGAGGGTGGAGGGAGAGGAGAGACGAGGAGAGTGAGACACAAAGGCAGTTTGGGCTCATTATGTTGATTTTTTCCTCTTCTGCCAAACACAAAAAAAACACCCCGGCACTTTTAGACACACCACTGGAGATCAGTCAGCTTTCTTTCTCCTTCTCACCCCACAGAGCTTCTTTATAGGCAAATCTAATATTTTTCTCTTCACTGCAGGATTCTTGTGCGTTTCCCCGCAGCCTCTGTCGCTGTGTATTTCTCGTGGAATCAGATTGGATTGAATCATACGGAGTATTATGGGGTCTGAGGAGGTCTCTCAGCCTCAGTTATACTTGTAGATTCCCATTAACGTGTCGCGGCTGAAGCCCAGGTGAGGGGTGTTTTGTATGCGTGCGTACGTGCATGCATGCGTGCATTCTTGCAAAAGGGACCCTCACAAATAAACAGACGTGCATGCGTGTGTGTGTGTGTGCACGCGTGTGCACGAACGCACGCACGCCCAGTTTGGGATTACACAAAGTGTCCCTAACCACCTGAGCCTAGTTATCAATGCCCCTCCTCCCTGTCTGTCTCTCCTTCTCATGTACACAAACTAACATTCATCTGGGCACAAGCACACACACACACACACACACACACACACACACACTTACTTACACTTGTGCACAAGCAACAGCCCTGAGAGCAGTGGGGTGTAACCAAACCCTTCATTTGTATGTACATCATGTACACTGGGAGAGACGCTGAGACAAAGAGGAACAAACATGCTCACTCGCATGCGCGCGCACACACATTTAGACACACGTGCACACACACGCACGCTCACCAAAAAAAAAAAAAAAATCTTCCACACTCAGACATGCACTGTGGAGTCCCTCTGTGGATCAGAATTCATTTCTGTCTGCCTTCCCCTGCAAATCAATACCCCCATTGGTCGACAGACAGCCGTAAGTGTGCCAGGGAGGCTCCCCAAACACACACACACACACACACACACACACACACACACACACTCATGCCTGTTGATGTGTGATGGCCTCTGCTGCTTCCTTATTAACTCCTCACATGCTGACTGAAGCATACACCTCATTACTGGCTGCATTGACAGTCTGGGATCCCGCTGAGAGGCTCACAGACACGTTGGACGAAGACAGACAGGCTGGAGATACGCTGGAAGACAAAGAGGTGAAGCGAAGTGACGAGCGACAGGACGGCGGCGTAGCCGAGCAGGCGATTTTAAAAAAACAAAACATACTGAAAGACTGAAAAATAGCACAAAATGAGCCAAATTAAACATAAATAAGTATAAAAATGAGTGAAACAGGTCGTCGGACAAACGCTGCGACCTCGTCTAACACAGACCTAGACAGGAAAGAAGGCGGACAGTAGGCGTAACAGTAACAGGTTGCTAATGTGGCCTGAGAGTATCACTGGCAGAAACTCACTTATGTGAATTTCAGATATACGTTCGTTGTTCCATTTGCACTAGTGCCCGGTTTGCTACGCTGCCTGATGGCGGCCGGTTAACGACGACGTACATGCAGGAATGCGTCGTTTTAACCTGCGTCGAAGCTCTGAGGGGGTGAATTTGGCGAGTGTTGTCAGTTAAGTTGCGCCAAATAAGGTTAAATCTAATTTCCGCACACCACGTGTACCAATGCGTGTTACTGGGTGCACACCGCAACCTCCCGTTTCCACCTCTTAAATGTCAGTGTGGGCCTTTAAACCAGTTGCCAGTGAGCAAGCAGGGTAGAGGAGGGGGGCTGAGAGTTCAAAGTGGGTGTAATTTCCTCCTTTTAGCCTCCTGACTGAATTACTGAGCGAGGAGGCCGCCGCGGCCGGGAGAGCGAGCGCGGGAGCACGGGAGGAGCAGGTTCGGGTGTGCGGGGAAGAGACGGGGGAGATAAGTGGAAAAGGAAAGGCGAGAAAAGGGGGCCGGGGACTTTCAGATCGTATCGGCGGGATCCGTCTGAAGATCTTTACCTTGTATAAGAGGGTGCACGTGAGATCCGGAGAGGAGGAGGAGGAGGAGGAGGAGGTATCATTAGCGGCGTTTGACATTGTGCTGTTAACTGAAGCTGTTAAACCACGCATAAGCAAATGAATGTGTGTTTTTGGCGAAGGTTATTAGTCGGTGCAGCATTCCATTAAGGTCGGTTATTAGGAGAGAGAGAGAGAGAGAGAGAGAGAGAGACATCTGAAAACCATGAGGTCCGGCAGCATTTGTAATGGGGGAGTTATTGAACAGTTGCCGGTGCATTTTAATGTAAGGGCCCCCGGTGGTCGGCGGTATATGCGAAGACTACGCACGCGCCGTCGAAGCGCGCCCGTTTGTTCGGTCTGACCCGTGCCCCTTCCTCTCCTCGCCCCCCAAAAAAAGAGGATTGGAGCCATACATAATTGATACGCTCCTCGCCGCATCGACTGGTTGGATTTTTCATCCTCCTCGCCGGTCGATCCCCTCACTCCATTATTTCTACGCTCGCACTCCCTCCACTGCCTCACATCCCCCCCTGCGACCCCTCCCTCCAGTCCTCCAGTCTGTAATACTTCAACACACACACACACACAGATTACGAGACAGTCCCATCTCCCTCCTCCACCTTCCTTGTTGCTCTCTGCCCAGCGTCATCCTCAACCCATGCAAGTCTGGGCCGTGCATGCTGGAATTCGACACCACGCTTGTGCAAGTGTGTCCTGAGTGGCGTCCCAATGCGCGCCCCACGAGAGAGGGGACTTTTATATCTCTTTGCACGGGGGAAGAGAAGACCTGCCGCCCACAGCTGCGAGAGGAGCGATGAATAAAATAAAACGCTTCTGGAGATCCTGAAACATCAATGTTGAAAACAAAAAATGCACGGCCATTTTTTTTTTTTTTTGGTGCTCCAGAGCTTTGGTTAGTGATCGATAGCAAGCTTCAACATTTTCACTGTGCTGTGGGGGTTTTCAGACACCGTGGACGTGATGTAATATGATATAAGACACGCAGCGCAGTTAAAAAGTCTAAATATATATAATGTGCTGGCAAAATTATAATAATTTTGGCAGTTTCCCTTAATCTGCAGCCTACATTTACATAAACAAAATCAAATATCAGCATCCAGATATGCTAACAGGAGGCAATCGTGTCCAAAACATAGAATTATGGGAAATATCCTGTAACTTATAAGGAAATAATGGTGCAAAGCATCTTTTATATAGTTTTTAGATATTAAATTTTGGTTTTTCTAAGTTAATTTAGTATAAAGTAGTAATTCAGTCAATACCTTGTCCTTATCCCCTGTAATCAAATGTAATATAGACTTTAGGCTACCGCAATTATAGCACCGGTCCGTTGGTGTACCGCTTTATTTTGAATAAGCAGAAGATCCAAACACACAAGTGCCGCCTGCAGAGAGCCATATCCACAGACAGTCCGGGCCGCATGAATTCCACCACAGACGCCACAACAATGGCTGTTCATCACGGGAAACGTCACGGGGAAAACGCCGGACTGTATTATTACCACTTTAAATACGCGGTTATCGTCCCCGGGGTCAGCCTTGACACATAATGGCTCGCTCGGCGTCGGAGTTCAAACTGCGGTCAGAAGGCGCACGGCTGACCTGTTCCTCCCCTCGCCTCCTGCCCGGCAGTTTGTCTCCTACCAGTCTGTTACTTCTGGTGAGCTGCCAGGGAGCGGGCCTGCCCAGGACTGAGGGGGTACGACTGGGAGGGAGGGGTGGTGAAAGCCCTAATATGGGCCGGGAGGTGGGGGTGACCGATGCTCTGGTCTGGGAGCAGCGGTTCTGCTTGATCACACTGCGGTAGCTAGATATCCACGGTAGTCCAGTATCAATTCAGGGAGAGTTAGCGTAGCTGTCTGGGTTGTTATGTTTGCACTGCGGTGCCTCCTTCTGAGCCCGCCTCCC
The DNA here is from genome assembly GCA_008933995.1 of Datnioides undecimradiatus. NCBI lineage: Eukaryota > Metazoa > Chordata > Actinopteri > Lobotiformes > Datnioididae > Datnioides > Datnioides undecimradiatus. Next base: position 4,551,631 of record WARS01000071.1, on the reverse strand, counting down.
CCTCCTCCCTCCTCACCTCCCCCGTTCATTGTGTCTTTAAACCCAGCCTTGTGGTGCTACAGTGACTTGATGTTTTCAATTGACCCAAATCTAGGAGCTCAGGCCAAATCCAGTAAACAAAACGACTGCGTGCATGCGTCCGTGCATGCGTCCGTGCATGCATCCGTGCGTGCGTCTCCCTGTCTCTCCCTCTGTTTTGTTTCTTTTGAGTGGGTGAGCAGACGAAGAGAAATAAGGATACGATGGGCTGAGAGAGCCGGCTGCGACAATAAAGGTTAAAAGCTCCCGTTTTCACAGCAAATCACTTCTGGAGTGTGGGAGACGGCTGCTTGCGGACGAGGCGGGCTGTATCATTTCATTTCGCCTCGGCCTTTTTCTCCCTCCCAGGTTTACCCGCTTACAAATCAATGAGCAATATCTATTCTGAACGCCATCTCCTCCACTTTCGGATTCAGCCGTCTCCGAAAACCGACGAGCACAAAAGGCTCCGACCTTCAGAGGAGGCGCTGACACATGCCGGATGCCGGATTTCCCATTGAAATCAGCCCAACGTCCATTTATATGAAAACCTCCCCCTTGCGTTGGCGGCGTAGACGCTTCTTTAATGAATGCGATACAGTAGGAGAAAAATCAATATGGCGTACTTCGGCACAAAACGTGCTTCTCTGAGTACGACTTGTCGGGGAGCCCTCTGACATCTGCAGCGGCAACGAAAGCAAGATTCCTTCTCGTGTGAAACGGCGGCGGCGGCGGATAGCAGCAGCACGTCTTCGGGGGGATGGAGGTTGTAGTTTTGGTTTTTAAGGCGTGTGATGGGGGGGTTAATGCGCAGCTATTACGCGCACATGTGGCGGTAATTAATTTCCTTTTACACATTTTGCTGCTGGAATGCGGGCTTTAAGCCGGCATCAAAGCTCCCAGCTGTTGCGGGGTCTTTGCGCCGGCGGCTCAAGGCCTCTGAGGGATCAACACCACCCCCCCCGGCAGACCCCGCTCTGTCCTTAATCAAGCTTGGGGGGGGGGGGGGATTGGTGCGAGTCTCGAGGCCTGATTATCCAGGGGCTTGCCACAACACTTCAACAGAGCCACTCACCTCTCCTCTGGGGGTCGGCCCGGCTAACGGTGGATATCGATGATTGGGTTGAACCGCAGGCCGACCCCAGTCTCCTTCTGCAAAAATGCAGAAATGTAATTTATTCTCATTTTCAGTCTGAAAAGTCAAATAAAGTTGTTTTGGCTTCGGCGAGAGAACGCCATTCTTTTGTGGGTGGGGTGTCAACAAGCCGCGACGCCGCGACGCCACAGAGCGGATTTGTTTTGGGTCTTAGAGAGTACGGCGGGGGGATTTTTTGCGAGTTGAGGACAAGAGGAGGAGAGAGAGCGAGGAAGAGGCACGGGAGGATGCGGCCGCTGTCCTCAGGAGGAGCCTCAGCGGGATTACTGGAGCAGATTAAAGAGGCGGCCGGTCAGGGGAAATGGCTCAGCCGTCCATGTGTAGTCAGCCCCGACGCAGGAAACACTGGCTGCAGGGTCACTGTGGGACTGAGGGACGCTGTAGATTTCATTGGCTTTCATTCATTCAGCGGCGAGTATTTGCTCTGCTTTTGTGCTTTTGTTATTAGACGCACACACACACACACACACACACACACAGATACACCCCTTCCATGCTTCCCCTCTCTCTCTCTCTCTCTCTCTCTCTGCTGGAATGGGTATTGTGTTCATGATCGATGTGCTTCATTCCAGTGACGTGGTAGCCGGGCTAACACTCATTAAAAATGGATAGGGTGTAGGGGAGACGCCAGTGTGTGTGTGCGTGCGTGCGTGTGCATGTGTGTGTGTGTGTATCTATACATGTTTAAAAGGAGGTGTAGGTGGCAGCAAGTCCCAGAGGTGCCAGCTGTTTACCGTGCACGGCTGAAGGTTTGGAGGGGGGGGGGTGGTTGTGGATGTGGGGGTGTTCCTGAGGTCAGAGCCAGGCCTGTTGCCTTGGCAACAGCTTGCAGAATCGCTTCCTCTGCATTACTGGTGACGGTGGGATTTTTCTCTCTGCTGCTTTCTCTCTCGCCCAGCATGGCGAGGCACATCTGGCACGGCAGAGACCGGGTCTCATCAGAGCACAAAGCGATGGGCCGTTTCCACTCCGCTCTGTCCTCTTTTATCTCTCCTCTTCTTCCTCCGTCTTCTTGCCCCCCGTGCCCCCATCCATCATGGAGGCGCAGCGAGCACGGCTGGGTCTCAAGGCGGCGTGGCAGAGTCTCTGTTCACAGGTCGGCCAGAAATAAGAGTGGAAAGTACAAACAGCGCCGGCCTTCTCTCTCTATGTACGGCAGAAAGGCTGCAGCACGTTTGTTATGCAATGCCCACACCTTCTACCTCTCCGTGACAACGCTGTCGCCTGCCTGGTTTTCGCCGCCGCCGAAGTTGTTGTTCACCTGATGCAACCTCGAATCCATTATTTATAACAGATACACAATGAAAGCTCTCGTGTCGGTGGCCCCGGACGGCAGCGTGGAGGTGCCAGGTTGAATGTAGAAGACTTTATTCACACAAAAAAGACCAGTTTTGTGATTTAGGTTGATGAGGTTGATTGTTTTGGAGAAAAGATCCAGCCCAGTGATGCATAAAGTTTGAGAATTACCGCTGTGCCCAAGCTTTCAGCTTCTCAAACCGGGGATCTCCAGTTTATTTGCATTTACATAAATCTGCGACACAGTGACCCAGCATTTTGCAGGTGAGTTTCATAAACTTTCAGGAATTAAACAGTTAATAGCAATAAATCTCATCAGATGTGGGTCCGAGGTCTAATTTGTGTCGTTTTGGGCGTCTTTCATGTGAAAAAGTGTAACAGCGCACAGCGGCAGCAGGCCCGACAGCCCTGCGTTAGTGAGGCCTCGACCATAATGATGGGCGCCCGCTCAGTGTGAGGAAGAAGCTGTTGTCTTAACCCGCGGCTGTCAGTCAAAGTCGCTCAGGTTGCTCGAGTATGCGCCGCCGCTGTAGCCCCTCTGGTTGAATAACCCCCCGCGAAGGTCATCCTGAGTGGGAATTTTATTAGCATTCATTTACCGGAGCGCCGCGCTTTCCCGGTGACGCCGCTCAGCCTTCCCCCAGGTCAGCTGTGCGTTCTTGGAGAGGCAGGGAGCAGAGGCAGTCGGAGGCGGCGTCGGATCGCACGCGGCGCTTCTTTGTCTTCCCTGAAAACGCAGCGACAACAATCTGCACGTCCGTCACGCCGCTTGCGCGTGCGCGCAAACATACGCACGCACACACGCGCGCACAGTGGGAGAAGGGGCTTCATTGTGCAGCCCCGCTGTGTTGAGTGACTGTAGCGTGTGCTGGGCAACAGCTGCTGTGATCCCCCCCCCCCATCCTCACCTCCACTACTGGCCCATGCTGGTCTGAACATCAATACACACACACACACACACACACACACACACACACACACACACACACACAGCACAGCGATAAACACACTTCCTCTTTTATTCTGGGCTTTTTCAGTTCACACACACACACACACACACACACACACACACCTTTTTAGTGTTCCCGCTGACAACGGCCTGTGTACGTCTGTCTTTAGACACTGCTCCATAAGGGACACCCCCTCCCACCCCACTACTCCCCGACTCCCCTCCCACCCCCACCCACCCACCCACCCCTGCTGACAGCTGTCTCCACACTGTAACCCTTTCATGGAACCAGGCCTCTGTGAAAGTTATACTATACAGTTTCACCAGCCTCGCACATGTTTTGGGAAGGATCTGAAGGCCTTTTTGGGCCGGAGACTGTGAGATGCACACACACACACACACACACACACACACACACAGACACACGCACACACGCAGACCGAGTCGTTTCCCCAGCCAAGCCTCGTTCCTGGTGGGCTTGTTTGTCATCAGTTGCGGCTTCTGCTGCTGATGTGACCCCGTCTGCAGCTCATTACAGCGTGCCACCTGTTTGTCCCGAAGCTAGGCGAGACCCGCGCGCACACAGACAGAGTTTGTCGAGGTGACGGGGGGTTAATCTAACAGGAGTGTCCACGACGGGGCCGCCACACAGCGCCGCGACCGTCAGCGTCCCACCGTGTCAATGGCTTTCTTTGTCCCCACCCACCCCCCACCCCGCCGGGCCTGTCTTTCTGTTGCCGCAGGGTTTAGGACCAGGCGGACAGGTGGACGGTTATTGAGCTTTTGAGGAGCAAAGACAAAACAACACTGAAGCACATACAGCGCCGAGTTTTCACAGCAGCTGACGGGGTTTTTCGACTTTTCACGGGCCGCACGGTGTCGGGCACGTGTTATAGGTTTTGCTGTCGGCTGTTTTTTTTTTTTTATTTTAAAATGCTACATTGTACTGAAAGAAAAGCCTTTGATGGACGCCCAGCTGTTATCTCCTCCTAGCTGACAGTTAATTCCAGCCCGTGGTGCTAGCAGCAATTAATATCACCCAGTTGTGGGCGATTTGCATGGGGGGGTGGGGAACAAAACACTTAAATGGTGTTATTTGCACCTTTCATTCACTCCCCCACATTTTGCAGAGGAGCCACTTATTAGGCATTGATCTGAGCCTGAGGTTTGGAGCCGAGCGGGGCACACACACTGTCACAGTCTGCTGTCATTATCCAACAAGGCAATTGCCAGGAAATTGAAAGACAGACAGGACCGAAAATTAATCTGTGTCAGACTCTGAGATGCACTTTTTGGTTTTTTTTGGTTTTTCCCAGCGCGCCGCCGTTCGTCTGCTGCGCGGCGGTGGCGTTTTGTGTGGTGTGCGCCGTGTGTACGTTCACTCCTGTTGTTGACACAGTGGGATGCAGGTGTGAGCGGGGCAGCCCCGAGGGACACTTAAAGACACACACACACGTACGCCACACACACACACGGGCCTCAGGCTTGCACAAACAGACTGAGGGCCATGTGGCTGAGCAGAACCTTGTCTGGCAGGCAAGACAGACACAGACAGCAGAGGCACAGCTAGACCCTCACACACACACACACACACACACACACACACACACACCCTGCATGTTCAAGGATGTCACACCTGACAAAGTAACTGCACTGAGATCAGACATGGCCACGCGCTCTTTCAGCCAAATCTCCATCAAGACTTTACATTACATGCACACAGTATCTTAAATGAAGTCTGTAGCGAACAGATATCCGCACACGAATGCAGTCAAACAAGCTAAACGGTCCTTAGACGATGGCCGACGGCTTCCAAGGTTGCATTTTAGCCTTGGCCTCACTCACCTGCATGCAACCGGAGCCTGTGCAGTACTACACGGACTGCAAATAGAAACCAGAACAGCGTAAAAGAGAGGTTTGCAGTGTGTAAACTGAAACAGACAGCGTGCACTCGTTGTCCAGGAGCACAATGGACTCTTGTGCCTGTCTTGTGTTCGCATATGTAAATCCTCAAGCCCTGTATGTGCGTAAGTTTAGTGTCAAGCGCATGAGCACGAGGATGTTTGTTCTGTAGTCAAATGACTGTAGTCCAACGGCCCCTGTGTGGATTAGTGTGGATTCGTGGGCGTGGAGTGTGTTTGCTTTGCGCCGCAAGTGCTTATTCAAATTCTTCGCCTTTCGACGCTTCCAACATGTTTTGCTTTGAAATACCAATTTAACTCCATCCGCTCGCATTTTTAAAGTCACGGTACAACATTAATTATTACTTGTCAGTTTTTGCAATTACGCTGCAGACATTTTTATGTTTAATGACGCTGATCTTCACATAAGCTCGGGGGGGGAGGATGAGTTGCCCCTGCTGTTCTCAGATCATTTCATTTTACATTTTTCTCGCACACTGGATTTTGCACGTGCTCCCGGGGTAAAGCGCCTGTCGCTGCTCCTCCATGTGTAGGTGTGTTTGCACGGGCTCCACCGAGCTGGACAGATGCCCCCGGTGCAGACAAGAGCCCATTGATGGCAGAGAAACGGCGTCCTCCAGCCAACTGATCCCACCTGCTCACTACTGTTCCTTTGGCTTGAGATGAAGGCAACAGTTGCCTGTGCAGTTGACGTTGGACGCGGTGACATACGGGGGCCCGCGGTGCGCCCGAGCGTTTGAGGCGCATCGTGCCGCACATCGGGTCAACATTAAACATTAACACCGTTGTAATACATACGTGGGGAATCATGTTTGTTCCTCTGTTAGTGTGTGACTGAATCAGTGCACGCACACACATGCACACACACCCAGAGGCTGTTTCTATGCGCATCTTCCAGTGCTCGTCCTGTGACGCCGACCTTTTCCGTGTGCTTTCAGGTCACCCAAGTTCCCATCGAGTCGTGCGAGCAGTACGGGACCTGTGGGGAGTGTCTGAGCTCCGGCGACCCGCACTGCGGCTGGTGCGTGCTGCATAACATGTGAGTATCACCCCTCAGTCATCATCAACCGCTCAATTTACAGATGATTTGCAACCAGATTTTATTAAATAACTTTAAGACAGGCAGGCGCTAGAGGCTGAGGAGACGCACGGAGCTGCGCCTCCTCGTGATGAACGGACTCGGTCCAAGTCTGGTGGAGCCAAACTAGATTTGTTGTGCATGTTCTGAGCCAGTTAGAGGACGTCCGCCGCCCACTGTAGCAGGGGTGAGCACAGAAGTCGTGAGTGACACCTGCTGGAGCCGACGCGTCACTGCGGCGCGGTGAACCAGAGAATAAAAGAAAAGGTGCATGTGTATTGTTTTCCGGGGGGCGTGAGACAGTCATGGCGGCACCGACTCAAGTTAGATGAAATGATTGAGAGGGTGCACTGAGGGAGGAAGATGAATGCATCGCTCTAAAGAAAGCTGAAGGGCCTTCCGCTCCGTCTTCATTCCTCCCTCTTTGTTTCTTAAGCACACACACACACACACACACTCACTCTCATCAGTCTGAGCTTCTTCTTAGCTGCCATGTCTTGAATCCCCCACTCGCGGCCCCCTCCTGAATGCAGCCCCTCTCTCCCTCTCTAAAGGTATAGCTGAATATTTGTGTGTGTCAGAGCCCCGCCGCAATCATCATTATCGTGATGGCGGCCCCTGCAAAGTGCACTTAAAGTAATTTACATCACTCCAAAGCCGGGACAGGACAAATAATTGCCTAGCGACAAGGTAATTCAGCATGTGCCGGCGTGGAGGCGCGGGAGGGGCCGGCTAACGCTCCGTGTTCTCTGCAGTTTGCGTGCCTTCACACAGGGATCATTTACCACAACATTAGCCTCCATGCTAGGCTGTTAATCATGTGCTTTTGTGTAGGTGTGGTAGGGAATGGAATAATTCAGGCTGGTAGGGATTGGAGAGGTGGCGGCGCTAAAAAGGTGAATGGGCTTCGGGGCCGTTAAGGCAGCTGTGGGGAGGAAACAGCTGTTTGGCGTGTAAGTACCTCGTCGAGAAGCGTGCGTGCACGTGCGGGGGTTTGATCTTTGCGTACATGCACAAACACTTGCGCGGACCGCTGTACTGTACCGTGGGGAGAAAAGGTCAGCACCCCGCCCCCCCCGACTCCCCCGATTCACATCAGATCGGCCATCTGTTCTCTCAACGCAGCAGACCCTCGTGCCACCTGTCTCTGCTCCTAACGCCCCTTTCTCTGTCCTGACCCTGCACCGAGTGTCGCAGCCGCGCCTGTCAGCCCTGGCTGAGTCACTGCACAGGGGAAAAGAAGATGCAATAACAATATTTAGCGTCCCTTTGATGCTGCCCGTGCAATCAAAGTAAATAAAAAGACGTTTCTGCGCTCGAATCACAAAGAAAAGGTGCAATAAAAACCGGTGGAAACGTCTTTTTTCATGCACCTTGACACTGGAGTATCTCCCAACCTTACAATCACATGCCTCTCCTGCAGAAAATATAAAATATAAAGAGCTGGGGCGTTAGCGGCGGCGTCCCTGGTTCAGATCTAGATGGCGGCTGATTTGAAAACCCCCAAAACCTGCGTGTGCACGCAGATCAGAAAAGACAAAGTCACTCATTAGAACATGTGCCATGAGTTGCAGGCGCTCAATTAATTACGCAATCTCGCCAAGTCTTATTGAACTGTTCGACTTAATGCAAACGGGCACTTATTTATTCAGACGCTCAGACGTTTGCGCGTGATCGTAACGGAAACACACGCCTCATGACAAGCACGGCGAGTATTGCTGGATGATGCGTGTGAACCTGAGGAGCTACATGGGTTTAGGGGACGCGAGTGCGCGGCGTTAACCGAGGGCAGGAGGAAGTGTCTGTCAAACACTGTTGGGGGGGGGGGGGGAGCAGCTGCACCCTTCTGCTGAAGAGCTCCCATCATCCCACACACACACACACACACACACACACACACACACACACACACACACACAGAGCCAGAATTACATCTCTTGCCAGCCGCGGTGCCGTCCGCAGCTGTGATCACTACCCCTTCCTTCTGCCCCCTTTTCCCTCCATTTCTCCACCATCCATCCCTGAGCCATTGTTGATTTTGTAAAATTACCCCCCCCCCCCCCCCAAATTGTCCCATGTTTGCCTGCACATCCCTCACTCCCCCTCACTCGCAGCGAAGCTAGCATCTCAGCCGCTCGCTACTGTCTGCCATTCAGACGCTCTTCCCTCTGGAATAAGCTCCTCCACGCTCCAGAGATGCTTGGCTTGCCACACATAAACACCCCTCGCTTTGATCACCTCCCCTCCCCTCCTTCTACAGCTGCCATCCACAATATCCATCCTCTTTTCTTCTCCTCCAAACACTGTGCTCTCCTTCTCCTTCTCCTTCTTCGTCTTTATGTTTGTGCGCGTAAGCTCATTGAAGTACGGCATTCGAAGGTGCCTAATTGGGAACATAGGAGGACATTAGCTTGGCTTTGCGATGACGAGGAGAAGGAGAGAATGGGAGGGAGGTAGAGCCGGCCAGGAGTGGCGTCTCTGTCTTCCACCGTCTCTCTGCTCCCTTTCTTCCTCCTCTGATTCAGCGTGGTGTGAGACTCTAAAGTCCTTTAATTACCAGCAGCTGCTAGGCATCCACTGAATGCATGAGGAATGAGCGAGAGGGGATAAGAATGAGGGGAAGAGAATGAGAGGGGGAGAGGAGTGTTTGATGTTGCACACTCATCGGCCCACAAAACCGAGCAGCATTTTGATTGCGGCTCAAAGGGAGCTCATCATCTCGAGCGCTCTTCAGTCGCAGTCCTGTGAATGGGTGGTTCAGCCTTCGTCTGACCACAATCCAAAAACATGGAGCTGCGGCGACGCTGTCTCCCTCTCCCTCTCTCTCTGCATCTCGCCGTCGTTAGATTAGCTCTCTAATCGTGCCCAAAAGAGGCTTTTCCATCTCAGACTGTCCCACATCACTCCTTCCTCTCAGCGCAGCTCAGAAATTCCAGGAGAGGACGAAAGGCTCTGCTGAGATTTGTCAGGATTAGTCTGACTTCCGTCCAAAGGGGCTGAGGCTTGACAAGTGGTCCGGCGCCCCTGGTTAGCTAGCACTCTTTAATAATGCTTCTCATGATGAGAACTGTGAGTTACGTAATCTGTGCATGCGTGTTTCTGTTCAGCGTGTCAAAATCAGCGCTAGTTTGTTGCGTGGATGACAGCTCGGGGCTATTGGTGCAGCAAAGGCCCCAGCAGAGAGTGAGTCAGCATCTGAGGGCCGCTCTGAGCGGAGTAACATATCACTACTACGCTGTGATACTGTATCGCATTGTACTGTCAGTCTGCATGCGGCTGAACGCCTCAGATCCGTCTCGGCTGCGACCCGCACATGCAGCCTGAGCGGCGCGGCTGTCCACTTCGACGAGCTTCGCAGGGTGATTTCGGCGCGCCCCGTCAACAGGAAGGGGTTCGGCTGTTTCTGTGTGAGGGTGGGCTTATTTCGGAATCTGGAAATGGGAATCCAGGACAGGAAGTAGAAGGATGCAGTCATTCTGCTGCAGGCCTATTTTTAGCCGCGAACACCGCCGACCATAAAGTCTCCCCTAATTCACCAATGGCATCGACAATTAGCCCGGCAGTGAAAATGGCCGCTCGGGCCCATCGCGGATGTCAGGCCGCGTGTCTAATGGCCGACTCATCAGCCACAGCCACAGTTAGCAGTCAGAGGGAAGCCGCATCCATCTTCCCAATTGTGCCTAATGAGTTATCGATCACGGGCGTGCAGGCCTATCAATATTTCCATGGATGCCTGCAGCACGCAGAGCCCGGCGCAGGTTGGCTACACGACGGCTGAAGCGCCGCACCAGCACGAGCTGTGCGTTGGTGCGTCCTTCGCCCGCTCGCTCGTCCTCTTCCTGCACTTCCTGACACACTTTGGTTTGCATCAACCATATGTGTGTGTGTGTGTGTGCATGCACTTGGAAGTGTGTTTTACTGTGGATGCAGTTTACACTACAATAGCCCACACCCCACCCCCTCCTCCCGGATCTATGAGAAGATGAAGCGAACGGGTTGCTGCCACACCGCGCTCTGTGTCCCGCTGGGCTCGTCCCGCCGTGACAGTATCGGTCGCCACGGGAGACGCACCATGAGTCGTGGCGGTCGGTTTGACCCCTGACATGAACTCTGGGCTTCAAACTGCGCCCCTTCCGCGTCGGCTGGAGCCCGCGCAGCCATGTTTACCGTCTCTGAGGTGGTTTGAAATTGAAAACCGTTGTTGTTTTTTTTGTTTTGTTTTGTTTTGTTTTGTTTTCTTTCCTCCCTCGCTTCCCTTCGTACCTCCTGTGGTCTGCATTTAAATGGATATTCTCACACTTTAGGGATGCAGCAGTAAGAAACAAACGCCCTGAATCACTCAGTATGAGAGGAAAACACTAAAGGGAGGAGGTTTCGTGTGTGTGTGTGTGTGTGTGTGTGTGTGTGTGTGTGTGCAGCACAGCCCTGCACATCACTGCTCACCTAACTCCTCTGTTCATGTTGGGTAGCCGAAGTCCCGGCGCAGTCAGTCTTCATACATGTTTACATTAACATGCGTTTCTGCAGGCATGCACAGTCCCCCCAGCTCTGGGCTTCCGTTCAACCAAATCAAATCGCGCCAGTGACTCTCTCACATAATGGGTTACCACTTCAGACAAGCAAAGCTTTGTTAAGCACCATCAAATATTCAGTATACATCTCGTTCATCCCCTCAGTACCTACGTCTTCCCACCCGTGCTCCTGATTCGGCCTCGTCCTGCCACCGGAGCGCCTCGGCCCTCCGCTCATTTTCCTTTCTGTGTGGCGTTCCGTGGTCTGCCTCTCGTGAGGGAGGGAAGGTGATTTCAAAATGGCTCCCCCTCTGTTCTCTCCTCCTGTTTTGAAACACGGCACTCGCAGCTAGAGCTGCAATCAGACAGGCCTTCACACTTTCACTGAAGTCCTTAGATGTGGTAAGGGAAGGGGAGGAGGGCGAGGAGAGAACAGACGTCTTTCCCTGTCGCCTGCCGCTCCTGCTCCGCCGTCAAGGCCACGATGTGTGTGTGTGTGTGTGTGTGTGTGTGTGTGTGTGTGTCTGCGTCTGTATGCAAAGGTGTGCATGAATGTGCAAAGGATTCAGTGCAGCTGTATGGCAGTGCGCATATGTATGCGTCTGTGCAGATGCACGTTTCAGTGTGTACGATCATCCATTGTGGGTGCGGTCGCGTACGGGAGGGATGCGTCTGTGTGTTTTAGTGCGTACATATGAATGGGCGTGTGTGTTCACGAGTCTGGGTGTCTGTCAAAGCCCGGCACAGCGGAGGCGACGGCGTAATTGCCTGTCTAGGGCGACGGAGTAAGAAGCAGGCATTGGGGTAATGAACCCTGCGGCCCGGTCTCTGCCGCCCCCCCCCTGCTGAATTACACCGCATATTAGAACTAGCTCGCTGAATTAGATTACATATTACACTGTGTCATGACTTTATTTGCACCTCGCAGCTCCAACACCAACAGCGCCGCCCACACGAGCTGCCACGGGAGAAAACAGTATGCTCTCCTTTTGCCTTTTTATGTTGTTGTTTTGTTTTGCCTGTTTGTTTGCCTTCACGACTGCGATGACTGAAATGCCGCTGCCACTCATAACCGCATCCGGCAGCCGGCAGTGGAGTAATGATGGGAGCGCGAGGCAGCTCCTTCAGCACCACGGACAGGGCTCAGGGAGCGTCAGACCCGGGCCGACCGCCTCCAGCAGCAGCTGCGGGGAAAATAGCTGTGAGCTGTTCATTGCAGGAGACGGGCTGAAGTAACGCGTGTACAGGGAGGCGTGTGCGTGTGTTCACGTGTGTGTGTGTGTGTATGTGTTTGCATGGGTGTGTTTCTTCTTCATGAGATAAAGAAACAGATGTGCGTGTAGCTTCCTGCAACACCTTATTTCTCTTTGTGAAGCCCCCACCGCCGCCTCTTCCCCTTAGGAATGTGAGTGATGGAGCACAAAGCGTCTGCGAGGCTGCTGAGTGACAGGCCAGGGCCAGACAGGAGGATAAGGGGAGGGGGGTCAGGAGAGGCGGAGGGTGGTGGTGGTGATGGTGGTATGAGGAAGGCAGAATTCTAGTCAACACTCAGTGGCATGCACTTCAGCTAATGAGAGAGGCAAGGGGTCAGCTTCTAACTACATAGAGATAATGGCCATCTCCTGAAACCATGGCAACAGCAGCTATCCTCCACCCCCTTGCTGCGCTCTCATCTTACTTCACCCCACCGAAATGAATTTTTATTTAAAAAAAAAAAAAAAAAAAAATCACGGCGAGGAAAATCAATGCGGGGGCTTTTTGTCACTTAATGACCACCCGGGTTTGGTTTTTTTTTTTTTTTTTTGCATCCGCGCCCGTGCAGCTCGGAGGAGGCATGCATAAAACATTGTGCCGCACGCAGAGCCCACACCTGAAAGCACATAAAGCGTCGTTTTCGGGCCGCCATCGAGGGGGCGTGGGAGAGACGAGCTCCAAACTGCAGACAGAATAACACGCCGCCTCAGAAATGATCTCGACTTAGGAAGGAGGGAGACAAAAGGGAGAGACTTGGACAAAGCGGGGGGGGGCAGTTGTAAATGTGTAAATGTGTAAAATGAGCAGGCGAGAGAATTCACAATCGGGGGGGCAACAATAAAAATGTAGAAAGGATGAAGTGCAGAGACGTAAAAGGGGGAAACCAAAAAACATGTTAAATCCTGACACAGTACACCCCCACTTCCTTTCCCAGTGGGAGACTCACGCTGCTACACTAATTCTACACTTTCCCTGCTCTCTGAAATCCCTAGGGAGTACTGTGCATGGGTGTTTGTATGTGTGTGTGTGTGCGCGCGTGCGTGCACGTGTGTGTGTGTGTGTGTGTGTGTGTTGGTGTGCGTGAGCCTCGGTGCGCCTGTGCCCGCTCATGTGAGTCTGCTGGAAATGGCTTGAACTTCTGACAACATAATTACACACACAGGCTGCGGATGAAGATGTAGCTTAGAGTCAGTATGGGTGAGAGTGTGTGGTTACGAAGCATGATATGGGCCCTAACACGTGCTGCACACACACACACACGCGCGCACGCGCGCGCGCACAGTCGGCAGCCAGGGGAGAATGGACAGGGCTTGTAGTGGCACATCAGCACAGCGGACAGCGGCTGACCCGTCGGAGTCCAATTAGAGCTGCTGTGACCAGACAGCCAGTTAGCCAGACACTTAGACTGCTGGGGTGGATGAGGATAGAGAGCCTTTGGTGTAATGGGCTAGAGGGAACACACAGCTTTAATAAGAAGGAGGAGGCGGCTGAGTTTTAATGAGGGATGTGGTGGATTGTGGGGGTGTCGCGCGGCACTTGATACACCGTCTGACCATTAAGATCTCTTATGAGTGAGCGCCGGGTAATTTGCACTCGTTACGTGTCCAAAGTTATGCAGCGATTGAAGGATATAATTTGGGCGTGTAGCACTTAGCAGGCTGCTGCTTGGTAGTTTTTGTTGTGTGTGTGTGTTCCTGTAAATTAACCCACAGGAAGCGGCGGGTTTCCTGGGAATGCACGAGCTATTCCGTCAAACCTCCGGAGCTAGGTTTGCTCCGAGCCAGCTGTTCCCGTCGCAAATTGCCCGTCGGGCTAGAGCGAGCTTTTGTTTTCGGAACTTTTTAAAGCAGTCCAACTAAACGGCGGAACTGTTTTCCAAACGATGTCTTCAGTGCGCCGCATGTTTTGCAAAGAAAAAAAAAAAAATACAATCTGGTGACAATAACGTAACTTAGCCAGACAGCGCGCGTCCCGTTTACGGCCTTAATGAGCCCAAAACAGATAAATCCAAGTGACTGAGCCGCTACCGTGGAGCTGGGGAGGCTCTCCCCTCTCCCCTGCCTCCTGTCGCTGGACCGGGTTTTAATTCCTGTCACAGCACGAGCGATTTGCCCCCCCCCCCCACTTCCAACTCAAATTTTCATGTGGTGTGCTCGGTGCAGCATCTGTTGTAACGCGAGTCTTCACTTCTGTCACCGTTGGTCTCGCTTTTTCATTATTTTTATACCTTTTTCTCAACTTTTCCTTCCCTTTTGCAACTTTGGCAACACGTCTTTGTCCTGTTCTATCTTCATTTACGGGGTCGCTTGTGTTTCATGTATAACACACTATGATTTCTATTCATTTGTTTAGGCTCCTGCTGAAGACGAATCATCAGTAACCTCTCTTCTCTCTTTGTCCCTGCTCTGTCTCTGTGCACAGCTGCTCTCAGAGGAACCGGTGTGAGCGCGCAGACGAGCCGTACCGCTTCGCCGCCACTCTCAACCAGTGCGTCAAGGCCACCGTGTACCCAGACAGCATTGCGGTGTCGGAGCCCAGCGTACCTGTAAGTTCACTCGCGCACGTGCACGCTCATACAGTACAAACGCGCAAAAAGCACCAAGCAACTGCAATATCAACTATTACTTGCGCACATTACAGTCTCCCATTTACATATTCGCTACCCACGTACAGAGGCGGAAGATTTTAAATGATCCCACGTAGCAGTTTTGCTAGTCTTGATTGTGGTTGATGCATAAACATTAGATGGGAAGGTTCATAAGAGCTCCGCGTGGGCGTTTCAGCGTGCATATGCTCACTTGGTACAGGAGCAGTCAATATGTGTGCCAAGACATGTTTGCGTGGGTGAGCGTGTAGGTGTTAAAGTTGTCCGAGTGCAGCTGAGCGCGGTGCCGCGGCGCATCCACACAGCCGAGCGTCAGCGAAAGGCTCCTCGCCCCGTCCAAGTTCTGCCGAGTGTTGCGCACGTGCGCGCGGGGACACGCACGTCTCTGCCTTGACATACCCACGCCATTATAATATTAGTGCATCCAAAGCACAAGCGAGAACGCATTTCTGAGCCCATCCAGATGGATTTGCTTATAATAGTTTGCTTATATACGCGAGGACGTCGATCTAAACGCGCCTCGTCACGGTCTCGGCGGTGCAGCGCTAAGCAAATAAAGCGGGTGAAGCGGTGGAGCTAAGGCAGGCCAGATTAAGTTGCTAGCGACCTGTGATAGCATTCGCCTGTCAATCATCCATGTATAACTCTGCACTGTGCGTTCCGGTTGGTCATTAAAGTTGGTCATTTTAACATTGGGGATTGGCCCGCTTTTGTAGCCAGCCTAGCTTTTGTAGCCTTTGTAGCTAGCTGCATGGTTCTGGTACTCGCAGGAAGGTCTGGGATAAAATATTTTGGCAGTCTGAGCCTAGAAGCCTAACGTCTTTTGTTAAGGGGATAATGACAGACACTTAAAGTTTGCACAAGCATATTTTTTCATGTATGTTGGGTGAGACAACATCACAAAACTTCTGCTAAATGCACTCGCAGCTGAGGCAGTGACTCATCCGGCAGTGCACGACGTCTCACCCTCTGCAGACCTCGCCCCGTTGTCCAGTTTGCAGACAGTGTAGCAACATGTTAGCGCTCGTTTCCAAGTCAGCCTAATACCAAGCCGCGCACGGAAACACTCACAAATTCAAAATCGGGTGGCCATCTCCATGACAACGCAGCCTCCTCGCGCGGGAGCGATAGAGACGCGGCGGAAACAATCAGATCACCTTTATTAAAACTCCGCCACCAATTAGGCTGGTCGTCGCTGCCAAGCTGCAAAAACACTCGCCGCCGTCATCATCGGGGAGGACGGGAGAACAAAAAGAGCAAAGGCTCAACACTCCCCGGGACGCGCTGGCGCTCTGTCGCAGCCTCGTTGCCGCCATGCTTGTGCGTGTTTTTGCGCCTGCGTGCGCGCCTGAAGTTTTTGAGTGTTTATGCGTATACGTGCGTCTTGACGGAGCGGTGAGAGCTAATTAATGCGAGACGTCTTTTGCGTCGAACAAAAGACGTTGATTGCCGTAATCAAGGATCTCTCTGACACACCAGCGAAGCAACGCAAACACGGTGAGAGTAAAACAGGGGAAGACGAGAGGTCCTCAGCAAAAAAAAAAAAATCATCCATCCTCTCAATGGGTACCAGAGTAAGCCAGCTAACGAGGGAGGCAGTGTAGTCAGCTACTGAGACAGTCAGCATCTCTTGAAAGGCCTACAGTTAAGCTGCTCAGCTGCCTCGCCTGTCCCAGTAGCCCCGCGGTGTTTAGTGAGAGGCAGATAAAACAAAGAGAAACTTCAAACGGTGTGGCCCAAAAATAACAGCTAATGGAACGAGGCTGTGAAATGCCACGGTGATAATTATCCAGGCTGCCTCTCTTGGCTGGAGAGCCAGATCACACACCCTGCGCGCAGAATACATTTATTTATAGGCAGAGCAGCTGAACGCTCCAGCCCCGGTGTCACCGCTCTCCGGAGAATGACTTCAAACGCCTCTGTGTGCATCTGCATGCGTGTGGTATATTGCATATGTACTGCGCGTTTGTGCGTGCGTGCGAGCTGATTTGGGGGTTTGTGTTCGCCTGTGTTTCGTGTATCGAGGTGTCCTTGTGAGGGACCAGGCAGGAGGAAACAAAAATAGAATCAGCCAAATGTCTTTTCTCCACATTTCCTCTCACGCAGCTTCGCGCTGACCACCGATTGTGTCGCAGCGCCTGCCCGCGAGAGGGAGATTAAAATCTAAACGCGGCCTTATTTTCCTTATTATGGTGTTGATAATATTTTTAAGACGTGGCAGCATTTCTTGGCGATGTGGATGGACGGCTCTGCCAGCAGCAGTGTGTTCTTTTTGCATTCTGTTTGGAGCTTAATACGCTGCTGCACTCGAGCCGCCGCGTTTCTCACATCTTCCCTCGCCTCGCATATCTCATCTCTTCCCGAAGATGCGAGCCTGAATGTCATTAATGTGCAATCTGATTTTAGCGCCTGTCTCAATATAACATTGCCGAGGCATCGCGCGGCGGCCCCGTTGTGTCGTCCTGTGTGCATTTGGCCCCGGACCGCGCGGGAAGGTTTGACAGCCGCCGCTTTGTCACATCGCATAAACATTGTTGTCATGCGCTTCACATTTCGCACAGCTGCTGGTGAAGGTGAGCCACGTTCCAGACCTCTCCGCGGGCATCACCTGCTCCTTTGGCAACCTGACGGAGGTGGAGGGGCAGGTCAATGGCAACCAGATCCTCTGCGTGTCTCCTGCTGCCAAGGATGTCCCGCTCATCCCCACCGACCAAGGTAGCTGCAACAAACAGTTTCACACACGTTGCCGTAACGACGCTGCACTGCCCGCAGTACGCTGATCGTGTAAACACAGCCTTTGCAGGATTGTCCCACTCTTTCTGCTGTGTATGCCGCACTGATCCAACTGTTCATCTGCACACGCGCGCACTCTGAAACATCTTTATTGATTCAACACTTTCGAGCTGAAGCAGCCACCGTCGACATAACAAGCTCCCGCTGATCCAGGATCAGTTGTCCGGCTGTGAAGTGTGCCGCACACAAGGCCAGGCCCCATTAGAGCCGATGGAGGATCAGACTGAGGTCCCCTGGCCTGTGGCTGAGCTGCAGCTCACCGTATTACAGCCCTCAGATAGGGCTAATAGGCAGCGCTCTGACGTGCGGCTTCAATCAGCCGGGGGACGATTTAGCTGAAGGGACGCCGGGGAAGTTGATGTGGCGGATTAGCGTCTTAGCATAGCCGCTGCGCAGGGGGCCGGCTGGCTGTTTTGCTGATGAACACGCACAGAAAAAAAACACATAATAAACATTAATTCCTCAGATTAATAAAGCATATTCCTGCAGAGTTAAAGGGGTCCAATCAGCCTCTTTCTCATAGTTGAGCGGAACATATCCAAACACCGCCTGAGACAACTTTTAGGCCCGGCAATAGCGATATGCTAATCGCCGCTAATATACTATTCATAGAAATCTCATGACCTTTCAAGCATTCCTCCAGCATTCTTCCACAAATACACCAAGACGGATATGGCATTCATTTACTTGCAAACACACATATCATTATGAATCCTAACACCTGTTGTTTGACAATAAATACCTGTTGTTTGCGAGCCAAGATGGCCGCAGGGTGACAAAACCAAACAGCCTGAATAATATATTATGTGCAGTGTATGGAAATCATTGTGTGTTTTGGGGGTTTGGTAATCCTCCTCCCTGTGAGTAAATGACAGCCCTGTTTGCCCAGAGCTCCCATGGGGAGTGGTGCATCAGGCCCTAATATGAATGTTCTCCCCTAGGTAAATGTCAGCCAGTCCCCCCTGTAAGCTCTCCCTCCATCCATCGAGCTATCTATCCATCCCACCATTCCTGTCTATCCACCCCCCCTCCCTTTTGACCGCCCTCCCCGCTCCTCCCTCCCTCTCCTGCCTCTCCCAGCTGTTAATACCTCCATTTTTACTCCACATTCATTCCCCAGGGGCCCCTTGCTCCTCACCTCCACACTATCCTCCTCCATCTCCCGTCCCCTCAGCGAGCCCTTCTATCTGTTGCACATAAACATCGATCGTGCAGTGGCGATGACCTGAGGAGAGGATGGGGGGGGGGCGAAAGAGAGAGGAGAGGAGGAAATGAGTACAGGAAATGAGATTAAATGTGCAGAAGAAAGAGGAAGAATATGAGGGAGGTGGAATTAAAACAGGAGCGACGGGGAGGAAGGACGGGTCTGGATAAAACTGTGAGGACGCTGGAGTGATGTCGGCAAACACTGGCACTCTTCTGCAAAAAGGAAAAATAAAAACCCTAGGGGAGGTTTTGTGCGGACAGGAACTCTGGACCGCTTTGTCTGCCGGATCCTGCGAGACCAACGTGCAATGGTAGAAGTCAGCTGTGAGCCCAGCTCGCCCGCTGCACAGCCTTGTGTGAAACAAGAGCCTGATTCCCAACAGGTGCTGCGGAGAGAACGGGGCACGGAGGGTCGTTCGAGCCTCCTACACACTGAATGTCATCTGAAATTCAGGCTGCTCTGCGCATACACGTATACAAACACACACACACACACACACACACACACGCACGCACGCGCGCACATATTTATGGAGTCTGTGTTCTCGCGGGGAGAGATAAGAGGCTGTTTTTACAGAGAACAGAAGCACAGCCAGATCTCTGTTCAGCAAGACGCAGGAAAACACAACTTGATCAGATTAAATGGCTGCGCATGGGACTGAAATTTGCTAATTTTATGCATTTATATATTCATTAAATGTGGTGGGTGTATTTCCAATAATACAGAGAAAACTGCTTTTATAGATGTGTACAGTTGCAGCTAACATCCTCAGCTTATAGCAACCAGCTAATTCACATTTAATGAAGAAATGCTGTTCACGGCTGTGCAAAGGCATGCAAAGTTAAATCGACATGCGTTATGTGTGCATCTCATGTCTCGTTTCCTCCCAGACTGGTCGGGCGTCGAGCTCAGGCTCAATTCGAAGGAAACCGGTCAGATGCTGATCAGCACAGAGGTCAAGTTTTACAACTGCAGCGTCCACCAGCTGTGAGTATCTCTCTCTCTCTCTCTCAGAGCCCATTCATACAGTGCCTCGGACCTGCTGCCCAAAAACCGCCGGATCAATGCTTTGGGAATTAGTTACAATTTGTCCTCAACCTTAGCCGGCCCCCGGTCCCCTAAAAATATCCCCTGTAAAGACTAATGTAATCTGACCGCTGGCTGCTCCCTGAGCCCCGCAACAGGAAGTTTCTGCGCGAAACACGCCGCTCGGACGCGCGAAACACGCCGCTTTCTGCCTAACGGGTCTCCAGCGGGGATTTCATGCCCGTTTTTCATGCCGCGATCTGTCCCCGACTGAGCGATGCTGAGTCGAGTCCCTGGATTTGGAGATCTCAGAGGCGTCGGCGGCGCCCCTGCGTTTGCCCGCTTCATTCCAGTGCGGCAGATTCTGCTCGCGCCGGATCCGAAGGTCTCGCTGACTTGGATGGAGAGCACGGGACCAAAGCTAGCACGTAAAATAAAATGTCGTAGCTGCTGTCTCCTTTTGCTAGATAAATACAAGCAGCATCATTCTGCATCTCTCTCTCTCTCTCTCTTTCTCACATGCACACACACAAAGCCCTATAGCTTCGTATGGCTGTCTGAGAGCCCTGCCTGAGTAGCACAGAAAGCAATTACCAGCTCTCACATCAGCTCAGTTAATCGCAGACGACAAACACACTTGCGCGCACCGCCGCAAAGAGAGATGCACACACTTGAAAAGGGCATACGCTGTCGCTCCCACGCCCCGATGCCAGCTCCCTCCTTCTCTCCCATCTTACACTCTATTTGCCAGAAGGTGAATCAGCCCTATTCTTCTGAATTAGTGTGCCTGCCAGAGATCCCTCCCATGCTTTTGCACTGATGAATATTTCACAATAAGCAAGTATGCGTAGCTCAACCCTTATTTCAGAGAGATAGAGAGAGAGGGAGGAAGATAGAGGGGGAGCCAAGTGTGACTGCAACACACTCTCTGAACGACTGGCCGTGAATACACAGTGTAGCAAAGGCCACCACAGTCATTCAAGACGCGTCTTTGCTATGGCAACGTACAGAGGGGTCGTAGCCTCTTTATGTTTTCCTCACCCAGTCATTCATGCGTCCATGTAACCAGCTGCAAAGTACATTAACTCATAGCACAGAGTGTTTTTCCGCCGTGGCGCTGAGTCTGACGGTGCCGTATGTACCCTATAGTGGCACACGGGCGCTTTTGGCGTCGTGCGTGCAAAAATGCTCACGCACAAAAAACGCGCACCTAGCAGCTGGTAATTACAGCGACGCTGCAACAATGCAGGGCTAATGGTAATTGCAGGATCAAGCTGCGCCAATGTCTTATTTGTCCTCATTACTCGACGTTCCTCCACTCTGCCGCGGCCCCGTCTCTCTTTCTCCTGTCTGACGCCGGTTCTGGGGGCTAACGCGCGGCCTACCGTTCGCACGTGACACGCGGTATTAATGTGTGGCAGTGGGAAATATATGCAGGGAGAACTTGGCCCAGCAGCTATTAGGTACCGTGCCAACCACAAGGGCACAACAACAGCAGGTGCCCACTTGGGATCTGAACTCATTTCCTCTGTGGCACTTCCCTCCCCACTTTGGCAAACTCGCTGCCTCTCCTTGACTGTGCTGCTTCTTTCCTGTCTCACCCTCCCGTGTGTGTGTGTGTGTGTGTGTGTGTGTGTGTGTGTGTGTGCGCGCGCGTCTGTGTGTCCACGCAGGTGTCTGTCATGTGTGAACAGTGCCTTCCGCTGCCACTGGTGCAAGTACCGCAACTTGTGCACCCATGACCCCTCCAGCTGTTCCTTCCAGGAGGGACGAGTCAACGCCTCTGAGGTTGGTCGAACACACACATGCACAAACACACACACACACACACACACGCATATAAACAAGCTTGTTTAGCACAGCCTTCTCTTTCTTTCCCATCTTTCCCCCCCTCTCTCTCCCTCTCTTTCTCTCTCCTCCATATTCCCCCTCTCGGTTTCCTTCTGCCTGCATCCTGCTCTGCGTTCCAGCTCGGTGTCGGCCTCGGGGCATGTCTTCAGAAAGACAGCCATCTAAGCTCTTCTATTTCCGAATTGGCATTTCTCACTCAGAGCCCTTGTTCTCTGCAGTAGCAATTAACACTCTATTATCTCCGGAGTTATTGAGCTTAGCGTGCCTTAACAATGACACAGGATCACTCTGACCCAGTCAATCACGTGCAGCAGATGCAAAATGGTTGAAATATGCCTGCGAGGGTGCTGGTTGCCACATCTCTCTCTCTAGCTATGTGTATCTGTGGGTGTTAAATTAACAGTGCATGTGGATCTACCTGCTGCAGCACAGTGGGCATCGCTCCTGCACTCGTTCACATTTGCACGGTTTTTGGATCTTGCACGCAACTCCGCTAATTAGATCAGCGCGGTGACTAAAGGCCAGCTTCTGCATCGAGGTGAGGCCGCGTTTAAGATTTATGGATGTGAGACGCAG
The DNA here is from genome assembly GCA_008933995.1 of Datnioides undecimradiatus. Taxonomy (NCBI): domain Eukaryota; kingdom Metazoa; phylum Chordata; class Actinopteri; order Lobotiformes; family Datnioididae; genus Datnioides; species Datnioides undecimradiatus. Next base: position 4,529,389 of record WARS01000071.1, on the reverse strand, counting down.
AAGGCCGGCGGGGGCGAGAGGTTCGGCGCGCGCGATGCAGCCGGGAGAGCGAACGCTTCATATCGCTAACAGAGCTGACCTCAAAAAATCAAAAAATTGCTGCCGTTGAGCGCCGAGTTCTTATTTCATAATTGTCTTTGCCGATTGTTTCACACTTCCACTCTTGATAATGAGTTGTTCGACACTCAGGCACCAGCTCGGAGCTTTTTCAAGGTCATACGAGTCACTTTCAAATGCTAACTTGCACTCATTGTACTTTGTAGCTCTTATCATCCCGCCTGTTGTCTTTCCGTTGACGCAAACACAGACAAAAGCAGCGTTTTGTTTGTCTGTGGCGTTGGCACTGATGTGCGCTCCCTGCCCCGGGCTTGTCTCCTCCAGGACTGTCCCCAGCTGGTGCGCTCCGAGGAGATCCTGATCCCAGCGGGGGAGGTGAAGCCTATCACCCTGAAGGCCAGGAACCTGCCCCAGCCCCAGTCTGGCCAGCGAGGCTACGAGTGTGTCCTTCACATCCAGGGGGTCAGCCACCGGGTGACAGCCCTCCGCTTCAACAGCTCCAGCGTGCAGTGCCAGAACAGCTCGGTAGGTTGGGTGACACTTGTCCAGATTGTGCCAGATTAGGTGTAATTGGTGATGCATGAGCGATTTGCTTGCGCGCGTGCGTTTTTCTCATTTTAGTTATCATTCGTTAGCGCTAAAGAGTCAGGTTGCATGAAGAAGATACTGTCCATTGGTAATTATATTGGTTATATCAGTGTCTGTAGAAAATGAGTGTGGGAATACATTGCCACAGCTCGTGTGTGTGTGTGTGTTTGTGTACATGTGTGTGTCAGTTACTCTGTGGAGACGCCGTAGATGCAGCCTAGGTAATTACACTGGAGAAGACTGCAGCATTGCTCTGCCCTCCAGTCAAGCACGCGCTGACTTCTGCAGCATATTCCCAGAGGAACCAGAGACATACACATTTTACACACTTCTTCCTCTCTCTCTCTCTCACACACACACACACACACACACACACACACACACACACACACACACACTTGCACAATGACAGTGGGGCTGGAATTAAGGGCAAAGGAGGCGGCTGAGGACAGCATCGCTAAAGGCCAGAAGGGAAGTTCAAGCTTCTGCTCAGCTGTCCCATTTCTTGTGGCTCCTCACTTTGTCGGCTCTCTGATGACGAAATGATGTAACTTTGGGGTAACTTTGGAAGGACACGGCATTGCATCCTGAAGGAATCGTGGAAACTCAAATTCCCAAACCTCCCATTGAAACCCTCCTCTGTTTTTGTCTCATTTCCACCTTCTCCCCACCCCCCCCACAATCTTTCCACCGCGTTCCTCACCATCCTTGGCCTCTAGTATCTGTACGAGGGGATGAAAATCAGCGAGCTGCCTGTGGATTTCTCGGTGGTGTGGAACGGAAACTTCATTATTGATAACCCAGAGAACATCCAAGGTAAGAACAAGAGATTCTGCTGGCAAACAGGACGAAGATGGACAAATTGACTCCCCATCATTTTCGTCTGTCTAGACGAAGAGGTAGCCTTGTTGAAATGCCTACTCTGTTGTGAGTTCACCGCCTGTCTCCACTGCTTCCTGTATCCCACAGTGCACCTGTACAAGTGCGCAGCCCAGCGAGACAGCTGCGGCATGTGTCTGAAGGCGGCGCGCAAGTTCCAGTGCGGCTGGTGCAGCGGAGAGGGAAGGTGCACCCTGCGGCACCACTGCCCGCCCATCAATCCTTACACCACCCGCTGGCTCAACCTGTCCAGCAAGAACGTCAAGTGCACCAACCCACGCATCACCGAGGTCAGTACTGATAATCCTCCGTCCGTCCCTCCCGCCTGCCCACACGCATCTGGCTCCGATCAATGTGCAATAATCAGCCGCCGCGGTGCTGCACCTCGTCCTAGTTTTCCACAGGCGGTCGTGAGGCTGCAGGACTCTGCTTCAAATTCTAAAAGTTAACAGCAACAGCAGCTCGTAGCAGCTTGATAAGGCATCGCCGGTGGTGACGGCGGCAGTGGTATTACATAGTTAAAGACCGTACTCTCCAAAGCACATCAGAGCCACTGGGGCCACATAAACCCAGATCAAATGATCCCGGCATGCTGCGTTTTTAAAAATCAGTTTTACCAAAGTTGCACTGACAGCAGCGGCGTTTTTCGAAAGACCAGCACGAACGGCATCGCGAGTCGATTCAAGAGATGCAGCCGCTGTTGTTTGCTTTCCTCTGGACCCAAGAAGAACAAGCCTTACAGGCGCTCCCCAGGGTGCCGGGCCCACCTAATAACTACAGTTTTGTAAATGTTTGTTTACTACCTGTCTTGTCTTTCTTTTTCTTTGGACATCTCTTAATAAACATTTGTTTTTCGTTTTGCCCAAGAGCCAAAAAAACACATCTCCCACTGTGTTTATGCGTAAGCTTGCACGTCTACCCGTATGCCTGCATCTTCTTACCTTCACGGTTTATCCAAGGGCAAGGTGCCCGAATTCGCGTACGCATGAACGCACGCTCATGCAGATATTCAGTTTTAAAGGTCCCCCTCTGTCTGACGTCCTCCTTCTCACTGTGTGGGCGCAGCCTCCAGCTCTTGGCTTTTAATGTCTTTTGTTTTCTCACAAGGTGATTCCAGTCCTTTGACAGTAACTTTGGCGCCATATAGTGACAAAGCACCAAACAATAGAGGAGCTAGCTAACAGTTAGTGTTTTTTTAAACATCCTGCAGTGCACGCAGACAACAGGAAGACGTGTCTGTGGTTGTTTGCTTTGCAGCAACCCAACCCAATGGCTGCATGTCCCACACCTCGGCAGCATCGGGGTCATAACCTGGAAGTGCTTATTTGTTCTCCCATAAGTGGGCCTCTGCTTGCTCAGGCCACATTTTCATCTCGCCTGGTGGGTTTGCTGTCACAGGGGAGTCAGGCCAGGAGGACATACTATTTAATTAGGCTTGGTAACGCACCAGTGCATTGTGGTTAACCCGCCAGACCTCCCCTACCTCCACATTGATTCATTTAGCTTGTCGTTCCTCCGCCGCATACTGGCATCTAACTCCAGCCAATTAAAAAGTGAAGTTAAGGACTTGGTTAATTGATTTGCTATACTGTACGCAGATAAGGCAGAAACAAGGGGAGGCAGGATGAAGAAGAAGACCTTCCCCCACTTCTTTATAACTCTGCCTCTCCATCACTCTCCCTATCGGTTTAAGTCTGGTCTGTCCGTCTGTCTTCTCTCCTCCCTTTGTGTGTCTCCGTGTATCACTATCTCTGAATCATCTGGGTGAATTAACTTATCCTGCGTAACTCCATTTTGCTCTCTACTTTGTGTTCGTCACTCTGTGGCACAGGCTCACCGCCATCCAGTTGGGCTCTCCTCATCCCCCCCCCTTGTTTTCATCAGTGTTACCAAAGCCACCACTTAAAGGGGACATGTCATATTATGTTTTAAACTGGTCCTGGATGTCTTAAAAACAAGCTTTTAAACTCTGAAGTCCAGCCTCTGAGGAGGGTCTGCAGCCTCCCGCTCTCTACCTTCATTATCTATGTGGAGTTCTGAGTGGGCGGGGAGGCTATGATAATGAGGCGCTGTGATTGGCTGCCTGAATGACGTATGAAGGGGGAGGGTGCAGAGCGGTGCAGGACCAGTATCCAACATGGCTGCCACTCCCGACGAACAGCCCATGGCTGTACGCTATAGCTACGACCCAGAGTCTGACAGCGAACAGCGGAGGAAACGGTTGGAAAGAATAAAAGAATCAAACGCAGCCACGGTCTCCTCTGGTCTTCTGGGGCTGGGACAGAATATCGGCATTTGTGTTGGTGTTTACAACCAACAACAGAGCAGTCTGCATGTCCGGCTCTGACCGACGACATCGCCACACACCGCTAGCTTACCGCCGGATACAGAGAGCTTCACCTAGCGGGATGAACACCCCCTCTCAGCGGTTTCACTCAGAGGAGGACGGCCTCTGTAAATCACTCCTGTGGTTACGTAACGACAGGAGCTGGATCTGAACGGCCTGTAGGAGCCCCATGTTACCAGAGGGTGGGCTGCAGAGACGATGCAGGACCTGTCTGCCTTCCTCACTCTCTGAGTTGGTTCAGCTGAGGGGGGACTAGTTTAAATATGTAGAGGCAAGAAAAAGGTGTTTTTCATAATATGTCCCCTTTAAAGCTACTTTAAGGGACTTTTGCCGCCGCCTTCTGGCAATTAGAGTCGCCATAGGCTCCAACGTGCTCCGAGCTCCTGTAGCCTACTTTAAAGCTAAGGTTGTTTCCTCGTTTAGCTCTGGTAAACCAACTGTCAAAAGCTTTTCTACCCAGTGCAACTGCACAGGAACGTCACACCGGACACGGGATTTACAAACTTCTGGAATGTAACAGGCATTTGTTTCCTGCGGTGCAGCTTTAAACCTGAACACTGTGAGGAGGGTATGTGAAAATACCACGTTGTAATAATTCAGACTCAGTAAATCAGCCGCTGCTTGTTTGTTTTGAAGTGTCAGATTCAAAAAGACTGATGAAAACAGACTAATTTGCAAAAACGCAAAGTTAATGCGCGCAGTAAGAGAAGGAAACACATAGATTGACATTGAGCTAACATGTCCGCGCAGGAGTTTTGAAGTATTAAATGAGCAAAGCCAGGACAAGTCCAGCTCATCATTAAACAGCTTTAGGTGCAGTACGCCTTGCAGTAGCGGACCCATCTGTTGTCCGACAGTGTATTGATCATAACTCCTGGCCTGTTTTAACTGACAAAGATATCACCTCGAGATATTTCCAGAGGAGCTGCACCAGCATTTCAACCATCTCAAGTATCTACTGAGAATATGTCTCAGTTTGTCAAAATCAGAGCGAGGGCTTATGGACTAGCTCGTGGTCAATAACCAGGCAGAAATCCATTACATATCGAAGGGAGAGCTCACACCAATTTGCTCACCTACGGCGAGACCTTATATTCTGAGCTCGAGGTGTGGGCTTGAGTGGAAAAGTCTCATCGCCAAAGCTTTTTCTCCAACAAGTGCGAGCCAAAGATCGATGCAACAAGTTTAACGTTGCAGGCAGAGCTGTCAAAAGGCATTCTGGGAAAGAGAAAACAAGTCATTCACAGTGAAATACAGTAAAATAATGATAAATTATGCCTGACTCACTTGTGTTCAAATTGTGACTGAGAGCAGGGCGAGCGTGGAGGGTTTGAGCGGGGTGACGTGAGGCGGCGGCGCGAACAAAGGACAGAGCCGGGGGGGGGGGGGACTGAACCGTGGAAGAGCCGTGGGGTGTGGGTGTGTGTGGTGGTGCCCCCCCCGCCCGGGCCGTCTGAACCCAGGACTGTAGGTGGCAAAACCAACTCCGCCTCAATTTACATGATTCACGCCGGCGTGCACTTCAGATACGCGCATCTCTCTCTCTCTCTCCTTCATCGCCGGTGAAGTCGGCGTTCGTTCGCGCCGCGCCCTACCCCCCCCCCTTCGCCTCTCGGTGATTACAGTTTCTTTAAGAAGCAGACATCCCCCCCGGTGGGCTGCATTTATTAATAAATTTAGTTTTGATTGTATGCACCGAAGCCCCCATCATGAGCTGATTTGTATACATACTAGCACATTAGTAGATGTGCCTACCACCAGATAGGCCTTTTGAATAATTAATGTTTCTATTAAGTGCCATGGTGCCTCCCACCATGGGCCATTAATATTGAAGAGATGTAAGCCCCTGCTAACAGCAGAGGGAGCGACATCAAATGAAGCTGGGAGTTGGACGGGCATATGAAAGGCATCTCCTCAATAGGCTCTGGCCGTGGCTTCTGCGCGAGTTTACAGTACAGCAAAGAGCCTTCCCTGCCTCCCGGTGACGGTGAATATAAACACGCAGCCGTCGCCTAAGGATAGCGAAACGTGTCGGACGCCTCTCTTTCTCTTTCTCGCCTAGTGTGTAAGCTTGTTGTTGGTATTTTGAGTTTCCACGGGGATGGTGGGCCCTGTCAGCTGAACATTTCCCCGTAGCAGTACGCCTGCTTCCCTCCGTTAAACCAGGCAACAGAAGGATGTTGCTTCTGTCTGGACGACGTGCAGGAAGGAAGTTAAAGTGGCCCGTTCAAACATTTACATACCCGTAGTGGCTGGTGCATCATGGGAAACATGAAATTATATTTTTCTGATTCACTCGTCCCTCCAAGTGTTGTCACTCGCTGATTCGATCCTTATCCACGTTGACCGAAATGCACAGATCTGATTGGCTGATTTACAGCACAGCCCGCTAAAGGCCTGAAATGTAAAAATATATAAAAAAATAATTTATGGATCACAGGTTCGGGTCTGGGTCTGATGCCAGATTATGCTCCAGTAATTCGTGGACCTTAGAGGGAGTGAGGAAGGGTTAACAATTGGGGCGCTGCCTCCCCGTCCACCCCCGAGTCCCCTAACGCTCGCTGAATAAAACACAGTCATCCACAAATTCCCCTTATCCCTTCATTTCGCCTCTTGTTTTCCCGTCTTAGCGCGCCGAAAACTGCCTTTCATCCCGACCCATATCTCTCGGCCGACTACGAGACATTTAAGACCCCATAAAGTATTTAGGACGTAGTTTGTTCGGGAACAAGTGATCAGAGGGGTTTTTATCAAGCCCATTAAATGCTGCTCACAATTAAATGTGACATGCTCGAATTAGTCTGCGCCGAGTCCAAAGACAAAGAGATTAGCTGCAAGCTCCTCAGTCGCATCGAGGGCTATTTCTTTTCAAAAGCAAAACATCCGGCCGCAGCACTACTGGAAATACATCTGCTGCCATGTTGCGAAATCCCTGCGGAGCTCCGAGGGGATAAAAGTCTCTTGTAACATATTAATAATGTGTGATAATAAAGGTTGATAATAAAGAATGCCCTGGGAAAATGCTGAATATGTACATTTTAGGATAGATGTGGCGATTAAACGTCACTACCTCTGAACTGTCTTGGAAAATGCCATTCGGCTCTGTCAGCGGCCGCAGTTACCGTGACATGCTGGGCTTGCACAGCCCCGAGGCAGCCCGGGCGGTGTACTGCCCTCTGCTCCATGTATTGAGTTTAGCCTCGGCTGCATCAGCACAACTCTCCCCGCCGTTACTTCGGCTGAATAAGTCAGTTTTTCCTTTCGCTCAAACTAGAAGATTATCTTCTTGCTCAAGTTTCTTCTTTTGTGGGTTCGAATACCTCTTTTCTCAATTTAGGCCGCCTCGCCCCTCTTCAGCCTCCCCGTGGTTGTTGGCAAATCCTGCAGAACATCTCAGGAAAATGGCGGCGGTAAGTGGCCGATGCTCTGATCCCCCTGAGCTGGAGAAATAGATTATGCTAGCAAAAGCACAGGAGTGGGAGCGGGGAGTGCGATGAGCAGGCCGACTGACTGTTTGTTAGGAATTACCCTCTATTGACAGTGTGACAATGCCAGGCGGGCAGCGGCACTGCTCCTAAAGGGATTACACGGGGAGCGTGGCGTGGCAGCACTGGGTGGGAACGAGGAGGGGAAGGGGGGGGAGTGAAGGGCGGCCGGGGCGTGCATGCATGTCCAATGAGGGTTCCTCTTCCTCTCCCCCCTGAAAGTCTGTATGTAAAGACAAACAAACAGGCTGGTGCTTAGAGGAGGAGGAGGATGTGTCACCTAGCCTGGGGGAGACGAGATGATGAAAGACAGAGAGCAACAGAAGGAAAAGAGATGCAAAGGAGACGATGTAGCAGGGAAAGATAAAGACAAACGGCGCCCTCTGAAAAGATAATCTGCAGCGCACGACTGCAGCGGGCTCCATCTGATCTGAAAAGGTCATTAGGAGTTGGGTTTACGGGCAGTCAAACCGCAGTCTCGTGTACGAGGACGGGCCATTATAGATTTCGTTCCTTTGTTTGTGAAAGAAATACAGCCGCAGAGACAAAGCGAGCACTTCTCTCGCGCCTCCCAGCCTGAAGACATCGGTTTGAAGTGCCGCTTTTTCCGTGATCCACTCGTGAATCGAGGCTCCATCTGCCAATGGGGAGCTCAGTCAAATGGGTTTCATGCATGGATTAGGCTGCCTCCCTGTGCTTGGTCCACCGTGGGAAGAGCTCCGTTTCAGCCTCGAGGGGAGACGGAGGAGGTCTCCCAAGCTTTTAGCGTAGCCCGTCTGTGATGCGGCGCCGCTGTCCTGTCACCGGCCCCGCCTCACCTGTCATCCATCATGGCTGATAGGACCAGGCGGAGCGGCGTCCACGTTCCCTCTGCTGCTCATCCCAGTTTCTCTGCTCTCTTCTTCCTTTCGGTCCTTTTCTCTTTCCTCTGTTCATCCACTCCTCCCTCTCTCTTACAGTCTCCTCACCCCACTCTCTCTTGTTCTCTCCCAGGCCCTTACATTGCTTATGTAACCATCACTAAGTCTACTCGAATAGCTGCTGCCATCGCCTGACATGGATATATTTAGCCATTATGCCCCCCTCCCCTCCCCTCTATACCCCTGCATGCCCAAGCAGTGCTAAAAGATTCATGTATTCAGACCCCTCGGGCGGCGCAGTGACACACTTACTTTACATCCAGAGCAATTAATGTCCACTGAATCTAGATTACAATGCCGGCGTCCCACTGGGGGAGCCGCAATGCCCTAGTGGGTGCCGGGGGGTGGGGAGGGGATGGGCGTACGGCGCCATTCGAAGGGCTCGCCGTCACGTGGCACTTTGCGGCTCAGTAAGCGGGCACACCTTCTGCTTGCGTGGCCGGTAATAGCATATTGATTGTTTACATAGCGCCAGCAGCTCCACACGGCAAAGTGACAGTCGTCTCCTCCCCGCTGCCCTGCTCTGTCTTAGCCTCCTCTATCTCCTTTTACTCCCCCGTCCACCAAACAGTATCGTCTACTCTCTTGGTCTTTCTCTATCTTCCTCCTCTGCCCTTACTCCTCCTCCTCCTCCTCCTCCTCCTCTCTTGTTTAAAGGGCTGGATGATGGCCAGGTCGGAGCCTCAACAGGGCTCTGCAGCACAGAAGGCAGCGTGCCACCCTGTGCCAAGGTCATGCTGGGCAGCCATATTGTATTTTATGAGTAGGTGGTCCGCACTCAGCATTAATATGGCCCCTTGTTAGATTTATCGTCCATGGCAACGGCAGCGGATTCTGGGCGGGCGCCGATCCAAAACGTTCATAATCCGTCCCATTTTGTTTTAATTGTGAAGATGTTTTATTGGATTTGCCGCCGAACCCTTCGTACGCAGGAGGTGCAGGTGAAGAAGGAGTTTAAAAGTGTTGAGTCAACTTTATATCGTTGTTTCCTGACGTTTGGCTTTGCATGACCTGCAGGTGACCCCGGTGGCTGGACCCCCGGAAGGAGGGACTCGGGTGACCATCCACGGTACGAACCTGGGCCTGGCCTTCTCGGACATGGTGGGCAATGTGGAGGTCGCGGGCGTGAGCTGCACCCCCGTGGAGGACGGCTACATCATCGCCGAACAGTAAGTCACGCAAAAGCTAATCACGTGTTGACTGAAAACTGCACCAAATCAAATCGAGACACATCTTTGGAGACTTCGGTCCTCGTTCAAGCTAACTGAAGGGCGCTGGGGAACGGTTTTGCCCACAATGCAGCACGGAAACGTTTTAATGATCGTTAATTATCCCCGATTCGTCAGCCGAACACGATACTCTTGCCAGATCTCCTGAAACGCTGCGCAGAGCTGCAAATGTAAACGTGCATTGAATCGGTTATTAGCGCTGCGAATGAAGGCTGTTTTGATGCTTCGCCGAATGCATGCGGTGTGACAGCCAACAAACTCTGATCAATATATGTGCATTGTGTCAACAAGCTGCTTTCCCTACCATCTCTGCCTTAATGAAGACTGGAGCAGGTCCAGACAGTCTGGCCCTGACATTGCTGTTCTCCCCCTGCAGCACACTAGCCCACATCTCTCTCTCTCTCTCTCTCTCTGTAGCTCATCTAGTCAGCAACAATCCCACAACAGCTGTGTGTGTTTACTTGTGTTTACCTCCCTAATTGTCCCATGCTGTGCATACATCACGTTAAAGTCTGTCCCGTTCACCCCGAACTAATGAAATGTTGCCCGTGCTTCGCAACTTGCCCATCTCCCCCATCGGCTAGACGCGCAGACGTGTGTGTGTGTGTGTGTGTGTGCCTTATGGTTGTTTAACCTCCCCAGGTGATGCAGACCTCGCAAGGGAAATGCGAGGATGCACACACACACACACACACACTGCTGAGATGCTTTAAACTAAATATATATTAACATATTTGGATTAGGATTAAGTTGGATTGCCTCTGGGCTTTGAGCTTTGTTGGTGCAGGAAATGCAATTCTTTGTGAAAACATGTAATCCTATAATAATTTAACGGCATACAGCCAGAGCAAAAAACCTTCATTAAGTAGCTACTATAGGTTTGTTATTACACCGTGGGAAGTCATGAAGTTATGAGGCGCACGTATACAACTGTAAACCCATTACTCTCTTCCACAAACGGCGCGTGTTCACATAGAAAACCAACTTTTTTAATGCACGCCCGCCCCCTCCTGTCGCAGCCTCGGAGTCAGCTGCTGTAAAGTTTTAAATATATAACCGCGCGCAGAGGCGAAGCTGACACACATACACCCGCGCACACACACACACACACACACGGGGCTATCACAGTCGTGGCTCTCGGAGGAGCCTTTAACCCTAATTCTTTCCTTGGCCTACTTCTGCCCTCGGAAAGAGAGCAGCTCAGCGCCGCACTCTCGCTGTAACTCACTTTTAAAGTCCTATGGCGCCGTTGCCATACATATGTCGAACTGGCGCTACTGACTCGCCGCTTATTTTCATAATTAAATCGTGTTTTTTTTTAAAAATTGTGTCCCCCCCCCTTTTTGATGGCATTTGAAGAACGCGACGTACAGCGTCGCCGCGGCTCCTCGCTCTTTGCTGGGCAGTTGTAATTAAAATTCGCCGTGTGCCGCTTGGCTGTAGGGGACAATTTGTCAGCGGCGCGCTGATCTGACAGCACTTTAATCCAGTTGGGGACAAGCTTGGGAATTCATTTATAAGGCATGTTTTAAAAAAAAAAAAAAAAAAAAAAAATGGACTGAGCGAAATTAAAAAACCAACCTATGACCTCCTTCACGCCGAAGGAGCCGCGCGTCTTCGTGGGCATGTTCTCGGCCTATCGGGGTCGTACCGGCTCAGGGGTTCATTATGTGCACGTCCTTATCTGACTGTTGCTGTTTGTTTCGCGTCTTAATTCAGTCGCCAGGCTTCCTGTGGCGGACTGGGCTGGAATCGGCATACATATTTATACGTCTTTTATGTTAGCACTTCAGAGGGAGCGTGTGAAAGCCACTCCTGCTTTGAAGGAGAAGCCTCAACTTTTGTGTTTTTCAGCAGTCCAGAGCATTTTTCTGAGGGCTGATGCTCCTCTGCAGCATTTTTCTAGTGGCCAAATTGAGTCCTCATTAGTTGGGATTCAGTTTAAAAGTAACCAGCAGGCTTTATGGAAAGAGCGGCCCTCTGGGTGGAGGCCGGGGACTCCACACACACTTGAACGTTCGGGTTTTTTTTTGAAAAGCCGTATTTCCATAAATGCACAGCTTCACAGAGGCGCCGGTGCAGGAGGCCTCCGGGCGGGGATGCAAAGGCCCGGGGAGAAGAAAACATCAGTTCTGTCGGCGAGTAAATCCTCGTTTAGCCGCGCTCTTCCACGCGGTTCAGCCCAGACGCATCTCCAGGAGCCATTTGCCGTAATTCAGATGATCAGCGCCGGAGAAATAATACGTGTGCTCCGCTTCATCTGCGCCGCTCCCGCCTGCCCCTGCCATCTGCCTCGCCACGTATTCCGTCTCTCTTCCCACGCTGCGATTGCTTCTTGTACTTTATTACTCCCTGGCACCGCCGATCAATAGGCGTCCTCGTTTTTATTATGTCATTTGATCTAGTCACCTGCGGCGCGCGGCGACACCTGATCACACGGCATGGTAAAGCCGTATTGATCCCGCCGCGTGGTTTACATTTAGACGTACCACGCTGGCACGGCACCGGCGCTGTCGGGAGGGGGTGGGGGGGCCCGGTTGTTGGTGGGAGATTTACATCGGGTGCGTTGGAGTGCCAAGGGAGGAGGAGTGCCGGCCTCATTTGAAGGCCGCCATCCAGGGGGGGGGTGCTCATCGATGTCTGGATGTGTCCCGTAATGAAATGAGTGAGACAACAGAAGAAGATTGCATTTGGAGTGGAAGATAAATCGATACCGAGCCGAGAAGTGTTTTGATTGCTTTCTCTCAACTTCGCTCAAGCGCTGAAACATATAGACGACTTCTGAGCTTCACGTCGCTCCCAAGAAAGGTTGAACTCTCTCTCCAGCGTTTTGCAAACAGCCGTGGGTGTTTTTTGCTGTTAATGAATGATGCCAATGAAATGTGTGTGTGTGTGTGTGTGTGTGTGTGTTTGCTCTGCAGGATCGTATGCGAGATGGATCCAGCTCCTGCCGACAGCAGACCCGGTCCAGTCCAGCTGTGCGTTGGAGAGTGCAGACCAGAACTCAGGGCTCGCTCCTCGCAGCTCTACTCCTTTGTGGTAACGACTGCGATCACATCCTCACCTAATGTACATCAGTACACGCCGCGTGAGCACTCAGTGTGAGCCCGACTGAAGAGTCGCTTTAAAGCAATGCGAAATGTGCCGTTAGTTCATTTAAAAGTGATTTGTACTTTTCTTGCAAAGCGATTGTTTATGCGCCACGGGCGAATAATGATCTGTGCATTGCCATGACGACCGATCTAAGTGTAATTAAGCCGCCCTGTGGATGCTGCACTTGTTGTTTTGCAAATAACATACTTCCATTAAAAGCGCGGGGTTTTTCGAGGGGTCTTCGCTAACGATCTCCGCAGCGCTCCGGTTGTAAATGCCGTCTGCCTTCATTAAGATCGGATCCCGGGGTTCAATTAATATCGCCTCGTGTGCTATAGAGTGTTGCAAGTCAGTGTATTCTTAGCAGTTCTTCAAGGTGTTTTCATGCAATTGAAAGCTCTTGTAGCGTGTTAGGCACTTTGTATTACAGGAGTCGCCCTGCGTTAGAAACTCAAATAAAGTAAATGAAATGTTCTTAAACAGTAGAAGTAAAAATACTTTGATGCGTTTTATCATCAGATTGTTGTCGTTCGTTAATAAAAAGCAGGATTTTACCGTTGCAGCCGGATGAGCTTGAGCTGCAAGTGGTTATTCTCATTTGTTTGGTCATTTTCCCCATTAATCGTTTAATTTTTGGATTCGCGAATGTTCCCGAACTTGCGACAGAACCCACAGCGACGCCAGGGAAAACGGCATATCGTCAAAATTTGAGGGGCGAAACGACTTAAATTAGCAAAAGAGTCACCGATTTACATTCCGCCAGTCAATTAAAAAGACTAATCGGCTAATCGTTTTAGCCGTGCCTGCTCGTTTTCACGTGTTCTGCATAAAAAAATCTCAGTTCGACAGTTTAAACAAAGTGTGAAACTAGGATAGTAGATCAAACGTGATTGGTAGAGGTCACGAGGAAGCACAGGGGAGCAAGCAACTTGCTGAGATGAACTGCGGCGACCCGCTCAGCAGGTAAACTGTCACCCGCCTCCCCCGTTCTCACAACGTGTCTCTGTCGTTTGCATTCTGCCCAGCCTGCAGCTAACAGATAATCTACTTTCCCATTTACGCTCTGTCACACCTTCACAATTAGGGCTCCCTTAACAATTAACAGCAGCCGGTAATTACTACTGTTGTTTTCCGAGCGCCCGCTTTAGCCTGCCTCCTGGAAGCCGCGCTTAGCCGCCGGTTTTCGGGGGGGGGGGGCTGCTGCCTTCTTCCCACCAGCGTTGCTTGCAGCTGCTGCTCCGGGAAGCTGTGGCGTTCCTCGAAGAATACATCGCAGAGCCGAGCATACGCCGTCACAGGAGCGTTGCTCAATTTTCCCGACAAGACACACTCCCTGTGTGACCGTCTTTTCCAGCCAGCAATACTTTAGCACTTGGCAGAGGGGCAGCGTAAATGACAGAGTGTGCATTTAGTTGTTTTCAAATTGTCGCTTCTGCGCGCGCCGAGGTTTGCGTCCTACACGTGTGTGTGTGTGTGTGTGTCTGCATGACGGGCTGTCTGCTCAGATATTTCTCCATCTGTCGGTGCGACGGCGGGGCTAGCTGCCTGCAGCTGTAAACACTAGTTATTTTCAGACTGTCTTTAAAAAGCTTCACTCAGACACAGCCCCGCAATGCACGACACGCAGAAGGAGGATCTCTCAGGGACTCTAAGAGCTCCTGGCTTTATCCTCTTTCCTCCCAACAGCGCTGCACTCCACCGCCACCGGGCCCGGCAATATGAATAACTGTAATTTGCAGGGGGGTCTGTGATAATACGTGAAGGTTTCCAAGAGGTACCGCGGAGATTCATCCATCATTTGGTGTCTTGCTCTGTCCTCTCGTTCTGCTCCCCTTTAATTCACATCTCTCTGTCTCGTAGACTCCCACGATCACGGGTCTGTCCCCCAGCCGAGGTCCAGAGTCCGGGGGCACCAAAGTCACCATAATGGGAGAAAACCTCGGCGCCGGCAGCAGCGTCAACGTGCAGTTTGGAAACCAGACGTGCGAGTTCTTCGGGTGAGGCGTTCCCCCTTGCACCCCATTTGTCCCATAAAAGCGTGATTAGTAGCCCATAAAGTTTAATTTGCTGAAACCGCCAGGCTTCGGTTTAACACAGACTATTCATGGAGAACGACGTGGTGGAAACGAGAAGACTCAGATTTAGGTTTCACACATTACAGGTCCGGCGTTAACAGAACAATGCCGACATTAGGCGGCGAAAGCCATCCGCTCGCCGCGAGCGTTGACGATCGTCACCTACGTCGAGCGATTAAAGAAGTGCAAAAGCGTAAAAGCAACAGGAACATTTGCTGTTTCCCGTCACGCCGGCGCTTTTCCCCTCACATCTCTGCGTATTAGCTTATCAGTTGTGCATTCCGAAGCAACCTTTGCGCCTTTAATATCCACAGACAGCGGCGCGTTCCTTTGACTCAGTGTTTCTTTAACTTTTTTAGCGGGCTGCCACATGCATCACTGTCAGAGGATGTTAGGCGCGTGGCGTGCTGTGAGCGAATGAAGAAAGAATAAAAAACAGGCGCTCTTGTTGCCACGACGATGTGGATTATTCCCATTAAATAAGCCGCCGTATTTCACCACTCTCCCGTGTTTTTTCTCTCTCTTGATATCACGGAGAAATCCCCCCGGGGGAAAGCCTCTCTCTCCCTCTCCCTGTCAGAAACTTATGTAAATCTTAATAAGGTTTTGATGACCTACTGCATCAAACCCTGTAATAATAGCTTCTGGAAAACCTGGCGCTCCTATGGATCCATCTTTTTCATCTACCCCCCCCCCCCCATCTCCCCGCATCTTTCCATCAGTTTCTTCATCTGTTCTCACTCCTCGCCGTTTATTATTCTCGCGTCTCTCGCTCTCACAGCCTCCCGCCGTCTCATCCCACCCGTCCCTCCTTCCCTCTCATAGATTCTGTAGGCGTCTAAGCCCTGCCAGCGTAGCCCGACTGTAATGTTGTAAGGTTGAGGAGTCAAGCCGGCTCTAATGAGATATGAGGCTAATTACTGGTTTGTGTTTCTCCACTGTACTCCTGGCATGGGAGGGAGAGGAGGCTGGGGAGGGGCTGTTCTATTACAAGCTCTCCTCTGCTAATGAATTGGGACAAATTCAAGGGGTGGGCAAGGTAGAGCACGGACCCGTGCAGAGGGAGGGGAAAGCGCAGATGCACATGCGACAGCGGCTTGCGCGTTTGCTTGCGTGCGCAGACTAACATGTGCATGCATTTAGATTCGGGATTGTCGTCACAACTCTTAGCAAAGTCTGGAAAATGATCTGTGTGCATTGCAAGCGACGTCCACGCAGCAATTAGAGCTCTTGTTTGTTTTAATCAGAGAATGGCAGGTCGTCGTTGTGCAGCGGATCGAAGCAAATCGCTAGTGCTAATGTTAGCATTCACATTGCATTGCACAATTTCCATTAGAAACGCTGCAGGTTAGAAATGAAAGCTAGCTACCGACATTAGCCTACAGCAGCTACATTGGTTTGCAAGCATAGACGTTAATGATGGGGGCGGATGCAATGAGCAATTAGCTAATGTTGAGCTTAAGAAATGGTTTGTTTACCTGTTGTTTTACTTTCAGACGAACCATGACAGAGATAGTGTGCTACTCTGCCCCCTCCCTGTCCGGCGTGGGCCCTGTGCAGATCAGCGTGAGCGTGGATCACGCACAAATCAGGGAGAGCCTCACCTTCGAGTACATAGAGGACCCCACTGTGCAGCGCATCGAGCCAGACTGGAGCATTGCAAGGTAAAGTCAATGGCTTTGGTGTTTTAGGATTTATGCTGCGCCACGTTCACTCCGCAGGGCGCACGCGTTAGTTTATCCACGCTCTCACCCAGCGATCCTCAGCTTCTGTCACCAGGACTAAAGACCCCCACCCCCTCACACACACACACACACACACACACACACACACACACACCCAGAGCTTCAGAGCCAGCCAGTCCAGGCCAGTGGCAATAAGCAGACACGAGTCAATATTGCACTTTCAATTACTGCTCGGTTCTCTTCCAATTAGTCTGGATCTGATAGAAGTGCCACGGCTCACAGATTGGAGAGCGCGGGCACCGCCACGGCCGAGATTCTCCTATCGAATTCAGCGTTGATCCATCTGTTGAGCGTCTTTGGCAGATAGATACACACGCGCTATACACTACTAATTAAAAGGAAGAGAGGGATGAGGATGAAACGGAGGCTTTGTAGAACAATGTGCTATCAGAGGTGCGAGTCCGCAGCAGATGGCTTAGAGCTTAGAGATGGAGTGCAGGGGACAATGCAAGAGAAGAGCGATGGCACTGAGGGAAAAGAGAGGGGAAATGAAGGGAGACAGGGATGGAGGAGAGCATCACAGAGCATAGATAGATAGTGTATTTAGACAGAGAGCAGGACTCTGTGTGATTTAGTCTTACCTCCACAGTAGCAGTATGTAATTTAATGAGCCTGTAGACAGCACAAGGTCCGTCCACTGTGACTCTTTGTCCGCGGTGCTGCAGTGAACCCGCGGCCTCATAGCACGCACCCATCTGACATTTATTATCCCTTCAACTCCCGCCTGGCATCTTTATTCAGCGCGCCGCGGTGACGAGCGCGCAACGGGGAAAGACAACAAACATCCGCAACAACCCAAACAGCTGGAGGGAGAGGCGCGCATTCCAGCAGTTTCCCTCCCGCTTTGTTCGCGTGTTTTGTTTGTGCCGCCGCGCTGCGAAGCCCAGGACCGCCGCTGCATTCTCATGCGCCCGGGCTCCTTCTCTGGTAGTTCAAACCCAAATCTGCGCCGGTTGATTGTTGCAAGTGAAGTCAGTTAAAAGGCATCTCTAATCATCCCCCCCACTATTATCTCCCAAAAGAAACCGGGGATGAAAGCCGGTTTGATGCGCTTATTTTCGACTGACGCTGAATATTCTGAAAAGGTACATCAGGGCTGAAAAGTTTAGTTTGGCGTTGCCTTTGAATTACTTTGTTTGCTTTCTGCTTCTCTCACTTTCTTTCTTTCTTTCTCTCCTCCTGACGCGAGGCATTTGAGAAATCTCAACTTGTGTTTTTCCTCAGCGGCCACACCCCCCTGATGGTGACCGGGACCAATCTGGACGTGGTTCAGGAGCCCCGGATCCGAGTCAAATACGCCGGCCACGAGTCCGTCAATGTAAGAACCCCTACGCTGTCTTAGTCTGCACCCTGAAAGCTACACGCACGCGCTGGGAAACGTACGCTAACCAGGTCCTGCTTGACTCGCCAAATACCGCTATGCAAGCAAGCTAAGTGATGTTTAGCTTGTGTAAAGGCACTATCTCTCCGAACAGCCCCTCCAGCTTTCTACGCTCCCCTAGCTTCCGCCTGAACCCAGCCGTCTCAAGCGCTCCAACGAGCATCTGAATAATGCAGCCGGCAGTGAGAGTGGCCTGCATGCAGTATTTAATTAAGAGTTTACCCTAAATTTCCTTGAGGCTAAATCTCAGCTCCACTGCCCACCACCACCACCACCAGCTAAGCCCTGCTGTGCTGTACTGTCACGCCAGTCGTCCGGAGCAACGTCTTCGCTTGTGTGAGGACAAATGAGGTTCTCAAACGACTGTACACGCTGAGACTTCTGCAGCAATCGCGCGGACTGGAGGACGGCGGGGTTGGAGACGAGGGCGTGTGGGTGGGTCAGCAGGGGGAAATGTTGGAGGTGTGTGTGATCGGGGGGCAAGGAGGCTCCTAATGGGTTTCAATGGAAGATTAACTGTGGTCAGCATAAAGAGCCCTTGTATAATCAAAGTCTTGGCTGCAGGAAATCGTTACAAATTGCATTTGAGCCCCTGTCCTGGGGCTCCTTGTTTAATTAAGAGGATGGGATTTTCCTCTGCGTGGTCTGGGGAAAGGTGCGGAGATCAGACAGATGAACTAAAGGGGCAGCGCGGAGGAAAAGCGAATCAGCAAACGCCGTTTCCCAATGCACTCTGCCAACACAACACAAAAACATGCTCCAGTACGACAGTTTTTCTTGTATCCTCTGAATTTATGCAAAGCCATTACAATTGCAAAATGGTATATTATACATCTGAGGAGGTACAACCATACAATATAGCACAGGTTTGAACTAAAGTTAGAGAAAAGTACAAAAACTCAACATTTGGCGCTGCAGATTTCTGATTTCCTTACTTTTAACCGTGCAGCTGTGCAGGAACGCACACACACACATTCGCATGCTACATGCAGGCATGCGTTGAAAGCTGAGAAGCACACTAGTTGGCACAGACTGGTTGCATCCTTGTGGATTATTCTGTCTTGACAGGTTACTGTACGTGCGTGCATACACAAAACCGTCCTGCATGCATCCCTCTCTCTTGCAGAATTCTCTGCAGATTTGTCCCGACACGCCTCCAATCCCAGCGCCCCGTCCCTGAGATTACTCGTCTAAAGCTGTCCTTAAGTGTCTGACTTGCTTAGTGAATGTTCCTTTACTAAAAAATCATAACTCAGCCCTGAGCTCTCTGCGCTGCAGCATTTCCTCACATAGGGACACAGTTTCCTTAAAGTGCCTTTGTGTGTTATGAAACCCGAGTAATTACAAGTTAAAGACACGTCGGGTGCTGCTTTATGTTTAGAGAAGAGGGGGGTAAAAACATAGAGAGACTCCTTGAGATCTGGCGAAATGGGATTTGACTCGTGTGTGTGGGTGCCGTGCCTGTCTGATTTGTCAGTTTCCAAGGCTTTGAAAGAGAGTTGTTCATCTCCACCCTGCCTCTCCGTCTCTTCCAGCTCCCCACCTAGCGCCTTCGCAAAAGAAGCCCGTGTCACTGTCTTGATTGGCCCCACAGCCACAGAGAATGAATTTCTATTAAATGCTAAGGTTACAATTACCCATCCTTCATCCCGTCTCCCCCTCCTCTTCTGCCCCTTTCCCCTTTTGTCACAGGAGGAAGGCAAACAGCAGCGCAGCCTATAGCAATAAGAACTGCTGTCTGTCAGCCAGCCTTCAAATGATCACCTGTCTCCCACTAAATTGCTTCTCTTCTCTCCCTCCCTTGTGTCACCTGCACGGATTCACAAAGAAACCGGGGGGAAAAAAAAGGACAATTTTCTCTGTGAGATGCTCTGTATCTGTCACCGGATTCACGACTGAAACATTTATCATAATCTTGATTAAAGCTGAAAGGGTTATTTTCCAGCTCCAGAACGTTTCCCCGCCGTATTTGCCGCACTCACGGCGCCTGGACTGGAGTGTCAGGCCCGGCTCGTCGTTCGCAGCTGCTGATGATCAGAAGGTGCTCAGCATGGGTGTGCCAGGCTCCTATTATGTCTGGGCCAATCAGACTGATTGTCTGGCACGCTGACAACCCGGGGGCGCACATCGTTACTGTGAGCGATGACAGTGGACGCTCGGATCCTGCGGTTTGTGTGTTCGTGATGATTTTGCGTTCCGAGCCGCGTGCGCGCGTCTAACAGCGCCAGACGTTGCGTCAGCACCAAGAGTGGCTCGTTGAATCATCACGGCGTCTTGAGTGTCCGCAGTCTGGAGGGGCGCTCACAAGGAGGTGTGCGAAATTCGTCGCACCCCTCGTTCACAAGACACCCTCACCACCGGCTGCGGCTCTGCGCGAGCTTAAATACCACACGGATCCTGCACGGGCTGAAGTTCATATTCATGCCAGCATTAGCTGTTGGCTGGAACAGCGGGCAGGCAGGAAAATAGCCACGGTGTGGGAGTAAGAAAGTGCAGGAACAGCCAGCGACTAGCAATCGAACGTTAGCCCCTGGATGGCCTCTGACACGGCGACCCTTCGCATTTCTCCCACGCGCGTCTCCACAGCCAGTCCACCTCGTCCTTTATTCCTCACCCCCCTCCGTCTCTCTCACTCCTTCCCTGGCCAGAGACCTTTGAATGGCTGAGTGGGCTGTAGCAGCGCAGCACAGTAGATCATGGTAATGTATTCAGCCAGAGGGGTTGGAGTGTTACTGCCTTAAAACACCCTGGCTCTGTCCAACACTAGAGAAAGAAGACAGATGAGGCCAAGATTCCAATTATTCTCTCTATCCGTTGACCTCAATTCACTTTATCAATGCTGAACAATGTGTAGCTTCTTTCCCCCGCATGGCCTAAAGGACTGGGTGTACTGTTGGGTACTCTCTATCTGGCAGTATACAGATTTTTGCTGCCGCTGCCACGTCTCTGCAGAGAAAAATACACGATGCTGTTTGGAAATCAGAGCGGCGTAATGTCACGCAGCGCTCTGCTGAGGAGTCGATGGAGTGGCGCGTGATTCAGTGTTTGAGGAATCCAGTAATCCTTATAAATCCCTTTGTGGTGTAAACAGAATTCGGTGTACGTTAATAACAAGTGCTTAGCATCCATCTTTTGAGAGGCAGGAGTGATTCGAGAGGCGTTATAGTGGTTTTGAAATACAGCCACTTACTGCCCCACCTGCGGAGGAACCCAAATACCCCCATTTCCTTTATCAAATCCCCCAATGCCCCATTTACCCGTTTCGCTATTTACTTGCTCATCGCTTCTGATTTACACACGTCACACTACGCCGCCTGAAAAAAACGCCGCACATGATGGCGGCAGTTTTCCATCCTGACGGGATTCGGCGAAGGAAGGGATTTATTTAAGAGGAGAGAGAGAGAGAGGGGGTAAGAAAAATAAAACGCAGCATCCGTCCGTGGCGGAGCAGATGGTAGTCGGAGCCGCGGTTGACTTGCAAATGCCTCGCTCCTCCAACGTGACGAGTCACGGGGACGCTGCCGGAGCATCTGGGCCTGTCTGTATAACATGTCACCATGCCAACTGTAAAAAAATTAATAAATAAATAAATAAAAAGGCAGCCCATATCAAACTGAACTCTTTCACCCATTAAGCCTTTTAATCCCCGTACCCTGATCTGCACGAGTTGGGTTAAACTGCGTCTGCGCTACGGAAAACAGCAAAAACCCGATTGTTCATTCACGAATTCATCGTCGCTACAAAACACTGAGGTCGTACTGCGGCAACGGCAGCGTAAGCACACATTGTTTTTACTAGTTTGTTATAAATATGACTTTGTTATATAACACATATGTGTGTGTTCACCCCTGGTTTCCAGACACAGAATCAGAGCTGTCGGGCCTCGCAGTGCAGCTGCAGTAGGGCTGTGTTGTCGTCTGGATTTCACCAATAAGCTGTGAAGTCACATAGAGCTGCAGAGAGTAGACATCAAATGTAGTTGATCTGTTGAAAACGAACCGCCAACTACTTTGACTGGCTCGAGTAATGGTATATTTTACATTAAATAACTGAAATAAATCAGAAGTACCGAACGTCCCCTTGTTTCACATCATTGTAAACTGAAAATCTTTGGTTTTTTGGGATTGTTGCGCAAAACAGCAGTTTTAATTTTGTCAATTTAAGTTTTTAGTACAGGTGTTCGTATCCGTTTGACTCACTGGTTTCCCGCTGCATGTCCATAACGATTAGCCGCTAGCTCCGCTGTATTTTTAGTTTTAATAGAGTTAGCATCTGAAAGTTTATTTCTGATTTCTAGGACCTATAAACAATTATTATGGCATTAATCTTAGCTCGGTGTAAAGTGAAGGAACGATGGTTTGCAGATAATGATTTATTAATGAATGAACCACGATGCAGGATGTGGCTGAAGGGAACAGTAATACATAACAAACTCTGTTATCTAATAAGGAATATTGATGCACTGCCGTTGTCTAAGGTGCAGTGAGTCAGCAACACATCATCAGCACAGATAATTAAAGTAATTAGCAGAAACTGTGGCTCAAATATCGACTGAAATTGCGCGAAAGTGAAAACCGAGTTGCAGGAAATCGCCTGAAACAAAACAGAGAGGCGATGAAACGTGACGAACGAAGCAGACCAAGTTTCAGAAAAGTTACCGCTGACCAAAACGAGCAAAGCGCTGGGAGGATTTCGCCTTTCAGTTCGGGGAAATCGCAACGTTTTGGGCGTTTTCTGACATTTAATAGGCAAAATGATTGAGTGATTAATTAAGAAAATGCTAATCAACAAATCAGCCGGTGATTAAAATAATCGTTAGTCACAGCCTAAAGCTACGAACACGGTACACCCAAGTTCTTGAGTCTGAATTTGGAGTGGAGACACAATCCGAGAATGAAGCAGAGACCGGACCCTTCTTCCACCTCTACAGCCGCACTCCCGCAACCCACCTTGCACCACGCTGGCAAAACACATTTGGTGCAGCCTGCACAGAATGAGTTTGCATCGATTTCCCTGGCTTGCTCCCGTGCAGACAACAGGTAGGAGGCGTGGTAGTCGCTAGCGTTCACCGGCTTTGATGATATTTACCTCTAATTAAGTTTCTTCCCCAGAGAGGGAGCTGGGAGCGAGTGAGAGGAGATAAAAACCTCTCTGAGCAGAGCGCTGCGCAGCAATCAATCCCCTCTCCCCTTCCCTCCAGAGCTGAGCCGGGGGAGGATGGATGGAAGACAGGTCTCTCATCTGGGAAAACTGGAGAGAAGTAATAAAAGAGCCATAGCTCAACCTCCACCTGAGGAGATAGAGGAGCATTGCCTCCATCCTTTGTGGTTGTTGTCCTCCAGTGTTTTCCAGTGAAGCAGTCGCGGCAATTCATTTTCGATTTTACGGAGGCTTCCTCTCCAATAAAGATGGGTTTAATGACAGACAATAAATCCTTTTCCCTGAAAAGAATGAGGATTTTATGCGGCGGTTACTAGGCTGCAGAGCTCCCTGCGAGGGCCGTGTTGGTGCCAGCGTGTTTCGGTTAAGATGGCGCCGTAGGGTTGCAGCTTTACGGCGGGATGGGCCCGAAACTTTTGTGTCGCTTTTGTGTTTCTTGTTTCGTTTCAGGGTGCTCGGGCCATCGGAGCGCGGGTGTGTGTGTAGAGAAAACATGGATTCCTATAACACGCCCCCTCTTATTTATCGTCCCCAGGTGTGTAAAGTGTTGAACACCACCAGCATGAGCTGCTTCGCTCCCTCCCTGATGGCGGAGTACCATCCAGGCTTGGACACAGTGAAGCACGCCGACGAGTTCGGGTTCATCTTCAACAACGTCCAGGCGCTGCTGGTCTACAACAACACCAACCTCCTCTACTATCCGAACCCTTACTTTGAGCCCCTCAGCACCACCGGTGTGCTGGAGCAAAAACCAGGCTCGCCCATCATCCTGAAGGTACAGGACGCACCGATTACAAAGCGTTTAAGTCTACAGAAACAGACCTGTGGGATAAGGTTGTCACCAGAGGCCACATATAAGCGTGTTTGGTGTGTTTCTACTTACTCACACTGTACAGGCGCTGCCTAAAACAAAAGAAAACCTCCGTCTTTACATAGAAATCAGAAAAATCAGACCTCAGTTGTTTAATTTTGGCGCACAGTTTACACTTATTGTCCATTTTCACCTTGACCAACCTCCAAGACAGCGACGCAGCTAGCTACGTGGCGCTTGACTAACCGCAGCATGCTAGCTACAGCTAGTCTTCATTGTCACCGTGTCTTTGGGCGACCTGCTTCTTGCCTGATCATTGTTACCTTCTCAACATATCAACTTATTTTATGCGGGGGTCAGAAGTCTTTCAGCTGAAAGACGTTTAGGAATATATTATATGTTTTTGTCCTGATCGCCAGCTGTTCCCACGCACAGCCGCCGTGAAGTGTATTGCGTTTGATCTCGGCGTGGAATCGCGTTTGGCCGCAGCTGCGCCCGAACCTGAGCATCTAATTTACAGCATGTTTAGGAGACATGCTGGCTTTGTGGGTTTGTTGAACTGTCTGAGCCGTGTTGTCCTGTGTGTGCGCGAGCTGCTCCTCCTAATTTCGCACCCTGCTGTCCGTCTCCACGTGCCCACAGGGCAGAAACCTGGTTCCCCCGGCGTCAGGAGGGGTGAAGCTTAACTACACCGTGCTGATAGGAGAGACGCCCTGCTCTGTCACCGTGTCTGAGAGCCAGCTGCTGTGCGAGCCGCCCAACCTCACCGGGCAATACAAAGTCATGGTCAGTATATAACTCTAATGGTCTGCCTGCAGTTTATGTTTGTTTGTGTCTGTCCTCCTAACTTCATCTCCCGCTCTGTTTCCGTCTATCCCCGGCATTTGTGATTCCTCCTTCATAATGGCCGGCCTCTAAGCTCCATTATTCGAGCTCTCATCATTGTTCATTCAGCTGAAGGAAATGGGTCAAAGGGAGAGCAGCGTGAGTGTGCTCCAGCTGTCAAAAGGTTCTGCCAGAATCCGCCGCAATTATTTTTAGTTGCCTGCTCGCTTATTGAGTGCGAGCCCCGGACTATTTCCCTCTCGACGTCGGCGTGTAGGTGGCCGCGCGTGTTTGCACTCTGTATCACTTTTGGCGGACAATATTTACCTATGCTTTGGCAGGATTTCCGAGGGTTGGCCAATGCTTTGCTGTGAATTAGTCATAACGCGCTGTAGATCTGGAGGCCGGTGATTGGCTTCAGCTGAAACGATCATTAAAACTGCTCTGGTTTGGAGATTAATTGCGATTATGTGTTTGTTTGTTTGTGTCCCGCCACAGGTTCAGGTAGGCGGCCTCCACGTCTCTCCCGGCGCCGTCCACATCATGTCCGACAGCCTGCTGACCCTGCCGGCCATCGTCAGCATCGCCGCGGGCGGCGGCCTCCTCCTCATCATCGTCATCCTCGTCCTCATCGCCTACAAGCGAAAGTCGCGTGAGAACGACCTCACCCTGAAGCGCCTGCAGATGCAGATGGACAACCTGGAGTCACGGGTCGCCCTGGAGTGCAAAGAAGGTTAGCGTTAGAGCGGCTCGGTCAGCAGACCGAGCGCAGCGGCGTGCAGGAGCCCATTGTTAGACGTCAAATTGCAGGGTGACGCTGATTACGGGTCTGCTTTTCTTGGAATATCCCATGTGCAGCCGGTAATTTTAAAGGCTGCCCTATCAGTCATGCAGTTGAATGGAGCTGCCTAATGCATTTTACTCGTGCAGGCTGTAATCGCACAACAGGCGTAAATGTGTGTTATGTGCATAGAGTACAGTAAGTAAATCACTGGTGATCTGCGCGCGTTAAATAATGCAGCGCAGATTTCTCTAAATCTGGGTCAGTGAGTCAGCCCGGCTCTACTGTAAATCACAGCGCACAGATAAAGGCAGTTAACCCCACGTGTGACCCGCCTCGTCACGCAGAGGCGCCCGCGCAGCTCCTGCCGCTTTCTAGTTTGCACAAACTGACGCATGGATACAGAGATTCTCATGAGAGTCACCTCAGCCTCCTCCCGGCAGGAGACACAGCGTGCGTCTTTATTCTAACTGTGACGGTGATTCCATGTTTGCCTTCTAAAGCGTCGCTCTTACAGCATTGCGCGCCCACCTCCCACGTGGCGCGGGGTTAAGGAGGGCGCTGTCGTCCGTTTGACCTTTGACCTTCCGGCAGGCGCGCATGTAACCTTGACTGAGAGATGCATGCCGCACGCTCAGACACACATCAGCGAGAGCGCAGCTGTGAGAAGTGCCGTCGCATTCCTACGGGGGAAGGTCGCTGCTGCAGCGACGGAGAGTTTCGCTTCCCGCAAGCACATGTGAACGCAAAGTCGTGTGCAACTTTATCTTTTTTCACTTTTCACTTCATTCCAATCAAAATGAAACATTAAAATTAATAAACGCTGAAATGCAAATTATCTAGTCAACATGTAAGGCTGCAAGCTTTGTCCTAGCACGTGCTATTGGTAACGATCCCTCATTAATAAACACGTATTTTGTGTGTCACCTATAACAAGCGCCACCTTGCTACGGCCCCGATCTCCAGTCTCCAGTCCAAGCCGCAGTTCGCCCAGAGCCCACCATGTTTTGAGTTTTATGCGAATGCTCTCCAGTAAACACCGCTGATTGGCCCCTGGTGTCATCACCGGGGTCATTATAACCAATCACTGAGACGGCAAAAGTGGGGTTCGTGTTCACGACAGCGTTCAGGCGATTTCATCAGCCGGAGAGGACCTTATTATTTATCCCCTGCAGCCACCCCTGATCAGCTCTCCCAGTGTTTTTATGCAGTATATATAAAAAAAAAAAAAAAAAACACATCCCACTGTTTTGCAGAAAACTTCCAAAATGGTCAAATAGACAGACAGACAGACAGACAGGCGGGCAGATAGACAGAGCAGACAAACAGGGGGGAATCGGTCACACACAGGCAGCCTTGGGAAAGGAGAAGATTAATGTTTTAACCATTAGCAGTGGCCAGGAGTGCACTGCCCCGCGGGGTGGATTTAGATGGGTACCTGGGTTTCTCCTTATGAGTACATACACTCCACGCGCGCCTGTGAGCCCACGTGTTGGTGTGTGTAAACCCAGGAGTCGCAGAGGACCATGGGCCAGGGGGTGGGGGCTAAGACTGGTGGGGAGTTTTGGAGGATGGCGTTCGGGGACTGCTGCTGCTCCTGTGATAGGCTGCAGACGGGGAGCCTCCCCAAGGGCGGCGGAGCAGCTCAACAGAGCCGTGGGCCTGAACAGGAGTCGGCCAGGATGGAGCCAATTAACTTGTGCTCACCTGCAGCCTCACACTGCGATGACACACACTCTTTGGGGCCTTAGCTACAGCCAATTTACTGGCTGGTAGATAAAACTGAGTGAGAATGGGAGGTGTGTGTGTGTGTGTGTGTGTGTGTGTGTGTGTGTGTGTGTGTGTGTGTGAGAGAGAGAGAGAGAGATCTGTGGGGTTTTTTCAGGAAGATGTGAAATATTGAGTTTCTCTGACATGAAGACTATCTCGGGCTTTAACTGTCAGCTTCATCATGACGGTAGTAAACACCGCCAAGATAAGAAGGATTCGCGTATTTGGTCCTTGGGGATTAAGGGATGGTTTTTACTCTCATGCTGCATGTCTGAAGTATTCACCTCCAGCTGGTCTCTCCCTCCTTCTCTCCCAGCTTTCGCCGAGCTGCAGACCGACATCAACGAGCTCACCAGCGACCTGGACAGAGCCGGCATCCCCCATTTGGACTACAGGACGTACGCCATGAGGGTCCTCTTCCCCGGCATAGAGGATCATCCCGTCCTGAGAGAGCTGGAGGTAATGCGGGAAGGATGTGGAGCAAGAAGGAGAGAGAGAGAGAGAGAGAGGGGGGCTGCAGTGAGGACGGCTGAGACGCGTGTGCAGCAAACGCAACGAGAAAGGGCGAGAGGAAGTCAGGCTGACGTAGAAAGAGAGACGGGGACAGAGCGGTGGAGTGTGTCCGCGCCTACCGCTCTCCCTGCAGGGTAGCCTCCATAAGCAGCAAAGTGCTAGAGGGGGAAAGGATACCAGCGTGCCACTTATCCCTTCTACCCTCTGGTACACGCACATACAGCCAATCACGCTGAGCAGTATACACAGGCGCACACACATACTGTATATACGCCTCACACGCAAGCTCCCTCATGGAAAACAGGGTCCCAGCACATGGCTATTTCATCCACCAGTGGCTGCAGTATGAGGGGTAATGAACTGAGTAATTCCCAATCCTCCGGCAGGACTGTGGGTTCCTCCACCGGTGGGGAGAAGCCGGCTGGTTAACACTTTTCGCTCCTCTTCACGGGGCCGGAGTGGAATGAGTTTATTTTATGTGGGACACGCTGAGCGGATGAAGCTATCAGGGATGAGGAGATGGATCACGATAGACGTTTGCAACGGGGGCTCGCCAGATGTGGTTATAGGTGGAGACCGGGCTAGAGGTCAGGGAGAGGTCAAAGGCGTTACGTCTTGGTGCAGTGGCGCTCAGTAGATCAGCGACAGCCTCCGAAGTGTCAAAGAAACGGTGACGCGCACTCAGACGAGTGCAAAGAAAAGTGAGTTTTGTCGCTTTGGGATCGTCTTACAGCGGCACATTGTTTGACATTTGACTTGAAAGTGAAATGGCAGCTAACTCAGGGTACAATGCTTTTTAACAGACCCGGGTCAATAATTGATTAAGATCTTCTCAGTTACTCACCATGAGTGGGAACTTCTGTCTGCCTGGAGTGAAACATGAGTGAGGCTTTCGGTGCCTCTGGAAAAATCTTTATTTTGTGTGTGAGACAAGGTCAAGATGAAAGTTGAAGAGCAACATTTCTTTTTCAAAAGTCATTCAGCTCATCACCACCGAGAGACACAAAACTGTTGAACCGCTGCGTCAAAGAAACAGGGTGCTGGTTTTGATTAGAGCATGGGACGTTTGGATGTTCTTACCAACTCAAGACTCTGGCAGTGGCAGGATGGGTTACATGCAGAGGACACGCTGTAGCAACTGCGTCTGATTGTGTATGTTACAATAAAACCTGATTTGATTTATAACTGGAATGACTTCAGAGATGCAGTGGATCTAGTGCGGTGAGACAGAGAGTAAACACAGGGCAGCTGCGACGCTGTTAGAAATTAGAAAAGTATTACCCAGAAGTCAAAGGGGACATGTTATGGCACGATAATGAGGCGCTGAGCTGATTGGCTGAATGACGTATGGAGGGGGAGGGCGCAGAGCGGTGCAGGACATGGCTGCCGCTCCCGGCGAACAGCCCGCGGCTGTACGCTACAGCTACGACTCAGAATATCACAGAGTATCGGCATTTGTGTTGGTGTTTACAACCAACAACAGAGCAGTCTGCATGTCCGGCTCTGACCGACGACATCGCCACACACCGCTAGCTTACCGCCGGAAACAGAGAGCTTCACCTAGCAGGATGAACGCCCCCTCTCAGCAGTTTCACTCAGAGGAGGACGGCCTCTGTGAATCACTCCTGTGGTTACGTAACGACAGGAGCTGGATCTGAACGGCCTGTAGGAGCCCCATGTTACCAGAGGGTGGGCTGCAGAGACGATGCAGGACCTGTCTGCCTTCCTCATTCTCTGAGCTGGTTCAGCTGAGAGGGGACTAGTTTAAATATGTAGAGGCAAGAAAAAGGTGTTTTTCATAATGAGTCCGCTTTAAGACTCAAATTAGTAATTTAAACTTTCCCTAACACACGTCGCTTCCCCTGCCTTTTATGTCCAGGTTTCCGGTAATGGCCAGCAGAATGTGGAGAAGGCCCTGAAGCTGTTCGGCCAGCTCATCAACAACAAAGTGTTCCTGCTCACCTTCATCCGGACGCTGGAAATGCAGCGCTCTTTCTCCATGAGGGACCGCGGCAACGTGGCCTCACTCATCATGACGGCGCTGCAAGGGCGGCTGGAGTACGCCACTGACGTCCTCAAGCACCTGCTGTCGGACCTCATCGACCGCAACCTGGAGAGCAAGAACCACCCCAAGCTGCTGCTGCGCAGGTAACGCGGCGCCCGTGACACCGCCACGCATGGAGATAATGTCCTAGCGAACAGCTGACAGGCTCTTAAGCTTTGTGCATGTATGGAGAAACAGCAAATTATTGTTTGAGATGCACGCTGAACTGTTGGGCACAGCTTGTTTTTCGCTGCAGGGACACTGACACGGCAGCCTGATGTCGCTGTTACTTAGCCTTTTTGAGGCGATTGCAGGGTTAAAATCACTGATCCCTATTAATACACACCAAATAAACTGTTTGTGGTGTTTGATTTGACTGCGCTCAGTCAGAAGGATGCTGCCTTGCTGTGCCCACAGGACAGTCAGTGCACAGTCCTCATTTAAATACATGTCAAGAAGCACGAGGCCGTGGGAGGATGCTGATACATATAGACAGATGAATGGGCATTGATCTAAAGCTGTGTGTTCTGCCCTGCTTTTCTGGTAGGTGGGTGGATTCTGCCCCCCCCCTTTGTGTTCCCATGTAGATGCTTCGCAGAACCGGGCTCGTAATGAGCGCCACAGCACATCTACGCCGCGCGTGCCCGCCACATCACGAGGAACCTCTGAATCCTATGCATAATTCCTCATTCTCCCTCGCGCTCCGCCTCTCCCCTGGTCTCCCTCAATGCCAATGTCAGTCTCGCTTATCCTCCAGGCTCCGGCGTCTTATAAAACATTCAGAAGCGGGTTCAACTTAACCACTTTCTCTTTCCTGCCCGTGTCTCCAGCGCGCATTGTTTTTTCCGGGGGAGCCGGGGTGATGTGCTAAAACTTTAAACACCTGCTAAGTCCTCGCCCAAGTGTCCTCAGCTGCTTTGGTGGCTCCGTAGGTATATAGGAAAGGCTAAAGGACTGACAGTGCTCGGCTCAGAAGGTACAGACTCTACAAAGCCCTGAGAACAGGCTCTCTGGAAGCCTGGCTGCTCTTTGCGACCGTTTTGAATATGTTTACATGGCTGATGAGCTCCGATACTACCAAACAACAAATGCCACCCTGATGGTTAAGTTCCCTGAGGCTACATCCAGACGTTTTTGTCTTTTTGGAAATGGCGTCGATCCCGTTTTGGTTTGAAAAGTCTTGGACTTGTGGAAACAGTGACGCAGACGCCCAGGTTCGGTTTATAACGATGACATGTGCTCCCCTGATTCACCAAGCCTCTGTCATTATCAAGCCAAAACATCACACTTCGAACAAATGATCACGCCCTACGCTTCCTTAGGTCTGCACAAAGAGGTTCCTGGTCTGGCTTTGACATGGTATTGTCTGCAACTAAGCAACCAACTGCAGCGTAGACAGTCTGCTTCCTGTTCACACCAGCATGCTCATGCCCAGCGTGCATTTACATCAGTGTGTACTTGAGAGTCACCAGCTAACCTGACCTGCAGCTCTGTGGAAACGTGAGAGGAAACAGGTGCACAGGCGTGGAGGGGATATGCAAACTCGGACCGCATCTCTCTGCGCAACGTCCTCGCAAAACCACTGCAATACCACTGCAAACCCTCCCTCCGTGAGTGTCTAAGGGAAAAAAAAGACAAACTCTGCCTTGAAAAGACAATGAAGCTACTTATTTGGAGCCTAACGATGTGCAGACCTTTCTCCTCTGTGCCCTGCAGGGATCTGTTTGAGAAACCCACATTGATAGTCAGAGTAAATAACTGCCAGACAGAGCAGAGCAGCCCGTGCGCAGGAGCAAACAGAGATAGAGGCTGAAAGGCAGAGAAGTGGACTGAAGTGACACAGCATCAAAATGGGCCTGGATCATGCCGTTATTTCGCATGACAGCGGGGCCCCACGTCACCTCTAAGCTTCCATTATCCTCTCTTATTAGGAACGCAGTGGTACGTAATCCTCGGGCCCTGCCGCTGCAGCCCGGAGGGCTAAATGTCCCATAGTTTTTACGTTTCACTCCCCATTTTCCTGAAGAATTTAAGGGATTATCGATTTGACATGGCTCTTTGCCGTCGTTGTCTTCCTCGTCGCCTATTTAGAGACAAGCCGACAGTCGAGCCAGCCAGCTGACTCACACACACACACACACACACACGTCTGTGATGCACGTCTGCAAGCGCTAATTGTGTTTGCGCAGGGCGTGGAGGGACGCTGCTGGGCTGCGCTTTGCTGCCATGCTCGCGTTCAGTTCACGGGACAGTGAAATGCTCGCTCTTACGTTGGCTAAGACACTCCTGTTGTTCTCTGCTGTTAATGAATTAGCTGCACGTGAACAGGTCCTAGTACTTTTGTACGGTGTCCATATGTGAATACGCCATCCTGATGTGCCGCAGCTATGAACGAAGCTCTGTCGGCGGCGCTGAAGTCCAGCGTGCTTTCTGTAGATTATATCACTCTGAACGATGTCTTGGATGAATTATTAGCGAGCTTACAGTCTCCGGACCGTGTTTACACGGCTGCAGGAGAGAGAGCCAACGTACAGGAGGCACCTCCAGGTCACCCAGCCCTCTTCCTGTCCTCATTTATATTACAGCGGGTTGAAGGTGCATCTCAAGACGTGTTCGAATCGCGGCGAAGAGCTTTGCTTCTCTCGCTTCGCTCGGCTGTCATTGGATGCTTTTCTCAAGGGGCGAGTATGTCCACGAGCTAGCACGCTCGACGCTCTCGGAGAAAAGCCGTAGTGCGGACCGAGATCCAAAAATAGTTCGCTCTGTCGCGGCCTTTTAATATGTTATCCTCATGTTCCCTCAGCGACAGGGATCAAAGTTTAATGTCTACAATGGATCCAAATGGTTGTTCGTTAAAGGACGAGGCTGGTGGTTTCCTATATGTCTCTTATTGTCAACGAAAGCCGCGAAAAGACCGAGGCCAACAAAGCATTAGTGTCTCTCTCGGTATCTTGTGGCACTCGGCCTCAAACCCGTTTGTTCTCACTGAAGATGTAAATCTTTTACAGGTCGCAAACTTTTACTTTCATTAAAATAACTTCCTGAAACAGTTTTATAGCGAGCTTTAACTCAGACAGGTACCGCTTCCAGCCGCGGGTTTGGATTCTCTTGGTGTTTCAAGTGCGTCCAGGACAGTGCACGTCTGAGATCGACTCTAAATGTTTGTCGCAATATAAGAACATGCCAATATTGACGTAAATCTCTGTTAACTGTGCTTTAACAGGGACGGAAGGTGAAATAGCTGTCTCTGTTCTAGCAACAACCCGAGCCGTCACCTCAAAGCATCGGCTGTTTTATCTTTTTAGGCAGTAATTAATCTGCAAGTGCAAGAACAAACTCTGCATATCAGTATCCGCTGTAAGCTTGCCTTGCTCTTTTGACATGCTAGTAATATTTATACATGAAGACACCAGCGAACTAACATTAGGATAGTTTAACACGATGGATCCACCTGAGATTGGGAAAAAAACCATAAAAAAGGAAATTTAGTAAAACTAAATTTCAAACTCTGGTCAAAATCAACACTGTTTATGCAAATTCATTGTTTGTTTTCGCCCTTTTATGGGATTTTGCATGTGAAACGACGTCACCAGACTGCTTAACCGTGTTTAAAGCGTGCAAGCGTTCCAAGCATGTGTACCGTAAAGTGTTTAAGTATGTATGAGCGTATGAGCGGCACGTGCGCGGAGGGACACAGTGCGCAGTGTGGTTGCGGCAGCAAAGCGAGGCGCCGCCTTAATTATTGAGCCCCCTTCTCTGCGGCGAGCCCCGGTGATGGAGCACCGTGCCATCGGTAGCCACAGCGCGGAGGGAACAGGGCAGGAGAAATGAAAGGGAAGGTGGCGAGCGTGGAGGAGCGGGACTCGGAGGAGGAACCGCGGCTTGGCGAAGTGATAAAAGTATTAATTCTGCAAAAGAAGCGAGGGGTTCTGAAAGCCTCCAAGTTAGGTGGGCGGCGCTTTGAAGACGCGTGCATGTAAACTCATTCGTAACGTTAACGCCGCGTCTCTGCCCGCCCGCCTCTCATCGACTCTGCATGCCTTCAGCGCTTCTGCACTCCTCTCACACTCACTCTGTCTCTCACATGGGCTGATCATCTCCCGATAGAGCTTTTTTCTCTCCCATATTTGAGCGTCTAATTGCTGATGTGCTATCTGCGCTTTATTGGGAATGAAGCTATTAGATTAACTCATACCAGTCGGCAGTCGCCACACTTCGAGCTTAATAAAGAGTCTGTAAAACTATAGATGTGGCTATAATCATTGCAGATTTGTGATGAAAGGCAATGAGGAGTGTGTCTCTTTCAGGTGGCGTGCAGGGCAAAAAGGTACATCGAGCAAAACGGCTGGTGTTGAGCGTCCGCCAAACATCCGATCGGTGCATTCGCCGATTTTGCAGCGACTAACGCGCGTGCAGTAGGCCATGAATATGCATTTCGCTCGAATGCCGGCTTCCATTCATTTGAATTTCTGAGCAAAGTTGAATGGCCCGAAGTGGAATATCACAGGAAATGAATGCATGGGGAAAAGGCTCTTGGCAGATTTAAGCAGGATGGAAAACAAATCGTTGTTGTTTGTTTTGGGGAAGTAGTAAACCGCACAATAGTTACAGAGGGTGCAACGGATGCAGCGGGCGCCGGCTCGTGTCGTTGGTGGGCTGGGTTGAGCCCGGATGCCAGTGGGTAGTCTGCGCGCGTTAGGCTGAGGCCGTTCCCGCGGCGCGCACCCTCTCTTCTCCGTTACGCCTCGGCTAAGTGCTCGATCCCATTCCACCGGTCCGCTGAAAACAAATTACAGCATGTAGCATGTAGCAATTACAGCATGTACAGTATGTAACAGAGATACGATATCCCCAGTCCGTTCGGTTCGCCGGATTCCCGCTCGAAGGCTGCACTCACGCTCTTGGAGACACTTTGGTATTTAAAGATTTGAGATGCCTCCCGCCCGTCTTTGTCTTGATGGGGAAAGATTGCAGCTCTTCCGTTCTCCTAAAAGCTTTTTGAAAGCGGCATCCGAGCTTCGACGACGCGTTTGATTTCCTGCGCTAAGTGGAAACTGACGCGGCGCCTCGCTGCGCTTGGGTTGCGTTTTGCTAGCATTAGTGAAATATTTTCCCGCTCTTGCCTCCCGAGTACTCCTCATCAAGCTTCCCAATAGAGTCCTCACGCCTGTGGTTATATCAGCGCACTGCCCACCGGTGTTTGACGACCCCCAGCTGTACATCCCTGTAAAACCAGCCCGCTCCTTCTGCGCATTAAGCCCTCCGTACATTCTCCATCCTCTCCGTCTTCTCCTCAAGTTTCGCCGCCGCCTTTTCTCCTCGCCCGGCTCTTTCTCTCTCCCTCCTCGTAATGCTCTTTTAATGGAATCACAGAACATCGCTTCTATCACCTTGAGACTTTTCAGTCTTGTATTGTTTTTTTTTTTTTTCTCCTCAGCATTTTTGTAATGAGATTTCCGCCCATGCAGAGCAATGGAGTACAGAGTTATTAAGAGAGCGAGCATTGTGTTTGGCATTAGTTTCATTGAAAGACATTCCGCCGCCTGCTAATGCAGCCCCCTCCCCCTCCACCTCCCAACCCCACCCTTGCTGCCATTAGGAGAGCGGAGACGGGGGAAACGGGGGGGGGGGATGCGAAGCCCCTCTTAAACACTATGTGGGATAATGAAATCCTGATGTTCATTAATGAAACTCAATTAATAGAAAGAGGCAAGGGGAGGCAGATGAGGAGGAGGACAAGAAGGAAAAGAGAAGGAGGAGAACAAAGTGCCCCCCCCCGACATTCAAAAGGAGAGATATTAAGGGGGGAGTCGGCGCAGCCCCCACAAAAAAGGCTTTATTTGACTTCCTTCTGTGGGACTTGCTGAGCTTATTAAAATGCTTAATAGGTTCCATTAACTTCTAACGCGCTCGAGTCTTATACAAGCTGGGAGGGGCGCGTGGTAAGCATAGGAGGGAGGGGGCAAAGAGGGGTGCATTCTCGTGGTGGAAGGAGGGCAATTACAGAGGGATTTGGGGTATTGTCCAAAAAATCCACAGTATATTTTGGTTCATTCGGCGTGGAAATAGAGCCTGGGGCGCCCGTACTGGCTCCTTATTATGTTTTTTGTTGTTGTCGTCGTGCAGCATTGCAAGGTTGAGGCGGCGAATGGAGCGAGCGCGCCTGTCTTTATGCATCCATACCTTCACCTGTGTGTTCGCGTATGTCGGAATGACAAAGGGGTGAGGCTCGTAGGCTTCGCTTGTTGGCGTGCGCCATGCACGAGAGCGTGCGCGCCTCCGGCTTGCAGCTTTTCAGCAATGTTTACTCTCTCATCCTGCAGCTAAAACTGGGTGAACTAATCTACATCTCCCCCCCCCCGCCACCACCGCTCCCGCTCCAATCCTGCTGGCACATCGCACTTCAAATAGGCTGTCACCCGGCTCTCCATCCTCTCAGCGAGCTGCCAATAGACCGGCCGGCGGTCTCTTTCGCGCAGGAAATAGCCTGCAGGCGTGGGAGACGACAACATCGCAACTCAGGCATGCATCATTCAAAACAAAACATAACCTCTGCTCCGCTGTCCTGCAACTGCAAACAGGAAAGTTCTGCATTCCCCCCGTGAAAGAGCGAGCGAGAGAGAAGAAGTCTCAATCTGTCTCAGTTTAATGAGACAGAGAGGAGGAAGACTGACGCTCCGTCTTGTCTCTGCGACTGAAACGTTAGCGGCTGTGCCCTCCCCTGGCTCAGGCAGTCCTTGTGGGACTTGTGCCTCGGTCCCAGACTCTTGCTTATGGCCCTCAAACACGACTTAACGCAATTATCTCCATAATAGTCATAATCTCCCTTTCGGTACATTCAGAGCCTGAATAGGTATAATCATCCCTACCACTATTTAGCTCTGAGGAGACGGAAGCCTTCTAGCTTGTCTTTAATACCTGGCTGCTTCGATTCCTGCTAATCCCCAGTTCGGCACGGCGCGCTGTGAGGCCCCTCCATCACACACACACCGGAGTAATCACAGTAATTTCCTGCTACATTAAGAGGGTCATTTTATTTTTTCAGTGCATTGAATTGGCAACGCCGGCGTGCAAGCTGATGCGGAGTGGAGGTTTTTTTGGGTAGCGGGGGGGGGGTTGTAGAGTCGTGGCCATGTGACAATCACAAGCTGTCACACTTCTGCAAACAGCCGACGGGACGTGTTACCATGGCATCTTAACTTGTGATTTGTGTACGTAGCAGCTGTGTTAGCGGGAGTAACGACAGCGATAATGGCGCGGACCAAAAGCGGGCGATCCGAAGCTGCGTGGTTTCGGTGCGTGTGCGTTTTCGTTTCAAGGCAGCTTTTTTAATTCTGGGCAGAAGCGTTTTTTACAAACAGAGGTTGATGAGAGCTTGTTGTTGCCATTCACCTCAGGTGCTTGTCCACACGGCGCCGCACAGAACTAACCCTTTCATCTCTGCTTCATGCTCGTTAACCATTCCCACCTGGATGTTTGGTACTCGGGCTAACTTCTGTTTCTTTCGTGCTCGGTGATGGTGCTAATGAGGCAGAGGGGGGATGTTTGTCTGGCTTTCAGAGGAAGATACAAGCAGGAATTAGAAGAGGAGAGCGTACCCAGTCCTCGCGTGCGCTCCGTGGCAGAAATAGTCGAGAGGTCATTGCACACTTGTGTGTTTTCATGCCCAATCAAGCCCAGCAGCGAGCTTTACCTCCACGTGCGATTGACTGGGAAGGCAGAGGAGGTGGGGGGAGGAAGCAAGAGGGGAAATGAGAGGAGAGGAGATCGTTTTGGCTGTGATCAGGCGTTACCTGGCTGTGACAGCACTCGTCTCTCTCAACAGCTGAGGCTTGTCACAGCTGCTGATGTCCCGCTGTGTTCAACCACACGTGAATACACACACACACACACACACGCACGCTCGCGCTCGCATCCGTGCGCGCTCAACCACACACTCCCCTCAACGTGTGCGCCCCTGCAGGCCGTGCACGGCGCAGATGCCCCCCCCCCGTCTGCTCTGCTCTGCTCTGCTCGCTCACCGTGACCGCGGTGTTGCAGGATGCCGAGATAACCTCCCCGAAGTCGTGCACGTAGCCAGGCGAATTGTGGAGCTCTTGTGTTGTCAGAAGGTTTTGGAAGATCAAGAGAAAGAATCGAGTTAAATTCCGATTTTCCTGTTTTTGGATGTCATTTCAGGACTGAGTCGGTTGCAGAGAAGATGCTTACAAACTGGTTCGCCTTCCTCCTCCACAAATTCCTCAAGGTTAGTGCATCAAGCAGCACACGGTGCATGTCTCTGTGCCTTCATGTGCACGTTTACTTACAGTTATAAGGGCTAACAGAGCCAGAGCACATGTATTTGAACCGACATGGTGCTTTCTACGTTTATATAACACGAAATTTACAAAATTAAATATGCGATCGCACCTGATCAGGCATCCATAGTATGTGGACTCCTGTGAATTTTTGTGTTTATGCTGTGAAGCTGTATGTGTGCGTGTGTGTTCACAGGAGTGTGCCGGGGAGCCGCTGTTCATGCTGTACTGCGCCATCAAGCAGCAGATGGAAAAGGGGCCCATCGACGCCATCACCGGAGAGGCCCGCTACTCCCTGAGCGAAGACAAGCTCATCCGCCAGCAGATCGAGTACAAAACCCTGGTACGTCACAGTCGACGGGGCACGCGAGAAGTTTGCACGGGGGCTGCAGCACGCGCGCACTGCACAGCGCTGCTCAGTGTTAGTCAGACGCACCTGTTTATCGAAGATAACCCGGGGAAAGTGTAGCACACACACATACGAACTTTACTTTTTCGTCTTTAGTCTCTCACCACAAACCGTTTTTTTAAGACGACCTTCGCTGCGTCTGCTGTGCTGGACGTCTTCCTTCCCGTATGGGAGGAAGATTAACTAATGATCCCACAGGCTCCAGTGTTGGTCCAACATCAGGGTGGGGTGGCGGTGGAGATCGGAACACACCAAACAGTCCCCTCTGCACACACACACACACACGCACGCACACACACGCACAGAGAAAAACACACTCACACAGCCAGCGTGTGACATGACAATGCTCTGATTGCTCCGACTGGGAATTTGGCTCATTACGTGCTAATGCCCCGGCAGAGCTGGAAATTGGTGTCCCGCCGAAGGTGTGAAATTAGATTTTGGGTTGCCAGCAAGAGCGGAAATGGTTTCTCAAAGCTCCTGCCATGCTCCAAGGAGACTCTAATGAGGGCGAAGCCTCAAGCTCGACCCAAGTCCAGGATGTAACAGGACCTCCACGAGCCTCTCGCTCTGCTCACTCGTTTCCTTCTGTGATTTTTTATTTTTTTTAAACATCTTCCTCCCCTCTCCTGTGCTCTGCAATCCAGATCCTAAACTGCGTGAACCCGGACAATGAAAACAGCCCAGAGATTCCGGTGAAGGTGCTGAACTGTGACACCATCACCCAAGTGAAGGAGAAGATACTAGACGCTGTTTACAAGAACATGCCCTACTCTCAGCGGCCGCGTGCCGTCGACATGGACCTCGGTATGGCACGAACGCGCACACACGCACACGCAATCCAGACACTCACAGATGCAGTTGGCAGGTGTAAAGTCCTTCACACCCACAGATTAACGTATCAGTGAGAGGAAACCCAGCCACGTGTACAGATTATCAGTGCATTAGTGTGATAAAAGCTGTGTTCCAGCAGCGCAGCCAGCCAGCCGCTGTGCGCCGCTGCCAGGCCCTCTATCAAACTGCCTGACAGCGTGCGGCACATCCCTCCGTCTGGCTGCCTTCGCTGCCTGGTGGTGCCAGCAAGGCGCGGTAGATTGAGACGGAGAAGTGCGCATGTCTTTACGCGTGTGCTATTGCGTCCGTGACGCGGCTGTCTGGCTGACCCAGGTAAGAGCTGACAGACGGGCTCGCCGGCCTCACGCCGGGCTCCACTCCCACGCAGTCTGCCACCTCCATCCCCGCCTGTCTGTACCTTGCGTCCCGTTTCTCTGTCCCTCTCGTTTTCTCTCACTTCACATGGGCGGAGAGAACAAAAGCACCCCCCCACACACACACACACACACACCGCTCGCTGCAAATCAGCACGTCATCGCGCCGCAATTCGTCCGTCTGTCCGTCCCCCGTCTCGCTCTCTTCCGTCCATTTCTCAGCGTCTGAACACGTGACCTCTTTTTGTTTTTTCTGCGGAGACCAGGTTTGGCAGGGATATCATGTGGTCACCTGGCAGAGGCACAGAGTAATAAAACCCAGTCAACAGAGGAGAAAATCAATGATCACTCCCAGCACGAGAGCCACAATGGCTGTCCACTTCCCCCGTCAACACCCTTATTATCATTTCATTACCCCACAACGAGCCGTCAGCCGCTGCCCTCCGCCGGCACCGCTTAAAGCCCCCACCTGTTTCCCCCTGCCTCTGAAAGGAGGTGATTTTCTCATAGTTCCCATTTTCATCCTTTCTCGTCTGCTCCACTCTTCTCCTCTCTCTGACCCTGACGGGCCGACTGCTGCGTATGCTAATGGCGCGCCGTTTCCACGACACAAGTACCAATTAAAGCGCGCAGCCCGCCCGCGTATACATCTTGAAATTGTTCGTGTGTAATGTTTAATTAAGATGCGTGTCAATCCGAGTCTGTGAGAGGAGTACACATGCAGAGAGCTGCACAAAAAAAAAAATAAACGTGCAAAGAGAGCCCTCTCTTTGGGAGTCGTGTGGATTGACGTTCCGCCGGCTGAAAGGCAAATGAGGTTTGAAAAGAGATTTGTTTTGAGAGTTTGTTTTGTGCTTATTTTAGTGCAGCTCACAGTTGCCCCCGCTAGGAGACAGGAAACAGTGTAACACCAAAGCATTACACTTAACCCACATGTTAATTCGCAGCAGATGTACGTCTTGAGCGCGCCGCGGTGCTCGTGCATATGCATTGGGCAAATCACACATCTCTGCAGAGAAGACGCCTCACGCTGCGTGCGGCTCGCCGCGATGTTTGCAAAGTTTCGCGTTAATTCAGTCCGTGCGTGTGTTTGTCCGTCGTCCTCAGAGTGGCGCCAGGGGCGGATGGCTCGCGTGGTGCTGCAGGATGAAGACATCACCACCAAGATAGAAAATGACTGGAAGAGGCTCAACACTCTCGTGCACTACCAGGTAAACATCCACAAAGGCTTTGGTGTAACGTTTTCCCTTAATTAACTCACCTTTTTTTATCAGGAGGAGCCTCATTCCGGTTCAGTTTCCGCTCCGGCTTTTGTTATGGAAATCGCACCCGCGCACTTGCCAAACTTTGATGTTTCCCGCTCTTGA
Source organism: Datnioides undecimradiatus (assembly GCA_008933995.1). NCBI lineage: Eukaryota > Metazoa > Chordata > Actinopteri > Lobotiformes > Datnioididae > Datnioides > Datnioides undecimradiatus. Next base: position 4,488,405 of record WARS01000071.1, on the reverse strand, counting down.
CTTTTAGGCAGCCAATTTTCTGCTCCTCATTTGCATGCCCTTGCCTGGTGTAATCCAAGTGACAGAATAGAGGACAATTACTGTACAGGTGGCAGGAGAGATGAACCCTCAGCATCTCAGCCGACACTTCTCCCTCCTCCCTGGAGAGATGAAGCAGCTCCACTCTGGAGGACGGCATCTCCCTCTCCCTCCCTCTCTGCCCCATTGACTTGTATGCTGGCAATTAGTCCCGGTGTGATTGCTTGCTTCTGTCTCTCCACATGTGGAAACTCAATTCACACCCCACTATTTTAGGGCCCGTGCATGTTTACCTGTTGCAGCTTGTGTAACAGAGGGGAATCACGGGGATTCGGGCGGTGAAATGAGATGAGGCATCCAAAGTCGGGATGTTTTACCTCTGACGTTTTAATGTGAAGTTTGCAACAGAATAACAGCCGGGAAGTCGTTTTAATCGCTGCATTTGCTCTAAATAACGCGGCGTCATCACCAGAATCATGTCTCCCTGTGTGTCTGCCGTCTCCCCCGAATCCATGTGAATGCATCAAAAGAGGGAAACCGAGAAGAAGAGGAGTTCGGCATTTGTCAGGAGAATATATAGCTGTTGAAGTTGTAAATGAAAAAGGGAGACCAAGAGGGAGAGAGGAGAAATGATAAAGAGGAATAAAGTAGAAACGGGCGAAGTAGAATGTGACTTATCTCCCCGGGTCGTGAATCTTTCCCAGCGCATGCTCAGCCAGCTCTCATTAGTCAAGCCAAGGGGGACCATCTGCCTAAAGACCGCGTGAGCCTTGATTCTGGGCTACCTGGTGAAGAGCGGAGGCAGAGAGGCCTGGGACGCAGCTGGGGCCGGGGCTGGAGGCCGGGACCGCGGGGCCAGGAGGTGCGGCTCCGTCCAGAAGCGGAAAACGAGGTCGAGGTCTGGCGAGGCTGGGGACCTCACGCTGGGCGGGAGGCGGTGTCGTCCTGAGCTCCTGCCCCAGCAAAGCAAGCGGGGTAGTTTAACAGATGTAGGAGTCATTAGAGGAAGGGACACGCCGTAGTGTCCTTCACATACTAGGACGTGGCACCACGCTGGTTCCTTCCCCAATGTCCTCCCTCCATTGTCCTTTCTGGCGTCACCTTCATCATCTTGTGTCCTCTCTTCGCCGACAGTCGGACAATGAGCCGCGTTTTCCTCCTTTCTCCGTTTCTTGATCTCCTGGTCTGAGTGCCTCCTCTTCTCTGGTCTCTGCAGTGCTTTAATCCTTGATGAAGCGGTGCAGTGTGTTTGCTTCCACGCCGTAATGGGCCCCTCTGTTGTTTGCTGTTGTTGTTTTTTTTTGTTTTTTTGCAATTCCTCGCGTCACAGTCCGTCTGCCATCGTCGTTAGCCGAGGGAGACGCTACGGGGCGCGCGGTAACTTCCTCGCTCGCTCAATAGCAGATCTGAGGACTGCTATTGATCACGGATCTAAGGGTCCCCGCGCAGAACGTAAAGCCCGACACTGTGCAACTTCAGAGGAGATGCCGGCGGGCTGCAGGGCAACGCGGGGACGGGAGAGGAAGAGAAAGAGAGGGAGCGCGAAGGAATAGGGCAGTTGGTGGAGAGGGAGATGAGAGGAGGATGGAACAACACAGGCACTTGTGCACCGTTGCTTTTTTTGATGAGCTGGCAGCGGCTTATGAGCTTGTGCACGTTTGCATCACACACACACACGTGCACAGACGCGCCATTGCACCGGCAGCTGCGACAGCGCATCTGGCTGCCTATCACAAGAAGGGAGCACAGCTCATTAGGCCCCGGAGTGAAGGAGAAGCTTGGGAAGGAAGGTGGAGAGGACGCATTGAAAGGAGGTCTGCGAGTGAGTCGAGCGAGACTGAGCGTCACCTCGTGGACCAGACAGAGGTATTAAAATTCACAGGGCTCGCAGCATCCCGACAAAACCCCGTCGGCTATTTACCGTGCCACATGGGAAATAATGGTTTACATAACCTGGATGTGGAAACACGCACCTTCCCGGCTCCCTGCTACGCCCAAATTAAAAACATTTCAAATGAGTTCGGAGTCTTTATTCAACACGTCGGCGTTCACAGTCAGGGGACTCAGCTCCCATCCTCCCACTCCACCTCTTCTGTTTTTTCGCCGTCTTGCGTAGAAAAAGATTGAGGACGATAGAACTCAGATATCCACACACACACACACACACACACACACGCGCCACATTACACACAGACAAACAGAAGCAAGCTGAGATAAAAGATCTGTGAGATTGGAGAGGGTTTGATGAGAGTTTGATTGGGATCTCTTTGTTGTTAAATCTTCCACCCCTGTCATAGGAGAGTGTGTTATCACACACACACACACACACACACACACACACCATCTGGAGGCTTGGTAGCGTCCTGCCGGTCAGTATCCGGGCAGTGAGCAGGCCGCACGAATCAGACCTCTTCCAGACCTGGAGTCGCTTCGGAGCGAGGGCGGCGTTAACGAGTCTCATAAACGGGACGTTATCGTGAACTCAGCTTGCCGGGCCGCTCGGGCTGTTGACGGCGATTCAAGTTGCACGACGGCGTAGCCGCGGGGGCCGCTTTGCGAGCAATTACACTGATGATGTTTGACAAAGCGTTGATTTATGACAGGTGGGGCCGCGGCTTTTCCGGCATATTAATATTTGTTTGCCGCATCCATTTGTCGGGGGGGGGCATATGGGCCGCGCGCGTTGCTCCTAATGCGCGGGTGAGTGACAGCAAAGGGCAGACCGCGCCCTCGCTCACTCCGGCTGAGACTGCGTCAGAACATAAAGTAGAGTCGGTGTGGAAACTTCCTTCCCCTGCTGCCTGGTGACCTCTGTCTGTCCTCCCCTCTGCGGTGAAGGAGCAGGGAGAGCAGACACTGATGACCACACCAGGAGAGCCTGCCAGCTAGATCCTGTTACCCACCTTGCAGACATCACTTGGGGCATTTTGGGCTATTTTGAACAGACCCAGACACAACGGATACTACTACATCGCTATCTGTTCATTAATCTAATGCCGTGGCTGTCTTGGCTCGCCGGTCCCCGTTGTAAACCTGAATACAAATCTCAGGACAGGTGGGAATATGAAAGTTTTTAGGGGAAGGAGAATATTTCCTGAGTAAACATCCCAAGAAATAGTGTTTTTCAGTAATTCTGCACTGCCGCTGCTGCAGAACAGCCCCGATGCTTCATTTATTAGCTCCCAACGCAAATTCCATTGGAAAAGCTGGAAAACTCGCGCAAACCGCTTGCAAAAGATTTCCTTGCGACAATCGAGAGTGATATTAACACATAATGGCCCGTCTCGCATTTCGTCATTCCTGGCGAGAAGTGCACGTATATGCACGGGTCACGTGTTTCCAAGCCGCCGGGCAGAGTCGACAGGTGTGATAAACATCAGGATCCGAGGGCACGGGTCCAGTGGAGATGGGACAGACGGGCTAGGACCGGGGCTGAGGAAGGAAAGATAGAGGCCGACCACACTCTGCTGTCTGGTCGGCTCTGCGCTGTCTAATGGAAGGTCTTATCACAGGCAGGGCCCGCAGCCCTTATCACACCTGCCCACTATCAGCCCCACACTGGATTATCCCTGAAGGGCGAATCTGCACGCCTTCAATCATTTACTCTATCACAAGGACCCATCTCTGCTGTAGCCTCTCTGTCAGCCATAAAAAAAAGGCAGAAAGAGAGAAAGAGAGAGATGGAGGGAGGCGGAAAAGGGGAAGGGGGGAGGACAGCGAGGCTATTTCATGCTCCCCAGAGAAAATGTATCGCAGGAGTGGCAGCGGAAACTTCACGCAAAGTCTGCGCCGTTCGGTGTATTGGACTCGCGTGCGTCGTTAGCTGAGAGGAGGCTACGGGAAGGAGAGGCCGTAGGAATTAGGTTTAGCAAAGCGGAGACAGATGAGAAGGAGGTGAGGAGGCGAGAGAGGGGAGGAGGGTCAGAGATGCCGTTTGTGGGTGTCGAATCCGGGGGGGAAGGGTGAGGTGAAGACCATTTTTCATTTTCCTCCAAGAGGCCGGGGCACCAGAGTCGCGTCTTTAAGAGGATTCCTCCAGATTTCATCCCCCAGGTTTGAAGTGTCTCTCCAGTGCGGCCAGCGGAGACCAGATGACAACTCCAACTAATAGCGCGGCCGAGATTAGTTTGGAAAAAGTGGGAGAAAAAGGGGAGAAGATGAGACCGAGAGGGGGTGGGAGGATAGAGGCATTTGGCTCTCCAGAGCGAGGAGGGAGCCGGGACTGGAAATGTCCATCCTGATATCCACTAGCTTCATTTCAAACAAGGCATGGGAAAGAGGCCGTCCCTGCAAAAAGCAAATGAACAGAAGAATGTTGTGCTCTTGTGCGGGTTCTTTGAGGTATTCCTTTTGGAGTCTGGCATTTGCCTTTTGTTTATTCCTCCACTGGAGGCTCATCAGTTTTTCTTCTTCACTGGGTCTGAAGCAGAAATCCCTCCTCAGGGTGGGCTGTAAATGCCAGCCAACAAGCTGTTTGTTGTCTTGGCTTCCCGAAAAGAACCACAAGTTTAGTTTTGCCGTGTTCGGTACTTTCTCTGAAATGTTAGGTTTCTGTGTACTAACAGCACTAGGCATTTCGGAGATTAATTACACTCTAATTGCCTTTTCCGTGAGGAATGAATCGCACTTTTGGACCGATGAGAGATCAGTTATGAAGGGTCTTAAACGTCGATTCTGAAGCCTTCGTCACACTGGATCGCGTCACACAGGGCCAAGAGCCCTTTGTAAATATAAACCACTGACGGGGGGAGGGGAAGGATGAGCACACACCATCTTTTACACAGCCTCCTCTCTTCGTCTTTCTCTTTGACTCCGACTTCGTGCTGCTCTAATGCTATTATTATACCTGCGTACCCCATTTTCTTCAAGGGTGTGAAGTGTACATGAGATGAGACGCTCGGCATTCTAGTCTCTGTCTGTCTGACAGTTGCTCTTTCCCTTTTCCTCTCTCCGCCGCGCTCTCTCTTTCGCTCCCTCTTAGCATCTTATCCCAGCTCCAAAGCTTACATCATGTCTCTAATGTTTCTGAAGGGGATGACAATGACAGTCATGTTGAGTACAGCCATCATGAAGCCACAGCGCTCTCTGCTCTGCTCGGGAAACAAAAAAAAAAAACCCAAAAAGCCACGGGGCTGTGGTGGAGAACAGCAGGGAGCGCCGATATGACAGGAAGGGATGGTTCGTGCAGGGTTTTGGGATATGTTTTGCTCATTGGACTTGGGGCTTGCATAGTTTACCCTCTACTCTACCAGAATAAACACCCGTGCACAGTTCTGAACGTACAGAGATCAACAAAACATCATGACACCAGCAGATTGATGTCATATGCGTCTCTTCACACAGGTGTCAGACCGCTGCGTTGTGGCTTTGGTGCCAAAGCAGACCTCGTCATACAACATCCCCTCCTCAGCCAGCATATCCCGCACCTCCATCAGCAGATACGGTGAGTCCCCGCCACCAGATTCCTTTTTTCCTTTGACATTGATTGCAAAATACCAACAGCATATATATTGGGCAATTATGTGATGTGTTTGCGGGCTTATTCAACAGTTAATTCCATGCAAATGTAATCTTGTTGCCTCACAGGCACATCAAAATGTTTTTGTATTAGTCATTTCAGATATGAACAAAGCCAAATCCGCTCTCCCCAAAGCGATGGCCGGCTCTGTTTGGAGCTGCTTCGCTTCTCTGCTGCAGAGCAGAGGGCTCTCTCTCTCTCTCTCTCCAACGTTTTTCTCTCTCCAACTGTGTGTGCTGCAGTTCGCTTTGCAGTTGAGGTCCAAACTCTGTTGGATGGTGCAAGAATGGAAAGAATAGACAGAGAGCCAGATGAAGAGAAGGGCAGAGGCAGAGAGAGAGATGTGGCCATTGTTTGATTTTGAAGCCATAATATTATTACAATAAAGCTGGCAATGAGCTGCCAGTTGCCTGCACGCTTGCACCCGCACATTGCATACGTTGCATAGTACCTGCACACACATGCACGCGTGCAAACCGTGCATGCTTCAGCTGTGCCGGCAGTTTGTGCTGCTGGGTGCCAAATTTGGTCTCATGCCAGAGAGAGACACAGCAGCACCAGGCAACTTGTGATTGCTAATTATTCTGTGTGAATGATACTTCACACAAACAGAAAAAGATAAGTGAGCATGGCCAATTATCAGGATTGGGGACAGAAAGTGAACGCTGTCTTCAAACTGCCTAACACAGAAAACGAGCTAACGGCATCTTTATCCTTTCAAGCGTTACAAGTCTTGTTTATTTGGATACCTGTGAGGATTTTGCGTCAGGAAGAAAAAGCCTCTGTCTTCAAAACTGAACGAAATAAACAACGAACTGATGATTTTCTACGACGGCCTGCAGAAGATTACGGTGCACGAAGACGGATGACGTGTCTCCACTTCCTCTGTCTGTGCAAACATAAAACCTGAATATCCCAGATAAGGGCGCCGCCTTGCACGGGCGATGTCACTTTGAGTCTGCACGGTGCGAAACACCTTCGCGGCTCAGTCACGAGCGCGAACGGGCTGTCGGCGAAGACATTACAGACCTGTTTTCGTGCCGTCAAATGTGAAGCATCGCTGTAATTACGCTGATTTTAACAGGAGCTAAAAACACAACTGATAACTTGCGTCACGTGTGAAGAAATTAAATAACTGTCCTCATTAGCAGGTCACAGTAGTCTGTATTTGTCCGTATCTCAGTTGTTCATCGTTCATTTTAGCCGTGGAAGAAGAAACCAGGTGTTAAATTGAGAGAAACCGAACAAAGTGGGTGAATACTACAGCGACTGGTTCAGAGGGCCTCCCGTGCCTCTAAGCTGAAGAGTCATTCGAAGGCCATTTGGCTCCGCGGCCGATTCAGCGTGCAGCACTGGCCAAAGAGCCGCAGAGATCTGATTATTCTCACTTTTGGGAGAAGCGTCTCATTGTCCATTGTTAAAAATAGTCTTTTCTGAGGAGATGATACAGGCCCAGTGAATTGATAACAAGTATGACCACCAGCGTAACAAAAGGCAGGTACTCTTTCAATTATATTGTTATTTTAATATTGTAGTTTAATTTTAGTCGACTGCTTTTGGAGTTTTACACCTAGATAGTCATTACATGGAATTACCGTCAAATATCTTAGTCACAGGGGATATTTTCATGAAATTTCAATGAGCTGCCGGGCGGCCGTGCTCCCTCGCATTTTGCTCTCTTTCACTTTTTTTAAAAATTTTATTTTCTATGCCAGTGCTCAGGCACTGAAGTCGGACGTGCATGGGATTGAAAGCAGAGGCTCCGCTGGCATGTGCCCGTCCCTCATCAATCATGGGTTGGCACAGCAGGCGCAGCTGCACCCCGACACCTGCTGATGGATTCGTACCAATTTAACGTTCAGCACTTAGCATCTTGACTCAATTTACACCGCCGGCACCCCACCTCTAGCTTTAAAATCAGCCAGAACGCACTCCCCTACTGCCCGGCTGTGTCCAGAAGCTGGAGCCTGCAGAGGAAGAGGGAAGGACTGCGGGTCGCCGCTTAGCGTTAGAGTGGTTGCGAAAAGGCAGAATGGGGCCGGAGGGATGAAGGGGATGAGGAAATAGCAAAGCAGGAAAAACCAGTGACTGGATTAAGATGGGATTTGGGACCCCAAATCCACCCTGCACGCAGGCACATATATTTAGCTCCCCCTCCTCAGGCGCGGTCCCCGGTGGCCACTCCGCAGGCGCAGGTTGGTCTTATTTGAAATTTGTAAGTGGCTGTATTGGCAGCAGAAAGCTTTGTTGTTCATCTCGGCCTTTGAAGCCAGGTCAGGGAGATCCTCAGTGAGATCCTCAGATCCTGAATCCCTAGGGAGCCACCCGCCAGGAGTAGGTGCGGGCTAATTAGAGAAACTGAAGCCAGCATCATTTATACTGAGTGGTGCAATGAGGCAGCAACGCGAGAGGAGTGACGAGGAGGACGTATGGATGAAGGAGGGTAGCTTCGGCGCTTAACAAATTAGGGATCTTTTGATGCATTGATTAGAGCGTGACAGGTACGTTGGTGCAGTGTGGCTGGGAAGAGCCAATTATGGGTGGTTTTAAGAGGAGCCAGGCACAAGCATGCCTCAGTCAGTGAGGCAGGGATTATATAAACCGTGGGGAGGGAGGGGGGCGGCAAAGGAAGAGAAAAATGAATGAGTAGCAAAGGAAAACAAAGAAACGGGCAAACAGGCATCAGGTAATTCATGCCAGGAAGAGAAAAGAAGGGAAGAGAACTAAAACATTGTGTTTTGTAAATACCTCCGTCCTGCACACTGCACGTAATCTGACAAATGGACGTGGAGATGGTGCATTGTCAAGGATTCCAGTTTCAAGAGGGCCACGACTAATCAATGCGACACCAGAGACCACAACCTCCCCCCTCCTCCCTTTTCATTACTCCGCTGTTTTATGAAATCATCCACCGCTGCAGTTTCCTTCACTGCACCGCCTCAGAGCAGGAAACACAAGATTCAGCTTTGTAATGAGTCACAGAGGGGCGGAGATAAGTGAGAGGGACGCCGTGTGCGTGTGAGGTGCAAGGGTACGTTACATTTACGTGACGCGTCGTGATAATCAGGTGTTTTCTTTACTTTCTGTCCCGGGTAGACTCTTCATTCCGCTACACGGGCAGTCCCGACAGCCTCCGCTCACGCGCTCCCATGATCACCCCCGACCTCGAAAGCGGCGTGAAGGTGTGGCACCTGGTGAAGAACCACGAACACGGAGACCAGAAGGAAGGAGACCGCGGTAGCAAGATGGTCTCCGAGATTTACCTGACCAGGCTGCTGGCAACCAAGGTACACCGGTGCTCTGCAGTTACACACCTGACATTCAGGCTGCATCCAGGTCAGATCTTGCCTGCTAATTGCTAACCTCCGTGCGCTCTCCTCTTCCAGGGTACGCTACAGAAATTTGTGGACGATCTCTTTGAGACGTTGTTCAGCACAGTCCACCGAGGGAGCACTCTTCCCCTCGCCATCAAATACATGTTCGACTTCCTGGACGAGCAGGCAGACAAACATGGCATCCACGACACGGACGTGCGTCACACGTGGAAGAGCAACTGGTAAGAGCGCCAAAAGTCGATATTGAGCAGTAACACAACAGCAGGTGGTAGAGTTGTGTTTCATCCGTAAACGTAAAGCTCCTCCTACACAGCATTGTAAAAGCAAGATGGCGGAGCGCAGTTTGTAGCATGCAGCTGAGGGCGTTAGCATATTATACCTGGTGTTTTAGCTAGCTAGCCTTATCAGTAAAGCTCCTCCTACACAGCATTGTAAAAGCAAGATGGCGGAGCGCAGTTTGTAGCATGCAGCTGAGGGCGTTAGCATATTATACGTGGTGTTTTAGCTAGCTAGCATCATCAGGATAGCTAGCAAGCTAATTATGCCACATGGATTTTGAAGATGGAGTTCCTCACCAAGCTCACTACTTTTCTCATGTACATGTCTAACTTGCTGGTGACTGCTGAAACAACGGAAAGACTAACCAAGACTTGAGAGTTTCATTTTGTTTCTGTCGAAGCTTAGTGGTCTAATGGCAGGGAGTGTCGTCAACTTGCCTGATCTCAGACAATTCACAGCTGAAGCGAGATTTCGTCTCTCACTTTGTCCCCGTCATCCAGCCTTCCGCTGCGTTTCTGGGTGAACGTGATCAAGAACCCGCAGTTCGTGTTCGACATCCACAAGAGCAGCATCACGGACGCCTGTCTGTCTGTGGTAGCTCAGACCTTCATGGATTCTTGCTCCACTTCAGAGCACCGCCTGGGCAAAGACTCCCCGTCCAATAAGCTGCTCTACGCTAAAGACATCCCCAATTACAAGAGCTGGGTAGAGAGGTAGGAGCTGATGCACCCGCTTTTTGCACCACCCTGATCCTCTCTGTCACATCCTTTTTGTATCCTCTTACAATAAAAGCTGAGATCTTTGTGAAAATTGATTCATAATTCTCTTTCTTCTCGCCTACATTTCTCAAACCAGAGTCTGTAAAAGCCTTTTGAGAGGGGCTGTTACAGGCGCGCATTGTTACTGAAAGTGATATTACAGCTAAAAAAATCAGACTTTAGGCCTCAGCTGCGCTATTACACTGACTCGGTGAATCTCTGTGAGTGATGCCAAGTGCTCCCCCTCACCTGCGTCCTCAGGTACTACGCTGACATCAACCGGCTGCCGGCCATTAGTGACCAGGACATGAATGCCTATTTGGCAGAGCAGGCCAGGCTCCACTCCACAGAGTTCAACATGCTCAGCGCTCTCAATGAGATCTACTCTTACGTCAGCAAGTACAGTGAGGAGGTGAGTGAAATTTGCATCCGCACTTGCGCGCGCACACGCCCGAGCGTGGTTGCTCTCGGTGCGCTCTGCACCGGGCTTTGTCCGTGTTATGTACTGAAGCCCGTCTTACCTCATTCTTTAATGCTGGCAGCAGAATCCCAAAAGGAAATGAGAGCTCTGTTTACAACTTCGCACAGCGTATGAGTGTTTTAACACACCAAACAAATGGGGGGGGGGGGATTGTGTTTTTCGCTAATTAAATTCGATAAGACATTTATTTTGTTGAATCATCTCCATCATCCACCGCTTCCTCTGGCCCTGCTATCTCTCAGTCTCTCATAATGTCTCCAGTTGCATTAATAATATAAATTCTGACATAATTTATAGCATATGGAGCAGTATTTTGCCGGTAAAGTTGAACTGTGCCCCCGGCTGAACGTTGCCGGGCGTTCCCGCGCAGCCTAATTTCTTTCCCGAGCTCGGCGATCTGCGATAAATCCCTCCTCTGAACTACATTCTGAGCTCCTTCACTTGCAGATTTTACCTGGAGGGCAGTCCCAGGCACTGATTGCATAATGAGCCGCCGCCTTAGTAAATCAGCCGCTAATTACGGGCAGATTGCGAGCGCAAATTGAACAAAAGGCGAGCGCGCCGCAAATTTGCCCCCGCGCCGTCGCGCACGTGTATCTTGCCCTCGGTGCTCCCGGACTGCTCGCGACTGGCAAAGGTTAGTGAGGTCAGCGCAGAGTCTTCAGTAGACTTCCCCAAAGCCCAGAGGTCTAGTGAGACCCGAGCTTAACAAGGCGGTGTGTCTGATCCGTAGAGTAGAAAGTGAATGTCTACAAGCTCTCAGCATGCTGCTCTGTCCTTTCGCCTGTGCTGAGTTAGTGGGCTATCTGTTATATAGGGCTCTCATGAGCAGTCATACACACACACACCCACATGCTCACAGACTGTCAGATCACAGGAAGCATATAAAAGGAAGGAGGAAGATAGGGAAGGAGGAGAGCGGGAGAATGCATTTATGGAGACATTCTGCTTCTAATGTCAGCTCCTCCTCTGGGAAGCATTAGCCTGACCTTTATGTTGGACCACAGTATCTCTCTCTCTCCTTTCCCGCTCTCCGTCGCTTACTTTCTCCGTCCCTCCTTCCCGTGCGTCCCCACTCTTTTTACCCATTATCCAGTCAGCTCCCCCTTTGCTCTCCGCCAGTCTCAGCCATTCAGTTCTGCTGCCTCTGCAGCCGTAGCTGTCTGATGCAGGCACGCATGGAGACGTATGCAAACCCACTCGTTTTTGCTCCGTGCGCACACGTACGCCCATCACGCCTGCAGTATCTGCTGTCTCCCAGAGTGCAGTGCGTTAAAAACCTCGCCTAGCACAGCTAACGGTTGCTCATTCTTACTCAGCCCCCCCCCCGCGCCACAAAGAGCTGTGCGTCAGGCTAACCAGCCCAGAGCTGCAGCCTGCTTAAATGGATTTGGGAGATGGCAGTGGGAGCTGCACCTGCATACAGTGCTACAGATTAATAATAGATTGCTATCGGGCCCGATGAGGAGGAGGAAGCGCTCTGCCGGTAGCTGCCAGCCTTTAAGAGCACTTAAGCAGATGAGTGGAAGATGGTAGGTGGGCAGACAGATACTGCGCGCTGCAGCAGGACAGGCAGCAAACAAAGGTTTGCTACGCCTCGCTAAAAAAGACAGCAAGAGCGCTGCTGACGTGCTTTCCGGGCGACAAGCAGTCAACTTTAACTGCATAAAGGCTGACAGAGCGAGCGAACGCCTGAGACCAGACCCTTAAAATCTAACAGTGTGGACGGGATTAACCAAAGGACATCAGAGTGGCATTTCTGTTGCACCTGATGGATGAGAAAGTACTTTGCTACAGGTGTTTAAATGACATACTGTGGGCATGAAGTTTGCTCCCACATTCATGCGTTATTTATCTCTTACCTCAGACTATTTTAAATGACACATTGCGTAATTATTTTGTTTGAATCATCAATTATTGAGCCAAGCGCTGCGCTGAAACGGATCCACAGCAGCGAAACGTGTCAGAGGTGCTGCATTGTGGATCTTCCTGCTGTTTTATATTCATATTAAAGGCCTTTGCCATGTGTGTCGGTGTCACTCTGACACAGATTCATCCTGACAGGGCAGACAGCAGATGAGAGAACGGAGGGGAGAGCCTGTCTGAATCCCTTTTGAACCCGACTTGACAAATGCCAAATTTACAAGAAATGGGCTCAGGAGATAAAACGGGAAAAGGCTAATGCACAAATATTTCTCCATGTTGTCAAAGACAAAGGCGGTGATGTAATTCTTGTCTTTTCCTTTCATGTGGTGTCCGCACAGAAACCTAAGAGAACAGGCTCCGTGAAGGAAAACATTGCTTTCTATTAAATGTCATCCCATCCCGCTCTGTGACGGACGCTGCCCCCGCTTTGTGTTCTCCCGTGGCTGCTTTCTGACCACAGCTCTCTTCTCTGCGCAGATCACGGCGGCCCTGGAGCAGGACGAGCAGGCGAGGAAGCAGCGGTTGGCCTACAAGGTGGAGCAGCTCATCTCTGCCATGTCCCTGGAGAGCTGAGAGTGACCCTCTCCCCACCTTAGAGAGAGAGAACGAGAGAGACAGGACCGCAGTCTCTACAGGACCTCCCAAAACAAAGGTCCCGCATTACTTACCTCTCACCGTGGGAGCCAGAACCATGAACCAGACCTGGGACCTCTCTGTATCCACAGCTTGGACTGACACACAATGGCTTTAGTTTGTACTTCTCCCACCTCCTTCCATGTTTGCCCCAGCTGAGGGCCCACAGACTAAACCAGAGGCCCTGCAGCTGAAGCTGGTGATACGGAGGGAGCATCGGCAGAGAAGGCAGCGACATGGCTTGTATTAATATTTTCTTTTTGTTTGTTTCTTTTTCTCAAAGGATATTTTCTCTCAGTTTGACAGGAAATTGTACGTTGCGTGCGCATGTGTGTGGGGGTGGGCGTGCACGAGCGCGCGTGTGTGTGTGTGTGTGTGTGTGTGTGTGCTTGCGTGTTTGTGCCGTGCTGAAGAAGACTCCTGCAGGACCGCGCGCGAGCAAATGGAGAGGCAGATTTATTCTCCACTCAGTCAGAAACTCGTATCCGAGTGTGAAACGGAGATTTAAAAAAAAAAGAAGAAGAAGAAGAGCGGATCTCACGTTGGTCGGCAGAGTTTCAGATTTCTCAGATTTTATTTTTGTACTTGTACATTTTGAATATTATCAGTTGCAGTTGAAATATCCACCCAGGACCCACACAGGTGTTGTTGTATAAAGACACAAAGAGTGTAATGGGAGCTGTGCGGGAGCCAAACAGGCCATGGTCCATGTCTTCTCTCACTCCTTCCCTCCGCGGACACTAAGCTCTGCTCTTTATCCAATCAGAAGTGTACAGGAAACACATGAACCTTGTGCTCATCATCTAAGAGTCGATTGGAACTCCACTCGTGGTGGTCATGGTTCAGCCAGCATGCTTGCACCTAAACTGAGGATGACGGCGATGAAGTCTATAGTGTATTTAGGAGATGACCTTCAATCAGCATCACCCTGGTGTCCGAGGCTTGTTTCAGCAGTTAGGTCATCTGTGTATGTACCGGTTGATTCTTGCCAATCAGTGTATGTGAATGTACAAATGTTTGTTTGGGGGTTTTTTTATTGTTACTTGTTTGTTTGTATGTCTATTTGAGTTTTGCAAACAGAAAGGAGCTCAGTTGAACTGAAGCTCCGCAGATATTTGCAGTAGCTCGTCAACGTGAACGACTCCATTTGTCCGTCCTGGCCCCAGCCCGTCCGACTGCTTCCCAAAGCATTGTTTACCCGAAATCACGTTTCTGCTAGAGGAGAGTGTGTGTCGTCTGCACCGTGGACTCCACTGCTCATACAGCACTGTACGTACCGCTAGCAGTTAGCAGAGACCAGTCAAGAGCAATTGGTTTCCGTAGGCTTAAACTCTCCATCCTGTAACCACGGTTTGTATCTCTTTGGGAACTTGATCAACTTTATGTGTACGCTGCATGCACGCTAACGCCCATCAGAGGCGTTCCAAGGGTCCATATTTTGATTTTTATCAAGTGCCAATGAGTCACGCCAGCTCCAGTTGGACAGCTGCGACGTCAGCTGATCTCACCCCCGACCACCCGCCCGTGTCCTCGCACAGACAATAAGAAGCCTAGCTGCGTGGGTCTGCTTTGACCAAGTGCCAAAAGATCCTGTTTTGTTTCGAATTGTTCACTAATGTGTCAAAAAAAAAAAATAAAAAAAAAAAAATCGGTTTATGCTTTACAGAGGGAGCCAAGCTCTCGTGTTGGAGCGTGGAGCCGGTTGAAAGTTGACGCTCGCAGAACTGGAACGTCGAGTTTTCGGAGACTCACGAAAGGTACGAAAGCAGGAGACATGAGATCTGGGAAGGAGGGAACAAAACACATAGACATTGGAGGAAAAAAAACAAAACAACGAGTACGTTTCGTGTCACGTGGATGTTGACTGAAAACCAAAACGTCACGAGCTCAACGGCGGATGTAACCTTCCAACCTTCTAGCTGGATGACAACAAACTGTAGATTCCGTCCTCTGGATAGGTGATTTCATTTTCTTCCGAGACACACGTTTGCTTGTTGTTTACATCAAGTACTTGAAAATAGGTAGTGTTAAAGGTTTGCACAGTGTACTGCAGTTGTGTGCGTTGAGAGCATGACAAACACCAGTAGTGGGTGAAAGGTGCTTCTTTTCTCTGTGGCCTTAGATACCCACCTGCTTAGTGTTCCTGATCTTATTAGTCCTCGACTTGGCCACGGTACTTTCCGTGCTTCGGAGCCCGAGTGGTTTTTCAGCGATACCTCGCCCCGGCGCTCTGCAGAGAGCTGTCTTAGCGCGATAAAGTAAAAGGAAAGGTGAAGAGGGTACGGCCCGGCTCAGGCAGACATTGCCTCGCTCAGCACTCGGCTCGCCCGGGCTGTTTGAAGAGAAGTGTCGAGAAATGAGGAGAGAGGGAGAGGTAGAAAGAGAGAGAACCCCTTTAGCTCTAGTTTCCTGCTCCGGCTTTGAAGCTGCTCTTTGATCTGAGTCAGTTGTGTGCACAGTGTGATCAGGAGATGGAAAGAAAAAAAAAACATCAAACTAACAGGCAAGGAGAAATGTAGGATGAGGTGATGATTGACATGCTATTACTATGTCTGGCCAGTGGGGGCAGAAGTGGGGAATAGTTGTAATTTGTTCCTTCATCTGAGAAAGCACCTTCTCACCCCCTGATGAACATCTATAGGTACACAAATGGCGCACTTATACATAACATACACAAAACATAAAGCTTCTTCCTTTTGATTAAGGTGTCTTCCCGATTTCAGCAAATAGAATTGTATCCTCCTCATACCTCACATTGCTTTTATGGAGTAATGCTTTTTATCATTTTAACAGGACCTAAATGCCTTTTTTCCTTTTCGCGAGGGGTGAAATGTATGTTCATTAGAGTCTTTCCAACCCGTAGATGAGCTCCCCCGTGTTCAGAGTTGTGACGAACGTAATCAGAGGCACACAAATTGTCTGAGAGTGGCTTTGATTTTTCTCTCAGAGGTCATTTATATCAGGATGTTTCCTTTTTCGTCTTGTGTGGGATTTTGCATGCATTTTAATTCACGCATTAGTTCTGCCCGCTATTCCGCATCGACCCGCGCCGTCATTAGTCTAACTGCATTTCTTCCCGAAAGCCCATCTGTAAATGTCTTAAATCACAACCGAATGCACCTTTTGTTTTGAATGAGATTTTGTTTTGTTACTAGATAGAGCCTGTTTCCATGCTGTACACTTATTTCTGGGACGATTTTAATTCAGTTTGAACTGAGAAGAGAAAAGTCTGTTTACTCTTTTCTGCAGCGCAGAATCCCATTTGACTGCCAGTTGTGTGAGATACGGATAGATGCTCGCAAACACAACCTCATTTCAGCTCAGGCTGATTGCTCATTGAAGATGCTTTGTGCACTTTTTTGTGTGTTACCGTGTTGCCGAAGAGATGGTGTTGTGGTTTTGACTGGCACGTGTCATTCCTTATACAAGACAAAGCATTTAATCTGCATTTTCGTTTGCTTAACGGCATCAGGCGGAGGAACTGAAACGAGATCAATGTATTACTCTCAAGTCAAAATATCACCAAGTATAAAATGAGTATCCTTCCATTTTAAACACATTGTAAACAAACCCTTTGTAGACACTGGAGTTCTGTAAAATAGTAATTACTGGCAATGATGATGATGACGATGACGATGATGATGATAATAATAATGGCTGTCTGTTCTTCTTGTTTTATAAAAGTGTTGTGAAAATTGTAAGAAACTTAAAGTATTTAAAAAAAGGTTGTTCTCTTGTTTTTTTATTTGCTTTGGTTTTGTTATGATAATATATTATTGTGTACCTATTGTAAATATGAAGCACACCTATTTTGCAAGCCAAGGATTCACTTTGTACTGTTGTTATATATAAATAAACTTTGCTGGTTAAAAATTGCATAGAGCCAAAAATCTGTATTCACGTGTTTTTGTTGCTCTTCCTGTCAGTTCAGGCGAGAAGAAAAGGAGATAAAAACGATCAATTTAACCAGAACAGCAGTTCCCATAATGCTTTGGGGGGCGAAAACCGGAAGTAAACCAGTTACACCTAAGCTAGCTCCTAAGCCGCGTCCTTTTTTTCGATATTTATTAAAATATCGGTCAATTGACGCCACTAAAAGTATGCCGAATTTGCTATTATCTGCCCCTGTTTGCTTTGTACCCATGCATGTACAGACAGAAAAGACAGAAACACCTTGACGCCGTAGAGAAGTTAAAATTTGTTTATTCTCGGGCGAGATCTGGAGCGTCTTTTTTTGGAGCGGTTTCTATGCGGGTTTATGGACGTTAACACGCAGCACACGTCGGAGATAACGATATCCCCCCGAAGCACGTGAGTCACGCTGAATATAAAAACGTGTATTTTGACTGTGTGTCCAGGTGTGACTGTTGTACAAGTTACTGAAACTAAGCAATGAGTTACAGTTTGTAGGTAATATTCACAAAACCAATTTAATCGCTTTATCAATTGCTGCATGTAAAAGTTCACAATTAGTGATGAGGGAAAGCAACTTGAGCCATGCTGTTGAACATCTGCTGCTGGTCATCAAACATGTTATTAAAGCTGTAGTGTTTTAATGTATGACAACTATCAAACTGCCTGTATCACTGTATCCATCATACCTGTAGTGACAGGAGTTATTAACAGCCTTGAACACAAAGGGGGCTGCAAGACTAACGTCCCTGCCAGTGAACTGCACTTGTGTTGTCTTGATTCTGCAATGAGACGTGTTGGACAAACTTCACATTATCGCTTGTAGCTTTATATTATATATTATATATTATATTTTGTCCTGCACCACCAAGTCTGCCTGCCGTCCTCTGCAGGTGTCCACCTCTTTCAAATAGGGCAAGATTAACATGCAACAAGCATATTTAAATTCCAGTAACTGTAACAGTTTTATTAGTTTTGACAAATTAATTACCTTATGAATTTATCTTCCTTCCTTCAAATCGGATTTAATGTCTTTTGATGTCTCCGTGAACTCTGCGACACCTCCGCCGCTGCCAAACCATAAAAACTTTTCTGTAATAGCGATACCTGTAACCTTTCACCTTCCGCTATCTGAAATCTCTTTCCTAATGCAGTGCCAGCTTTGGCAACTGTCAGGCACGTCTCCAAACTCCTACGGTATGTGGGTGCACGGCAAACAAAGGTTCATATCTCTCTCTCCCATCACATGTGTAGCCCTGGGCTCCTGACATCCACCATTTCCAACTCACTTCCTGGCTAGCTGCTAACAGAATAACCCACGGCGGTAACACGCTGAATTGCGGTCGTTTGTCTTCGTGCAAGTCGGTTAGCTCGGACTGGGCTCAGCTTCTCTGCAATCACATTAGGTTGCTAATGGAGGTGTGGGTCAGTGTGTTTAGCTGGAATGAAATGGCCCTGCGGTCAGCGACTCCACAGAGGACGACTGCGGATGGCCATCGAGGGCTGAAGCTCGTGCTTTTTCATAACCTTCCGGTTTTTGTATGCACCTGTCGTTTATTGGAGTGTAAACAGAAGGAAAAAAGGGAAATGAGTGGGCAGAGGGACAGAGAAAGAGAAGCAGGAAGGAGGTTTATGTGCTCGGGTACACGTTAGGTAAAGTCCTTGAGCAAAACACTGCATTTCAGCCAGCTTATTCTCTAACAGTAGTCACATTATCATGATCGTTTACTGTTTCCATCGTCCAACACTGTGAGAAAAGGAAATCTGGCATCTTGCAGCGCATGAATACGAAACAGGGTCATACCTGTGGCAAAGGCCGATTTAACGCACGGAGGAGTGGCCGTCGGCTCATTTTGCATCACGCCAACGCAAAGTTGCTGCCTACTGAGGTGCACATCGTGGTGTCAGTGGAGCCTCTCCGCTTCCTGATGCAGCGAGTCTATATAGCAATATGTATTCTATATCTTGAGTCCCCTTGGCCACCCCTGCTCCGGTATTTCCTCTAGGGAAGGTCTAATCCCCGCTGCGTCTAATCCTGTACTGCTGAGACCAATTCAAATCCACGCGGGACTTAACGCCCTGTAATGCCTTTACAAGTAGTTGCGTAAAGCTGACATCCCATTCGTTCTGGCTAGGATTCTAAGGCTGGATTACAAGGCAAATTCTGAAATAATTAATGTGAGTTGGCAACGAGAGGATGCCAGGGGTGATTTCAGCCCCATTTCGAAGAACGGTCGGGTATTAATTTCACAATGAAACAATCCCTGACACCTCGTTGGACTTCAGCGCTCCTCGTTCTCGTCCTCATGGCTATTAAATGTCTTTGTTTTCCCTTCTGGCACCGTCTGAGATCGTCTTGAGGCAACGCGAGGCATGCTCACACCTGTCATGTCGCATTTGATAATGAAGGAAAGTTTCAGACTGCTGCGTGAAGTCGTGTTGGCGGAGTTGCAGCTCTCATGATGTAACCTTGTGGGGGTGTGTCTGGCCAAAAGGTAATGTAAGATCTTGCACGATGTGCACTAAAGAAATTACAAAGTGGAGTTCGAAACAGAAGCCAAAAGATCATACGCATAACTTTAGGCGAAAAGATGGCGAGATGTTCTCTTCAGACGGAAGCTCGTCTGCTGCCATGCTGCAAATAGTCGGCATTGCTCTATTGGGTCATTCGTATAGCGCATATCCGCTAGACGTTTAGGTTTAGTAAGAGCACAATAAGTGTTCAGGTGTCTTTGAGCAAACAGCCCTAGCAGCTTCCGATGAGTGCATAAACAATGTTGGGCATTTTGCACTCCCTGCATTTATCATTTAGATCTACGCATGCAAGTCATAGGCTGTATCTTGAAGATTCGGCTCAAATCTGCTGTCCACACACGCTTTTGCGCAAGAACGGGCGAAAAATCAACCGAACCACTTTTGTGACACCAGCGCGGCTCTTGTTTGAGGAGTAGGATGGTGCGAGGAAGGCCGCACATCTTCATATGTGGAGCGTAGAACACGTCAAACAGTCCTCAATGCACAGAAGCCCTTTTCTGTGTTTGTTTCCAATGTAAGAGGCCTCTGTTTGGTCCGTTTAAGGAGAATTATACATGAAAACACCCTGAAATCACTTAAAGGCTGTTGCAAAATGCTAACTATGATGAGCGCTGCGCTAAAGGTAATGAGGGTGGAATGATTCATTTCAGCTTATGATGTTTGATAAAGTGAACTAACAAGAAATAATGAATCTGAGGTGTTTGAATTGAACAGATTGGACGCGATGAAGGATATAGGAGGAGGAGAGGAGCGATACAATCCAAAGACACGCTGGCATGAGAAAGGGAAAGTGAAGGCAGAGAGGAGACATGAGGAGCTGCGCCGAGGCTGAACAGAACACGAGAAGAGAGAGAGACGCGGGCGGCGGCGGCGGCGGTGGTAGGAGTTGGACGGAGGGAAATCGCGAACGAATGTGAATCCAGGTGTCTGAGCTCTCAGCCCAGGGTCTATTTATAGTCTGGCTTCCCGCTGTTGGAGCTGTCATTCTCAGCGCGCTCTGCAGCCCGTCTCGCCTGCCGCCCGCCAGCCTCCCTCTCATTAGAACTCCACAACACAACACGCGCCGACCACGTCAGTGGGCGCTCTGCATAATTCACAGGTCAGAGGCTCGTTCAGCAGCATGTGTTAGCCCCACACACACACACAGGCATACAGTAAGTAGTATGATGTTTTCGAATGGAAAACAGCACGTACACGTGAACAGACAGGTGCGTAATCAGCAGGATGAGACCTCAGAATTATGGAAACATACATTTTCAAATATAAAGAGCCACGGCGCAGCTGTTAATTAACTCCCTCTCTCATGCATGGGCGTATAGAAAGTTTCCCACTGACATTTGCTGACAACAAGTTCTTCTTCTCCTCTGAGCATTGTGACTCTCCCCAGCTGACGATCACTGGCTTTCTCTGGACGCGACTTGTTCCCGGTCCCCGAGATGGTAATGAGGCTCTCCCAGCAGGCCCGCTGACAGCCTCCCGTTGTGTGTGGCCTCATCTCTTTTAGCACCGCACAGCAAAAACAAAGAGGTGGGTGGATGGCGTCCATTCGACCCAGTGCCCCCCCCCCGTCCACCCGAACCAACTGCACTTCTGAAAAGTGCAGGCGTCGGTGTTTTGTTGGGTTTTTTTTCCCCAGCTATGCAAATGCACTGGGACATTAAAATACAAAAGTGCACCCAGGAACAGGGTTATGTTATGAAAATGAAGTCACAGAACACACATAATTTGATTTTGTGTGTGTGTGTGTGTGTGTGTGTGTGTGTGTCAGTGCACCCTGGTTACCCACACACACACACACACACACACACACACACACACACACACACACACAGGCTCGCACGTACACACACGGTGACACAAACTCAAAAACCCTGCTGCTTTCAGGCGCAGGGTGCAGGTGAGAACCGCCTGCCAAATTTCCCTAGCTGGAGCACTCGTTTGCATATGCAGATGTTAATTACCACTGGAGCTTGTATGGGCCAATCAGCAGGCTGCTGGAACAGCTTGTGCATCTCTCTCTCCCCCCACAGGTCGCCGTTTCCACAGTTACTCCCCTGGCTGATAATAAAGATAATCACCTCCGATTTCCTTCATGGCTCATTTTCTCCTGCTCGCTTCTGAAAGGCCAGAGCGCCGCTGTCTGATTTTCCACACTGAGCTCTTATCAGCGCGCCAGGGCCGAGGACTGGGGCGGGGGGGTGCCAAGTTGACACGCCACCTGCCACCGCGCACTCACCAGAGGGGACAGATTCGTTCAGTCAGGGCCTCAGATATGGCGGGGTAATGAGTGTGAGATTATCCATCCGGTGTGGTGTAATTGTGGTTGGAAGAAAGGCCTGGATGAGAGTCGGGTCAGATCAGATGAGATCAGGCGACGGTTGTTATCGCGCCGGCTGACAGGGTCGAGCCTGGCCGATCGGGTTTTGAATGAAAGCCGGTTTTCAGAAACCTTGAAATTAAGACTCAGTCCACCGAATCAATAGATAATATCCACCAGGCATTGTCAGAGTGCTTATTCCCAGCCCTGTTACGGTCATTAAAACATCCAAAAAGGTGATTAATCACAATGTTTAACGCTGACTCCTGTGATTTTTGTTCGTTATTACAAAGCATCACAATTTTTACACTACTCTTAATCTCCGATCATTAAACACGGCCTGTTGCACACGGCATATCCACTCGATACCCCTTAAAGCGAGCCATCTGCCACAGGCCCGTACAATAGATCCAATTCCCACTCACTGTCTCACTCTCTTTCTGCCACTAGCCCCCCCTCCGCCCTCTCGCCCCCCCCCCCTTCCTTTCTCCGTCCTCGTGCTCCCTCGAATCCATTGTCCAGATAGAAACGTGCCCGGGATAGCAAGGGCTCGCTTTCGGCACACTTCTTTGAGAATTATTTAAGGCTCAGGAGTTTCTGTGAAATGAATATTTGATGCGGAGGACCTGAGCGTCTCCCCGACGAGCCCGGAGCAACACTTCAGAGAACGACCGGGGTGAGGTGTATAGCTCCCTGCTTCAAAACACACACACACACACACACACACCTCACCACCACCTCATCCACTCATCACCATACCCCTGAAAACACTCCAGACGTTTTACGGTGGGTTATTGAATGAAAAGCTCTGCACCGTAAAGTCTGGAGGCTACCTGGTCCGATCTTGGATGCTGGTTCTCTGAGACTGTTCTTTTTTATTTGCCGGCGTCCTTCACCCGTTTGCTTTAGTTTAGCTGTTTTTCAAGGTCCCTCACAATACCACTGTTTTCGTTTTCTTTCTTCCGGGCCGCGTATTACTCATGCACTCATATTTTCCTCTGGCTCTCATCTTTACCTCGATTTATGACACGCTGACAGGTTCATGGCGTGGCATTAGTCAACTCCATATGTTCTCTGTGGCAGGGAACTGGGGGACATGTAACTCCAGAGGGTTATCCTTTTTTTGTTTTTTGGGTTTTTTTGTTTTGCTGTCGCCACAAGGGTGCAGGGTTGAGTCGTTCAGAAAATCTCTTTCCCCTTTCTGACGAGCGCGAGGTGGATTTTTAAAAAGCCCGGTCCTGTAGTGCCATCTCGTGGTGAAAAGGCTGAGTGGTCAAACACCGATCGGGAAGAGTCTTCTTCATGTAAACTTACAGTTAAAATCATAATTCAGTCCCTGCATTCAGGTCATGCTTATATTCTTATGTTTATGCCCCTTATCTTCCCTATGTAGTCATGTTTAGCTTGTGAATATATATTCTGTCTTTCAATGAAAAGCAGATTTGTAATTAAATGTGTTGAATTTTAACAAGTCAGAGTGGTTTAAAATATAAAATATAAGCCTTATCCTTCATTTTGTGATAAAAGTGATTAAAAATGAAAATCTGTTTCTGCAACATTACGCTTTAACTTTATGTAGATTTTAATTGGGACCCCCGAGATCATCATATCTGTCAATATCGCACTCGGGCAAAAATAGAAATGTTTGAACTCTCTAGAAGTTTTACACTGATAAACTTTTATTACTGACTCAGGTGGAAGTGCTCCGGAGATGGATCGAACAGATACGTGTAATGAGAGCCATCTGGGCAGCCGGCACTCTAATGAATTAACCTTATCGGGCCATGTGCTGCCAGAACACACACACAGTTTATTATGGACTTAAAGGATGCCTGCGCTGCGGCGGGGGTTGCCCTCGCCTGGTGCCGAGTGTTGCTGTTGTGGAAAATGAAAATCAGGATAGTTATATAACTTTTAGGAGCAATAAGCGATTGCTCAATGTAATTGTAAGAACTGAGATTTATCTAATATTTTTTTTTCACAAATGAAGAATATGTGGCAGCGAAACACGAGTTGCGAAACGCTTTTTGAAGTACTTAAGGCGCTGGCCTCATTCCCTGCAAGTGCTTTCCTCTGCATCAATATGCATAGAGCCATAATAGATACACTCAAACAAAATCTGGAATCGGGGGTTTAAAGCTCCGGGGGTTATGAATGAGAATCGCCTGAGACCCGAAGCACTCCCAACCTTCACAACCCTCTCAACCTTGAGCATAAATCACTTCAAGATGTCTGCCGAGCCACCCAATCAGAGCCAATTAGGGCTAGTTACAGGCCTGTAGAGTTTGCCCTTTTCACAAGAAACAAGGGAAAGGACGTGAGGAAGCCGGGGACGAAGAGGAGACTCGGGGAAAAAGAGACATAGAGAGAGAGAAAAGGTGGATGTGTCTGTGTGTGAGTGTGTGTGTTTCGTTACCAATGCTCTCCACCGAGCCGGGGTTTTCCAAAAACAGGCTCGCCAAGTAGACCGGCTCCCCCTGCAGTGCTATGCATCCGAGCAAATGCACCCGAGACCGAGTGCACGCACGATCGTCCGCTCGTGAAACTGTCGCACGCGGTATACGTGCGTGCTCTGCGCGCTGGGCTGGGTCAGCCGGGACCATGGGATTGATTTTATGAACAATAGGAGTAGGCTCCCTCCAGAGGGGAGTGCTAAAGAAGAACATCTGTATGGCATCAAGGCGATGGAGGGAAGGAAAGAGAGTTTTAAGGTGGGTGGAGGAAAAGGATTTCTGGCATCCGAGTCGCACTGGTGTTCTGGAAAGCACAACAACGCAGACCTCTCAGTCAATAAAGCAAACAGGTCATGCATATCAGGACTGAACGGATAAGAGAGGGAGCACTTCTCCAGCTCCACACCAGATTATCGGCGCGCCAGACATTCGGTTTGTTCCTCCTGCAGGACACGTTTCAACTGAATTCTGTGTGAAAGTTGTGTTGACAACAGAGAGACATTCTCCGGGTTTCCTAGAAAATTATGTAACCGCACAAGACGTCCATGCCGGCGTGGGGTTAACTGTTTGCTTCTGTCTCCTGTTTTCCTCAGTAGGACTGGAAGGTGGTGTCAAGATAAGGTTATGGCGACATCACATCCTGAAAGCTGTCTCTGCGGCTTCAGGTTTCCTTCCGCACACATTTGAGCTGCCCCGGACCTGAGAGTGAAGGGCATGCTCGACGCTGATCTGGATGTTGTGCTACGCCACGGCGCTGCCTCCATTTTGTCTTCCTGTGTTGCTCTTTCCACCCAGAATCCCTCGGTGAGAAGCTGGACTCTGGATGCTGGTGCGGATACACTCGGACGAGTCTGTCATCTTTCACACGCCCCCTGTGTCACAGACGTGGAAGGAAGGCCCTCAAGATAACACGAGCAGCAGGGTCCATATAAATACATTTGGCATCTGTTTTGGGGTCACCGCCGGGTCTGTCTGCGCACTCCTGGACACCCAGGGCAAGGTGGGTGCCTGTGTCGTTAGCGCTCGTCATGCACGCGGAGAATGGCAGGAAACAGAAGAGGAATGTAGATGCAGGAGTGGCGACGGATGGATTGGTCAACAGGAAGATGGGGGACGAGAGGAGCCCCGCCAGGAGAGAGGCAACGGCCGTGTCATTGTGTGGAGCGCTGTTTCCTCCACCCCACTGGTGCAGTCATTACTG
Organism: Datnioides undecimradiatus; assembly: GCA_008933995.1. NCBI lineage: Eukaryota > Metazoa > Chordata > Actinopteri > Lobotiformes > Datnioididae > Datnioides > Datnioides undecimradiatus. Next base: position 4,463,039 of record WARS01000071.1, on the reverse strand, counting down.
AAATCCACCACCGGGGAAGTCTCTCCACACAGAGCGACTGCGCTCACCCTCCTCATCCGCTCTCCAGCTAATGAAAAGGAAAGCAGGAAAAGCCACTCAAACATCCCGGAAGGTTTATTGATGGCGATTAAATGGCGTAACGCCACTTTGTTCTCATAAGCCCGTTCACAGCTGAGCATTAACATGAATTAACATGAATAAAATGAACAATACGCTGATATTAAAGGTGCGGCATGTAGGACTGCGGGTGGTTCTGTTAGATCCTGCTTCATAATTCTGTTTCCATTAGTTTGTAATCACCTGAAAATCAAAATGTTGTATTTTGATTTAGCATAGGCCTTTAGTGAAGGTGCAAAGCGTGCCGTCACCAGGATTCAGTGAGTCAAGATATCAAGTTATGTCACTGGCTGCTTTCTAGGGCGTCTGCAGGGTCGACTCGTTGCCGTATCAACACAGCGGAGGAGATCCAGAGGACACCACTGACGGCGTTTAACAAGGTTACGTATCAGGACTTCTAGGGATGAATCCAAGCGTGGCGGGAGCACCGGGAGCAGTGCGCCGCTGCACGAGGGTACTGAGGAAATTAAATCAGGGATCACATCCTCATACTTTGATTGCACCTTGTTTCTAAAGTTTCACTATGTTGTACCACCTGTTTGTACAGAAGCCTAGAATGGACAAACCCAATAGTGTTGCATGTTTGGGTCTCATGGCCACCTGAGGGTGAGGGTCAGTGCAGAAGTCGGTCGGTTGGGTCCTACGGAGGCTAAAAGCAAAATGACTGTAGATTAACAGAGGGGAGTTCCCCAAATTCAAATGATTTTCATGTTTTACTGCTGTCTACGGGAAAAACAACCTCTTTATTATTCAGCATGTGATGTTGTGATGAACCACAGCGCAGAAGAAGGATATCACCCTGGGCAAAGAGACAGATGAGGGGAAACAAGGCCACCACCAGGACTATTATTGGGAACAGCAGCAACATAGCCACCAGCCTCTTCTTCTCAGTCTTCTCAAATCCACGCCTTTTTTTCAGATTTTAATGTAATAAATATTACCCTCGTGTTTGTGCCCGTTAGCCCCGCGCAGTCACATGTCAGTCACGCTCCCGTGATAGCTGCATCCAGCTGGCTCGAAGACTCAAGAAACACCAAAATCTTGCTCTAAATTAAAAATAAAACCCAAACATGTCCCTGAGGGTCAAACGCTCTGCTGCCATGCGCTGATCCTCGTGATGTCCTGGCAGTGCCCCCACCCCTGTCGCTGCACAGAGATCCTTTGTGCAGTTCAACTAAAATAAGTGAAATGTTAACATAGGGAGGGAGGCTGAAGGGGGAGAGAGGAGGAGGAGAAGGAGGAGGGAGGGAGGGAGGAAGAGATATAAGTTGAATCTTGCCAGAAATTCACCCCTGCCAGGCTCTGCTAATCAGGATCCCTCAGCTGCAAACACACACACACACACACACACACACACACGTGCTCCACATTCAAGAACGCGTCGGCCCTACTGTACACGCGAATATCATGGCCAGAGGAGAAGCTGGATGCGAAAACACGGTCGAACACGTCCACGTGTTTATATCACAGCGTCCAGTTCACCGGCCTATTATTTATTATTTCTATTAGATATATTTAAATGTCTGGTTTTCAGTTTTTTTTCTATTTATACATGCTCCTATCATAAATAAGTACATAAACAGGCCATTTAATCTTTACCTCCAGTTGCTCCGTAAGCTTTGTTATCCTAAGTGTCTATTTCTGAGAGCGGCGAAAGGAGAAACATTCCCTGTATGCGCAGACATACTTGGCCAGTAAAGCTGATTCTGATTTTGAGTTTCAGTTGTTTGTTCCGTCAAAACGTTTGTCACTAATCCCGGCATATAAATCTGAAAAGCCCACTTGAATCGCTGAGAGGATTGAAACGCTTCCCAGAGAGGCGCGATCAAAAAAACAGAGTTTTGTAAAACCGCACAAGAGCGAACACGTTCAAAGTGATTACGACATAAATTCAGATGTGAACTTTCGTGTCTTTTTACAGTTTTAGTGACAGTCAAAGCTCTCTTTAAAACTAAATCATAGTTGTATTCATCTTTAATGTGATTTCCAGGGTCTCTCGACAAACTTTTAAAGGTATCTGGTGTGAAACAGCGGCAGGAGAGCCCCGTTCCCAGACACCAGCCCGATCTCGTTGTTTGTCAGTCCTCAAACGCCCAGCGACGGGGCTGCACTGCTTCCAGATGTGGCCTGCCTGCCCGCCCGCGCCGCTGGAACGGCCCATCTCTGAGCGAACGCGGCCGGTGGACACTCCCACGCCGCAGCACACGCCGCACATCAGTTTGTCACTTTCTGCTGATGTGGCGCGGTTACGAAATGCCGAAGTGCGTTTTGTCTATGATGTCAGCGTTTGTGTGTGCGTGTAAAAAAAAAAAAAAAAGGCGTGTACAGCACATGGAAGCGTGCGTGCGTGTGTGTGTGTGTGTGTGTCTGTGCGTTTCAATGGATGACTCACCGCTGGGCTGTTAGTCATCTGTCCAGGGACGCACAAAAGCCGATGCCAAGGGTCGTTGTGTGACGCCATGTGCTTAACAGGCCTCTCAGCTATGTACACGACGCTGGAAGTGGGAGGAGTGCTTCCTGTGGACCAGGTGCATCTTCAAACCAGGGAACTGAGGCCCGCTCAGCTGCTTAAACAACTTTCTACAAATCTCAGTCAAATCGCAATCAAAGCTGCAGCCCGTCGTGTTGCATGAGTCATTACGTTTGGAGCCACTGCGCCTTGTCTGCCAGAGCATCTCCTGATAACTTTCCCGGCTTGCAACCGCAGCCACAGCAGTGCGGGAACGGTTAAGCCGCAAGCGTGCAAAGCTCAACAGGAAGTCGAGTTTTGCGCGCTAACATGTCACTCTGATGCCTGCTGAACATGTGCACGGGGACAAGGGAGGAGGCATATGTACTGGGGGAACTGGGCTAACAGCACGCAGTTAGAAAAGGGGTGTGGAAAGAGTGGAGGGAGAGAGAGAGGGAGAGAGAGAGAGAGAGAGGCCAAAGGAGTGGGGCCATATAAAAAGCAACAGAACACAAGCCAGGCTTTATCCTGCCTCTCTGTCCCGCTCACAGGAAACTTCCCCCCGGCCCTCACACACACTCACTCATTATCACTTGCCGCACTTTTCACTCTCCACACACGGTCCCACCGGCTTGCTGAGTCCGACCAGAGAGGATGGCTGCGCCCATGTGGAGAATGAATGGGCTCTGGAGGAGGATGGCTGGAGTTCTGGTGCTGTGCGCTCTACTGCTCAGCTGTGAGTACTCTTATGATCATGGTTTATTATCCTTTAGACACTGCACTGATCTTTACTCGTGTGTGGAACTGCATATTCTTTCGTTGTCTCTAACCTTATAGTGGGAAAGACTCGCTCGTCTGTGTGTTTACATCAACAGTGGCCTTTAACGAACTATTTGTGCGGGGGGGGGTTCGCTTTGATGTGCTCCACCATGAGGGTTGCACACAGATGCAACGAGCCATGGTTAGCGGTGGGGTGGCTGCAGACACAAAGGGTCTGCTCGGCAGTGGAAAGTTGCAGTTGAGAACAATTATGCTTTACATCCTGCAGTGCGTCTGGCTGGAGCTGATGTGTGTGTGTGTGTGTGTGTGTGTGTGTGTGTGTGTGTGTGTGTGAATGTGTGTGACTGAATTAAAGCAGCCTTTTTGCATTTTATATTTAAAATAAGAACAGTTTGGCTATCTGTTGCACGGTGCTTTATGCCCGACTTTGACTCCAGTGAGGCATAAAGGTATTTCGCAAACGTATGAGTGTGTGTGAGCAGTATTTACACCTGCATATAACAAAGAAACCACACAACACATGGATTCAGCAAAGAGCAAAAGTAGTTTCCTCAGTTGTGTTCCCTGCAGAATCTGCACGCAGTAAATGTGTGTGTGTGTGTGTGTGTGTGTGTGTGTGAGAGAGAGAGAGAGCAATCATGTGGATGTTAGTGGACTCGCCGGGCAGTCCACTCCAAATCAGTCTGAGGCCTGATGCTAATTGCAGGGTGATGCATGGCTTGGATGGTGTTGCTGCCCCGCTGGTTGTAAAGCAGGACTAGTTCTAGTTCGGCCCAACGTAACGACTTCTGCAGAGCCGTCGGGCCCCCATCTACGGGCTCGTGAACGTTTGGAGTGACCTTGGGAAGTACGAGGAGGAGTATCCCAGGCTGATGGAAATATCCGAGGGTTTCCTTTAAAAGGAAAAAGATCGTGAGATGGCGGAACATGTCCGTAGTTTGCACAATAAAAAGGCCCACCGCGTACCGTCCGCATCAGCAGCTTAGCAGATGGTAATTAGATTGACATGGAAATCTAATTACTCCGGCTACTCCCCAACAAGAAATCAAAGCCATGACACAGGGACAACATTTAAAGCTATGACTAATAATCAACAGTATATTTTTTGTTTATTACTGTTGTTAATTGGAAAAACAGCCATGCAACAACCCCATTATCTCTTTAATTAGGATGTTGTCTTTTGTTGTCCTAATTAAAATGACAGCCATGCCCATTTTGCATTATGCCATATTTGCATATTGACAATCTAATGAGCTTGACTGCTGTTTAAAACAGCATCTCATGCTTTTTGCATACAGCTTCTGATTTCTGCTTTAAGGATATCAGGGTGCCGCCTCAGGTCTGCTGACCCGCCCCTATTCTTAACCCACTTCCAACAGCTGCCCTCCGATCACACAGACCCGCCACATTGTTGACACTTGCCTCCAACTGGCATCGAGGTGCGAGTTTGCAGAGGCGTGGTCGCACGTGGCTCCCAAAACCCAAAAATGGAGAAACCTCTCACTCGCATGTGCATCATGGTTTATCGCTTCTGCATCCTGCAAGTTTGACTGCTCTGCCTCGGTCGTCTGCGGCGTTTTCTGTTTTTGTTTTCAAGTCCTCTCCTCGCCGACTCTTTTCACAATATAGGACTGTGGCTGCAGCGGTGTATGGGTCAGAGGTCTGGCCCCGATGACGTCTATATTCATCTAAGACGCAGACAACTTTAATGCTTTATGCTCCATTATAGTTGTCCTGTCTTACATAAAGAAGTCGCTGCACCCTCATGAATGCAAGGTTGCTCCGCTGCACGGCTCCTGTCTCTCTGTTTCCTGTTCTCAGTGTGAAATCATTATGTATCAGGCGGTTTAATCAATGCCGCATCAGATTTGGTGGCAGTGATGTCATCAGGCACCACAAGGGCGAATGGGCGAGGCAGCTGATCCTCGGCCCGTCTTGAAAACACGCTCTGTGGCATTTGCGCGGCCGTTAAATCTCCTCTCTTTGTCTGATATTTGGAAACCATGGAAACCGTGCAAACCCGTCTCCCAAAGGCCTTGGACTCGCTCGAGCGGCAACGTATTTATGGAATCAGATATGATGCAGCGTTGTTTATGGAAAAAGAAAAGTACGTTTTGGAGCTCGGGGCTAAATCAAAGACAGTGTGGCATCACAATATGCACACTCACCGGCCACTTTCATCAGCTAAACTTGTATTTGAACAGTTTTATGGAGCATATGATATTCACAGGTTTTGTCAGCGCTGTCAGAAAGTTAATAATTCTGCTTTTTGTTTATTACTGAGGCTCTGGTGGGTGGTGGGGTTGCATTGAAAGCTGTGTCCAGCAGTCTGTTGAAGGGGTGGACAACAGTTTGCAAACTGCAACGTCACTAATTAAGATATAGTTAAATGACAGTAGGGATCAAAACTCAACACTTTTGTGTTTGTGAAGGCAGAATTAATGGCGGAGCTGCTGCGCTGGATCACATCATATTGTAAAAGTCGATTAAATGATTGGCCGGTGAGTGTATTTTGTAACGGCGTGCTGCAGACAGACTGACAAGAGCAGCTAATTCCAGTTGCGTGTAACTAAAACATTTGCATCTGACAAACAACTTTAGATTTGTACGTTAGAAAGAGTGATTCAGGGCAAACAAGAGCCGAAGGATGGGCGGGCGGAGGGAAGGATGCAAGAGAGACAGGACGAGAGCCTTTGATGCACTTGATTAGTGAATGTGTTTAACTGTGTTTATCAGAGCAAACATCCTTGTCACATCCACGCAAATTCGGCAAACACATTGAGTTTGTGCCTCCCGGCTTCCCGTGGCTGTCATTCAGTAGTTATGCAGGCACGCAAATATGCAGCGCTGAAATGGGCATGGGCTCCAGCGTTGGATGATGTCATTCAACGCCTCTTGGAGTACGTTATGAGCTGTCTCCCTCCTTCTCTCAAGATTTCGGGGGAAAACCCAAAGCTTTAAATGCGCTCCAGAGATGGGGGTTGAGAAAAAACATCTTGTCTTGCTCGTTTCAGCTCGTCATCCACAATGGCCGTGTCTGTTGCCGCGTCGGGGCCCCCAGGCGGAGCTGAATGAGCCGTGACAATTGCTGTTCGAATATACCACATTAAACGACGATATTAACTCGTGGTCGGGAGATTCCAGACCTGTCCGTGCGCACGAGCGAAGCCGCCGACGCTCAGCGGACGGCCTTCGAGCGACGCCCGCACTTCAGCGGCCTTCGCATGATACGAGTCGTTCGAGATGGCGTGCATTGCCCAGGCTGAACACAAAGACAGGACAGACACACTGACTGAAAGAAAAACTCAACTCAAAGGGAAAAACTCAATATTTAAACCTTGAACAGGACAGCGAAGGCTCCTCGGAGAGTAGACGTCAGCGTTCATATCTCTCTGCACGCAAAAGCACAAAACCTTGTTTCCCAGACAGCTGCTGCGCCCTGCCAACGTAAACACGGGCAGAATATTGCCACTCTCTTTCTCAGGGCCCCCCGGCTATTGACCAGCATTCCTCCGGTCCCAAGTTGTGATGCTGAAGTTTTGCTTCACGTCATCTGCTGGAGGGCGTGGGTCTTTTTTTTATATAAGCCTTGGCAGATAGCGGTCTTATGTCAGGCTAGGGTGTGTGTCCACTTGGGCCCAGAGTTACGGCTGAGGAGCCACGTGAGCTCACAGAGTAATTAAACCTGGAGCCTGCGTTCTGTCAAGGCGCCAACCCCGCTCCGGCGATTTCTGCATGCGAGAGAGCCGCGTCGGGCGAAAAGCTGAAGTCATTCAGACGTCCGTTCTGTTACCTCGCCTGCTAGCCCTCAATCACAGTAACAAGGGGAGGACATTTTAAAGTGTATTTCTCCCTCTCTCTCTCTATGAATTATCTTCATTTGAGGGCAAGTCCTTTCCAAAGAAAACGTATTAATGATGAGAAAACAAAGCCTCTGTCGCCACCGACTAAACGATCATCTAGGAGAAGGAGTTGGAGGAATAGATCGTCTAGCAACAATATTTACCTAGTGAAACAGTCCTAATGAAAAGCAGACGCTGCGTTAGCATTCAAATCTTCCTTTTCCAATTACTGCTGTTCTGGTGAGCTTATTGTTCCTTGTTCCCCTGGCACCCTGCTGCAATTTTACAGCTGTTGGGTTTTACCAGCATGGAGGAGGAGGAGGGGGAGTTAAAAAGGCCTCTCCTCCGGTTTCTGCAGCCCAGAAAAAAAATTTGGCGGGACCAGCAGCGCCGAGGCGGAGAAACGCCAGACACGGCCGCCCCGATTCCGCTCAGCTAACGAGCAGCCCCCGAGATTGTGGCGTGAATTCCAAAACATGAACTTGGAAGCTCTTCTCCGCCTCGTGTGTCGTCCCCGGCTCGAAACTAAAACCCCAGCTGCGGGCTCGGCGATCCTTCGCTGATTGATCCAAGATCGCGGTGATGTCATATCAAACGCCGGCGGAGAGCGGTGGGCGTTTACAGCACACAGTGGATGTTGGGTAACCAGGCAGGGCTGTCTTTAGTGAAGGGTATACAGTTCACCCTGGGGAATAAAAGCACTTAATGAGCCTGGGCTGAGGCCTTTTGACTGCCAGAATAATTGCTCCTGGTAATTAATGTTCAGTAAAAGGCATGTCGTTGAAGCTACACTTCCTAATTGAAAACACAAGACTGTGCCCTTTTGCTGTTGCCTAAAAGCCTTGAGTTTGGACACCTTATTCGTTTATCGTGTATATATAAACAGTTTCTATGCAGTTCAGCCAAATCTGGAAGGCTGTCAGATTATTGTTTCTGCTTCCCCGACTTCCTCTCCCACTTTGGCTCCTTTGCCTCCATCATATCAGTGCCAGATTGTTTAGGGCTATAGGTTTCGATATCTTTTTACAACCTCTCCCCGCACGGTTTTGTGTAAAAGCAGCAGCTGGATGCGGTCCACGGACATCTGCTGTTGCAGCCCGTTGCTGGTTCCGACACAGAGAGGAGAGCGGCGAGCTGCTGCACGGCCTCTCGGTGCAGCTGCTGTTTCCAGCTTCTAATCCACCAACAAAATGGATGGACTGTTTTTGGAAACACAGGTTTAAAGTTTCACTGCCCCCGCTGGAACTATTTTAATGAGTAAATCAAGGGTTGAGGGAAAACAACGGTCAGTAGCTGCTCGGTGCTACCTTCTCATTCTTCGCTTTTGTCCTTTTCATTTGGTTTTCACCCAACGATCGCATCAAACGGCAAACCCTGTGTATTACCTCCACAATAATATGGCGTAGTCCCGCTGCAGGAGTGTGTGTCTGTATTCCAGAGCCCGTGTGCGTGACCCCTGCAGTTCCGCGAGGTCGCCGCGTGCCATGTGCTGCGACGGCCGCATCCTGTCCGAGGATGTGCATGGATAATGTTCCACAAACCTGTTGTGAATTCCTTTCCAGGGCGGGAAAGTCAGCTTTTGCCCCCCGTCTGTGCGGAAACAAAAGCAGTTCTCACGTTCGGGGGGTAATTTCCTTTTGTGATTGTCACTGGGTTAACAGCTAGTGGAAAAGTGGATTATATTAGTGTTTCCATGGCAACACACCTTTCCGAGATGTTGGACAATCTACAATCAATAAGTACGGCATTACCTTGAGTGTGCATGTGATTTCAGACACAAAGGATTGTGCGCCGAAACAATTAGCAACTCAACATATTAGTTAGCTAATCAATCGAATCAAACCTGATTCGCTGAAGCAAAACCAGCAAACATTAAACAAACAGCATTTCTGCCACTGGGGGGGGGTCTCTCAATCAAAACAGTAACTAACGATTGGGTTTGATGATGTCACGAGCTCATGGGATCATGGGAGTTGCGTTCACAGCGCATGAACCCGCCTCATTCCCACAACAACCAATGCCCACAGTCGTTACTGACCGTTGTTTCCATTATTAATATGGCGATTTCTTGAGTTGTGTTCGTTTGCTTAATTGGTCTTGTCATTTTTAGACATTTTAGCGTCTTATATTTTATAGACAACTGAAAAAAGCAAACCGATGGTTTAATCAACAATAAAAATAATTAGCTGCTGTCTGAAACTCATTTCGGTCGCTTGGTTGACAACCCGCCGCTTTGCATTTCTTAGCCCGGTTAGTCCCTTGAGGGTCTGCGATGCTGAACGAATTCCTGACTGACATGGAAGTGAAAAGGAAGGAGTGATGGGAGACGTTTCGGTCATCTGTGGACATCCTGAAGGGCGGGACGTGGATAAGCAACATGGAAGAAGTGGGTGTGGCTCATCCTGGCAGCCGAGGTGTCGTCTCTGCGGTCTGGGCGGAGGTCAGATGCAAGTCCCAAGATTTAGAGCTGAAGCCGTCCCCGCTGATGGATGATGTCAGAGACTTCGCAGCTCTGTGACAGTACATCACATATGCAGGGAGGGACAGATCTCCCCGAGGAGACTTACTGCAGCTGCTGGTGTTTGTTTCTTTCTTCCTCACCCTCAGTCAGAGTACAGGAAGAGCAGGAAGGGTGAAAGATTGCAGCCACGACGGCTCCCGCACTTCAGGAAGAGAATGGGAAAGGCTGTTATACATGAGTGACTGAGCATAGTACCAGATAGCGCTATTCCAAATACACTTACACTCTATCTTGAGTGCGCACAGACTGACGCGGTATCTGTTTGGCTGCAGCTGCTTGTAACTGAAACACAGCGGAGGATGATAAAAGCAGGCAGGGCATTGTGTTCGGTTAACAAGCCACTCATGCTGCGCGCTGATGCCTCTGTTGTAGCTGAAGGTGAGCTCGCTGATCTCAAACTACATCAAGACAGGGTCCAAAGGCAGCAGGACATAAAAGCAGCTTGGACCCGATGCTAAAAAAGCTCTGTAACAGGGAAGGCGGTGCCGTACAGAGAGGATGAAAGCTATGGTTTAGAACCTGGTTTTATGTTTGGAGCGGTGGCTGGAGGTTTTGCCGGTCACGGTGACACCGTACTCCCCACAGTCACGGCTTAGATCCTAAAACACGCCGAGATCTTGAAAAACAAGGCCAATCCAGCAAGAAAAACGAGACGGCCACAGAATCGTAGATGTAGGGAGGTTTGTTTTTTGTGATCTCTGGCCGCCCCAGAGGATACAGTGGTTCTTCGGCTGTAACTGGATAGTTTGGTTTTTCTGAAGTGGGTTTGTATGAGGTACTTACTCATAGTCGTTGTATTGTATAGATCCAGTAAATGGCAGTTGGCCTGCCCCGAGTTTGGAGAGGCAATAGGAGTGCTAGTGTAGGAAGCAAAGCAATGTGCTGCTCGTACAGCAAAATGGATTTTAGCCCTTCTCGACGGAAAAGTGAAGCGATTTTTTTCTTTCTTTTCTTTTTTTTTTTTGCTCTCTCAGAAGTCAGACAAAAACACAAATAAACCAACCGACGGAGCCAGCAGTAGGCCAGCAGCTCCAGGGTTCTGCAAAGGTAATATTTCTGTTTTTGTCAGAGGGTTTGAAGGTAGCTTAGATGGACGTACCGGCTTCAGTGTCTCATCGGAAAGAGCTGTTAGCAAGCTAAATCGCTGAACGTGTTCTCAATATAGCATGCACTTAAACTGATATTGATCTTTGGGCCTTTGTTTAAGTTGCTAAAATAGGTTTTCCTGCTGACCCCGCCCACAGCGTCACATTGCTTTACTTCCTACACTTGCACACTTGCATGCTAAATTGCTAAACCGGTTTGCTGCACTATGGATTAGGACCTCATGCAACCACACTTGATCTATCCTTGTTACCGACTGAGGAAGGGAACGAGCAACTGAGCGTTAGAGAAGCATCGGTGCTGAAATCAAGCTGCGTGCAGCAGGATTGGACCTGAAGCTAGATGTCAAGCTAAACACACGAGCGGTAATGAACATCCAAAGTCAAAGCAGCATACTGCGTGTTTCTTTTCCCTCGTCTTTTCTGTGATAAAACTGGCATTTTGAACCGATGCCTCTACTCCCTCCGGAGAAAGTTATGCACTTCGCATTCTCTAGCTGCGCAATTCTAGCCGTGAGTTCATGAATTCACGTGGGCGTGCCTGTTAGTTCCCCAGTGACAAGGACGGTTGAAAGGGGGTTGTCTGAAAGCAAAAACACCGAATCAGGCTTTCAAAACAACTTCAGTATGTAAATTGATAATACAGTCTCCCCCTCCGCCTTATCATGCCTCTTTCCCACTCTCCCCTGAGTCTACTGTAGCCCAAATACCTTGGAAACGCATGATTCACTACCTGACAGAGAGCTAAACCCTGGAACCTCTCACATCTGCACTAATCACATCGCTGTCCCTCCTGCATGCATCAGTCCAGAGCCTTTCTTCTGTGTTTGCGTTGAGTTCAGCCTTGTAATATGATTTATATTCAACGTGGACTGGATCCTGGCAGCCATGCAGAAAGTGATGAGGTTCAGCACAGACTTGTCAGCTCAGTGAAGGCTTTTCTTGATCCATTCCTCCATATATAATTCACTACAGTCAGTTGTGCAATTCCTGACAATCCTCCAATGGCTACAGACTGCTTTATTTATGTACCTGATATCTAATATGTTTACAGCAGTATAACTGAGTTCAGGAGTTGCTTGCGTTCCCCTGGTGTTTTAAGAGAAGCGCACGACGCACGGCTCGGTCAGAATACAGACGAGCAGCGTAGTAACTGCAGCACATTCCAGCAGCATGTCAACAATAATAGCTGTGGTCCTGTAAATCTTGATAGACAGAGCAAAGCGCTTTGCCAGGGGCTACGTGCGCTAACCCTGTGAGCAGACATGCTGCTGTAAGGCACGTGAAGAATCCACCGCGTTGCATTTGTCATTTGCTGGTGAAATGTCTCCCTTTAGCCTGCCTCATAATTGCTGTTGATTTGTCCGACCGCAGGCAGAAAAAAAAAAACAAAAAAACATCCTTAGCCTGAGTCGTATCCTCTCTTTAGACCATGATTTAGCTCTTTACATCTGGCACGGCTGCACACCACACACCACGTCAAAGACTGGAACACCCAGGCTGCAAGCTTTCAAGGAGGACAGCCAGTGCAGGAAATCCACTTGATGTAGTTCAGCAGTGAAGACCAGGACTGAACTCGGAGGTTGCGCAGTCGTGCGGCCTCGGCCTCGTTGCTCGCCGAGCCCATTAAAAACCCTCTGGAGAGGGACCAAGGTCGTGTTTATGGAGTAGGAGTGTTACGTATGCTTCTCTGTGTTTGTGTTGAGACTAGAGGTCCTAAGGCTTCGCGCTGATGCCGACCGGCCCGGGCTGGAAATACACTGAGAGTTCTCACACAGCTGCCTGAAGCGTCTGTGTCCACACTGCTGGAGTGCAACTGTGCATAAACATCTGACATAGCGTGCATGTGACAGTTTAAAGTGCGTATGTATATATCTTTTATGCATCTGTAACCATGAGCATATATATATATATGTGTGTGTGTGTTTATACAAGAAAACCCAATAATACAATGATTTATACTGGGAGACAACTTTAAACCATAACTTTTCATGCTTTTTCAGTTAACCTTTAATACTTAAATGAAAATGAAGTGAAGTTTAAAAACATTGCATAGTTACTATTTGGCCCAATAAAACCTTTACACCTAGAGGGCATAAACTGAGGTACTAGGTTAATTCAATGCCGCGGAGGCTTAACATTTTTATCCCACATTACCGCTCTATTAAACTCAGCAGCTCAAGCCAAGGGCAATTAGCTGAAAGCTCTAATAGCGCAGTTAAACATTACGATTTATGCCCTTACTTACACCAGTTAAAATGCAGCATGTGACCGGCGTCGGACGGCGCTCAGCCACCGTCAAGACACATGCTGCAGGACCTCCTCTCGATCCGTCGATCATGGTGGCCACTCGAAGTCTGGGCAGAAACACAACGAGCCGCTTGGTTCTCATTGCAGGGTGTGTTGAAGTCACTTGTGTTTACGGGATTGCAAACACACATGCAAAACATCTAAATTCTGCTAATTTATATAAATGAATCTGGTGATTAACTAAATAATGGCGGCGGTGCACCGAACACATTTTTCCGCTCGTTGCAGCAGAGTTTTGGTTAGATTTTAAACTGTTTACACACTGTACTGGTCTCCTTCCAATGCGGAGGGGAGTGTTTAGACATGATGGCCGAGGATGTATTGGATTACTTGTTAGCGTCTGATTCATACTTGATGCGAGTTCTCTCATCGCTCACTGGGCTACTTCAGTTTTCCTTTGCTGTGGCAGTGAAAGCGGTGGTGACGGGCTCAGCTGTGGTAGAAACGGCTCTTTTACTCCGCGCGCGGGCGTAATAAGTGAGTTCAGATTAAAAAACTGAACCTCTGATTGAAGAGGATTATATAACTGCCTATATCAACAGATATTTACCTGGTATTATATTAATCTCGCATTGGGGGCAGCATTGATCCGTTTACCTAGAAAAACCTGTCGTGAACTTGGGGAATGCGTCCTAGCACCACCCAACCTAATCCCCAGATTATTAAAGAAACCGGATCTCTCCCAGAGGACAGGATGTGTAGTCGGGAGGCGGTGACCTTTTGACCGAGCTGTTTATTTGCATAGGCTGCAGACGGTGAGAATTAGCCCATATGGGACCGCTAATTAGACAGAGCCCCCGAGAGCACGTGCCAAATTGTTTTGGCATCTTTGGGTTGGGCACGAGGTTTGGTTCGCCAGGCCAAGCTGTTCAAACCAACCCTCTGCTCTGACCTCATTCACACAAACATCCCTGCAAGTGTGTGCTAGAGACAGACACCACAGCCACTTCCTACCATCTTTTCCGTTTGCCCCCAGATAGTCCTTCCCTCCTCTTAAACTCTGGTGCCCCCTCTAAGTGACAAGGGTTAAGGCTAAGGTTAGGTGTAGCGGAGATAACTGCGTGGGTTATGGTTGCTTGGGGTGGCAATTAAATGACCAGTGTGTAGGATTTAGTGCTGAGGTTGGAGATGGGCAATCAATGCAAGCAATCGACTACACCTTCGCTCACCCGCCCCTCCTCGCCCTTTAAAGCACGTAGGAGAAGCCACAGTAGCCGTGATGAATGCAAAAAAACAGCTAAATGCTCTGTCTACAGTAAGATGGGCGTGTCCATTCTGGGCTCCTGTAGAAATATGGCGGCACAAACATATATAAACATAATCTAGTAGCAAAGTAATCTGGTAGCAGTAGCATGGAATGCTAACTTTGCTAATTCATTGGGCTAATTTTCCAATATGTAATACAGGCTCAAAAGACAGGGCTTCAGTTGTAGCCAGCAGCTAACTCACTGTATCCATGACAACGTTATAAGTCCTGTTTATATTGCCCAAAGCTCTCGGATTCAAAACTCACTTTCATTCAACGGCGGCTGATGGTGCAACACAAGATACACAATGCAACAGCTTCAGTTCAAGTAGGCATCAAACAAAAGTAGCTGATTCATCCGAGTGTTTAGGTTGCTGCCCGTCTCTGTGGCTCACTTATTCTCCCTTCGTTGCAGATGAGGTGACGTGTCAAGAAGATGCAGCAGCAGACGCCACAGGCGCACCTGCGGCTGACCCGGCCGCCGACGCCAGCGCTGGTAGGAAGCTTGAAAAACACGCACTGAGAAGCTGTTTCAGTTTTCTTATCTTCCTTTCCTTTCGCTCCATGGTGCATCCTCTTCATCATGCAATAATGATAGCAATGCCAAGTTGCATAATAGCATTGCCCTTGGATTGTGTTCTTAGCGACAGATGCTACGGACCCCCCTGCAACTCCAGACAACGCTGCTGCTGCCCCAGGTGCAGGCACCTCTCCACCTGCGGCTGCCGGTGAAGAATCTGCTAGCTCCGTTGCTCCTGAAGATATCTCATTGCCAGCAACTGTAACCATCTTTAATTTCAATCTCGACAACCTGGATGGAGCCCTGTCAGGAACTTTGGATGCCACTGCTGCACCCGCCGTGGCTGCAGTCCCAGATAATAACCCGGTGATTGCTAAAGTAGTGGTGAGTACCTGCAGGTGTCATGTTAACATTGTGCTTATACATGTGTTTACGGCGGATGCTGCGGTGCTATCTCTCTACAACGGTGACTTTACTGTCTCCACAGCCTAACGTTGAGTGTGTTAAAGAGGGCGAAATCTCCGAGAGCAATGCCGTCAAGGCTGAGGTGGCGACAGGTGATTGCGTGAGTATGAGTCCATCTCTCTAATTTCTCACATTAAGACAGAACAAAAAGCGTATTCCCTTAGCACCGCCCTTGCGTCACTGAGCCTGTAACAGTAGCCATCCTCCACTACGTGCCAACCACAGGCAGCGTCAGCTACCAACAGTTGAGATTGTGACATGCAACATTTAAGACCGCGGTGAAACGAGCCAGGAGAGCTGACCGCAGTTGCCTTTCTGGCGATGCGTTCCTTTTACCAAGACCTTTATCTGGCCCGCTGCACCTCGGGTCTAGAGGAAGTGGCCTACTCTGCTTAAAGCAAGAAGATTAATGTGTTTTAAAGAGTTACGGTTGGAAATGTGGCCCTGATAAAGGCAGATCTTTTCTCAGACATTCCTCAGGCGTTGTAAATCTTAAGACTGTGTTCTTGGCAGGAGACAAATGAAGAGGAGGGGCGATGGCGTAGGGAGGACTCTTGCTCTGGGTTCCTAAAGACAAAAGGAGAAATAGGAAGGGTGTGGCTTTTCTAGCTCACACATGTCCACATAGAGGTGCTTTTCTCTATAAACGTTACAGAAATGATCAACATAGCGACCGTGATGTCACCCAGTAGTGTCCCGAAGCTCATTGCGGGTGGTGTCGTCATCCCGGCAGCGTCTGACTCAGTGACTGATGTCATCCAAAAATGGGGGGAAGAGATGGAAAGTGGGTGGAGCTGAGGCTGATCCTTGCAGACAGCTCGCAGACCTCTGTCGCTGCACCCACCTGTCACTTAAAGCTGGTCTCGTCCTTAGGTTTGCACTGAGGACACGCGTCCCGAACGGCGACTGACTCGCTTTTGGAGCCCGCCTCAAGTGTCTGTTTGAGGAAGTGCAACTTTTGGCACAGACCTTTTATTTTTTTGCATCAAATGCATCACGAAACACACCAAACGTTATTAAAATCTAATATTTGGAGCCCCCTATTTACATAGCTTGTCATTTTCCTTTCACCGTTGCATCCTAATTGTGCATGCGGTTGTGCAGCAGTGCCTCAAAGCGAACTCTTTGTTTGACCGTGCAGGATGTCATTCCAGGTGAACAGAGCCGGAGCAGAAGCAGGTCAGAAGCTCGCAACCCACGTAGTTTGCCTCTATTTGGGTCATTACCGTATCATTCGCAGAGCCAGGACCATCTGCAGAAGTCATCTGTCCAACTCAACCTAAAACTAAACATGGGCTACGGCGCCAGGAGCCTTAGCCAGATGATGATTAGTTCAAAATGCATGTAGCATTTACTCTCCTCAGGCAAGAGTGAGTGAATGGCATGAACGGCTTTGATAAAGGAACAGCCTGTTTCAAGGGAACAAATTTAATAAAGCAGCTTCTTCTCTGACATAGTGGAAAATGAGAAAGGGCGTCCTCATACCTCTGCAAATCCCCAAGTCATCATCAGTCACTATAAAAGGCTGTGTCTCATACGGGAAAATACGAAAACGCGCTCAGAAAAACAAATAATTCCCCCCTCCTCACACGTTATTTGGGTATCAAATGGAATCTTTGTGTTGTTAAAATGTGCTTATTCGAATGCAAACCTGCTGTAACTGCTCTAAACTCTGCTCACGGGTAGCAGGAGGCCACGTAAGGTGAAGTCAGGCGGGGTTATGAGACAACGTATCCTGAGAGTAACGTGACACAGGCAGATGGGGAAGAGGACAGGTTCCACTGGAGTGATTTTGCAGTTCGGGTTCAGCCCTCCGGAGTTTACCCCTCCCTGTCTCACAGATCTGGGTGTTACAGCAGAGTCCAGCTGTGGGCCCACTCCCAGCTAACTGAGGATTCGGGGTTCGCTCACAGAGGTCCTCTGGGAACGCCGAGAGCTGTCTGGATCACATTAGAGAGAATGAAGAGTGTTCCCAAGTCGTGGAGCTGAAAGTTGTGCAACGAGGTGATATCATAGTTCAGGGTTAAGGTGGGAAAAAGAAGGTGTGGTCGGCAAGTTTTCCATCTCTCTGCATTTTGTCTCCATTACGCACACAAAGGCCTATGTGCGCTGATGGTCAGTGGGGAAAAGCCAGGAACACACATTTGACTGTTGGTCCAAATGATCGCACAAAGGCGATAAAACCTCTTGTGTTTGTAAGAAGCCGTGCACTGGCGATGTGAAATCAGAAACCATGAATCCTACGTTTCACATGCAAAACCTTTCTTACAGGAGGAAACTAAACGCATTATTCAGGAGAACCCTGCACCCTGGTGCGGCACACAGAAGTGCGAGCTAAAGATCTCCCAGGACGACAAGATGTTGCTGTTGGCGAGCGAAGATGGTGAGTAGTGACTGCATCCGTCATCATTACATAACCTGCGCAATTTCATTTATTTGTGACACTTCAGCTTATAATGTGTGCTCGCGCTGCAGCAACATGCTGCACGGCCCTGATAAATGATGCACTGATGCATTTTCTAACATTCGTTGCTCCTGCAGCTGGCGTGAGTGCTTTGGCTGAGGCGTTGCAGAGCGAAGATTTGAAAGAGAAGGTAAGAAAGCAGTGGAGCTGTCAGGTTGAATGTGAGGTGCCATCAGAGTGTTCCATAGCAAACACAAACTGCATGAGTCACGGAGCACAAACGCGCGAACGCTGGAGAAAACAACAAGCGCGCCGCCTTGATCTGACGCACCGCGCGGTCCCTCTGCGACACCGCCGGCTTTTCCACAGATGAGATGACTGTCTGATTTCTGAATCACGGCCGAAACATTTTGACAATTAGTCTACGCTGAGTCCGACGTGACAATGTGCAAAAAGCACTCGGGAGTCAGCGGTGCTGATGAGCGATCCCAAAGCGGTCGCGTAACAGCGTGTGACTCAGGCCGTGTTGTGTTCAGGAACATCACCAAGGGGGAAAATCCCTGCACGTACCTCAATACAGTATGTACTATAGCCTATTTGACATAGTATACAGCCTAACCAGTTGCTATACAAATGAACAACATACTAAAACACATTTTACTCACAAGGAGTTACAAAATACTGTTTAGCTGGACATCAGACTGCAGCGTTTCCATGTTGCTGCCGATTAAATGTCACAAATAAAGGCTACCAGCGCACCGTGACTGAGATTACTGTGTTTTCTTATTAATAAACCAGAGAATTGTGATTTTACATGGTTAAAACAGACCAAACCCAAACAGACTGTATCCCATCTACTTGTTCGCAGCTGGGTGTGACGATGCCCAAGGTTCCTTCGTCGTCCTCCAATTCCTCTGTATTTGTGGGAATACTGGTCTCTGGTCTGCTTGCCGCCCTCGCAATCACTGTGGGTTACTTCAAGTGCCAGCGCAGGTCCGACACCAAGGGAGTGAGGCTGGTAAGCACGTTGTTTTACATTTTCAGATGTGCGATGGTCAGAATGGTGTGTTGTCGCTGCATAGATATCTCCTTTCCCGCTGCAGACACAGCACAAGGCTTAGTTTGATCAATTTGCCAACCTGAGGTCGTTCTCTTATGTTTACTTCACGCCGGTGCGAGTGACCTTACATGTGACCCGTGTCTTAGCATAAAAATGTTATTTTTATCACGTCTTGGCATCGACTCACTGGATGCTGTCACATTATGCGCAGATTCTCTCGGGCAAAGTTCATGTTTTACTGCCTCTGAAATCAAAACGGCGTTATGTTCTGCCAGTGTTTTAATTGGGGAGTGTTGCTGGCCAGCTATCACAGAGAATGAGCTGAGAGCGACGGAGCGCGCGCGTTATTCAGAGGCCCACGCCCCGCTCTCTGCCGCCCCATTCATCCGCAGAGCTCACCGTTTCATCTCGGCGCCAGGCACAGCTGTGTCACATGACAGAGACCACATTAGAGGATGTGTTTATGAGCATGGTGGGGTGTGTGAATGGCAGAACTGTGTCTGATCACCAAATCAAAAGTTTTTAACCTCCTTAGGGTATTTCATCTAATACACTGAACCAACGTGTGAGAAACAAGGGGAATCTCTATTATGGCTCATTTGTTAATGATGGACGTTATACATATGACTGTTCCTGCACATGCATGCAGTTTACAAACGGTCCTGTCATGCAGCAAAAGTACCCTGACGCCAGGATGTAGTTGATACCTTCTGTGCAGTCTTTTAATAATGAGGTGCTGTGCTTGCGTTTGCAGGCAGAGGAGGCCTATCCAGTCGACCAGGAGAACCAGGGGAACACCCTTGTATCCGTGGCCCCGCTCACCCCTCCCCCGGAAACCCCGGAGAAACCCAGTGTAAACGGAGAGTCCCCCGAGGCAGCCAAGACCCAGCCTCCCCCTCCCACCAACGGCCACTCCACCACCAAGACGGCAGACACCGAGCTGTGAAATGGTCCACACATAATCGCAACCCAGGAACCACCCCCTCAAACACACCTATACACACACACACACACACACACACACACACAAACACACTTGCCTGTGCAAACTCACCTCCCTTTCTGAATCCACTCCTGCCCAACCACAGAGAGTCCACAGCAATGTGGACATCAGGGACTGGAACACTCCTCTTGTTCTGGTCCCATCGCCTCCTCCTTTGGCTGCGTGCTTCAATAAACATCAGGAAAACTAGTCTGATGACGACGACGACCATGATGATGATTGCGGCGATGAATGACGCCGATGATGACGAAGGCTCAGTCCCTGGGTTGTTGACGGCAGTCAGGCTGGGAACGGGAGACAGGAGATGGGCAGTCCTCGGTGGGTGGGAAGAGAGTGTGTTTATCATTAATCAGCACTGGTTCCCATGATGACTGCAACCTCTGGAGTCCCAGCCATGTGCTGTCAACACACAGCAGGGTCCCCGCATGTCATCAGCTCCAAAGCTCCCACCGACCCTCCACCAGTAAATCCAGCGTAAGCACATGAATGAAACAGTTTCTTAGTTTATTGTAAAGCCACGACAGACAAAGAGGAGTCAACCACACTGCCTTGAAATCTGTTTACAAACTTCTCAGAGAGAAAATCAATTGGGCTCTGATCGCGTTCGTCTGATTGAGTCACTGATCAGTTGGTGTGCGAATGCGTGTATGCGTGTGTCTGCTCTCCAATCCTGCGTGTGTGTGTGTGTGTTTACGTATACTTGCATCTGTACTGTGCATGGACTGTATGTATATCCACACATGCATCTGAGCTTGCTTGCTGTACGTACGCGTGGTCGATGGCGAGCGGCGGGGTCGATTTTGATTCGAAGCACGCGAGCGAGTGATGAGTCCGAACGCGCGCGTGACATCAGCCGTGAAAAGTGTACAATTTTGTGAAAATGGGTCGACAAGGTGGCGGCTCACCGAGTGGCGGTCGGTCGCTGCAGCGAGGAGGAGCGAGCATTGGAGTTTTAATCGCGCCATTTTCTTGAGGAGGTGTAGCCGGGGGGGGGGGGGGGGAATTCTCCGATCTGTCGCTGCAGACCGCGGCGACGGCAATCACAAAGCTACCAGGCCTCTTCACGGCGGCTTCATCGTCACCGCTGAGAATCACGAGACCGACCGTGTGACCGACAGACTCATAAAGGCCTCGGACGCGGAGCCTCCTACTGTCAGCTCTGTCCATCCGTTTGTCAGTGTTATCCTCTTCTCAATATACTGTATATGCTCTTTTAACTATCAGTATTCTATTGAGCAGTATGTATAGTATGGTGCCTTTTTATTGTATTGTTTTTAGTTTGTGTACCCACACTTGTTACGTCGCCTCTACGTGCCAAAGAATTTCATTTCATCGCTTTTGTGTTTTACTAAACTTGGTCCTTCGGTGGCACCTGTACAAATGTTCAAGGGCTGCTCCAGAGCAGCAGCATCTGGCGGGTTCGATTAAACGCAAAAGGAAACTGCAATGTTCTTTACTCGAACTGGAACCAAAGAAATCATATTTTGACATATAAACGGGACGCCTCGCATCGGTTTCCCCCTTTTTAACCAAAGCTGTAATGTGTCATTGCTAACATTTAATTTTACTAGCACCCTGTAGTTTGAATTGGGTTTAACATGAAAAACTAAAAATGCGGAAAAAATGAATAAATAACTTTTTACACATTGTCTCGTGTCCGGCTTTGTTTTGTTTGAAAATGAAACGGCGGCAGCGAGCAGCCGTGTCTGCGCGCCACAGAAACGTGTGCGCGCGCTTACATCTGCGCCCCCGAACACAGCTGGTTTGTATAAGCAGTAGTAATGACATCACTTCACACTGTTTTGTCTTTCACAGTTCGGGTGGGGCGAGCGAAAACATCCACCAGCTGTCTCCCCTAAACGGCGCAGGGCGTGTTGGCGAGCGCCGTGTCAGTCCGGAGTCGACTCGCTGTCCGTCATGTTCACGCACACGCTCTGAATTCATTTTCAGTCGCCATCCGCCGCATGTGACCAGTTTACGTCCCATCCACTCACGCCCATCTTTCATCGCAAGATCAAGCCCCCGTGTGAATTCCTACCCTGCCCCGTCCCCTTCCACACCCCGCCGGGTCACAATACGCCACAACCGCCGCAAAAAGCACATACCGCGGCCATATATACCCCAAACATATTGGGTTGAACGCGGGCGTCCACAATCTGAGACTCACCAACTGCTTCACTGCGAATTTAAGAGGTGTAAAGCTCAGTGGACGTGAGCGCCGCGCTGAGATGTCGCTGTTATTTGCGACCTATTTGACCTTGAACTCTGTGAGGTGAGTCTCACGGTCTTGCACACGGTGTCTAGATCAGTGGTGCCCATAACGTTGTCCCTCAAAAAGGCCAAAACCAAAGACGGACTCCATGATATCGCTCTGCGCGCCAAACTCAGGTGATAAAATGATAATTAAAAGCATTTTCAGCTCATAAAGAAAAATAAAACAGCATCATTTAAATGATATTTTGAATGTTTTCTTTAAACTACAAACACCTGGCAGGCTGAAGCTTTGGCCTGCAGACCCCGCTTTAAGCAGCCCTGGACTATATTAAAGAAACCAACAGACTCCACCCATCCGAGGATATCGAGTTCAGTTTTCTTTTAATTGTCTGCTGCACGTTCGCTCATTCCTCAGGCTCTCCCTTCTGTCACACACATACACACACATGAAAATCCATACAGATAGTTTGATTTGTCTCGCTTTTGAGATCTGCATCCCCGGGTCCAAACACAACAGAGATTAAGTGAATTGAATTTGGGCCGCGCTGAGAACAGAAATCAACGGCAGCATCTCTTTCTCTGGCATCTCTTTAATCCATAACTGGTGCTGCTTTCATTGGCATTGCTCTGACTGTAGAACATTAAACTCTATTGTCGTCTGTCTGACACGCCAGATACAAAACAATAGCAAATAAAAACGTTGTATTTGTATTTTTGGGGGGGAATGGACCCTTTAAGTATTCCACCCATCGGCCCTTGCACCCCTACGGTATATCACTCCAGATCTTCTCTTCCACAGCTTTCCTTTAATGTCACACAAGTCCCCCTGCTCCAGTCTGCTCCCCTCCCATCCTTCATCCCATCCAGCTCTTAAGTTCCTCCACCCCTCTTCTCCTCCGCCCGGCCAAGAGTAGTGTATGCACAGTGGAATCTGGGATTACGAACAAAACTCAGCTGGTTGTTTTTATTGTGGGTTGCCTCCCCCCTCGGCGTAGCTACAGCTGCCAGATACGTCATGTTTTCCTTCTCCATGCCAAAGCACGCCCCTTCTAAACTCATTGATGTGAAGATAGTGTTGGGTGGAATGGAAGGGCGGGAGGTAAAGGAGAGCACACTGGAGACCCCGACCGGGACCCCGAGGTCAGAGGGTGTGGTCTGCAGGGTGAGTCTGTGATGAAAACTGAAAGCTGATAAACTTTCAGGTTCATGAAAAGGTTACAGGAGGGAGGAGCAGCAAAGGGGCTGATTGAGTTTTTGCTGCTTTGCGGTAATTTAAAAAAAAAAAGAAAATTCAGTACTGCAGAAAAACATTTTGTCCCAGAAAACATTATGACTCAAACCTGAAGCTTTTAGCAGAATCGAGGTGTGAACGCAACATTGACATACTGTCTTCTTCTAAATCCCAATGGCAAACTTATTAGCCTTTGGCCACCTGGCGCAAGTAAGTCAAATAGTGACTTTTGTTTGTTTTTTGCCTCCACCACTAACTCCTGAAAGATATATGTAGCCGCTAATCCCACCTGTTTGTCCTCAAAATCCTTTTTATGTGCAGTGGATGGTATATTTTTTTATTCCAGGTGTTAGACGAGTCTTTGCGGATTCTGAAAATACCGTCATAACAGCAGCAAGTGTTAGCAGTAAGTGCTCTAGTATGCACTTTATCAGGGTATGCCTGGCTAACCCATTAATCCCGATTTGTAGTACACCCTCAGAAGAATCAGCAAAAAATCAAAACAATGAGCCGAAAGACGCTAAACTGCATGTAAAAACATATAAGGCTAAAAGAAAATGGTGTGAAATCGCCAAAACAGCAGGCTAGATAAACCTCCATGTGCAACTTAGTCTTACTCAACTTACATATACTTATATATGAGTCACAATATATTATAAATATCGCAGTGATGACCCTGAACGCATCCTCAGACAGAGATGAGTGGCTGCACGCTCGAAACCAGACCTGGAAAGAAAGTCCCTGCACAAATGTGTAAATACGCTGTTACTGTGGAGGAAAGTAAACAAAACAGTTGTTAGAGTTAATTACACTGGACAGTTTAATCTCACCAAGAGCTCTGTGAATGAACACAAGACATGAACCTGTGTGGTTCATGGCTGAATCACACACACTGTAGCACAGCAAGAGCAACATCTGTTTCACCTGTTTTGCTTTTTAAGCGACCCGACCATTCAACCCACAAATTTATGAATGACCAAATAAAGAGACGAACGGTTATGTGCTGTGGAAGTGACAGCAGGACGTTTCATAAGTGCACTCCGCTTGAACTTGATGAAATGATTTATGTTCTTGACGTCTTGGCAGCGGAGAAAGTGTCTTTTTCTCATGCAACACCCTCGCATGAACACAACAGCATGCATCCACCCACGCTCCCACAGACATACTCTTGAAATCCAAAGTGCATAACAACTGGAGAGAAGCTTAATATACTTTCACATGCTTTGAAAAAAAAAAAACATGCATCAAGGGAGATGTACTATGCCGTTTCAAAGCTGGGATCCACATTAAGGGAGGGGTCCGCTGTAAGACAAATATGAGGCCCCACTGACTAATGTGCACAGATGAGGGAGTGGCCAGACACATCCTACATGTGACTGCTCCATCAGACAGCTGTGTCAAAGGCCAGTCAGCTCTTAATCGGTTCTTGTGCAATGACAGTTTACACTTTTAAGCCCTAGGGGGGAAAACAAAACGGACATTGCGTTTGCTGCGTTTGTTTAATATGAGGCTGTAATTTTAATCTTTTAAATATCTGGTATGTTTATAAGGTTTTCTGAGGATTCGTTTGCTCTGTGTTGCAGCACATTTCTGGAATTTCTACAAATCGCTGTTGAAATGAAGGGGCTAGGCTGTAATATAAGAGCGACAAATACACTAATGATCAAATGATGAAAATTGAAAAGCTCAGATTTTATATTTTGTCTCCATAGACACCTAAACAGCAAATAACAACGGAAACTTAAACTGATATCCCGTCTGTTTCCTGCACATTGCTCTGCACTGTCGTCTATTCCCAACATCTGGCGAGGGGAAACAATCTGGAAGGCATTGTCTCTTTTTTTTTTCCAGTGGTGCAACTGTCCACAGAAGGCACATCACACCCTGTAGTAAACTGCAGACCACGCAGTTCAGTGCATACTAATGATAATGCACTAAAGTTGACCTAAGCACTTCAGACCAACTGCGCAATAACTTGACATGCAGGGCTGTTAAGAGCCTCCAAACACTTACAGTGAAATTATCATTTCTCTGAAAAGGCAAATACACAATGCTCCGAAAGTGATTCGTGTCAGCCCACATTGAAATAATCTAAAGTTTTGCTGGAGTGAAGCACGCAGAGTGTGATATTGTTGGGTTAGGATGCCCCCTGCTGTGGGGCCTGAGGGGCAAACTGGGGGCAAAACTAGAAACAGCGAAGTCAAGATGCAAAAGACCAAATTAAAAGCAAACAGTTTGTATAATTTTAGAAGCACGATTCATCAGTCGGAGCCAAAGTTTAACCTAAATCATGTGAAAATCAACACTCTGCTTTCTCTCATTCACATTATGTGTGATGAGTATTTTAGTTTTGATGTAAATGTATTAAAGTGATGTTTAAAACTGATAATTCCAGACTGTGTGGATCTGAGTTTCAGGACAGAGCACGACGATACCTGCACGACTCTGTAACATCATTTGCAGTTCGTGCAAGCTTCACATTCTGCAGGTTTGCGACACCATAATTCAAGCCTTACGCTGCAAAGACATAGTCTGCACTGAGAACAATGCTCTTTGCATGGATCCAAAAGAGGTCAACCCCACTGTAAATGTGCAATGGAAAATAGCCAATGTTGAAACTGGTTGCATGATAAGATAAGGGGAACTGAATAAAGACAAGACAAACTGAACTGCATTGATCCCACGCAGGTGAATCTGCAACAAAAGGAAGTAAAGTTAGATTTAATAACCTTAAAAACATACTATATACATTATTGGGATCTATATAGAAGGTGAAGCAGTGAAACCACTAAATGCTTTACACTATCTGCAATAGTAGTATCTGCAATATGTATGTATTGTGTAAACACAATAGTCATAATTAAAGGACCAGTGTTTGGGATTTAGTGACATCTAGTGGTGAGGCTGCAGCATTGCAACCAACTGAATACCCATCAACTCAGCAAATGGGAGATTCATGGGAGAGTGAGCTGTAGCTGTACGATAATAAAGGGTTTGTTCTCAGCTAAGGAAATCACGGTTACACTGATTTCCAGGTTATTATACGTGAATGAAAATGTAATGTTTATGACCCCACGAGCCCAACAAAACATCAACCTTTAAAATAAATAATCGAATATAAGACCTGCACCCAAATTTAGACAAAAACTGCTCTTGAGGTCGTGGAATCAGGTGGGTAAATAAATAATTTATTTAATTAATCTAAATGATTTTTACATTCTTCTAGAGTTAATTGGTAAGGCTATTTTACGTGACAGAAGCTACATTTGGAGTACATATGGCCCCAGATGACACAGTCACATTCACAGTGTCCTACACTACACACGCTTTCAATAGATTTGAGTAGATTGTTTTGGGGCTTTAAACTTTAAATTAAGGTATTGAATTGATGCAACGGCACTTATAAACATGTTAAACTGATTCTATATTAAATTATAGCCGAGATTAAAGGTTAAATAGTCTGGCTGGATTAAACTATAACAAGACAGATCAGGACTACAGGTGCGCTGACGTCATTTGTGTCTGGGCAAATTCCCGGATAAAAGCATTTAGCATCGCACCGAGACAGCCTGTTAATTAACCATTAATTATCTGTAATGTAATATATGTCTTATTGTTCAGTTTGCAACTCGTTAGCCGTGCCGTCACACTGTCGCTCGGTGAAACAAAAGAAAACAGACGGAGTTAAAGTGCAAACCGGAAGTTCACGGAAGCGAATCCTCTCGTCTCTTGTCTGCTCTCCCTCCCGCTCTGCGCCTGTTTGTAAACATGCGTCAAGACCACGTGACCGCTCCGCCCGCCGTCCAATCGGCAAACGGGGGTGTGTGCGCGTGGGCGTGGCTTGATTGTGTTGCTGCGAAAATGTCGATGGGTAAGGTTTGTCATCAGTGCGGGGAGCCACGGCGGATTTGATAAATAGTCGGTCGGAGGTTGATGGGAGGTTACGGCAGCCGTGACGGAGTAGGAACAGCCAAAGCACCGGACGTGTTGCGAAAGAGGTGCTGTCGGTAAGTCATCTCCTCTTCCAAGGGAAAACTGTTTATTTACACCTTCTTCCAGCTCCACTGAACCCTTTAGGCTACCATCCTATAGCCCGCATCATGCGTGATCAAACTATCCCATAAAGGCCCGTGCGCGTGCAGGCTTTTGTGCCAGCCAGTCACAAGCACACCTGATTCAAACGATCAGCTGTTTGAAGACTGAGACCAGTTGATTAGACGAGTCGAGCTCCTGCGTGGAATGAAAAAGCCTGCAGCCACACGGCTCCTTATTGGGATAGTTTGGACACGTCTGACACATCGATAAAGGTGCGTCCGTGGTGGGCGTTTTCACTCAGGTTTAACAACGTGCTCCATCTATTTTCTTGTATGATGTTTATATAACGTTGCAATTTTAATTCTCCTTTTAATGTTTAATTGCGTCAAAGGTTTATTATTATTATTATTATTTTATTTTTATTACCATTCTTCTTGTTATTATTATTGTTAAAGGAAAATAAGAATTACGCATGCCCGTGATTGGATTCTTAGAATGTAGTGCGCAGTTTCCAGCGTTACCCGGAAATAAGCCAGGTATTTGCTGTCAGCTGTTTCCTTATATAAAACATGTCTGTGCCGATTTTCTGGCTCATTCTCATCTCCGGAGCCAGTGAGAGGCAGGGGCAGGGGGGAGCAGGGTGGGATGGAGAAGGTGCGCTGGATGCCTGCTGCAGGAGGATGTTGCGCACTTGAATTTACCTCGGGAGTGAGTGGTCTGTGCGTCCATGCGGTACTGCGTAATGACTTGATTTATGAGGTAGATGTTATTGTCTGTGTCTATATAGATTTTGGGTCTTCAGTTGCAGTGTAGACTTTAAGATAAGTGATGATAGCGTGATATATAACATATTGATGTAATCTGAATAACAAGTTGATGGATAATGTGTTCATTTTAAAGTTAAAGAGGACAGGGAAATACTTAAAACTAGTGCACTGTGATAACTAAAACTGTACATTTTCAAACTTTTCCAGGGGATTTGTGGTCCAGGTTTGTAAGACTGCTGACAAAGATGTGTACCTGTCAGAGTGTGGCGTGCCGTGTAGTGCCATATCATCAATTTCCAGGTAAGCATACTGTAAAAAAAAAAAAAAAAAAGATTATGTTGAAATGAAATATAAAATAAGAGCTGCTGCGTCATACAAATTGCTTCCCCTTCACCTCCATTTGCTGCGTTTGTTCCTATAGTTGAAATTATATAAGGTTGTTTTTCCCCATTGTTCGTTTGCGGAGAGAGATTTCCATCAGTGAGTTTTATTTTTGAAATGTGCGATCCTGTCTGTCTTTGTTCTTCGTAAACCCCAAAGTGTGTGTGTGAACGCTGTGCCAGTGCCTTGACTCAGCTTCATCCATCCAGAGGTTTCTATGTCATACGCACTTTTTATTCCTGATGTAAACAAACCCTCCAACGGCACTTCTCTGATTTAACACTGGATGGCGTATTTCTGCAGCTTTGGGCCCCGGTCCTGGGTGTGAAGTTATCAGGAACGGAGTCAGATGTTGCATTGAGAAGCACTGATGCATCGCAGCCGAGTGAGGCTAAAGCAGCAGTTTGCACATCGAGATGACGACCTGTGCATGTTTTTATCCACTTTTGTGCCTCATAACTCCTTTTTTTTTTTATTTGACAGAAGGATTAGCACATCCGACCGTTGTGCTTTGGAAAAAAACAGCCTGACACCCCTTGACGTCAAAACCCCAAACCGTCTGCAGTCGGCCGACGTATTGATTTGCTGACTGCTTCGGAGGCACAGTAAGAGAAAATGTTGTTAAACGATGCGATAGAATGGGCTCTGAGGAAATAAATGTATTGGAGGCTAAACAGCAAAGTTGAGCTGAGAAATTGAAATCGCCTGCCTTCCAGATAAATCCTGCTATTCCTCTTTTCACAGAGGGAAATGGGGTAGGGCGTTCAACTCTCTGTGAAAGGTAAGTGAGAGCACACTTCGCAGCAAGCACAGGCAGCAGCATCTAGGGCGAACGGCACAACAGTGCAGCAGCTCGCTGTTTATATCCATTACTGTCAGAAGCTCGTAGCTCTTTATTAAGCTTAGCTGCATATATGCATTATTTGGGTTCACGGTGGGACCAGCAGTCTTATGCACACGCACGCAACCAGAATTAGAGAAGTTTACTTCACGCAGCATCATTCGTCATTCTTCACAGGATACCTATACAGAGGTCACTCCTCTCTGACTTTCTCCAGCACGGTGATGCCAGAAACCGCTGAGTCGAGGGCAAACGTTCAGATTCACTGGGTGTGTACGTTTGACATGTCTCGAGATAAGGCCCGGGATTTTCTCAGGACCTGCCAAGGATAAAGCCGTTCGTCACACGGCGCTTGGTGCCCGCTGGAAACACACGCTGACATCCGTAGAGGGAGCCTGTGTTTATACCTCAGAGTGGTAACTGCAAACCAGGTAATAAAAAAAGATTAGGCTGCTTCAAGTTCAATGAAATCCTGCAGAAATATAATATTTTGCTTCTTCTCCTAAACGTATGTGTGGGTGCATTTAGGAGCTATGCCCACTGTTCTTAATAAAGCCAAAAACAATATCAATGGAGCTGACTGGGCACCTTTCCAAAGGGAGGGATTAAGGTTTAGGAAGTGGAACAGGCATGGCTGATAGATGACATGGCTAAAATTAACACGCTGCCCACTGGATGAGGGGCATAAATAGCAGACAGGAAGGACCGGCGCTTGGATGTGTCTTTTAAAGCCGTCTTGTCTCGTGTGTCTCAGTCAGCATAAAACACAAACCTCTGTCACAGTAAACCCCCCCCCTATTCTCATTAGAGAGACACAAGCTGCAGCAGCACTTTAAGGGAAAAGCAGGAATCCCCAAGTTTTCAGCAAAGTGGGATATCTATAATGGTTATTGATATAGAAAAACCATGTAAACGTAAATCTTTTATTCAAAATGCAGCACCAAACGCAGCCAAGAGCCCAATGTGCCTTTCTGTTCCTGCAGTGCTGCTGTATTGCATAGGACGCGCATGTAGACTGAAGACGTCTTTATTCTGGAGGAGCACATAGACCTCAGCGCTGCGATCGATACCCCTCAGCATCTCCCGGTCTGCTCAGAGC